>CM038216.1:195520963-196720963 GCA_021442155.1 Cymbidium sinense
TTGAATTTGGGCCGAATGAAAATTTGATCTATTTCGAATAAATGTGATTCAAATTTAACTTATTTATTAGATCAATTAAGAATTTCGACCTTAATTCGATCCGTTATTCAACTCGATTGCCTCGAATACAATCTGAATTTGTTATGTATTTTAAGTCAAATATAATAAAATTTGGATTTGTGGATTCATCTTGAGTTAAAAGGTCAAATTCTAGTTGACATATTAATTTTGATTGATGAGTCAACTCATACTGAGCCCAAAATGTCAAATGAGTTACATTTTTGAATTTTAATTCAACCTAAAAGTTAATAGAGTTAACTCGAACTTGAATATTTTGAATCAAGTTTATATCGGATTGTCTTGTTAAGCTAATTTTTGACACTCCTATCAAGTTTAGAGGTGTAAAAATTTTACCCAACACAAATCCAACTCGAAAAATTCAAATTGGGTTTGAGTTAAAGAAATTAACCCGTTAATATTTCGGATCAGAATTCAGTTGATCGATCAACTCGAAATTGAAGTTGTATTAAGTTCCCATATAATGGAAGTGTCTAAGTAGTGAATGTCGAGGCTTAGACAAGGACCCTAATTTGGGATTTAGGATTTTGGTGTCTACAAATTCAAAAACTACGGACTTGAAAGCAATTATATTAGGGAGATGAGCGTGTTTGATTAAGTTATTGAGTGTTCTACAAATTTTCAAAATTTATAGGTTGATTAAATAAAATTTAAAATAAGACGACATCTTGATAAATCACGGGTTGGTAGATGGCTCTCCATGGTTGTGTGATGGTGTTCTATGTTAAAATGGAGTGGAATTTGGTGTTGGAGGATGGTGGGATGATAGGAGAAGGTCACTACAATGAACTACAATTATAATTTATGGAGATAATATAGTTTATCACACAATAAAATCACAACAAACTTTAAAATTTACCAAATCTCTTTCATATTAAATTATTCAAAACCTATTATTTGAAATTCATATTTTTAAATAAATTCCACTATGCCTAAGAAATTGAAAATTAAAATTAGGTAGTCTCATACAATAATTTCACACTCATAAAAATGCAAATCCTAATTATTTAATTTTATCATGCTCTTTTTCACTAGTACTAAATTTATCTTACACAATGCCCAATCATATATGTAGTGATTTTAGGATGAAAATAAATTTTTTATTTTTATTTAATTTTATTATGACACGAAAATTATTAGTCAAGCGAATCTTGGCGTTAAAAGCAACCGATCCAAGTTGGCGTGAAATTAAGAACTTAAAATATCATTGGAAACTTTGGGATATCTAAACTAAAAAACTCTCAACATGGAGTGTTTATAATAGTCAAATCAGCGTCGATGAGCCGGATCTCAAAATCTCAAAATTTGACTTCATTTGAGCATTCAAATATTTAAATATATGAAATGATCAAAGGCATTATTTTGAGCCGTCAAATAAAATTAGACGGGTTTTTTATGTATTTACGTCTTCTCTATAAATAGCTCATCATTCCTCATATGAGGGAGCGAGAGAGAGAGAGTCCTAAAGCTTGAAGATCCTCCAACCTGGCCGTCACCACTCGGCGGTCGTCAACCATCACGTCATGCGTTAATTCATGCCCGATCTTCACCATCGTCAACCTCTGGGTCTCTCCATCATGACAACCTTCATCGTGTCATCATTTGTTTCGTTGTTAAACTTTTTATTCTGCTAGATTATTCTGACTACATAGTCGTTGTTCCCTTCTCATATACAATTAGTAATCCTTATCGGAAAGATTTTTGTACTCAAATAGATACATAGTGGAAGCCTGAAATTTGATTTTTTTTCCCTATTTTTGAGGTTTTCCACGTGAAAATTTCTAGAGTTTTCTTGTTCATTCTTAAATACATGTGTGTATGCTGGATTTCACAACAAGATTAAGGCGTAAACTTTTACTCTACCGCAATTAATTTTATAGCACGCAGTAAGAATTAATATTAAAATATATTCAATTGTGAAGTGTCTAATATATCCAAGTTGAAAGATCATATGATTCATAAATCATAAAAAACATTGAGATATCGTAGATTACAAAGAAGACAATGATAAAAAAAATTATAAATATCTTTGATGATAAATACGATCAAAATAAAATATTAATTAAATTTTCTATTATAGAGATATTTTGGATGTATTTGAGATAATTTTTTGATTATTTTATTTTTCAAAAGTAATTAGAAAGTAACACAATTATGTTTAACTAATAATTCTTTGACTGATTATTTAAAAATTTTGTGATTTTGAGAACTAAAATTATTAGAGTATGATGATTATCATAAAATTATTATTTAAAATTTTAAAAAATATTTATAATACACATAATAATTTTTAAAAAATTAATTTTAACATAATAATTTTATAATTAATTTTTCAAAAAAAAAAAATGTAAGTGCCTTGAACAGATCTTTCATAAGCAATCAAAGCTATACAGACAAAACTAGTAGTGTCCAAAGCCTTATGACCGCTCGATCTGACGTACAAATAAATAGCAAATCGCGTTCAGCTCACCGTAGCATTTATCCAAGCGGGTTCGTCAGCGTCTGTCTACTTTCTCCTGTGCTGTGGCTCTGAGAGCCGTTACGTTATCCATTGTCTCTCTCCCGCTCTCACACCCCCTCCTTTACTCACCGCCTCTCCAACTCCGATTATTTATTATAGATTTTCAACAAGGAATGAGAGTTTGGGATAAGGAGAGGAGACTCGCAATCGGCATTTTCATCTAGGGTTTTCTAGGGTTTTCTACGGTTCAGCTCCGGCCTGGAATGCTATAAGGATTCCTTAGGCCGGAAAGCTTGATGAGTTCGGTTGATGCACTTAATGAGCACCTCGATGGTTTTGTGCGGAAATGTTTTATCGTTTAGGGATGGGAAGTATGGAAACGATTCTCGGGTCTGCGAAGCGGCGGGAGTTAGTGAGTTCGCTCGGAAGAGGAGACGAATTCGCGTCCAACGATTGGTGCTCTCCGCGAAGGGCGGTCATGAACGGAAGAGGCCTTGGTGGGAAAGGCTGTTTTTGGAAGATGATGAGGTGTCGGGTGGTTGGAGGGAGGAGGATGTATTTGGCCACAACGAGGAGGGAGAAGAATTGTCAGAGGATGAAAAGTTTGAAGCTTGGAAGAGAAGGGCTGAGGCGATCACTGAGCTGAGGGAAGCACAGGAAGATGCGAGAAATGCTGAAGCGCGAGCTTGGGAGGACTGGCTTGGAGATGGTTCGGTGGATGCAGTTGGTTCTTCTTGGGATAATGATTCGGGCGAGGTAGGATCGGAAACAATTGATGAGGTTTCCAGCGATCCGTTTGAAATAATTCGTGAGAAGGGTTTTACTGGGGCTATGAGGAATTTGATTACTGGGAAGGATGATTATGAGCTGTTGTTTGAAGACAGAGTTTTTCAGTTTGCTTCGATAAGCTCGGTATATGAATCAGTATTATAGATACGAATCATTTATGTTTAAAAACCTCTGACGATGCTGGTTTTATTAAGGACGCATCTAAGCTTGCATTACTTTGTACAATAGACTTTATTCTTTGACGCAAATTACGTATTTTGAATTTACTTGAATAAAGGATTTGTCATCGTTCAAGGGGCTTAATCAAATATAGATAAATTACCAAACATACATAAATACCTATTCATATCAATGAGAAAGACATACAATACAACAACCATTCCTCCAATACCAATTCTCTATTTGGTATCAGAGCATTGATCCAAACACCCTTCCATCTCTCTTCCTACCTCCTGATTCTCTCCCCTTCCTATTTGATAACCTCTCTTTCTCATCCCAAATTTTAGTCGAGCTTTCATACGCCCATGATTGTCAAGTTGATGACCTAGTCCTTGGCATCATGTGCCCCACGTTTTGAATGGCAAGACAACGCCTATTCGTCATGTTCATCCCTTTCTCTCCCCCTAGCCCCCACCTTGCATTTAGATATATTCCTTTTTGCAACCATTACACTCCACCTTTGTGACCTACTCCATGTGCACGTCCATTGTTGTTTGTGAAAACATATTCTATCATGTGCTTCTTACCTCTCCAACCTTGCGTGAATCACTTGATTGTGTTCTAGCCGTCAACCTTGTCGTCACTTACCCCAACCATCTACTGATCTCAAGACAGACAAACTTTTTCCATAACAACCACCCTTAATGGATCTCGAATACTTGATTAGTACAACTATCGACATCACAAATCAACCTAAGAAACCAACAACCTTTCTGTTTTATTGTCATTTTTCAAGGCCTAGTTGAATTTACATCTACAATTATATTGCTTGTAAGTTACAATTTCATGTTTTTTTAGTTTGGTATGATATACTTGGCTTTATCAGTTGACAAACTCCATACTTGCTCTAAATTAGTTGTGGTCATTGTCATTGGATTCATTAGGATCAACTCATTTTAAATGCTATTATTTGTTCACTATCTTGTTCTGTCATTCCATTTGTCAGGAGGGCCACTATTTCTTTTGAGGCACATGACTCTGTTACCCACATATATGCCAAACCCTCTCCTGGACACTCTTACTATAACTCAACAAATTGCACAATTTCTTCAAACATTCTCAACGCATTACGAAAGTTATTCAATCTGATAAAGGGTTGGTTGATGACCAAGCCCTTCGTAGCAAATCATGTAATGATGAAGATTTCATAGAATAGATTCTTCGTAGTCTTATCTCGGGATTCACAAATTTCATTTTTGCTTCAACACTCGAGGCACTTTGTTCTCCTTTGAAGAACTATGAAACCTATAAAGAACCAATGATCCAAACCAACACATCAAAACCAATGATGAAGTCACACTTACAACCATTTCCAATCCTTTGTCTTCAATGTCAACTGACCCCAATCCTACATCTTGAAAATTCAATGCAACCACATCATCAAAGTCAATATTGTTAGCCTTGTCATTCTTAGCAACCTTGGCACTCTTTTAAATCACAAAGAGGATCACCCTTGTTAGGCACCACCATCTGCTTCCAAGTCATGGTAATTGACAACTCTATGTTATAAGCGTTACCTCACCTACTGTTGCATCATGGGCTCTTATTGATGACCGCAAAACCGCCGAGATCAATCATGCATGATAGACATATTTTACTTCTCACATCTTCCAACACATGGTGCCTCAACAGTGGTGTATTTCATCATGTTATTGTTGGCTTGGAAACTCTCATTCATCACTCACAATATCGACAACATTATGATCAATGATGGCTTATATCCCTCCATTACTCACATTGGTTTCACCTCACTTAACTCTAAAATCCATAGAATGTTCTTCGTGTTCTTAGCATGGAAAATAAATTAATCTTATTTTCATCTCTTATTTTTTTGATAGCAATAATGTTTCAGTTGAATTCTTACTACTTTTCATGGAAGGATTTGAGCATGGCTCTTTTCCTTTGGAAAACAAGTAAAGAGAATATCTGTGAATGGCCAAAACATGACCAAGTTCAAATCTAGTGCATTTGTTATCTTTTCTAGCATCTAGATCACTCTGTTCAAGTATTAACATCATTTAAGTCATTGTCATTCTAAAATTTTCAAGCATTTTGCATCAAATAAACACCTAGATCCATTCAATTGCAATTGCAATTCACACCTATGTAATAAAAATCACAAGCTTCCTATGTGATAGACATATTTTACTTCTCACATCTTCCAACACATGGTGTCTCGACAGTGGTGTATTTCATCATGTTATTGTTGGCTTGGAAACTCTCATTCATCACTCACAATATCGACAACATTATGATCAATGATGGCTTATATCCCTCCATTACTCACATTGGTTTCACGTCACTTAACTCTAAAATCCATAGAATGTTCTTTGTGTTCTTAGCATGGAAAATAAATTAATCTTATTTTCATCTCTTATTTTTTTGATAGCAATAATGTTTCAGTTGAATTCTTACTACTTTTCATGGAAGGATTTGAGCATGACTCTTGTCCTTTGGAAAGCAAAAGTAAAGAGAATATCTGTGAGTGGCCAAAAGATGACCAAGTTCAAATCTAGTGCATTTGTTATCTTTTCTAGCATCTAGATCACTCTGTTCAAGTAATAACATCATTTAAGTCATTGTCATTCTAAAATTTTCAAGCATTTTGCATCAAATAAACACCTAGATCCATTCAATTGCAATTGCAATTCACACCTATGTAATAAAAATCACAAGCTTTCTTTCTCTGTATCAACAATCACTTTCTTTTTACCACGTGAAATTATTTTCTCAGAACTTTATACCTCCACCATAATTGATGGATTTGATTATTATATAATATTTGTTGATTACTGCACCAAATAGTTGGTTGCATCACCCTTTTAAACAAACATCTTAAGCACTTGAAGTATTTTTAAGTTCAAGCTACAAGTTGAAAAAAATTTTCACGGTAAGTTTTAACCTTTGCTTTGACAATGATGCTGAATATCAAGTTGTTCATCATTTTATCATATCTCATGTGATTTTCCACCTCACCGCTCCATTTAATACCTTAATACACAGTGTACTTGGAACATCGATATCATCACATAACAAATATTGGTCTCTTGACTATTCTTACCCATGTATTCTTTCTCCTTGTCTATTGGTTGTATGCATTTGTATTGCTTTTTACATTCTGTCTACTTGATTAATTGGTCATCGTCACTTTTTGACCATCCATAACTCCTTCAAACTTTAAATATTTAGTTAAACGTTATGTTCTTCATCATCCTCCTTACCCCTCTCCTCCCCCTAGTTAGGTCTTGCTCCACTCCTTACGTTCTATTGGATACTCTCTTATGCGAAGTGCCTAACAATGCCTTGATCCTATTATCATGTTATATCGAATTTGTTGAAAACATGTTCTGCTTTACATCATCCATTATGTCTCTTAATCTTTCCATCATCGTAGCCTTGAAACTCTACATTTTTTGCATTCATTGTTTTCTCTTGGGTGCTCTGGCTCTTAACACTTTAAAATGTTCCTTATGCATTACTTCTGCTAACACATCTATGCCTTGGGCGACTCATATTTCTCCCACCAATTCCAGGTTACTTTCTGATCATTCTACCTCGATAGCTCAAGCCGAGACAAATTATGAACCAATTTACCAGCTCCTAATAAATCAGGATTGCTCCTCTAGCTTAGCATAGAATCCAACCAATACCGACTATCTTAAGCCCCAACTTCAATAAATCCCCTTATTATCACCCTATGGCTACTCAAGTTAAAAATAACATTCACAGATTCACAAAAAAACTCGATCCCCATGTCCAACTACTCCCTCTTCTTTAGCCACCACCCATGGAATTAAAGACCCACCATGGCATTGGGCCTTGTCGGAGGTTTTTGATTCCCTTGTTTGCAATGGCAAATGCGAGCTTGTCCCCACTGCCTCCACGCCAAATTTTGTCACTTGTAAGTGAATTCTTTAGACGAAACATCTTTCTGATGGTTCTATTGATTGATGCAAAGTACGGCTTGTAGTTGTAGGCTTTTACCAATGCGCTGGAGTTTACTTCCATGACACATTCAATCTAGTAGTCAAAGCAGTCAGCATCAACACTATTCTCAGCATTGCAATGCACAAGGTTCGTTACTTAATATACTCTTTGGTTTGCATGCTCACTTACACAATGCGTTTCCGTTAGTTACTTTACCAGGGCTATGGTGCACTTTAGATATCATTATACAAGGCTATATGTAGCTTTGTGAAGCTCATAGATATGAGTGGGGGATTAAGCTCCAGAATAGTGACTGTTACTTCTGCATGCCAAATACTTTTTGGTTTGCATGGTCTGCTTGTTTGTTAGGCCTATGGTTGCTAAACCACCGGAAAATAAGCTAGTATGCCCCATGGAATTTTGTTAGATTGGATCCTAAGTGTTGCCACAAACTAAAAGGTGTCCCTTTTTTTTGGCCAACTCAGTTCCTTAGCTCATGAATGCAATCTTTGATTCTCAATGCAAAGATTTTCAAGTCCATCATTAGTAGGTTTTTTTTTCTCTTCCTTCCATGGAAATTTTAATTTAAGAAAAATGAAATATTACTTGCTTTATTTTATTTTTGGAGCAATTTGCCAGCTCCACTTCAGTAATCCTCTAGCTGGCAAATGAAATTTTAATTGGTGGTGCCTAACAAGGGTGATCCTCTAAATAATCCACTTCAGTAATCCTTATACTGAAGTAATGTTCGCTTTCTATTATTTACCTTTTGGCTAATGTTAGAAGAGACCAGTTCTCCACCTCTTTTACTCTTTCATATTCAATGCAATTTTTTAAATACCCATCTGCATTATGAATGAAGTCAGCATGCGATATTGTAGACCTTGAAGCCTATTGGGAACACTTTGTTTTCCTCTTAAAATTTAGCAACTGCAATTCTTTTTCAAGTTATCTTTTTCTTAAGCAATTCGGGAGCTAAGAATAGAAAGCTACTGTTCATGGACTGTCCTTTTCTGTTGTATTCAAACTCATATGTTAATCGATCAGGGGTTGATCTGTTTTTAGAATATCCCTCAGGATGTCAATAAATCTGCTGAACAGCAAGTTCTACTTTTTTAAAAAAAAAGAATTATGAAAGATTGGATTGAATGGATAAATCTTATTTAATAGCCGCTAGGACAATTTATAATCTGGGTAAATTCGTGGCAGATTGGAAAGTGAATGTGTTCACATGGATGCTTACTTTAGTAGTTATCTGTTTTGCTTTCTATATAGTTGGGATAAGGATCATATGGTTATTAATCATTATGATACCGTTGACGCTATAACTAGTACCATTATTTTTATTTTAAATTTTTTTGAGGTTCTATCCTTTACCTTCAATCTTGAGCTCTTTGAATAGTTTTAAAATGCCAACAGTAAAGTCTTCAAATCTGCAAAGTTGAAACGGACAGGATGAGTGATAGTGTGATAGTGTGACATTATCTTTTTTTTTTTCCTGCAGGCAAAATTCGTTGCTCTGTTGGTTCTCATACCTTGGTTTGTGAGCTTTTTGGTTCATGATTATGTTATCATGCCATTGTTGGACAGGTAATCTTTTCTATGTTGCTTGTGTTGTCTTCATTTATGATTTATTTTGTTATCTAGTGGCTTTCCCTCTCCTAGAATCTCCAAACTATGTTTTTCATCATTCCACCACAAAACATCATTAGGGAACAAGATTAGTGATAGAGCATTCATATAACCTTAAGGTGGCATGAGCTGATTTATTTTGGGCCTTAATTTGCTTAAAGGACAAGCAGGTTTCAAGTTTATTTTACTTTTTATCATTCTCTAGTCATGTTAATAAATAATAACGAAGGCATGCAATTTTCCAGAATTCATTGTTCATTCTCATAAGAATTGACCATCATAGGAAGAAATATGTGATGTGATGACAAAAACCAAAGCCATTGCTCGTGCTAGGATGTTCTATTCTCTCACGTATTACGTTCTGGTCCTTCATGGAATATTTAGGAATATCAAACCTTGAGGGAGGTTACTCCATAGTCTCTGTTGTGGACTGGGAGCTTAAATTAATATTAGAGCGATGTAGATTATATTACAATAGGAAGGAAATAATCTCTCAACCTGCTAGTACTTATGATCATGTTAAATTACATATATGTTAAAACAGTTTTGGGAATTTAACTACTGAAATGTTTATAGAAATCTGTGGAAGGTTAGCAATTACGAAAAGGTAAGTTGTCTTTAGATTACATAACTCTTCATGCTTTGCCATGTATAAACAGCTATGTGAAGACCGTGCCTCTTGCTGCTGAAATGCTTGATGTCAGAAGACAACAAAAATTAGAGATGGTTAAGACTTTGAGAGTTGAAAGAGCAAGGTATCGCTTGGAAGTGGAGATTGGGAAATCACCTCCGCTTTCTGATGAAGATCTTTGGATGGAGTTACGACAGAAAGCGTAAGATGAATTTTTTATTTGACAGACTTTATACAACAGATTTTTTGTTGCGATATTCCTATGATAAATGTAACATGAAGTTCAAATTTATTTTCATAGCATCCTCCTTGTTTGTTATACAGTGAAAAGAGGAGGATCCTACTGGTTTCAGAATCTGAATAATTTCCATTAGAACTGGAATACAAATATAATCAGCGAAGGCTAGTTCAGTTACCTTGATATACAAATAATTTCCATTAGAAAATGGCAATTCATTTTCCCTTGATAGACACACTAAAACTACTCGAAAACAACAGTCAATTACTTCAGTTACCTTGAATTTTATCTGGCTATGATAGAAAATGCATTTTGGATTAATTTTGTTGTGTGAACACATGATTATGCATTCAAAATCTGTTGCTTGTATATTCTTTGGTGTGGATGTGATGAACAACCTTAGTTTTCACGTCCAATATATGCATAGAAGGTTTAATAAGTGTTTTCCATTCATTTATTTATTTTTTTAAACTATTTATCATCATGATCAAGATGATGATATCACTCCATTTGATATTTAGACGTGTGAAATGCTCAAGTATATTATAGGTTTCATGTTGTATGCTAAAGATTTAATTAAACCCTAGCATGTTAATGAACAGTTTGTTATCATTATTTATTTATTTTATTTTCAAGTGCTGGGGGGTGGGAGGCGGGGTTCATAAATGATTTTTGAAACTCAAAACTTGATAATGATTCAAATTTCTATTATCTTGAAATCAAATCATTTTTATTTTTTTTTGCATAAATGATTCTTTGAAAATTAATTCGATTCAACTCCTCGTATATAATCTCATCTAGGAATTTAGAAAATATTTTTGAAACTTATATATTTGCATTGTATTAGTTTTAAAATCTAGTGAAAAAAATAAAAAAATAAAAAAATAAAAATAAATAAAAATAAAAAAATAAAAAATAAAAAAAGTTTTAAAATCTAGTGAAATTGATCATTTGCTGCTCAATTTGAACCTGATTTGTGTCTAATTCAAAATTTTCAATTTGAGAAGAGGCCAGTTTACTTGAGCTTGACTCTATACCGCATTTATGGGAGGTTGACACTATAGGGCTAGGTGGTTGGGATAAAGGAGGCGGTTCTTTTGAGTTTGTGGCATTTCAACGTAGCTTGTTTTTATGCTTGTCCTGGTGGGATTAAATCACCTCTGCATGCATGCTTTTTTGTCCACTCATTTATATGTTATTTTAGAGGGGACTTAGATTTTTATGATATTTTATGTTTATTATATGCTTGTCAAATGAACACGCATCTTGTTTGACAAAAAAATAGCAGTCTCTGCAATTTACTTAGTACAGATTTTGATTCATTTAATAAGAGTTTGAGTGGTTATTTTTAAGAGTTTTATTAGAATATTTTTATAAGTACACATGAATATTATTCCAGAAGTTATGACTTTATGTATCATGAGTAGATGTCAATCAGTACTGAAGGAGTTCTGATTTCTTATCATCTAGGGATTAAATCATGAAGGGGGTGATCAATCCAGCCATTTATTTCAAAGAAGTCTACAAGAAGTTTTCCAGACAAGTGAGGCATTATACATAGGTATTTTGGAGTTAAATTTAGTTGTTTTGATCTTCTGATTGCTTAATATAAGGTAAATCAAGGCGTGAAAAGTTGAACCATTGATTGAAGATTTGAGGGGAAACACATGAAATATTCGTCATGAGATCAATATGAAAGTGTTTTCATTATTCGAGCAGTCAGAATTTTATAGGTCGAATTGAAGACTCTCCAATGTTTGGTGTATCTTTACATTGTATTTACCTAGGGTCCAAGGAGAGCAAGAATACTAAACTAATTCTTATCTTTCATTTCTTTGTGGCCATAGAGGAGCCATATGAAATTTAGGTTTCATGTATGGTTTTGGAATAGCGATGGGAGTAGCGATGTTATCATTGACTTTAATTATCTAACAGTTTAAGTACAATTGAGGCATAGTTTAAATATGATTTTGGGGTAAGGAATTTGTGGCATCAACCCACATGATTTCTAGTTTTTCTAATGTTTTCTTTAGTAGAATGCGAAAGATTATCTTTTGATTTACTAGAACCAAAGGAGGAATTTTGTAGCGGGTTATCAAATCAAATATTCAGGTATAAAATACGGGTTCTTTTATCTTGCTTCTTATCTAAGTCCATTAGTTTCTTCATTATTTACCCTTTCTTGGATCGATCAACCTTTGGGTTAGGGACGGGTTATGTTGAGGATTTGTGAAAAATTGGCACAATTCGTGGGAATAGCATGGGCATTTTTTTCAAGGTTGTACTAGGATATTAAGTCAAGTTATAACCTTGGGAATTAATCATGTGGATGTATTAACTCTTATGTACTATTGTGGGTTTTTCTTCCTAAAATTTTTAATGAACTTTACCTCTTTCATATGGTAGATTTTAATCAGGTTAGTACCATGGTGATGGTGATAGAATGAGAAAACTAAAATATAACTAGCTTCAAGAATCTTTTAAAGGGGAAGCAACTTCCTCCTTCAAAAAAAAAAGATGAAAAAATCCAAGTAATGCTACCAATACTTTCTCGAAATGCTTCTATAAAATTTTGTGGCGTTTACTAGATACTTGACCTGTTGGTCATAATAAAGAAAAATGTTGGAAATCATATTTTATATTCTTCCCTAAAAAGTGAAAGCAAGGATGAGAATGGTAAGATTATTGCTATTATTGTGGACAACACCTTTCGTAATCCAATGGAAAACACAGAATATTTAGCAATGGGATTGCCATCATATGCTGAAGGATTTGACAGTGGGATTGTTATCTAATATGGACACACGATAGTAGTTGTTCACATTAAGGATACAATCAAGGAAGAGACTGAAGAGTGATCAACACCATCATTGACTCCAACAACTGGCAAAACTTAATTTCTGCTAAGCTAGCACAAATATTAGGTTTGGAGATCAGTTCTTATCTTAATTCTTATACTTTGAGGTGGATTTTGAATGGGTTTGAGGTAAGGATAACTTAAATTAAAGTTTACACCAAGGATTACATCAATAAAGTGGTTTCTCTTGACATCCATCATCTTTTGCAGCCCATCACCAAGGATTACATCAAAAAAGGTTTCTCTTGACATCAGCTCTTTAACATTCTATGATTGCAAGTTTGAAGAATTACAACCTTCTATGGATGATATATTTTTGGATGGATAAGTACGCTTGGAAATAGATATTTTATGGGAAAGGAAAATACTACCACCGATATAAACTAAAGGCGACATTTTGCATTGGTAGGGATTTTCAATTATCAAGCAAAGTTGAGAGACATCCAATTTGACTGCTTGCTTCAAAGAATTTCATAAGAAGTTTAGAATACGATTTTGGCATCACTCATTTTATTGTGAAGGGAGTAAAAGATTAAGCTGATTTTTTATTGTTTAATTTGTTGATGGAGATTGCTGATGGTGCTGATTTTCGGATCATTCCTTTGAAATAAAAAAAGCATTCCCAAGAATTTGTATGACAATGATCATATCATTAATTATACATTGTATGAGGGAGATCACTATCTCTACAGATGGATTGTTAATTAAATGTTAGAGGGATAATGCATGAATTGTGGGCCTACCAAGATAATTTTCTTATCTTGATGGATTAATCTTAGGACATAGCTTTATTAGGCTAAAAACTGCCATATATTATTTTTAAAATTTGATGTCATCTAGTTTTTTGCTTTTTATTTTTAGATAGGGTTTTCCTCTTTTGTGCAGTTTGTTTGGGATTGATAAGATTGATTTTTAAATTATTTTGCCTTTTTGTCACTTAATAGACATGAAATTTTGAAATAGAACTTAATTGGAATTCTACCAATTCCTTTTTTTTTCCCTGTTTCAAGCCCTTAGCAGCTCTATTTACACAGAGCTATCGGACTTGCTGCTGCTATGAACCTGAAGCCATATGGGCACTATTCCTATTGCCACATCTTCTTAAAGTTGGTTTTCATCAGTTGTCTATATCATATTGCAGAGCCTGCCCAAATTCTCACTTGTTGATTGCGGAGGACCGAGGAGTGGATTATAGCGTTGGTGTTTCTACCCCAAAGGAGAAAATCATAATTTAAGAGAAAGGGATTGTTGTGATCGAAAATTAAAAGGCCAAAACTTGAGAGGAGATTTTTTCTACAAAAAATGATTTTGTAGATATTTTTAGTTGATCTATGGATCATTAGGGAACCTTGAAAAGAAATCGTAAACTGTTCTTAATATTTTTTTAGTCTCAAAACCATAGACTTTGGTTCTTACTAAGGAGTAGGTTGGGATCATCTTATAACGAAGGCCATTGATTAGATCGACCATATATGTTTTGGTACAATTTCTCTGTTCTATAGAGTTAACTTATGGTCTAAATTTCTTGATTGATTTTGTTGCATCTCAAATATCTATTCTAAGTTGGCTTACCTGGATATTTTTCATTTATTGTTAAGAAGATCACAAGCACAATCATATAAGGGTTACTAGAATAATTATCTGCAAGGGTATTGATTAACCAAAGTGTTTCACTTGTTTGAATAAGGACATAAAAATATGAGCCAGTAAATAATGCGAGTGATTTGCATTTGAATTTTGAACTTCAAGCTATTGTCTGAGTTTGAAAGATTGACAGATTTATATGCCATTATTGACTTTGTTTGTTTGCTTTATTGAATATGATTGATAATTTTGACTGATTGGTGAATATTTCTGCTTTTTAATATGAATTTTGGTCTTTTTTATCAGGATAGAATTAAGAGACGAGTTCAGGCTAGAAAATCGGAGAGCTTTTGGAAATATCTGGTCGGATATGGTTTATGGTGTAACTTTATTCATTCTAATTTATGCAAATAAAAGCAAAGTAAGCAAGCAAACTGGTTATTTTGCCAATTAATTTTTTTATGTTAGCACGGTTTGTGTTCTTAGAGTTGTTGAATAGATTTTTATTTTGACATTAATATTATGTGCTGCATTTACAACATTATTCACTTAGATTGACATTATTTTTACTACCATTTTAGCTACAAGAATGAGACTCTTTCTAGAAGTAATTCATTCAAGCGCTTGATGTTCTTTTAAAAATTTTATCTATTGTTTTCATACATTTTTATCATTCTAGCCTAAGGTCCTTTGCTTCTTTGTAGAAAACTGGACAATTGATATGTTTAAATCGTAGAGTTTTATTGCTTTTTTTTTTTTTTTGGCAGAAACTAGCTTTTTAATTGATGTGGGATTATATTGGGATGTTATTGGTGTGGGGCTGCTTTGCTTTTGATTGTTGTCATGAGCGGTTCCAACAGTTCTCTTGTCTTTCATTTTCTGTTGGTTCTATTAATTAAATGTTTTTTTCCCCAAGTATGTGGTCTTGTTTTAGAAGCATTTTGGAGAGGGTCAAGTCTTGGGTTTGCTATTTTTGGCTCTAGAGGGAAAATTTAGGATTGATACGTTGAGAGTAAGTAGGGATTTAGGTAGTATTTATTGGGGTGTTTTGGGCTCTTGGTCTGGTTTTGGGAGTTTGCAATTTCAATGGGAAAAGGACTTGGCTAGGATGAAAAAAAAAAAAACATATTAGTTAATGAGGGAACCATTATGAAACAACTGAAATATTGTAAAATTAGAAACAAAGCAGGATTTCAACATAGGGATTTAGGGAGAATGCGAAGACGATGAAGATACCAGCCATGCTGATGCAAGATAAATGTAACCTACTATGAAATAAATTTAATTATACTGATAATTCTCAAATTCTTATGTGTAAGTAATGACAAACATGCACCATTATTTAAAATAATCATAGTAACAAAACATAGTGAGAGTGTAATATTTCAAGCTAGCATTATGTTAACCATGTTACTAGATGTCTAATTCTTATAAGTGCAAAGAAAAGTTGAAAAGCTATGAATGACCAAACCTGCGATATATTTAAAGTAATTAGTGATGAAGTGAGGATAATTTGAAGTCTACTTTCACAAATAATCTGTTGTTACGGAGATCCCTCTTTCCTTAAAAGTCATTTTCTAATGGCTGTGAGCTCACATATTTAAATTAATTCATAACTTTTGGTTGATGTGGGATTATAATGGGATGCTATTGGCGTGGGGCTGCTCTGCTTTTGTTTGTTGTCGTGAGTGGTTAAAAATTTCTCCTTATCTTTCATTTTATGCTGGTTCTATTAATTTATGTCTATATTTTTCTCCCCAAGTATGTGGTCTTGTTTTAGAAGCATTTTGGCATATGTTTTTTTTCTGGACTTTGTTGTTTCAATACTTTATTGTAAGCTTTAGTAGTTCGTTTGGCTATTTGGATAAGAATTTGTGAAATTTTTAAATACTATAATTATTTTTTATTTAATTTAATCTTGAATTGAATTGATCTTGATACATGTACTGGCTTAAGGACAATGAATCTATAAATAGGTGATCTAAGACATGCAAAAAGATAACCTTTGTCTAATTAAATTTCTTGTTGTTCTGTGATTCTTTCTAGATGGGTGTAAATGCAAGTACCTAATGCTAGAAGAAATAATCTCCTTGTACCATTCTAGTATTTTCATTTCTTTTGTTATTTCATCTAAATAGTTTGATGTCGGTTAATGATTTTTATTATTATTATTTTTATTTTGACATGTTGAAAATTCAATTTGTGAAAATTACCATTGCTTATTAATTTAGTATGCTTATAAATCCTCAATTTTCTTAGTTTTTTTTTATTGGTGCAAGTGCAAATACCTAATTCCATGGAAGCATCATACAGTTTTCTTTTATTTTAGTATTTTTCATTCATTTTCTTATTTCGTCTACATAGTTTGATAGTGGTTAGTATTTTTTTAAAAAAATTTTGCACATTGAAAATTCAATTTGTGAAAACAAAATTATAATTGCTTGTTGATTTTATGTGATTATAAATCCTCAATTTTCTTAGATTATTTTGATTATTTTATTATCAATAGGTTTAATTCAAGTCCTGTTTGTTTATATTTAAATAAAATAGTTAAATTATTTGTTTATTTCTGAGCTTTGAATCCTCAATTATGATGTCATTTAAATGGGAGGTATAATTTTAGATAATATTTTAAATTGGAGGTGTAAATTGAAAGATTTTTTTGGAAAATATAATATTTTTGATTCCCACGGCGTTTAATATTGTGAGATAAAAATTTTGGGACATTAATTTTGCTAAGTGTTTCATGAGGAATAAATTTGATATGGGATAGCATGAAGCATAGCTAGTGGTGGGATAGCCTGGTGATCTCTTGGATATCTTGGTAGAGTCAGCACCACTAGATTTGGGGTTAAGGAATATGGCAGTTCGAAAGTTTTGGTTCCATATCTAGGTAGGACTTAGGATTGATGGGCAATAGACTTGTGAATATTATAGAGTGGATGGAATGTGTGTGGGTTCTTTGTTGATTTGTATTAATAGAAATGATGATGAGATTTGCTACGGTGAGGGGGAATCTCATCTTAGGACAATAAACAAGCATTGAATCATGGTTTGGTCGTGGGTTAGGCCTTTAATGTTGGTGAATGGGCTGGGTTAGTTTCATTGAAATTAGGTTGGTTACTTGGGTGTTTAGGTTAAAATATTTGATGGTGGAATTTAAGAAGGATTGGCATTAGATAATTAATAATGGAAAATATGTGACTTTAGCTCATTAGGGAGATTAGATTCATCGAGTTGTAGGAATTTAATCTCTCCAAAGGGGATAAGGGAGGATCACTTAGACATGCTTATGGTAGAATTTGAATTGTTCAAGGAAGAAAATATATCTATGATAACTTGTGAATATTTTATGGTTGCCAATTAGAGTATATTTAGAGATGACCATCAAGAATTCATGGAAGGCATCATGGAATATCTAAGCACACAATAACTTTCCAATGTTGGGTTGTTATTTGAGAAGGTCAAGTCTTGGGTTGGGGGTTGCTTTTTTTGGCTCTATAGGGAAAATCTTGGATTGATATGATGAGGGTAAGTAGGGATTTGGGTAGTATTTATTGGGGAGTTTTGGGCTCTTGATTTTGTTTTGGGAGTTTGCAATTTAAATGGAGAAAAGGACTTGGCTAGGATGAAAAAAATTATATTACTTAATGAGGTAACGACTATGAAACAATTGAAATACCATAAAATTAGAAGCAAAGTAAAGTTTCAACATAGGGATTTAGGGAGAATGCGAAGACGATGAGAATAATACACATGTTGATGCAAGACAATATAAACTACTATGATATGAATTTGATTGCATTGATAATTCTCAAATTCTTAGCCGTGAGTAATGATAAACACACTATTATTTAATATAATCATAGTAACAGGATCATAATGGGAGTGAAATATTTTAAGCTAGTGTTATGTTAATCATGTTAGATGTTTAATTCTTATAAGTACAAAGTAAAGTTGAAAATCTATGAATGACCTAACCTGCGATAGATTTAAAGTAGTTAGTGATGGAACGAGGATAATTTAAAGTTGACTTCTATAAATAGTCCATTATTGTGGAGATCTTCATCCTTTAAAAGTCATTCTCTAAAGTTGTGAGCTCACACATGTAATTCTTAACTTTGGAGGAAGGCACACGATGAGTAAAAAAAAACTCAAGAAGAAAATCTTATTCTCAAAAGCCAAGTGCTTAACATTACAAAAACATCCCTATTTATATAATTAAGAGGAAGAGTTTAAAACACAAAACAACCTTCAAATTCAAACCAATGACCATTATAACTATAGCTATCATCATTATTAAATCTATTACCAGCATCATACCTACCACCATTATCATATCTACTAACATGATGTATGAGTCATATCATAAAAATTTCCCAATCAATATAAGACCATAATATCATAACATGATACAATAAGTTATAAAAGCTCAATAATATCTAACCCAAACTACATCATAAAGGTCCAATATATGTTGAATGCATCAATTTAATTTTATGATGATGTTGTCTTGAATCACATACATTGTAGAAAACCAAAAATTACAAGATGCTAATTATTAGTATCATCTATAAATTCTATAAGTGAAATTCAAAAATATAAATTTTTTTTTTGAACTACAAGTTTTTTTAAGAACAAAATGAATGATGTGTACATAGTGGAGTCATAAAGAATGAAGGAATATAATGGGAGGGCATGTGAGAAGGATATTGATTACGTAGCTTAGGAGGGGAAGACTCTTGGCACTAATCAAAAGGGGTGGAAGGTGATTCATGACACATTGTGAAAGTTGAAGAAGAGAGAGGGACAACTCTAAATGGTGAAAGCCACATAATACATATTGTTCATAGACTAATAGCTAGCTAGCACATGCAAATTATTTAATATATTTTTTTTCCTTAAACCCTGATCCGACCTAAGAAACCTGACAGTAATTGATGGGAATTATATTTAACCATAGTAATAGATTGATTAGAGTTTCAATGAAGATTTTACATATCTCGCCTTTTCATATCTTGATTCCTAATAATTTTATAAAGAAATTTATATCCTTTTAGTTAGGGGTGTGCAATTAGTCGGTTTGGATGAATTGGTTCTAAAATTTGTTAAACAGAACGGTTTTAAATTCAAATTTTGATAAACTGAATCATTTAATCAATAACATAAATCAAATCAATCAAAATCTTTTTTTTTTTTGGATTTTCGATTCAGTGTAGGAAAAATTTAAAAATATAAATATAAATTGGTTAGCAATTCTTTATCAAAGAATTATGTCACTTTATCAAACTATTCAAATCAAGCAATTTTTAATAAATGAAACCCACAAGATGCAAATTTATAATTTGGATTGCTGTTTTGAGCAGAAATTTTCTCTAAAAAAAAATGAAATAATCAGTTTATTAGTTATTTTTGATTTAATTGGATTAAGATAATACAAAGTTGAACCAAAAATGATAACCAAATATTAATAAATGTAGAACCAAAATCTATAAAAAATGTAAAATTGAACCGAACCGAATTAATCGGTTCGATTTTAACTGAAAAATATACACCTCTACTTTTAGTGTTCTTTTGTGTGGTTCTCTACAACCATTTTCATGACCATTTGAAACTTTATCCAGTAACTTGAGCAATTTATGTACTTCTTTCGCTACAATGCTATATACTTTTTTTTTTGGTCTCAAGGTTGCTGTTGACTTAAACATTTCGAAAACTTCTGGATAGGGTTCCATAGAATCTCTTTCTTGAAAAACATCTATATGCTTCACGTATTTTGGTTTGAACTTGAACAATATTTTTTCCCAGTAATAGTATATTTGATGTATGTGTTTTGTATCAATACATATGTGAACTTCCTAGCCTTTTGATATGAAATATATATTAAAATGCAGCTTCCATGTATATTATTGGGGAATGAGTTATCATTGTCTCCATGTCTATATTATTTAAAATAAAATGTTAGCTATTTGCACTAAATGAATGTATTATTATGTAATTATATTTTATTTGAGAAATGGAAAATTACATTGGATTAAATAGCTAGGCATTTCCCAAAAGGTAAAATATGTGAAGTCCGTAGTTATTAGTTGTGGCTTTAACTATTAAAATTTTATTATAGTAGCATTATCTGTGTATTAAAAAAAAGGCAATACACATGAAGTGCCTAGCTAGATACAACACTAAAAAGATGTTTACATGTGGTTTTAACTATTAAAGTTCATTATAGCAATACTTAGATACTTCAAAAAAAGTAATGTATATGAAGTATTTAGCTAGACACTTTACAAAAAAAGATGTTTCCATATAGTTTTAACCATTAAAATTGTATTATAATAGCAATATCTAGTAAGTGTTTAGAAAAGCAATTTAAAAAGAGGAAATTGTAAATTGGATGGCCCTTCTTGTCTCTTCAAACATTAAAGTCCCCTCATTCTGTTATTTTCTATTGTTTTCTCAAGCCGGGTTGGTGCTTAAATAGAAAATTGGATATTAATTCAGTTCACTTTTAGCTTCTGCACATAGAGTTACATCTGTCATCTTGGCAATAATGATTTCCCCACGAACTAAGCATTTTCTATAAAGCATACATTAATAAAGACTAAAACGCCCACAAGTAAATAATATAAAACTTTACCATTTCATAATGCATGCAATAAAAGCATAAAATAAATGACAAGAATAATTTTGTTGCTCTCTATGTATATCCAATCAAAGAGGGATTGATTTCTAATTTATTCATTTTGCATGATTACTTCTTAGGCACTAAACATTTTATTCTTACAACAATAACAAGCCTTTATCACACTATGTGGAGTTTTCATTGTGTCCTATTAAGTGTCAAATTCTCATTTAATTATAATAAAATAATATCTTTATTTATTTGGTATACCTTTTTCTTTCTTAATATAATTTGAATCTAATACATCTATCTACTCTCCTAATTGGGTCATCGAATAGTTGAAATTTTATGCGACCAAATCATCTAAGACAACTCTCTCTAATCTTATGTTGCACTGGAGCTATCCCAATCTTTTTCACGGATAAATTCGTTATGCATTTTATTCTTGATGACTCAAACCCTTTGTTTTGAGGGCTAAGCTTAATAGGAAAGGGATTGATGGATGCATAGTAATTTACTGCTGCTGCTCACCATCAAGAATTGTTGTAAAAATGGTGAAGGAGCTGCTAGTTGCGCACATTCTAGTAATCAGATATAAATATAAATATTATATGTACTTTTATGTGAAAAGACATCTAAATACATATTAACTGATAAATAAATTCAGTTATTATCGTTGGCAATAAGTTTATGATTGCTTTTCCCATGAACTAGGATATTGGGATTGAATTGTTATTTGCTGAATTACCAAGTTTTTTCTACTAATTATGAAGGAACTGGTATATCTTTCTCTGTGATTGCAATTTTGCTTTCAGCTGGCTATAGAGAAAGACCCAGCCCTTTATCACGGAATTTACTAAAGCACTCGATTATCTTTTGACATATGTTCTTATTTAATGAAGTAGGCAGATCATGAAGAGAAATTTCTCATGGTTCTAGTTCATCTAGCATCAATATATTACCATGGGCATATTTTGCATTTATAACTCTTTGTCTCTGATTATTGTGCAGTTAGAGATTTGCTTGGTTCAAAATATATTTATTTGCATTTGTTTGGATTTATCTTCAGGTTGCTTTACTGAAGTTTACAGGGTATAAGCTACTAAATAATATATCAGACTCAGGGAAGGCATTTCTTATTATTCTTGTTACTGACATTTTTTTGGGGTAAGATATTCAACCATTTTGTTTTTACACACACACTATATATATATATCGATAAATAGATAGTATTTTTTTAACGTTATAAGCTATATATAAGTTGAACTGCGAATAGTTCTTTGGGTATCTTTAACTTTATAGAAGGTCAGCATAATTTTTTTTTAGTTAATTATCTGGATTATTAATATGCTAATCACGATATAATTAAAAGGTAAAAAGGCTGTTTAATTGTTGAGAATCATATCGTTGAATTCTCTTGCCAAGTTCCTCTCTGAATACCTAAACCAAAAATCTATAGGCTTATAACACCTAATTATATTAAAACAACTGTGGGTTCTCTAAGTTAGATTTTTATGCCTATATACTACCCTTTTGTACATCAGTATGAAGGAAGATAAGCCAATTTGGATAACTTGTTTATCACCTTTAAGATAAAGGTCTTTGAATAGTCTTCCCTTCCCCCTTAGTCAACAGTAGACAAACACCTTCTCTTTCTAGTCTTAAATTAGACGAGGACTGGATAACTTGTTTATCATTTAATGATGCAGATTCTTTTTTATTTATTAGAACTAATCCACTTCGGAGTAAAGAAGAAAGTTAAGACAAAACCCTATGGGAATAGTTTCAGATAGATCCCAATTAATGTTGAACAGTTAAAAGTGCATAATGCCTCGCCAATATGTACTAACTTAAAACATGAGAATAGCAGTTTAAACACTAGGGCTGTTTGGGATCAATTTTGTTTAGTATTTTGTGTTTTTGTTTTTATGTTACTTTTAAAAATATATTTATTTAGTGTATTTAAAGTATTTTTTATTTATTATTATTATTTTTTTAAATAAATCATAATCTTTTTTAAAAACACTCAAAACATCCAAAAATTATTTTGTGTGTTTTTAAAAATAATTATCACCAAAAAATATGTTTTGTTTCGAGTAAAAATAAAACATAAAACATAAAACAAATTGATTCCAAATGGCCCCTAAATAAAGGACTATTTTGGGTAAATATTTTAGTAAATTATACTGTTGGATAAGACAACGAAGTAATCAGTGACTAATTTTTTTTCAATTCCTGCGTCCAATTATCTTATGCTTTGTTAAGCTATAGGTTCTCATTGTGTAAAGCCGTTGATTTATAGTCCTTAACCGCTTGAGCTTAGCTAAGAAATATACCTACATGATTCTGGAATTTCAGGTACCATTCAGAGTCTGGCTGGCAGGCTTTGATAGAAATAATTCTTGATCACTACGGCTTAGAAGTAGATCAAGCTGCTATAACCATTTTCATCTCCACCTTCCCTGTATTCATTGATGCTTCTGTCAAGTTCTGGGTAAGTTACATAATGTTGCATGCATCATTCATACAAGGAAAAAAGATTAAATAATAATTATTAGCTCCATATTTTCTAAACCCTAAATTATTAGAACATGAATCACCATTTATTTTATCAATGAAATAAATCCCAAGATGATCCCCGATTATTTGCATATATTTAATTTAGTCTTAGAGTATCACATTTCTTTAATTTAATCTCTGATTATATAAAATTGTCCAAAATAGTCTTTAATGTAGAAATGGTGATACAACAAAATTCTTTGAGGTATTATTTTGGATCAATTTTGTATAGTAGGGACTTACTTAGAGAGACGTGATACTCTAAGGGTTTAGAATTTTGCATTGTATGAAAAAAATAATGGTGGAGCTACGATAGAAGAAGATATTGCAGTGGGTATACAAACTTTTTTTATTTTACAAAAGTTAAACCACAACTTTTTGGACACCATCATAAATATTTAGAACATGTTAGAAAATATAAAACTACATTTCTAATCTTGTAGAAACAATTTTTAATGCAGTGCTTTTTTATTTCCACATGCTCAAATGCAACAGCTTAGATGGCGCTTGCAAATAGTCGAGGGACTATTTTGGAATTTAGCCCTTTATAAATAAATTAAAAGTTAGTTGTAAACCAAATCCATTTTAAATGATAGAATTAACTGTTAGTTCTAACCTAATCTGCAGTACTTTAACATAAAAATTCATTTAGTTTATCAACAAATTAAACATTAGCCATAAACCAAATCCATTTTTAAGATCTTTGATATGAGAATGCTATTGTAAAAATGAGTCACCTGACTTTTCTTAATAAATTATTTTTGTTTTCTGTAGCTGTTCAAATTCCTGCCAAAATTATCTCCAAATGTTGCCAACATATTTGAGGAAATGAGGCGCCATTAGAGAACCTTCTCTGGGAACCTGCATTCATATTTGCAGCAGGGACCAGTATATCAGACGGAAGAACTATGAGAAAAGGATGTGAATATGAGTTTTATATTCATCAGATTTAATTTTGAAATAGTGTAATATAAACTTTATTATATATAAATTTTATAATATATATATATAAGGATGTGAAGATCCAATTTTTTTTCCTTATATTAGGCATTTGTTTTAAATGTAATGAGACTATTTACATGCATATCACACAAATTTCATGCATTTACATTGAAGTTTTTATTTTTATAAATGCATAATATTTTACTATGCAGGAAAATATGCATTTCATATGAAAAAGGTTAATGATAGTTATATTTTTGATGTGATTTTAAAAATTTAAATTTTATGTATGTAAATAATAACATTAAAATGTTAGATATAAATACATAGATTTTTGTGATATGTACGTAAATCTCTCACCCCTCCCTTTTAGGTGACTAAAATATTTTATAATTATTCATGCATAAATAAAATGAAATAATAAGGGGGTAGTTTGGGATCACTTTTTTTTTTTTGTTTTAGCAAAAAATTAAACTGTGTTTGGTATTTTTATAAATTTTTAGTTTTAAAAAATAGAAAACAAAAAGTATGTATGGTTTTATCAGTTTTCAAAATTTTTTGTTGGATCAAAAGAATGTTAAGGTTGATTATTACACTTTAAAATAAGATTGAGCAAAAAAATTTTAATATTATCATAAAATTTAAATTAATTTTCAATAAATTAATATATTTAATAATATAAATAAATAATTAATTATTAATTAAATTAAAAAAATATAGATATAATCTTTTATAAAATTAATATAAAAAAGTTTCATATTATATTATTATAATAATTTGGAAACTCTCAATATTTAGATAAATGAATTAAGATAATTAATAATTAAATTTAATTATGTGTATGACTAGTTTTTTTATAATATGATCACGAAAAAGGATTATATACTGTAATTAAGATTTAGTAATATTGAACTTGTGTATGTACTAGTTTATGTAGGGTTTTTTTATATATCAATAATTTTATAATATATCAAATTAAATAAGATTTAATATATCAATTTTATAATATATCAAATTAAATAACTCTATTTTTGAAAGTTTTAACATATCAACTTTAAGACAACACTAATAAAGAAGAAGCCTTATGCATCCATATTAGCATAAACTAGTGATGCATGATAATTTATGGTATTAAGAGGCTTCATTTGAGGAGTGATAATTGATGTAGATGATTCTCATGGGAGGGGTAGGTTTACTAGATGATATGAGAGGAAAATAATCCTACATCAAGTAATTATAATTGGATCTTCACATATATCTTGTGATGTTAGTCTACTTTTTTTGTGTTCTTAAATAAATTTTCCCTATTTGTATATTTTTTTTCTTTAGATGATTTATTTCCTATTTGGGACAAGGGAGTTCTTATGTTTAGGTTGAGACCTAAGTGCCTATTAATGCAACTTATTCACTGCAGACTAGTATTTGCTTTATAATCATAATTTTCTTCTAATTATACCATTAATCCTAAAGGTTATTTTTAGGATTTAATGTATAGATTTTATAGTTTATGTTGTACACAAGCTTAAGATTTAGGAGGAGAGAATCACGTTGGTGATAAAAATAAAGGGGAGCCTTGTATCTTTCCTTGGTATATTGCAAAAAATTCATGCGTTATGAAATGGACTGTGTGGGATTGATTTGGTGTTAGGTCTTTATTCTTTAAAAGTTATTCACCATACTAACACGACTCCTTCCAAATCTAATTATGCCCCTTTGCATAGCCAAGTTTGTGAAATGTCTTGAAAATCCCAACTACATCTCATATTCATAATTGTATTTGGTCCTTCATGGTATAATCCTTTACTTATCAAGACTAACCATCCTCTTGTTGCTAACTTAGTTATGAGGCCAATAAAGCCCCCACTTTCATTTGTTTATGGAAGAGATAGTGACATGAGCGTGTGGAATCATGATTGTACTGGAAGACTTATTACTTTTTGGGAGAGCCAAATCAACAAATCAATTCGCTGTGTACATGGTGGGAAATACAGTGCAATGTTGCATGAGCAAGCAGAAAGCACTGCTTCCACAACCTCTGAATGAAACTCCTAGTCATGGGGTATAAATGAAAGGAACTAAATGTATGGATCAACATTTTTCACATTCAAGTGTCTAACATTTGTAGCAAATTTCTTCTGCAATTTCTCATTAACAACACCTATTGGGAAGCCCTTTCGCTAATAATATTCATTGTTACCAAGTGTCGGCTAGCTACTTGGTGGCATGCCGTCAGACTCTAGGACAAGAGGGATTCATTTCCAACCCTCTCATAAAAGTTTAAATGATATAATATGCTTTCGGTTCAAACAAAGTGAAAATTTGCCACATTTCTTTCATGTTGTTTCATGAAGAAGATGTGCTTATTAGTTTTACAGCAAAGAGAAGGTGATTAGGAGGACTATTATCGAAATAATAAGAAAGTGATTGGGAGAGCTATTGGAATGTGAGATATCTACACTTTATAGGGTCTCCCAAGTGCTTATAATAGTCACCTTGCGACATTTGATTCTTTAGAAGAACATTCCATGTTGAATTGGGGCATGGGCATGTTTTATTTTTGTTGCCTCTAGAATGAAGTCTATATATGTAAACTCGATTTTAAAGGATCATTTAAAGAACCAAACAAGATCTTAACCATGCAAATCTATACATATAACATGAACCAGTGAGCAATTATGGGCATGCATAAATAGCAGATATAACGATCTGATTAAATTAAATTTATTTTTCTAAACCTGAATATAGATGTCAGAACCGGATGATCAAATCAAACATATATGCCTAACCATTTAAGCTAAATTACAGTGAGCAAAGCTCATTAAATAAGTTTTATCTTTCCCTAAAACATTCAGACTATAGTTAAGCTAATTCCTTGTTAAGCAGAACTCATAGAAGGAAATTTCTAAAATTTCTAAAGGCAACATCTTAAGGGAAACCAAATTAACTATTATGATAAAATAACTTTCTAAAATCTATTTTCCATTGCAGCTGATCTCACAGCAGAAAACTAGAAGAACATATGAAGGGAACTTATTTGTACACCAAATTGTTGTAATCATAAAAGGTTCGGTCATACCGATAAATGGAAGAAAACTCAAAAGATCATACCTTCTAGAACGCTGGGCTTCCACTAGTTTGGCGCATAGTGAAATTTCTCGTGTGATGGAGGCGACAAGATATAAGGCCTCACACAAAAATGGTTGTGAAGAAGAAGAAGAGGCGATTCACGAGAGAGTGGCTCGCATCGATGGTATTGTGTGAAAGCATGAAAGTTCGAGATCGGGAGAGGGGCGGGACTCGAGAGTGCAGCTTTGGTTCGGTTAGGCTTAGGGTTGTCAAAACAGCTCGTTGTTCGTGAACAGCTCATGTTCGGCTCAAAAATTAGCTCGTATTCGGCTCATTCGTTAAACTAGCAGACACCAAAAAAATGTTGAATTAGAAACAAGCTAAACATGAACATCGAATGCCGTGTTCGATTGCTCGATTGCGTTATGTTGTTACTTGCATATTTATGTTAGGCTATTTGACTTCTCCGAGCGATTCGAATTCTGCTGTTTTGCTTAAGTCTTTCCGGCCTTTCAATGGCGAGCGATTCGAGCATTCGTGCCCTAGTTCTTTTTCTCGAAGTTCTCCAATCTCCACTTCTCCTCGTCCCTCGACTTGAACATCCGAAATATGCACTCGATCCCTTCCTCCCGAAGTCCGCCTCTCTTTCTCACCTCTTGCGTTTGCGTGGCTTCGAAGCAAGTGGAGACTGTGGAGTCATGAATCTGATCCTCTGTGGCTCTGTCCCTCGCTCTCATTCTCATTTCTTTGAGTCGTCTGACACTCTAACTCTTCTCTGTGATTTCCTTTACTTCTCAACTCTATTAACTATTAATCTAGGATTAACAAGCTTTCGACCGCTCGGGTATGTCAGATCTCTCTCGATTTTCACCAATTTATGATTATTATGATTATGTGATTTTTTAGGAGCATGACTCCTATGTTATATGGGTGCCTCATTGGTTGTAATTCTTGTCAATCATGACTTGATGTTGTTTAGTGTTTACTATTTTGTTTCAATACGTTTGTACTTGCGTTTATTCGTTCCATCCGGTTTCTTCAAAGTTCAAAATAATTTAGGCTTTATAGTCAAAGCAGTCAAAGAAACAACAACCAAGTAGGCAAGTAGCCAACAATTCTAGAAAAAAAAAAATAACAATACAAGTATACAACAACACCATTCACCAAAATATAGAACCCACTAGAAGCAATGATGATGCAAAAGAAGACATTTAATAGTTCTAATTAACCAATCCATAAAAAATAGTTATAATCAAAGCAAAGAGGTTGCAAAAGGAACTATTTTAGGTCCAGAGAAGTGAGAAACGGTTGACATAAACCAAATTATCAAAGTACCAAACCTAGAAGAATCAACAAAATCAACCATCAATGGTGATAGAAATGAAACGAAACACATAATAAGCCAAAATTCTCGATCATAGCATAGCAAATACTCAATCACATCTAACATAATAGACTATGTATTATAAAAGTTGTAAATTTAAAATAGCAAAATAGTTGAATGAAAATAGCAAAATAACAAAACAACATAAAATAATAGAACTTCGGCGAAGGGCAATGTGTAGTGACGATTCAATGGCGGTTGACAACTTGAATGAAAATATAGGAGTTTTTTGTAGTTAATTGTAAGCTCTGCAACTAATAATGCTTGAAGCGTGCTTTATAACCTCTCGATCAAGAAAAATGATCATATGCTCTTACTTTTATATTTGATGATTATTTGTTGTTTCTTTTTTTAACAAATTATTTTTGAAAAAAAATAGATGATTTAAATAGTTATTAGCCAGTTAACTAATTTTTTAATAATCTTATTCTTATTTCTATTATAATGAAGCTCACTCTCATTCTATTATAAATGATATTCATCCTTGCAATTTTGATTATGCAAAGTTTAGTTACAATGTATTATGTATGTTGTAAACTATGTTATATTTATGAATGCATTGTTTTTTAACATACTTGTCATTTAGCATATGATGTTTAGAATTATTCATAATTTACATACAACATATATCATCATTTTAGCATTTCCAATCTGCATCAACTGGTGAGATACCACCAGTTGATATAGAACATTTGGAAGACAGTCATAATCAAGCATCTCAATAAATTATTGAGAGTACTGTACTATACCGAGTTGCTAAAAAATCTATAAAGATAAAGTCTAGTGGGAGTACTTTGTAGAGGTTAAAACTATATTTAAAGGTGTTGAGATTCCTTGCTTGCAATGTATGTATTGTGGTTCCAAAAATAAAAAATAGGCACAACCACAACTTCTCAGACATGTCAGAGATTGTGATAAAATTAAATCAAATGGTAAACAAGTTATTGATTTATCAGATAAAATATAGAAGCGATTGAATTTCTCCCCAATTGATATTGCTAGTGAATTTGTTATTTCTATTTTTCATGATCCTAAAAATTATGATCTAACATAGGTTAGATTATTGCGATGATTATTGTTATTCATGAATATCCTTTATGATGGTAGAGCACACTTGATTCAATATCTTATTGAAAATTTTGAAGCATAACTATGAAAGTGTCTGAAACACCATAAAAAATGATTGCATCTGGATTTATGATGTTGAGAAAGAAAAACTTAAGACTTATCTTAGTAGTGTTGAGAGTTTCATTAATATCGCTTTGTTGGACATCTAATCGACAATAGGATATATGTGATTATTCATTTTATTGATTTGTCACGGAAGATCCAGAAAAGGATTATTAATTTTATTGAACTTAACCCTCCTCATATTGGGACTTTCATCCGTGATGTTATATGTGACTATTTGTTAAAATGAAATCTTCGTGACAAAGTCTCCACAATTACTTTTGATAATGCTAAGAATGATGTTGCACCTTCTTGTCTTAAAAAATAACTTTGATTCAAGAGAAAACGCATTTTGTGGCTATTTTTTGCATATCAGGTGTTGTGCACATATATTGAATATAATGATACAGGATGGTTTGAAAGAAGCGCATGACATAATTTATAATATAAGGGAGCCAATTAAATATCTCTAAAAATATCCTGCAATGCTACACAAATTTGTTGATATTGTAAAATAGTTAGGTGTGCCTACGTCACAGTCTCTTTGTATTGATGTGTTAACATGTTGGAATTCAACTTATATGATGCTTGAGTCTGCTTTTATTTATCGTACTGTCTTAACTCATTATGCAGCTAGAGATTCAAATTACAAGTGAGGTATCACTAGATTGATTGGAGTGAAAAAATCAGGAAGTTCTTATCAATTTTTAATAATATCACTCAAATAATTTTTAGCACATCATATCCAACATCAAATATTTTTTTGTCAACTGTAATGCATGTTAAGAAGCTTCTCTGAGAAGATTCTAGATCTGAAGATGAGTATATGAGAAAAATGGCTACAATTATGAAAATTGAATTTGATAAATATTGAGGGGAGTGTAACCTACTAATGTCTATTGTTGCAGTTCTTGATCCTCGTTTAAAGTTGAAATTCATTTCATTTACATTTTCTAAGATCTATGAACCACATGAACTTGAATCTCAAATTATATATGTTGAGAAGGCTCTTTGAGAAATACATACAATATACGCTTTTGAGAGTTTTTCTATTACTGTAATGAATGATTCTATCAATGTCGAGTTTTTTTCTTCGAAGTCTGTTATAGATTCTCTTGGCACATCTCAATTTGATTGTATGTTGGGTTTTATAGATTTTGTTATGTCATCTTGCTCCATATAGTCTACTAAATTACTTGCGTGTATCTTGAGGAAATGTTATTTGTTTGCAACACTGAGTAATTTGATATTTTGGAATGGTGGAAGATGAACACATTAAAATATTCATGTTTGTCTAGAATGACTCGTGATATTTTATCAATTCCAATAACGATTGTTGCTTCTGAATCCACATTTAGTGTTGGTGGAAGGGTGCTAGATGATTATAGAAATTGTTTATCTACCAAGATAGTTAATGCATTAGTTTGTGCATCTAATTAAATCAAATCATCCCAAATAAATGCTAAAACACCATTGGTAAGTGCTTCATTATTTTAATATAATATCATGCAATTTAATATTATTATTCTATTGAATCTATTTTACATTTTAATATTTTTAAATTTTTTTTCACACCAAGAAATGTTAAAGGAGGAAAATTTATGTATTCCCTTGGATGATTCATGAGCAAGAAGTCAATAATGTCTTTTTTTGTGCTATTAGGCTATTAATCACTTGAGGTCCGAGACGACCGTTGCCGATGGGAGCGGCGCCGGTCCAGTGCTTCGGCTCTGTGAAGACCACCTTCAGAGGCCGCGACGGCTCGTCGTTGTCATCATTGCCCCAAAACTCTAAGTCTGCTTCTGTCGGCGACCTTACCCATACCCATTCTCCCTCTTCGTCCGGCTCTATACGTGGTTGAAGAGAGAGAAGAAATCTAGATAGAGAGGAGAAAAAGAAGAGGGGCTAAGGAGGAAGAACGCAATGTGGAGATTGCTGGGAAGCGTCCCTTCAAAAGCCAAATGCTTCGATGCCTTCGAAATGGACAAAATTATTATATGGAATTACTCGCAAAAAGCTACAGGAATGAAATCTTATACTATACTTATACTATATATATACTATTGTTGCATGGTAGAAAATCAGTTGAGGTAGAATAAAAGTTTACGTCTTAGCTTTATTGTGAAATCCAGCACACATACGTATTGAAAGAGTGAAACAAAAACTCTGAATTTTACGTGAAAAATTTGAAAAGAGTGAAAAAATCATGCTAAAAAACTTCCTATATATTTGTTTTAGACTGAGTTTTCCGATATGGGATTACGATTTGTATATGAGAAAGGTTGACAATGAGAATCCCAGAATCAAACAACAACAGCTATGTAGTCACGTTTAGATGGGGCGAAGTGGATAGTCATCGCGTGATGATAATGACGAGGTGGTCGGCGGCATGATCACTATGCGATAAGCGGCGGGGCCGGCGTCGGCGATGATGATGGCGAAGATGGTTAACGATATGGCACGACCAACGGCAGTGGTTAGCGGTGGCAACCACGAGATTGGCGGCGAGATGTGAAGCGGTGGCCAATGCGGTCGGTGATAGTGAGGGGTGGTCAGCCAGTGGTGCGTGATTATGCTTGGAGGATTTTCAAGCTTTAGAGCTCTCTTTCTTGCCGCCATATGAAGAATGAGCTATTTATGGATTTGAGTGGTGTTCCATAAATACATGCAAAATCAACTCCCCATGGAAAAATGATTCCTCGATCATTTGATGTATTTTAAGCATTTGAATGTTGGATGAAGTCAATTATGAGATCTTCTTGTTAGATCCAAACGAGACTTCGATTTATTATAAACTCTATGTTTAAGCTATTTGATATCCCAAAGTTTGATGATATTTTAAGTCTTGATCTCCGGTTTGATTTGGATCACAACGGCATTGTTAAATACTGATTATTTAAGTGACATATCAACTATATATATATATATATATATATATTAAAAGATCATTCAACTCAAAAATATTTCTATATGAAACTTTAAAGTTTCTAATAAAATCTCAACTATTAAATTAAGTAGAGTCTCCCTATTTAAGAGTTTAATTTAATTCTATTTAAAAAAGTTTTACAATCTTTCATGTTTAAAATGAACATCTCCTTTTAAAATCTTTCATCCATAATCATATTTATAAAGTATATAAGATTCTAAAGTTGACTCACATCATATAACATTTTGTCGCATCCATAGTTAAAGAGATGAATCTCATATGATATGTAATATTTTAATATTATTTATAAGAACTCAAACTCTCACACATCAATGTATTGTCTATTTTGGCCTAATGATATCACAATTTTATCTTTTCAGCGTAACTTTCAAGTGGTTGGTCACCCATCCCAATAATTATTTTGTATGAGCAAGTATAACTTTTAAGATTATAATAAAAAATTAATCCTTGCACTAAAAGATCTCTCGAATTTTAGCTTTATTTTTATTTAAGGCATATAATATATATACAAGATTTAAAAAAAAAAAAAATCTTTTGATTAAGAGGTGAGACTTAAACCAGCAAACAGATGTGGACTTCATATTCAATTGAGACCATTAATTTTGAGATATGAATCACTATTTTATGCATTTAGTTTTTACAATGTATTCAATCATTCAAGCTAATTTAGACGATTAATATCTTATATTTTAAAATCATATTCATTTTAGGGGTTGTTTGGTTGCCTATATTTAGAATATAGTATAAAAAAAAAATCGAAAGTGAATATAATTACGAATCTTTATTATTATTTGGTTGTGTGTAAAGTAAATACATAGAAATTATTTTTTCTGTTTGGTTGGATGAATGTAAAGTAAATATTTGTATTTTGAATACTTTATTATATATAAAATAATTATAAAATTTATTAACTAATTAAAGTATTCAATTAAAAAATAAATATAATCAAATAAAATATAAATAAATTATAAATAAAATTTTTTTCTTGACTAAAAAATAAATAAAATCAAATACAAATACAATGTATTTCGAATATTTAATTATTAGTAATTAATTTACAAATTTTCTAAGATATTAATAATTAGTGTTATAAATAAATAAAATTTAAATATTATCATTTTATATTAACATAATGACCTAAATTTAATATATATATATATAAATATATAATTTTATTACTATATTAAACATTAATTAATTAATAGGAATTTTTATTAAATAAATTAATCGTCAAGTTATGATTTAATATTTATTTATTAAATAATTTTTCTTTAATAAATAGTTTACTCATTAATTATTTTTTACTAAATAAACTAAAATTTAATAATTATTTTAATTTTTTTTTGATTTATCGTGAATTATTTATCATCAATTTAAATAAACATAATTATATTTATTAAATCTTAATTAAGCTATAATAATATTTATTTTAATTAAAGTTAAAATTAACATTACGGATTCACCGAATTAAAAAAAAAACAAATTAAAAAGAAAAAAAAAATCGTTTTCCCAGCGTTCACTCAGCTCCCAAGAAAAAAAAATTATTTTTCCCCAGGCGCTCCGCTCCCTCTATTCGAAATATTTCGTTTTTTTGGCGTGTTTAATAATATTTAGGAAAACGAAATATATCGTAAAATTTTTGTAATTACATTACCGTGCATCTAAAGGAAGTGCGTGTTGGATTACATTACAGTAATTACTTGAACTTAATAAAATCATTCTACATGTAGAACTTAAAAGTATGACCGTTTCACACTATATTGAAATGTAAATTTGTGGATAACTCCATTCTACATAATGAATTATGATATTTCAATCAATATTTGAGCAATAACTCTAATATCAGTGCATCTTTAAAAAGTTTATTTGATTAAGGAAGAATTTTCATATAAATTTTAAATCATATTTTTAAAATTAAATTCAAGTCAACCTAATATTTAATTTTGACAAACTTATGATTAAAATGAATATTAAATAAGATAAATTAAATGACACCTAAAATATTATATCAAGCACTTAAATTATGATTGAAATTTTTATATGAAAATTATATTTGAGGTAGTTTTCTACATGTAGTGTGATTCAAATCATACCATATGTGACGTTTAGAAAATTATATTTTGAAGAAGCTATGATGAGAAAGCTGTATTTTTCAATCTAATATGATAGAGAACAGTAATTGCTAGAAAATTAAGCTCTGATACATAATCATTTGTTTTATTTTTTTATATGAAGAATTTAAAATAAATAATGCTAATAATCATCATTACTGAGTGGCAAAGCTTGTTATAAATAAAAAAAAATTAAATTTTTTTAAAAAATATCAACATTTGATCATCATTGTCAAAGTACAATTACTTGAATTAAATCTTCTATTTATAATTATCTAATTATCGTTGCCTCATAATTATAATTAGATCACTATTATTAGATAATTAAGCCTGATTATTATGGGCTATGACTTAATAGTTATTGTTTGATCATCGTATTATAAAATATTAATTAAATATATTTTATTTAAATAAATAAAAAAATTAAATTTTATGATATTATAAATATTATAAAAAATCTTAAATTTAAAGCTTGAATGTGTATCATATATACGAGTTTTACATTAAATTAACTCAAATGTCTAAACAAAATTGCATGACCGAAGAAAAAAAATGATCTCATGTTTTATTGTATATGATTATGAACGTTTTTTAATATATTTATTATCACAATTTATATATATTATTTAATTTGAAATGACAGCTCATGCTAGTCACGTGAAAGACGAGCCACGAGTTCATGATATTATATACATTTAATTACAAATATTTTACATATTTTTATTTTATAGATTTGATTATATACTTATACTAATGATGAATTATTTGCTTACTTTGGGTTAATTTAAATTTATAAATTACTGTATAATATTATTCTATTATAATTATTTTTTTGCAGAAGAATTATAAGAGTGAGATTATGATGATTTAAAATGCTCAAATAGATAAATGTTGCTTCGTTGCTTATTGTCTTCGTTTTGGTTTGTCATTATTGCATGTAACCTTATAGATGATTGAAATGATGGTAAAATATGCAAATTTGAGCATATATATTTTTTATTGACCCTCTATAGTTTGGATGCATGCAATTTGTTAACCTTATGTAGGATTTTAAGATGATGATTGATGAATATCAAAACTTTTATGTTTTAACATTTGTCTCTCTATATTTGGAATGTCATGTTAAAGTTAAACGTGTAACGATATAGAGTGTACGAGCTTATGTCATATCACATATGTGTTATAATTAAATCTGAGTCTCTCTTGTTTCAAAACTCCTATATTTTCATTCAACTGCTGTCCACTGGACCACTGCCCACTATCTTGTTCTATCATTCTATGTTGTTTTGTTGTTTTGCTGTTTTCATTCAACTGTTGTTTTGCTATTTTAAATCTACAACTTCTTATAATAGATAGTATGTTGACTATTAGATGCGATTGAATATTTGTTATGCACTGACATTAGAGAATTTTAGTTTATTATTGTGTTTCGTTTCATTTTTATCCAGCCATTGATGGCTGGTTTTGTTGATTCTTTCAAAGTTTCAGGTTTGGTATTTTCGTTGACTGTTCAGTATGTTCTCACTTCTCGGTGGACCTAAAATGGTTCTTTTTTATGCAACCTCTTTGTTTTGATTAGAGTTATTTTTTCTGGATTGGTTAATTATAACTATTAACTGCCTTTTTTTTTGCATCTTATTTGCTTCTAGTGGGTTGTTCTATATTTTGGTGAATGATGCTGTTGTATTATTGCTATGCTATGACATCAGAAGGATTTTGGCTTATTATTGTGTTTGGTTTCATTTCTATTCAGCCATTGATGATTAGTTTTGTTGATTCTTTCAAGTTTGGTAGTTTGGTAACTTGGTTGTCTGTTCAGTCTGTTCTCACTTCTTGGTAGACCTAAAATGGTACTTTTTTTACAGCCTCTTTGCTTTGATTGAAACTATTTTTTTTAGATTGGTTAATTAGAACTATTAAATGCCTTCTTTTGCATCCTTTTTTCTTCTAGTGGGCTATTTCATAGTTTGGTGAATGATGCTATTGTATTGTTGCTATGATATGACATCAGAAGATTTTCACTTATTATTGTGTTTGGTTTCATTTCTATCCAGCCATTGATGGTTGATTTTATTGATTCTTTCAGGTTTGGTACTTTGGTAACTTGGTTGACTATTCAGCTTATTCTCACTTAAAATGGTTCTTTTTTTTGCAGTCTCTTTTCTTTGATTAGAACTATTTTTTTGGATTGATTCATTAGAACTATTAAATGTCTTTTTGCATCCTCTTTGCTTCTAGTGAGTACATTTTGATGAATGATGCTGTTGTATACTTGTATTGTTGTTATTTTTTTTCTGGAATTGTTGGCTACTTGTCTACTTGACTGTCGTTGCTTTGACTACAAAGCCTAAGTTACTTTGAACTTTGAACTTTGAAGGTTGCTTACTTGCTTTTGTTGTTTCTATCATTCTATATGAATCATGGGATTGATTGGCTCATTGACTGTTCTAGACTTCTGGGTGTACCTCATAACTTGTGCGCCTACAGAAAGTGTGTAAACAGAAGTCAGAATCGGTTGGTTGTACACTTTGGTCGGTATCTGGTCTCGAACTTGTTACCCATTTTTGGGCGGCCGTATGCGCTTTTAGAAGTCGCCTCTCTTTGCTTGTCTTTACTTCTAACAGGCTGGTCTCCTTTTGGTTGTTGGTTTTGTGGAATCGTTGGACTTTGTTTACTGTTTTGACAGCCCTACCTTTGGTGCCTTTTTTGCAGCCTCCTTACCTCTACGATGTTATTGTTTTTGTTGCTTATGATGACTAATTGACTATGATGGCTATGACGATCATAAAATTATTATTTTTTGTCTGGTAGCATCTTTTGTGATTGTAACCCTTCTTGGAAGTTATGCTTCTAATTTGTTGCCCTTATGTTGATAATTAGAATGAATATTTTTTTTACTGAGAGCCATCTATGCCTTCTTGTAGATCTTAGTCATATATATATTTTTCTTCATTAACTATCTTCTCACGTATTCTTTGCAGATCATTTTCTCTTCTCCTTTCAAGGTGTTGGACCCTGAATTATGTTGAATCGATCTTTTCAAGTTCTCTTCATCTATTCTTTCTTTTCAATTTTACCTTTTCTTTAGCTTTTTTTATTTTCTGTTTTTTTTTTGTACTTAAATGAGGATTAAACTCATTAATCTTCTTGTAGCTCCTAGAGCATTAGATATTTGAGCCTTATCCTCCATAAAAACTTTATATCTCTTTCTCTAATTTAATAAAACATTGTTTTATACTTTTGTATCATTGTATGTCTTTCATTAGAAAAATTTTATGTGGAATGTATATTATAAATTTGAAGAATTATTTAATGTTAATAAAACTTGTATATTATTTTATGTTTTTTCTTATTTGCATCTAAAATTTTGTGTTATAATAATTAAAAAATTAAAAAAAAGTTAATTTTAGTACTTAATTTGATAAATTTAAGCCTATTTCAAGTTTCTTCAGAAGCTAAAATTGAGTTTATTCAAGCAAACAAATAAACGAGCCTTATTCGAGCCGAACACGAGCACATTCGAGCTCAAACGAACAATAACGAGCCGAACACGAACATTCTCATAACGAGCTTAACTCGAACACGAGCCGAACACGAACATAAATAAATGTAAATGAGCCGAACACGAATAGAGCCTAAGCTCGTTTATGTTCGGCTCGTTTACACCCATAGTTCCACTGTTTTAAAAATGCAAAAAAACATATTTTATCTGTTTCTAATATTTTTGAAAACAAAAAATAAATTTGTTTAAACATAAAAATAAAATAAAAACATAAAACAAGTAAATAAACATAATTTTTTATTTATTTTCTGTTTAAAAAAAATAAAAAATAAAAAATAGAAAATAAAAAGTGATCCCAAAGAGCCCCTAATTAAATATGAAATCTTGAAAATAGGAGCCAAATATGCGCATAATAATAATATTTATTGTTGTATATTATTGGGATTTAGGCTCCAAAATTTTATAAAAGCTAGAAGGGATGACCAATCTTTTATTTATGCCCCTAATTATGGCCATCTATTGGTGCAACATATTAAGGAATAATATTTGTTTTCCTGTTTCTGTTTTTGTTTTGATGATAAATTCTAGTGTATTTTTATATTTTTTTCAATTTTTTATTTTAAAATTTTTTTGAATAATTTTAGTATTTTTATAAAATAATCATTACATAATTATTTAACTGTTAACTGACTCCAAGAATACACTTTCTTCAATTATCATTGTCATTATTTTATTGATGATTGTCATTATTTTGTTGACGATTGTCATCATTATATTAATAGATTTATTTAATACTCAATAAATATAAAACTAATATATTATAAAATATCAAAAATATTTTATTTAAATTAAAGCTCAAATAAAATAATATGAAAAAAAACAAAATGAAAAAAATTAATTTTATATTGCCTATTATGAGAGGTTGGGATCATAATTTTAAAACTAATAACTCATTTTATATATGCTTTTTAGTCTAATATTTTGACTAATGTAATTATTTAAATACATCGAATTAATTATTTATTTAGGGGTGCTTGAGATCATTTTATTTTTAATAAATTTATTTTAATTTTTTTATATTTTATTTTAAAATAACATATTTTTGATGATAATTTTATTTTTTAAAATACTCAATATATCAATATTATTTATTTTTCTAAAACAAAAAAAATAAAAATACTTTAAAATTTACACTAAATAAATGTTTTAAAAAATAATAAAATAATAAAATATATAAAATATAAAATAAAATTTATCTCAAATATTCTTTTAAAGTTTATTATATATATATATATATATATTATCTATAATTTATTAGTTAAGATTAAGAATCAAATTTAATAAAAATATAAATAAATATATTTGATTAATATTTTAGAATATACTCATTTTTAAATTTGGCACGAAGTTTAGGAAGCATCACCACCCTCAGCCAGATCATAATGCATTTACAATGCGATCGTACGGACATCCAAAAGGCGAACTATATATCCTTCTCACCTCGTTACATAAATTCAGTTCCTCAACTCTTCGCCTAAACCCTACGAGCACATCTCATCCTCGGCGGTCGCTTCGCCTCTTCTCGCGCGATCCTTCCGTTTTCTGCCGCATCCATCTCTCATGGAGGAGCTCGTCGCCAGTACCATTGAGGGCATCTTCTCCGGCGCCGACAAAGATGTTATCTATCTACCTATTTCTTTCTTTTAACTGTGTTCACAGCACTTATAGGAATGCTTCTTGGAGGTGTCTTTGGTGAAACGGAAGCTAAATATGCTTTACATTTTTCAGGCTCTTGTGGATGTTGTGAGATTGATCCAAAAGCAGGGATTGAGTGGCTCTCGAGGGAACTGGAAAGAATTTTTGAACTCCCACGATAAGAAATTAGGTGAATCTTTGAGTGATCCTTCAAAAAGATCGGTGGATGTTCTTGTTGCTTTTCTAAAGAGCTTCAACCAGACCAAAGACTTGATGGTACAGCAGAATATAATGGAATTACTGCAATTGATTGTCTTTGCAAGATAATTTTCTGATATTGTGCTATTGAGCTGTTTCTTTTGGTTTCAGTTTATAGGTAAAATATTCAGGTACTTTAGGGATCAGAGAGCCTTTGAGAAATATATTAAGAAGCCACTGAATGAAGAGTCTCCTGAACAGGTACACTGTGAATTTTCAAGATAATTTATTGTATTTTTAGCCGTTGTGATGGATTATCGTCATGGTTTGATATTGCTGAACCTAGACTCTATTGGTTGAATTAAGTTTTATGTAGAAATGGTACTGGGAAGCTGCTAAAGTGGTTACGAATTCCATTCTGAAAACAACGATCATACGAATGAAATTTATGGGGGTGTAGAGAAGAAGTTAGATTGTGGCCGTAAAGCTTGTGAATGTGATATTATTAATGAAAAAAAAAACTACTCTGATTGCACATTACTTGAATTTTATAATTTACTTTTACAAATAAAAAGTTTTCAATTTTTTGTACATATTTTATTTTAGTTTATATTAATAAAATTCTTAATTGTTTTTTATAATGTTTTTTTTTTTAATTTTCATATGTAAGGAAGAAAATATTTGAATTTGATATAATGCATTTCTAAAATGATATAGAACAATTAGAAAAAATGTGCAACACAAGTTGATGATAGGAAAAATATAAGTAGTTTATGTAATAAAAGTTTTGTTTGGAGATGCCATAATTTTTTGTAAAAATATTTTAGATACTTGGTCAGATAAGAAACGATAAAATGTTAAAGAGCACATTGAATTGATTGGTTAGTAATTATATGAATTAATTAATGTTTTACCACAAACTTCATAAAATAATAAGACTATGATTGTGATCAATCATTCATTCAGGGTATTTAATTAATTGAAGGAGCCATTAACAAAATGAAAAACTTAGATTAATTTAATTTTTTTCATGATAAAATCTCAAGCCATTATTTAATTAATTTGCAGATAGATGTCCTAATTCTACTTGTTATAATTCAAGCTGACATAAGGGACTCAACACATTATGATTCATTATGTTGCTTGATTTTTGAAATAAGATGGTGACATAATTGCTGTTTATTTTAAAAATGTTAATAAATCTTCCCATGGAATGAGATTAAAAAAATATTTAAGTTGCGCTCATTGGAACTATATTTGTAAAATATTTAAATGATTGAGAATTATTTGAATTGAATAATATATAAAGTAATTATAATTTTTTAAATGGATGGTACTGATTTTCTTTTTAAACCAAAGAGATATACTTTTGAGTGAAATACCAAACAAGTTATATCTATCTATCTATCTATCTATCTATATATATATATATATATAAATATAAAGAGAGAGAGAGATGGTTGCTTTGTTTGTACATGTTCTTAGTGGCATGATCAAACAACTTTTACACTATTGACCATTAATCTTCTTTATTTTACCTGTTTGATGCATACAGAGGCTAGTTCGATTGACAATGGACCACCCACAATATAGAAGACACTATTCTTGCGGCTCTTATGATAAGGTTTTTCTTTACCTTTTGTTTACGTATTGTTTACTATATTGGTTATTTTAATTTTGGCGTTAGATTCTCTTATAATTAGATGCACTTTTCTTCAATGCACTGTGTTCTTTTTTGTTAAAGGTTTTATATACTGATTTTCATGAGTAACCACCCTTAGTATTTTATTTTATTTTTATTTTTTGTGCTGCTTCTTCCTCTATTTTTCTCTTCATTGTACTGCCCCGTGTGATCCTTGTAAAATATCTATGCTCCATGACTAATGCTTTCAAGTATCTACTGAAAAACCATTTTGCAACCATACGATCCGAAACTTTAGATGGCTAAACACCATCCCCCTTGGTACCGTCTATCTTTTATATCAGTCTGATTTCATCTTCATGAAAAGTTCAGGGAATGGCTCTTCTTCCTATAAGTGAACTGTAGTTACGTTAACATACTTTTCCCCTTGTTAGAAATCTTTTCTGTCATTTTAAAGATGATTGATAGCATATAGTCAAGGACATCAAAAGTTCTCTATGATTTGTTCTGGGATTATGCTTGGCTGTAACTAAGTTGAATTCTACTGATAACGTTCTTTATGCTTCAACATAAATTCTTGGAAATGCATATACATATTTTAATATGAATGTTCAATTTATGTTTTTTTGTTTAAAAGAAGGTCCACATATCCCATAAGGATAATATTGCAATTTTTAGGGTTTGTAAGTGCCTTTCATGACTATTTACTACTATATACAATTCTAAATGAAGATAGGAAAAGATTTGGGGATGTCCAGACAGGGATTATGAAAGAGAAAGGGAAGGAGACTCAATTTATACCTGCATGTGGGTCAGGTCGCCTTAGGGATTATCTGGTGTCTATGTAGAATGATAGATTTGTACATGTTTGGAAGCTATCACTAACAATGTGCAATTCTGCTTGTGCTAGCTGCCATTTCTGCTACATATGTGTGCATGCATATGGAAACCTACATATTAGGTGTCATGCATGTGTTTTAGCAAGGTGAAGTACTCGTTGTATTAAGGTGGTGATGAGATAGAGATAGACCTAAAACGACTTGATTATGATGTATAAAAAATGATCTTAGTTTATTAGAATTGATAAATTGACACTTAATATGACACAATGGAAGAAGGATTTATAATATCCCACATAGTGGGATAAAGGCTTGTTGTTATTGTTTGTTGTCGAGTTAGTATATGGTTTTGAGGGTTAGTTGAGGGCTATCTTTTTTGGTCATAGAATGCAATATTCTTTGTTGATAGCTGACTTGAAAAAGTCTGATCAAGTTATAGATACTTCTAGGCAGCTTAACAGAGACATTTTACTGGCCTGTACATCTGTTGTATAATAACTTCTTTGTCATCGTATCTGTTGTATAATGACTTCTTTGTCATCGTATTTTGCATCAAAAATGTATAGAAGGGCTTCAGAGCACTTTTCCTTTTTCTACAAACCCCATCTTTCCAACTTCACCTCACCAAATGCCAGCATCCTTTATCTTTTTGGAGCTAAAATTTTTTTTTTATGACCTGCCTGTGAAGGATTTTTTCTCAAAAGGGTGGGTGATTCACAAGTTGGTTGTACTCTAAAATCTTCCTTTGATGTGCATCTTGGTTCAACATTTTGATGTGTCCTTCATTAAAAAAGTTGCATTTGAAATTGAATCTCATAGTCAAATTTTAAAACCTTACTAGTTCATTTTAGCAATTTATCATTTAGTATTCTATGCCTCTTGGTTGACATTGCAACAATATCGCACTTTTGAAGTGATTATGTAAGCAAATTAATGAATTTTAGGATTTATCCAAAAATTTATATATCTTATTGATCTCTCAATTATTCTCATACTACTTTCTACTAAGAGGATAATTTCTTTTAAATGGGAATTGTCAATGCTCATTATGGTGGCTAACACACTCTTCATCAAATAATTGAAATTTTTTGTTTGGTGTTCAGGACTGGATAGTTGTGCCACTGGGTGATATGTCTAAGGCATTGAAGCGCAGTATGCTTTCTGTTGATTGTGAGATGGTTCTATGCGACGGTGCTACTGAAGAGTTAGTGAAAGTCTGCGTAGTAGATGATAAATTGAAGGTAATTTTAATGCATTGTGTAAAAATTTTTGGTAGACTCTTTTTTCTTCAGTTGTTTCTGGATTGACATATTATGAATGACTTTCAGGTTAAACTAGAAAAACTTGTGAATCCCAACAAATCTATTTCTGATTATAGAACAGAGATAACTGGTGTGTCTGCTGAAGATTTGGTGGGAGTTACATGTTCGTTAGTTGATATACAGGTAGTGGTAATAGTTTTAAGTTGTCATTTTTGTTGAGGATTCTGTTCTAAACTCACAACTTTTTGTAGGGGTCTATGAAGAAGCTTTTGAAACATGGAACTATCCTAGTTGGGCATGGTGTACATAATGATTTGAGGTACTTGCTTTTGACAAACTAGATTTCAATACACTGTTATATTCTTTGTGGTTGTTTGTTTTCACAATTTTAACTATTTGTCTTCTAATTTGTAATTGTTATGTTGTAACATTCTAATTTCACTATTTCAACATTATAGCATTAAAAATTGCACACCAATGCGTGATTGACACAGCTTACATCTTCAAGTATTCAGAAGTTCGTTCTACATATACACCTTCCCTGAACAGTCTTTGTAAGGCAAGCTTTAGATTCTAAGTTGTATATATCAAGGATTTCATCCATTATGTTTCTCATTTCTTGTCTTCTGCAAACTTTTTTTGTAACATAATTTTCATGCATAACTTCGGTTTTTTACATGGTAGAAATCCCACTTTTATGAACTTCAATAAATAGGCCTTCTTATGTGCATGTGATGTTAAATGGAGTTTACCTTATATGATATTGGTTAAGAACGTTTGTACTCATTCGTAAAATATTACTGCCCTCATTTCGGTGTTGAATATGTTTGAAAAATGTTGTTGTTGTTAAGTGTTTTTATTAGTAGAAATATAAGCGGTGCTTCTTTGATGGCTGTATCATATTGTAAGTTATTCATTTTTCATGATAAACTTTGCTATCAATTGATTTTTTCTTTATTTCATCTTTGATCAAATTATAAATGTATTAGCCCTTATTGTTCTTCATAAGCAATTGGTTAGGATTATATACAATGATCTGCATGCATATGTTCTTCTAATTTTGAATTGATTTAATTTAAAAATCTAATTAGTCAAGTTGTTTAACTCATATGATAGTTGATAATTATTTTAAGGAAAATCTCCTTATTTTAGATGGATGAAAGAAGGGATTATGTCTATAGCAAGAGAATAACAATCTAAGATAGCAAATATATGAATATATGAATGGTTCTATTTTACAAGTTTATGCAAAAGGGGTGTATGTTATTAAATGTTTATAAATAAAATTCTATGGTTTGGTGGCTTTTGTTATCAAAAGGTTATATATATATTCATAATGTTTTGGAAAGACTTGAAATGCAAATTGGAAGTGACTAATTTTCAGTCAGATATTTTTTTTTGTATTGCAAGCTTTTAGGTTGGTTCATGACAATAGTGGTTTTATAGAAATGATAAAAGCTTTCAATATGATCAATGAATTGTTATATGAGAAATTGGAGATTTCGATAGATATGAAAATTATAATAGAAATTGATGATTTTGTATCTCCAGCGTATGGACTTCTGCATGGATACTAATCAGAGATAACTAATTGATAATTTAAACATACATGATAGTTCTATTTGACAAGTTTATGTAAAAAAAAGGGTGTATCTTATGAAATGTTTATAAATAAAATCTTATGATTTGGTGTTTTTTTTGTAATCAGAAGATTATATATTTGAAAAATATTCATAATGTTTTGGAAAGATTTGAAATGCAAATTAAAAGTATCTAATTTTCAGAGGTTGCCTTATCTTGTCTTGATTTTGCAAGCTTGTAGGTTGGGTTGTGACAATAGTGGTATCAAAACCAAATGTTAAATAAAGAGATAATAGCCATGATAAATGCTTTTAGAATGATCAATGAATTATCATCAGAGAAATTGGAGATTTGGATAGATATGAAAATTATAATAGAAATTGATGATATTGTATCACACTTATAGAATTCAGCATGGAAAATACCAATGAAAATTGGAGAGTAGTCTAGAGGATGAATCATAAGCTATGAGGGTAGAAAGAGTAAATAATGACTCTCAGTCCAGTGGACTAATGCCACTATGGACACTTTTATTCATGTGATGGCAACAGGATCAAATGGCGTAATGGAGGCAAGTATAACCCAATTGACTCAATTTATTTTTAACACCTATTTTGAATAATATCCCTCAAAACAAAGTATGTGATGGGGACATTCAATTGAACTACTTAAATAGATTATACGACCTAAACTTTTAACTCCGTTAAATATAATTGTTAACACTAATAAATTGTACAGAAGCATTCCAAAAATTTTATTCATTCAACTATGAAACTTTTAAGAAACATCAAAGTTTATTTACATAATTTCAAAAAATTTCATCATTTACATATTTGATCATATTTTATCTTAATATCAAAATTATACATCGAAATAAAGAGTAATTGATCAAAACTTGATTCCCAGTCAGGCTCAATCTTAGCTTTTCCTTTATCAGGAATAACATTCAACATAATATTTGATGAGTTCAGAAATTCATTAAGATAAACAATTCTAATATAGAATTCAAATATTTTAGAATTAAAAAAATAAGCATGATGGATTAGTTTAATATTTTGTCATTATTGCAAAATGAAATTACTTGAATAGTAATTAGTCTAACAATATTGAGATGTTTAATTATAAGAAACTTTATTTGAATGTTAGATATTACAATGTTATGAACAATATTATTGACATATATATAAGTGATATCATATTAGTTAAATCTTTTTATAAATCTCATTTTCAATTTTTTAATTCAATCATAAAATAGGAGGGAAGGCCACCTACTTTTAACTTTAGAATATATCATGAATATAACGTTCGGTTCAGTGACCATCTTGTAAGAGCTCACCTTTATCACCATACCTATATATGTATTATAATCATATTAGTTTTAGAAATCTTTTGACCTCATACGAACTCAACTTTGTTGTTTTACCTGTGCAAATTTCATATTCATTTATGATCTCACATTGGTCATCTTACCTATAGGGGTTATCATAATCACTTATGGACTTACCTTTCTCACCTATCCATACAACGGTACAAATTATTGTATTCATATATGGGCTCGCCTTTAACATTTTATTTGTACAGGTTTCATATTCATATATGGGCTCACTTTTGTTGCCTTTTCCACATATGTGATTATGCTTAAGCTTATTTATTTTCATTTCTAATATATATATATATATATATATATATATATTCTTCATCTTTCACATGCAAATAATTATATGCATTTAACTGTAGCTTTTTATCATACGCGATAGGACAATAATGTGCACTTTGCAAAATAAAATGATTCATTATCTATCTTACATGTTCATTTGAATACATATAAAATTGAATACATATAACTGAACAAAAAATTTCTTTCTGAATTAGAAATTATCTTACTCAACTAACGATTGACCACAGAATATACCTCGTTATGATCACCTTGAAATCTTTTCTTTTGGCATACAATCTAAGTAAATAAATAAAATTTTTAATTTATAATATTTCTTAGCTTATATCTTAATTCCAAATTAAATTAACTACAAAATACACTTTCACATCAAAATAATTCATCCTCATACAAGCCTTAGAATCGATATGCTGGGCTCTGGGACTCAGGGATAAAAAAAAGAAAACAAATTTGTCAACTCAATCGGCTTTCCTTTCTCCTTTCACTTCTTCCTCTCTTCTGCTTCTCTTCTTCTTCTTTTCATACTTCCCTCGTTTTCTCTTTTTTTTCCCTCATACCCGAGCCTTTTGTTTCTGCTTGGTGAAGGTTACGGGGTTCATAAAAATGAAGGAATGTATATATATATACACAAGTTAATGTATTATTAATTAATTACATATATTTGCATATTCTTTATTAAATCTCCACCGATCCTTTAATTGGCCACTGATTCGCATAGAATAGTGGACCTAGCACAGTGAAATTATTCTTAGGAATAGTATTATTGAGTACTATTGTTAAAATTGAAATACTAAATTGATTTATATATGATCCTTATAAAATTAGGTTTTATAAAAACAATTTTATTATTTTAGTGTGGTGCGAAAAATTTGATTTTATCTAGGCAAAATTTTGTGTATTATACAATATTAATTTCATTTCTGAAAGCTTATAAGTTATTAAAAAGTGGTCATAAATGATTTTCTTTTTCAAATAAATGACATAATAAAGGAAGTGAAAGAGTTAACATAGGTCAATTTTCTAGGAGTATCTACAAGTCTGTCTAGGGGATTTGCTTGTTATACCCTTAGCCAGAGAGAGAAGATTTTTCCAGTAATTCCAGGATTAGAATTTGTGGGAAGGGCACCATATATAATGGCAATTAAAGAGTTACGTGAGTTGAAAATTCAATTGCAGGAATTTTTGGAGAATGGTTTCATCAGACTTAGTATACCATGGAGAGCTCTAGTACATTTCATAGAGAAGGATGTAAGTTCAAGATTGTGCTTCAATTATAGAAAATTGAAAAAGCTTACAATTAAGAATAAATATCTATTATATAGAATTGATGATTTAGTTGATCAATTTGAAGGAGTTTTGATGTTTTCTTAAATTAATTTATGATCAGGATATCATTATTTGGAATTAAAGAAGGTAGAACTTCATAGCAAAGGCAGCATTTAATATGAGATATGCCCTTTATGAATTTATTGTGATGCCTTTATTTTAATGGCTTGACATTCATCTTGTTCCATCCTTTGTTGGGTGTGCAACACATATGCTAAAGTTTACCATGCTAGTTTGGCTAATAGATCATCAATAGTGCCTTGTAAAATTTCATACTTCTTTGGGTTCCATCATTCTCTTCACCCACTAGGCGAACAACCTTGTGTTGTGGACATTCATTTGACTTGTATCTTATTTGATTACATCGATAATAGTGAATTATCGTAGGCTTGACAGAAAGATTGCTTTAGCAGGTTGAGTTTTGTTCTTTTTTGTGTGATCAACTTGACTTATGACCAACATTGTCTGGAATGGGAACAGATTGGTTTGGAAGTTGTTTTTAACGGAGCTATTACTTGTTCCCTTAAAGATCAGGCTGCTTTTTGTGGTTAGTGGAATACTTACTCGAGTTCCTGGACATGCCAAGCTTGGCCTTGCAGGTGAGATTAGTAGTTTCAGATAACTTCCATATGTGTTGTAGATATAGTTGATCGCAAAGAGCTTATCAGTTCATTGGGATAACGTGACACTTGGCATTGTTTTAGTTTATGGAGGTTAATGAGAGACCATTGAAGCCATAAAACTCATGCATTTGCTAATCAGATGTCCCCTCTACTAACATTGTTGGTACATGTAATATTTGATAATAAATAGGCAGAAAACGTTTCTTGAGTTAACTTCACATTCAATACCACAAGCAAATGGGTCATTTGCCTTCTTGTTACCAATGAATCTGTAGTTGTTCCCACTGAGCGACAACCCCACCTTTAAGCTTATAGGCAACCAACTTGTTTATCATCTCGTATGTCCATGCGCTAAAAAGGAAGTTTCTGCTAATTTAAGCCAATTTATACAGTTGTTAATGTGCTTTTGACCTTTGAATTGGGAAATATCCAATTTGAACTTGAATTCTTGTTGGTGATATTAACCTTGGTTTGGATGGTGGACATGTCATGGCTCATTTGCCTCCTCTTGTGGTCAGTATTGGACTCAGGGAGGTCACGCCTTGGTCGCTGATGGGGGTGAAGAATCTAATCCAGAACTTCGATTATATTCATGTCTTCTCGTAGTTGGGGCCATTGTTGATCCAAGAGTCTCTATGATCTTTCCATGGTGAAGCTTGGTGGACATATTGTTGATGGCATTTAGCCTCACCAAGTAGATCGTTAATAACAATTTTTCCACTCAAAATGATAAGGATCTTCTGAATGTCCACGGAAAGGGCATCAAACTCTTCTCCAACACCATGATTGATGCCGAATGGGCCTTCATGTTGAAATCTACATCTGGTTGGTTGTGACAATCTCTGCCTCTGTCAGCATTAGGCAGGAACTCTGGACTGTGATGCCTGACACAACCGAGTGATCGGTTGGAAGGGAATGCTGAAGAAATTTAAAAGCGCAAGAAATGATGGAAACAGAGAAGATATTCGTTGTTTGAGAAAAACCTCTGCAAACTGTAACAGCTATATCACTAAACTATAAAACAAAACATGTATTCTATTGGTAAGTAAAAATGACTAAACATGAGGTTTGTATAACCGAGATAAGAAATAGCAGGGCAAGGGGCGTGTGGTGTAATGGGCAACTGTATCATAGAATCTACACAAATTATACAGTTTCTGATTATTTTTTTGCTGTCAGTTGGGAGAAACTTATCACTTTGTTTACATTTGGGAGTGATTTCAGGAATCCTACGTGTCCCTTGGTGTATTTCCAGAACCTTAGAGAAGATGTTGATGGCACACTATCTGGCTCAAGTTAACTCCTACTTGTCCCCACCCAAATTATTCCTTATCATCATTCTACATCATAGTGAGCGTAATTATTTCAAAGTTTCTTTCTCTGTTAATCTGATTATTGTTAGAGGAAGCTTTCTGTGCTCTCGTGGGGTTTGTTCTTTTATCTATTTGCTCGCAATGGCATTCTTTGGTACCTGAAGATTTACATTATTGTTCTACCTTTATAGTGACTACAGACTTTTTTTTTCCTTTTCCTTTATTTTTGACAGTCTGTTCTGGGTTATGAGGTTCGAAAGGAAGGTGAACCACATGATTGCAGAAAGGATGCAGAAGCTGCTATGAAGTTAGTTCTAGCGAAGCTTGAGCATGGATTTGATGATCCTATTAAAGTTTTTAAGAGAGTATGTAAATGGTCTTTTTTTATTTTTTAAACTTGATTCTATTAACCTTCACTATATATTTGTCACTATTTAGGCGCCTGATTTAGGCAAGGAAATGCTTGTGCACAAGGTACCGGTTGAGGTACCTTGTCAAGAACTGAGGAAAGTATTTCCTCAAGATTTTGATATTGACATGAAGGTATTAGTTTACTTATATTATGTCATATCTCGGCATCTAATTAGAGTGGGAATACTAAGGATAGATTTGCAGGATGATTTAAAAGTTCGAGGCAAATTTTATTCTACCCGTGCTATTTTCAAGGATGCTTTTGAGGCAAGCAATGCATTTCAAAGAATAGAAGGTGAAGAGAAACAGGTATATATGTGCTGTATACCATTACTTTAAAGTCAGTTCTTTAAGATTCATTTGTAGTTATTTGGTATACATTGGAAATCCGAAATTATTAGGAGTGCTTAACAGAGAATACTAGCTTTTATCTCAGAGGAGAATATTTTTCTGTTTAATTGTTGATGAAGCAATCTCATGCCAGTAGTTGTTCATATTTTGGATATCTTTAGACCTCTCATAAGGCTTATTTGCTTCTATTCAACTGAATGCATCTGCTTTTACGATTAAATGATTGCTTTTTTTCCTTGTATCGGTAGTATTTTGAGGCAAAATTCAGAGTTCATGATTGCATTGGCGAGTGATCTATATTCTTAGATACATTCAGTTCCATTTCTGAAACTCAATTGGGAATGTACTTATGCATTAAAATTTTATTTTGTTTTTTTTTTCTTGGTAGATTTTAGAATTGTACAATTGTGAAGGTTTCAAGAAACAGAAACCGGTAAAGTTCTTATGTCATTTGAACATCATTCTCAACTTAAAGTGTTTTTCTTACGTGTCGAATGTTAATTGTGACGTTTTTAAAACATAACTGTAAATTGTGCAGTTTTTACTGCAAAGTTTTTAGTAAGTAAGCGACAGTGGCAGATTGATCTTGACCATAGTGGGTCATGTCATCATTTCATCCATTGAAACCATGCTGCCGATGTTTTCAGTGCAATTAAATGTAACAATAGGTCCTCTTAATAAAAAGCTATTCATTATAATTGGCAATGAAAAATTGTTGTCAAATAAACCGTACAGTGCAAAATCAAAGCTTGCAATGCATGGATAGTTAAGCTCCTGGTTTGCTTTTGGGTTTTTAAGCTCTCTTTGCCTCTTTTTTTATTTTTTGGGGAGAGAAAGGACAATAGATAGACAAAAGGTGCACGTGTATGAATGGAGAAAGGGTAAATTGAGTAGGGAGAGGGTGAGGCTGATTATGGATCCTCTGTGGGAAATTATAATGTCATTTTGTTCTATAGTTAATTGAATTAGCATTCTCAAGGCTTCTTATTTATAGATTCTAGGAGCTGAAATTCTATCCTCAAGAGTATTCAAACTGAAGTTTTGTTAAGATGAAACTAATATAATAGAAGATAAGGTAAGGGATTAAGGAGTGATAAAAGTTGTTTTTACTTGTTTGCTTCTAAGGTTGCCGCCCTTATGCCCGTTGTAGATGAGGTGGAGTGGCTAGTTGTATAATGTGGTGAGATAGCATAATGTGCTTTGTCATGATGCCGTGGATCTTCTTTATTAATGTACCTCTTTATTGATTTAGGTGTTTGAGGATTTCATATTCCCCTTAATATCTAACCTAATTGAATTTGGATTAGTCTAATGTAATAAACCCAAAGCCTGACTAATTGATTACATTGATTTGATGTGTGGAGAGACTTTTGGTTCCTTCTTTGGTTTTATTTATACCTAATAATTAGTATTGAAGATGTAAGAAATTTGGGTATTTGTTTGCATGCATCTCATTGAATGGCTAGATGCTTGGTTGTACTAGATGTCAAGTGATACCTGATAAACTTGAAATCACAGTACAATTATGTTATGATATTAAATGGACTAAAAAGTATTGTTGTGAAACCGGTAAGATTTCTTAAGAGATCTTCAATAGTTATTCAAAGACAGTGTTTTATTATGAGATCAATGGCAAAGCACTTCTCAAATTGATAATGAGATGACCCAAGAAAAGTGATTACCATGAATTGAACAAAATGCTAATTAAATTTTCTTTCCATCATTTGTTTTCTAATATGACTAAATTAAGTGTTATAGAGATGATGATGCTCAGGTGGCTTTACTCTTAGAGATAAAATGCTAAATGAGTATGTTGAAAAAAGTGGAGTATAGATTAGAGAGATTGCCTTAGATGACACATAAAAGCCATCCCAATGATGCTAGTAGATGATTAGATTTTCCTTAAGAAAGGTAGATGTAGACTAAAAGACTTAAGACGTATAAAATGATCTTAGATATCAATTAAATTTGACACAATAGACACAATGGAGATGAAAGATTCATGTAGCCGACCCCACTTAGTGGGATAAAGGCTTGTTGTTGTTGTATTTATTTTTCTAATATAAGATTATGAAATATATTGCCAAAACTGTTCAGTGATGTACTTTCCTACCCTATAGGCAAGAGATGTGTGAGCAGTTTTCTTTTTAAATTGTTAAATTTTGTGGTGTACTTGTTTTCAGAGGATTAAACCTAAGAGATCGAATTCCATATTATCTCAATATTTCTGCTCTCATTTATATTTCTCGACAATTTTGGGGACTCATATATATATATATATATATTGCCAAGAAAAGGAAGTTCAAGAATGCCCACAATATTGTTTGATATTTTCCCTTTTGAAATTTTTTATAGAAAAATTTATCACATAATTCTTATACATTTACATGTCAAGCACATAAAGTTTGATTGATATTTATAAATATAGCACTTTTTGTTATGAATGAATAAGTGCATTCCTATTTAAAATATTAATAATAGTGTTATTTTTGATATACTATTAAAGATTTTGAATGATATTCATATAAATACAAAAGTTTTAAGTATTAGATTATCTATAAACATATAAGAATTTTGTGTTATCAAACTTAAAATGACCCTTTTTTATATTGAAACAATATTTTACTAGCTGCTGATATTGACAATAACAGGACAGTGAAGGCCGCCCCCAGAAACTCGTACATCTAAAGCTCAGCACAGGGCGAATCACTAGCTTCTATGTCTGTAAAATCATGTCTTACTCTCCATCCGAAGATCCAAAGAGGCAAAGAACCTCTTCCTCCATTGAACCTAACGAAGCCCGAACCTGCTCTTCCCAACCTTGTGTCCATGCAAAAGAAATATTCAGACTGAAGCAGCAGCTCAGTGCGAGGGAAGATGAAATATTCAACTTGCAGAAGATCCCAGGACAACGCTTGTTATGAGGTTAGTTTCCACGTGATTTTTTTTCTTAGTATAAGTTTTTTTTATTACCAGTTGAATTCTATTGCTAGATTCATATTCAGATTAAATATTTATATTTGTTGAAAGAAATTTAATATTATGTCAAATTAAATGTCATCTTATTTTAATGTGTTATTTAATTGAAGTTTTTTATTTAAATTACATATAAGAATTTTCATTTATATTTTTATTTGGTACATGCATGATATGAAATGAGTTTGAGCATTTTATTAGGTGGATGTATATTATACAAAGCATTAGCTTTCTACTGCATCACTCATTTAGTTGTGATTTTTAGTATGGGATTAATATTATTTTGTTTTTATTTATTTATTTAAAAAAATATTTATTTATGTATTTTATTATTTATTTTTAAAATAAATAATATTATTTTAAAACACTGGAAGATAATTTGTAGTTGTTTTGAATATTTTTAAAATAATAATTATCATCAAATATAAAATAAATAAATAAAAGTGATCTCAAAAGAGTCCCTTAATAATTTTAGTATCTTGTAAGAGCATATATTTGATTTGCAGAAATATGCACTTGATGGGATGATTTATATGTGCATATCATACAACTATTAAACATTTATATATCTAATATTAAATTTTTTATGTTTATATGAAATCTTAATCTGTAATTTATGTAAAATGCATATGTTTTGATATATTCTAGATAATAAAATATTATATAAATAAATATATAATTTAAAATTTTAGATAAGTAAATATATAAAAATCCAGAGGCATGCATGAAGTCCCATTGATTTTATATTGAGTTATTTCTGATGATGAAGACATTTTAATCTGAAACGAATCATATATTATTTATTTTGAAAAATAAATAATTGATTTATTCCTTCAATCATAATTATTATAAGATATTAAAAATCAAAATTTGTTATGTATTCAATAAAATTTGATAGTTTTGGATTATTATTATTATTATTTTAAAGTTTAAATTGTCAGTGATGGATTGCGATTGATTCAACGGCTGTCATCACAAAAAAAGAATATTTTTAAAAGGAATCTCCGGATCGAGTTTGAATTCTCTTCAGGGCGGAGGCGCTTATACATAATGGTAAATTAATTGCGACTGACATATACGAATTTAACGCGCACAAGTAGCTGAGACAATAACGATATTCTCACCCACAAGATGACGGGTGATACCCATTCTAAAAAAAAAAAAAAAAAAGAGACAAATCAAAACACGTTTGAATGTTTTATTCTTCTTAGGGTATATTTGGAATTTATTTTACATTGACTTTATTTGTCCGTAGTTTAATTTTTTTTACTGTTTTTTAAAATTCGTTGTGATAATCAGAATCAGTTCTGATAGCGATGGAAAAAATCGTTATCATTCCTTTTTAGAAGAGAAAATTTTAATCTAAATACTATAGCGGTTTATATTAGTATAGCATTTTTTTTCATAAAATTTTAGAATTAATTTTACAAACAAAGTTAAGTTTTATCGAAAGAATTTTTATGGTGCATTATGAGATCTGATTATATATTTATTTAATTTTACAAAGGATAGGAAGGAAATAATTTTTCATATTATTATCATAATTATACAATTTTTATTAAATTTAAAAATCTTATAATATCATAATATATTAGGTTTTTCATTCAGTTATTCTATTCTTTTATATTTATAAATTAATCATTATTAATCTTAATTTTTTTAAATTGATAATCAAATATTAAAATTCATAATAAGAGCTCTACCTTTTATTTTATTTTTGCAAATTTTTAACTATTTTAGTCGTAGGTTTAGATATTTCAAAAAAAATAAAAATGACGATTAAATTTATAAATATATATATATATATATATATATATATATATTTTTTTTTTGAATGTTTAATTCATAAAAATCTCTTAATCTTTTTAGATTATTTTTATTATAATGTTATATTCAATTTTATAGAAAATTATAAACATCTTGAACTCAGCTTGAAAGGGTATTTGGGGTAATTTTTTAGGCAATTTTATTTTTGTTATTATAAAATTATAAATTATAATTTTTTAAAAAATATTTATAACATTTATATTAATTTTTTAAATTGTTATTATTTTTATTATAATTTTATAATCATTTTTATAAAAAAATACAATTGCATGAAATATACCTTAAATCTCACCATTCTGCAACTGTTATAATCCTAAAGCGCGTTGGATAGATACGGAATTTTTAACGCCGAAGCTATGGCTATGGTCAAGTATCCAAATCATTATTCCTTAAATAAATAAATAAATAAGAGAAAATGAAAAGTTAATTAAAAATCTATTAACTTATTTTGATAATTACTTTGGAAAGTAATAGTAACTTGTTGATATGTTTGTGTTAAAAATGGGGTGTGAATTATTTATCTTGAATATAATTTCTTATATCGAATGATGATTATACCCTTCTCTTAGAAGAAAAGAGAATTGTAAAATAAAAAAAATTTATGCATATAATTATATTCAAGAGATAGAAAATAGGATAAAATATTAAAAAAATAGAAAATAACATATAATTATAATAAAATTAATAATATCACACTAAAAAAATTACCGTTTTATTTTATTTTGTTAAACGGAAAAGTATAATATACCTAATATTTATTTTAATTTTTTTAAAGATATGAAAAAGGCATAGAAATATGTATAAATTTATGAATCGTTATCATCATTAATATTTTTTAAAGAGGCAATATTTTAATACTTTTATGACAAAAATAGAAATTTTTTTTTTTTTTTGCTTTTGGATTAAGCTTAATGAGTTAATTCAAAAATAATTATATTTCTCTGACCTAAAATCAAAATTAAACATTTAAAAAGCCTTATTGTTCTAACCGAGAATATTATATTGTTAAACATTTCATCCATCTACCATTAGCAGAGAGAACTGCCTTTGAATGGTTGTTAGCCATTTTGAATTGAGGCTTATCCAAATTCACCAATCCATTAATTAAAAAATGGAATTTTAATTTCTAAGAAAGAAGTTCTAGAAGATGGTTGACTTTGACCTTTAATTTCGAGTCAAATGATATAACACATAGAAGGAGACATTATTCCTCCTAAGGATTTTTTTAATTTTTTTTTTTTTTTGAGGTAAACATTATATGTGAAGTATATTAATTATATTCTATTATTTTTGGAAAAAAAATATATTTGTGTCATGAGTCTCTATATTTTATATAAATGTATTCAATTTTAATTATTTTACATTAATATTATTTTGAATATCTTCCTTTTCTTAATATTTTATGATAAAATTTAATTTATGGGCGCTATTTTAAGAAAAATTTATAAACATAGCACACAATTTTTAAGCATTTACGAATCTAACATACCAGCTAATATCAGGATATATAAAACTTAATTATTATTAAACAACTAAAACTTACATGATTGTCAACTACAGAAGCACACGGGAGGAAGAATAAGAGAGAGCAGAGAAGAGATGAAAGAAAACTAAGCACACTGGATACAAATAGGGGTGTGTTCGAGCTGATTTCAAGCCGAGCCATAGTCGGCTCGAAAATTGAATCTCGAGCTCAGTCGCTTAAAAATTTTGAGTTCGAGAATTAGATCGAAACCGAGCTACCGAAAATATCTAATGAGCGTTTAAATCCAATAAGAAATGCAAACAGCTTTTAAATGAAATCCAGTTTTTTAATAGCAAATTTTTGGCATATGTAATAATATAAATTGCAATTAATAGTAAACTATAATTTTATAAATTACAAATACAAATCTAGAAAATGATATAATTTGCATGAATTTCTCATCAAGATCATAGCCACTTTAGCACAAATACTTGTGATTGATGCTATCACTATTATCAATTTTTTAATAATGAAACTTAATTTGAATTTATCATTTTAGAGATATAATCTTTCATTAAACTAAAAGAAGAGATAATCACTATGAATTTACTAAACCTCTAACCAACTTTTCTATAATATCATGATTGCCAACAAAGCATTTCATAAAATAAAAAAAAAAAATTTATAATACATCTAAACATTGAGTTTAAAATACAAATCTAGAAAAAAAATATGAAAATGTCTTTTGTTTGGGACTGAGTCGAGAAAGTAATATCCATCTTCAAGATTTAAATTTATGTAATTTTATATTTTACTTGATAATGTCCAACCTCTGTTCAAAATATCCATTGAGCCTTAAAGATAGAAAAATAAATCCTTACAAAGTGACAAAACCTCACAAATCAAATATCACATTAATATAAGAGAGTCAAAATAATAAAGGCTATCAATAATTGAGGCCATATAATATAAAACAAATGAATTTGCCAACACAAATATATTCTCTTCTCATCATATAAAATTAAAGTAAAAAAATTCTCCATGATAAGCCCATATTGAGGTTGACTATGGGTCTCTAAAAATTCGGTGATAAGTATCTAGAATCAAAATAAAAAATAGTAAGATAAGTAGCATTAGGGAGAGAAAAGCCATAAGAGAGATGAAGAGGGGGATCAAATTACCATTAAAACCACCACTAAGTAAGCCAAAAAGGAAGAAAATCCACCACCAGACCAACCAAGTGACAAATATTATAAAATAAGTAGAGCTAACTAAACCAAATGGAGTCAATACCAATAAACAACAACAACAACAACAACAAGCCTTAATCCCACTAGGTGGGGTCGGCTACATGAATCCTTCGTCTCCATTGTGTCCTATTATGTGTCAAATTCTCATCTAATTCAAGTATATACTAAGATCATTTTTATACATCTTAACCAAGTCTTTTAGGTCTACCTCTACCTTTCTTAACATAAGGCAAATCTAATGCATCTACTCTCCTAATCGTCATCGGACGGCGACGCTTTATGTGGCCAAACCATCTAAGGCGACTCCTAATCTTATCTCCAGGAGCTACTCCAACTTTTTCCTAACATACTCATTTTGCATTCTATCTCTCGAGTAAAGCCACTCATCCACCTAAGCATCCTCATCTCGTAACACTTAACTTAGTCTTATGCTTCTCTTTATTGGCCAACATTCGCACCATAAGTCATTGTGTCTTACCACCATCTTATAAAATTTTCCTTAAGTTTAAGTGGAACTTTTCTATCACATAATAGGCCGATGCATTCCTCCACTTCAACCATCCAACTTGAATTCTACTAATAACATCTCCATCTATTTCACCATCATTTTGAACAATAGAGCCTAAATATCACGCCACTCTTATTAATGACTTGATCACCTAAAGTCACAACACTATCACTAAAACTTCTACAACTAAAATTACACTCCATATATTCAGTTTTAGATCTACTTAAACGAAAACCTTTAGACTCTAAAGTTGACCTCCATAATTCAAGTTTCTGTTGGACTCCCTCTCTAGTCTTATCAACAAGAAGAATGTCATCAGCAAAAAGCATACACCAAGGTACATCTTCTTGTAAATGCCTCGTAAGACCATCCATAACTAAAGTAAAAAGATAAGGGCTTAATGTTGATCCTTGATGTAATCCAACTGAAATAGGAAAATATTTTGTCAATCCTCCTTGTGTTTGGACACAAGTTCTAGTATACATATCCTTAATGACTTGAATATAACCAATATTAACTCCTTTCGTTCTAGAACTCTCCAAAGAACATCTCTTGAGACTTTATCATAAGCTTTCTCTAAATCAATAAATATCATATAGATCCTTCTTACTTTCTCTATGCTTCTATTAAACCTCTTAACAAATATATAGCATCCATAGTAGATCTACGGCATGAAACCAAACTCGATTGTGAGAAACTTCAGTATCACATCAACCTATGCTCACTATTACTTCTCCATAATTTTAATGTATGATTAACTTAATTCCTCTATAATTTGCACACTCTTGTGCATCACCTTTATTCTTAAATATAGGAACCAATAGACTCTTTCTCCACTCATCCGGCATCTTTTAGTCTTTAAAATAACATTAAAAGATTTGTAAGCCAAGAAATTCCTTGATCTCCTAAACATTTCCACATCTATTGGAATATTATCCTCTTTCGCTTCCACATTTCATTTTCTTTAAAGCTTCACTAACTTCGATTTACTAATAATGACGATAGAAATGAAATTCTCTATTTTGTTTAGGGTATTAAGGTAAAATCAATCGTACTTTCAGATCCTTCATTGAAAAGTTTATCAAAATATCTCATCCACCTATTTTCAATATCTTTTCTAAGAAAAGCACTTTATTATTTTCATCCTTAATACCCCTCACTTGAACTATGTCTTTACTTCTCCTATCTCTTGTTGGCTAACTTATACATATATCTTTCACCTTGGTATCTAATCTATTGTATAAATCACTAAAAGCTAAATTTTTTGCATCATATATTGCTTTTTTAGAATCTCTACAGCCACTTTATATCTTTCCCAATTCTGAATTTTACATCTAAACCAAGTTTTATAACAATGCTTCTTATTTCTTATCTTTTCTTGCACACTCTGACTCCACAACCAACTATTTTTATTAAAAGAAGCTTTTCCTTTTGATTCTCCAAGCACATTTTTTGGAAATTTCCTTAATTTCACTTGATATTTTTTCCCACATAATGTTAGCTTCTTATGAACACCCCAAATTCTAATATCTTGTAGCTTGCTCTTAAAATATTTTTATTTGTGTTCTTTAAGTGTCCCCATCTAATCTAGGACAATAATTTAGTTTATTTTTTCTTACAATCTTTCATCTTAAAATCTAAAACTAATATGATGTACTTAAAATTTCACTTGGTATGACTTACAATCTTTACAATTTAAATGATCTATTTTTCTTATCAAAAAATAATCAATCTGTTTTACTAGATCCATTTTATAAGTAATAATATGTTCATCTCTTTCTTAAAAAAAGTATTAAAACAAAATCATAAGAAAGCAAAATCTAATATAGTTTACCTTCTTCATTAGTCACTCCAAATCCATAACCACCATGAATACTTTTAAAATCTTCTACTACTCTACCAACATGTCCATTTAAATCTCCTCCAATAAATACTTTTCTTCTTCAAGAGGTATCTGTATTAATCCTCTAATTCATTCCAAAATTTTCTTTTGGCTTACCTCCAAACCTACTTGAGGAGCATACACTTATAACATTGATAATTTAGTATCAACAATAATCTTTAAAGCTATAATTCTATCTCCACATCTATTAATACTTATAACATTATCCTTCAAACTTTTATCTATAATCACACTACACCATTTCTAGTTCGACTTTTACCTAATACCAAAGTTTAAAACCTAAACTATCAATCTCCTGGCCTTCTTACCAACCCATTTAGTTTCTTGAACACATAAAATATTTATCTTTCTATGAACCATAATATCTATTAATTCCATTAATTTACTAGCAGAGTACCTATATTCCAAGATCCTAACCTAATTTTAGTTTCATGGACTAACTTTTGCCCGCATCCGTCCAAAATGAACCTTGCTTATTTAACAGGCAAGAGGCTTAGCACATTTTTCATCAGTATTCAAGCCATACAAGCCGCTCTGGGACGCCTAGATAATAATGATTTAAAGGATTCATGTCATGATTATTTCGACAAATTTTCTACTTTACCTAACGCAACCCTCCACTTTTGCATCCGGACTTGGGACCGGGCAATGGAATACCCAATAGCTAACATAAATCTCAAAACACCAAGCCATGGAATAAGCACCAAAGCAAGATAGCGACAAAACCCCACAAAAGACCACTAGATCTCATATCCTCCACGGCTCCACCAGAACAACACAAGAAGCAACAAATAACAAATAAAACCACCCAGTCCAACAGCCTGGAATAAGCACCCAAAGCAAGATAGCAGCTATAAAAAACCCCACAAAAAAGACCACTAGATCTCATATCCTCCACGGCTCCACCACCACCAACAAGGCAACAAAATAACAAATAAAACCATCCAGCCAACATGACGAGCTACAAGGATGAGCAGAAGAAGCCAAAGCTAAGAGGACGTCAGATCGGTTTAACCCCAAAATTCACAACGCCCAACATACCCACCATGTATCCACCCATCCAAAATAGCCAACCAAGTGAACCAACACAGCCAAAATAACCAACACAGCCAAAGTATCCAACAGTTACGACCAATAATAGACAAAGCCATAACCCAAACACCGACAATATGTGAGGAGATCTCCAAATAACGCAAATGCCAAATGCCTAAAGGAACAAGGTTAGAGCCTGCAAACAAAAACTCTTCAAATTCCCAAAGAGGCTAGAGCAGACTATCACTACAAAAGGGAAAAATGCAAAGACAACAAACAACCATGTAAGAATGTAGAAATCTCCAAGCCAAACCAGGAAAAGAGAATAACAACCACCAAAAAATTCAATCCGAAAAAGGCCACCAAAAATAGCAACAACCAATAGAACCAACCATAGTATGTAGAAATCTAATTCAAAAAATGCCACAACAAGATAAAACCATAATAAAAGACAAATTTGCGACAACTCTTGAGTTGATATAAGTCTAAATAAGACAACCACATATGATCGAAAAGATAGGATACAGCATGGTTGGCTCCACATAATCTTGAATGAAACTTGGCTAAAGCATTTGCTATAATATTCTCTCCTCAAGAAATCTTATAAATGATAACCTCTACGACTTGTGCCCTCAAAAAACTGAGTTGAGTTTTTTATTTTTAGGGTGACTAACTAAGCAAGCAAAATGCCAAAATAAGGCTCCAATCATGTAAGAATGTAGAATGCATCACTACATAAAATATAGTAAGAATGTAAGTATGTAACTATGTAAGATGACAAGATGAAGCAAATATGTTTGTAAAGTCAAAATAAAATTTCAGACCAAAATTTTTATATTATTGCATGCATCGATAAATATATAGTAAGAATGGAAGATGAAGCAATATGTTTGTAATGTCAAACCAAAATTTCAAATCTAGATAGAAACTTACAGACAATATCAACTATCAAGTAATATACTAATATGTCACCCCAAACGATGAAATGGCCTCAAAGTTAGATCATCGACCAAATCATTCCACTATTAATATAAAAAATTAATCATGAAAGCCTCCATTAATCAATCTCAGTTCAATTTTATCATTGGGCATCATATCACCATCTACTACTAACATAAAATATTAAAGCACAAAAGCAGCAAAAAATATAATGTGATGCTACATAGCCTACATTGCTGAAAGAAAATAGTCTAAAAAATATATACAAATCGATAGTCACATAAAAATGATCAAAATAGTCTGGTAGAAAAGTCTCCAAAAATAAAGAGAGCATAACCGAAATGATATCACGATTTTCATATTTCGATGAATAAGCTTTCGGTAGTACATTTATAACCAAGTTCTCTTCCACAATATCAAACTGAAATTGCAATAGATAAAAAATGAAACTCATATATGAATGAAGAGAGAATTGTACTATAAAATAAAAAAGTAAGATAATATTACCAATGGATCTTTTGATGATTTATATGCACCAAATCCGCTTCCACTACACACTAAAGCATCTAATGTTCTTGGTGAAATTGAACTTCTATAATCGCTAGTACACCACCACCGACTAAAAGTCGATTCGTGTGGTTGGGATGGTAAAAATATCTTTGGCCATCTTTGAGAGAGTCTTATATCATTACATTTTCACCATTCCAAAATGTCAAATTCGAATTGGGCATTTCACACATGCTTCATCAAGGTATATCTCATCAGACTTACGTGGTACTAAGAGGCCGGTAGAATTTATGAAGTCATACGCCAAATCATCATGTGAAAACATTACCATTACCACCTTCAATTGTGTTTCTTTCAGTTGAGATGTGGATGCTTGATGGTTTCTTTGCCCGTGGCATATCAAATAGAGTAATAAGAGTATAGCTCAAAAGTTTTGTTTTACTGTTGCCCTTCTTCTCATTCACAATGTGAACATCATATATTTATGGGTAGTAGTAATTGATAGCAAAAAGTTTCATTCTAGGATCTAAAATGCAAGCAATCAAAATAACAATGAACACTCAAAGACTTATCAAATTTAGTCTTGCTTGCCATGTTTGAAATAAAAGCATACTAGATGAGCATTCTCGATCCAATATTCTCTTGAGAACTAGATTGGGAAGCAATCTATTGTAGATAGGATGAACCGAAAAAATTTGATGATGCGATGAAAAATCAGCGACTCTCTTACTTTCTCAAAATTAACCCAATCTTCTTGAGAGGGCATATATAATTCAAATCACCGCAAAGCATATTCGAAACACATTCTTATAATAAAAGCACTCTAACATCTTGTATGTGGAGTTCCAGCGTTAACATCAATGCAAAGTGCCTTTGATGTGGATAAGCCAATGTCTTCTATCTCTCCAAATTTATGGCGACACGGAGATCTTTTATAAATAAAATAGACTCTCTTACCCTTTCAATTATTGAACGATTTCTTTCATCCATCGCACCATTAAGTTTAAAATATGAGCGGCACATCGAACATGAAAGAAATCACCCATCAATAGAAAATCAGATCTTCTAATGAATAAAGCTTTCAGATTTCTGGTTGTTACATCATTAGATGATGCATTGTCCAAAGTTATGGTACTAACTTTGTTTTGTAGACCCCATTGCAACAAACTTTAAATTACCTCAAAATCACGCCCACTATGAGGAGGATCCAAATAAAACTAATTATCCTAGATTGTAATTTCCAATCAGAACTAATGTAATGCACAGTAAGACACATATAACCAATGGTTTGATTTGATGTCCAGTAGTCACTAGTAATCGAAACTCTCTCAACAACTTTCAAACTTTTTTTCAACTTATCTTTTTCAACTTCATAAACTTTCATACACTCCTCTTTGATGCCAAATCTTGAAATTTTATGATAATTTGGATTCATCGATTTCATCAGAATATTGAACCATAAATGTTCAACTATCATAAATGGATATTCATGAACAATAATCATCTTAGCCACAATATTCTTTATTCTAGAATAATCATAGGCACACGAAACACATAAACTAGATATTGAACCAGTTTCCTCTAAATCCTCTGCTACTGGATCAAATAGTTTTTGCTTCTTTCCCTTGTTATCAATCTTGCTATAGTGATTTGATTTGAAGTGTCTACTTAACTGAGATGTGGTTCCAATTTTTGTTTCACATATGATTTGACACAATTACATTTAAATTTCTACACCATTTTTCCCTTTTACATGTAATTTCAAGTGTTGCCAAACTTTATATCGTTGTCTTTTATCTTACTTGATTTATTTCACCCACACTCTCATTTTGAGTTATTGCATTATCATCAATAGGTAGGCTTGATTCACTTGAACAACTAATAGATTTAATTTGAGAAGGACTTGCCATTGTGTCTATAAGAAATGAAACAAAAGCGATGCATAGAATCACTCAAAAAACATAAATATCGGATCGGTAACTATTAATTTGAACAACAAATCATCTGGACCAATTAATTAAAGACTAGATTAGAAGAAAGATCAAAACCAACCAAGAAATGCTTAAAGACTGGATTATACATAAAAGATCCCCATATATTTACAAGAAATGCATCTATCAACATCTACCAATCAATCAACAACAACTAAGTTACCAAAGCGGAAAGGCATGTGAACATCATAACATGTCCCATGAATGCACAACGACACGAAACAAGTAAACAACCTTTATAGCACCAAATAACCTCCAATGGGCATAAATGATCGACAAAGCCAATTACCTACTTAAGGTCGGCAGTGCACGACATTCAATAGAAATGCGACCGCTGAGTGAAACAAATACAATTAGGAAATGAAAAAATGGCCAATGGGGGAAGTATTTCTAATCAATTATAAAGTTTCAGTGAGAACCCGTAGAGGCAATTAGGCAAAGCGCAGAAGTGACTAGTGGTAGTCGAGGGGCATTGACAACAAGTTCTGATTACTGAAGTTACATAGGTGTAATGAGATCAAAAAACAATCATCATAGCTCAGTTTGCAACGCCACAACATTCAACAGAACAATCGTTACAAACCCAGACGGATAACTGGCGGAGAACCAAAATAACCCCAACAAGCCAACATGCTAACCTAAAATAGTGAAATAACAGAGACAATTGAAACCCCGCAAATTGCAAGTACCCCAACCACAAAAAAATATAGATACACATGAATGATTAAAGAACCGAAATATCCCCAAATCCAATAGGCGAACCTCAAATAATGGAATAACAGAAACAATTGAAATAACCAACATCATGATTCCATGAAATACTTACAGAATCAGGAAATGAAACAGAATCAGAAAGTATTTCTGGAGCAAGGAAGCAAACCAAGCACACACAGTGATACAGACCGACCACTGATCGAAATCGAAGCAAACCAAACACTCACTGATCGACGGTCGATGATATCTGAGACGACGCAAACGAAAGCTGGGAGAAGCGAGAAGAGGAGAACGGAGGAGAAGTGGAGAAGAGAACCGAGAAATGAGAAGTGAGAAGAGCCGGCTTTCTGGTCGAATGACGAATAATGGAATTATTTTGATAATTGGATTTGCTGCTGGATTGCCGCTTGTTTTCGATTCACAGGCATTGCCTTTTAAAGGAAAGCCACTTCGAAGCCTGAATGAAACATGGAGTTGAAAATTATTTTGAATATTTAAGCATATAACATTTTACATCATGATTACTTGCTTGTTTGGATTCCTAGGAGATAATGTCAGCCGCTTTTGAGCTATAAAGTAAAGCGGGTCTAGTAGAGATAATAATGCATTCATTTTGCACTGTAAAGGCAAAGTGAAAGTAATAATTTAGCTGCATGAAGCTGGAATTTTTTCCACGATTCCACGTCCGGAAGAGTCGCATGCCGCAATGTAGATATGATGATTAAATATCTTGACGAGTTGATTCTCGTAAATCTTCTTAAGACGTTCCTTATGTTGGATCTCATTCTCATGAGGGTAATGTCTTTCGATGCTTTGAAGCACCTCATCAACCGATAGCTCAAAATCCGTAGTTTTTTGGTTTATCGTTAATAAAGCTTTAATATACTGAGCTTATTTCATTATGATTTAATTCCACCATTTTAATAAAATCGCCAACCAACCCATTAAATGAAAAGCCTCAAAATAAAAAAGATGGAATATTCCCTCACCATTGGGGTAGCTTCCATCCATTCATTGAAGACCTCTTTGATTGGATCAAAGAATATTTAATCGCTTCAAAATAGTTCCACCATCAAGAACTAAAGATCTTTGTTGATAATATCTTTGTTCATTATGAACATCCATGAATGCTTCTTGAGAAGAAAGAAGACCTTCATCATAGCTTGCATAACACCAATAATTTATAATTTGTAAATTAGTGGAGGATAAAATACATTTTTCTCTTGAATGAACCCCATTCACTTTGATGAAAGATCTTTGTATAACGCATTTATATACAAATTGTATGGTTCGATCATGAACATGATTAATCTCAACACACTTTAATTGTGTTAAGATTTTTTCATAATTCTCTCTTGAGAGATTAGATTCAAATGGGAAAGAATTATTTCCCAAATATCTTTCAAATAAGGCCCACAAATTATTTATTGAATAATCAGATAGATTAATTTCAAGAATATTTTGTTTTATTTCTTTAAAGAAATAAACAAGTTCTTGTGCAACGATATCTTTAGGGATGGTATTGCAGCTTTAGAGATCTCACCCTTTTCAACCGTAGTTGAAGAGGACAATGTACCAAATATGTTTTAAGATCATGCCAACTTGAGATCGGATCTTTTCACAAGACGCCGACCTCCGAAAAGAGTTACCATCGAGGAGACATCTTTCCATGGGTGATCCACCGATCGTCCCCGCAAGAATTCAATGGTTAGAAAATCATGAAGAGAATTTTCATTACCTTGATGAATTGAATCAAAGTCAAAGAAACAATTGAGCCATGATGCAAAATTTATTTAGAAATCAAATTTTTACATCTTTTCAATTATGTATTTGACCCAATAACAAGAAAAATATTGATTTAATAAATCATCATGAAATTTAGAGATGCTTTTGACGATTTAAAGTATTTTTTTGTTTAATAATAGAATACTTTTACTGGGTGGGATTCCATCATCCCGGAACAAAGCGAACTAATACTTTCTTAGAATTTTTTCGTTATTTCAGAATACCACCATAGCCTTGATCAGATGCATCAGCTTTTAATTTTGAAACAAGGGGATTCTTAACTTTCTTTAAGCATGGTATAATCACCATCTTTCAATCAGAAAAATCATGGCAAAATAGTCGAAGAACCTCAACGCTTTTATCCGTAATATCAAAATTTGTTCAGAATTCAATACTTCTTTAATAATAAAAGCATTGAAATTATATGACCCAAAACCTTACTTGAAAATAATTTAATTTTGGGCTCAAATAACTAAACTATTTTTTCAGATTAACCATTTAAATATTTTAAATGATTAAAATATTCTTCAAGATTTAAAAAGATAAGAACATCATCAAACAAGAATATATTTAAAATAGTTTTAAATATATTATTTATAATATGTTGAAATTGAATTTTTAGTCCAATGACATTACATTCCATTCGTAATGTCCAAGGGAATAAGTAGATAAAAGATCCAAATTTTAATTTGGATCACCAATAACCATTTTAAATCAAATTTTGAAAATATTTTTGCATTATGCAAACGATTTAATAAATCCATTTTATTAGGAATAAGATATCTAATTTATTTTAAAACTTTATTTAGAGGCTTGTAATTTATTACAAGTCTCCTCCCTTTCGATCACACAATAATGGTATTAAGATTTATTTAATTTTTAATAAATTCTTTTCAGTAAGATAATGCTCGTTCATATGACAAGGACGAGCTTTAGTGGGGATGTTCCTTTCATTGAAATTATCAATGTATGGGAGTTCCACTAAATGAACTTTTCTTCCCGTAGTAATCTTGTCCCCACAAACTTCTTTCTAGAAATCTTGGAGACAATGATTAATTTTCTCCTTTATCTGGAGAGAAGAAATTTTTTATTTAAGAGTTAAATCACTAATTTCATCTTTCAGATAATTAATATGCATAGACTTATTATTAAGTCTATTCATTTCATTTATGATAATTTTTTTTAGGATTGGTGATAAAACGGAATGTGATTTCTTTATTCCAAAGAAAACATCAATTCCAATATCATCAATTCTAGTGTATTTTTTAAGAAGAAAAGGAGTTCCCAAAATAATGTGTTGTGTCAAATTTTGACTAAAATAAAAGATAATTGAATACAAACATCTCGACCAATGATGATAATTTATACTTAATCAAGACTCTCCACGCCTTTAACCGAGGTTTTTTCAAAATATTTAGAAGGAATAATTTCTTCTTGAATCAATTTAATTTCGCTATCCAACTAAATTTATAAAATAAATTCTTTATTTATAATTAATTTAATGGAAATATACCATTTCGGTATATTGCCTTTTGAATATTGTAAGAAACTTCTTGAATCGCTTTATGTTTTCAAATGAATTGGATGTCTTCTGATTTAATTGAAGATCCATAAGACGTCCACTCATCGATTCTTGCTCAGTTTTTATTTGCTGAACTTTTATTTTTAGTTACTTTAATTCAGATTTTAATTCTGTTAAAGTAACTAAAGAAGAAGATGAATTGACATCAGCTTTCTTGCGAAATACTTCAGTCATGGAGTATATAGGAGGCTTTAAATCTAATTTTTTTAGTTTATCTTTCTTCTTATCATTAAGAAGATTTATAATTTTATCACGAGTTGAATCTTCTTCAACTTGTGGCTAAAAGTTTAATTAATTTGATGGTGATATAAAAGATAACATATATAACATTTTTTTATTATAGAATGAGATTGGATTAATGAATAGAGTTATGGGTTTGCCAATCCTTCATCAGTTCACTTAACTTCAGACCGCACATACAGCATAAATAACCATACAATATTTTATTTCTCTTATCTCTGAACCATAATAAAGCTTATTTATGAATCACATTTATCTCAAGCTATTCCTTTTCATTTAATCTTTAATTTAAGATCGAACAACCAATCATGTTTTAATACGTAAATAAGGTTTCCATATGTAAGTATTTCATATGGAATTGTTCCATCATAAAGAAGAGTAGCCTTTAACCTTTCAAAATAGATTGGAAGGCCTTCAATGAATTTTATTTCCAATGAAGGCTATTGGCATCATAAAGCCGCACAGAAAAAAATATCCTTATACCATCGAAAATGGGTTAAGGATGGACATCTTAATTTTGGAGTAAGGAGTTAGTTTTTCCCTTGATCTCCAATGGATCCAAAGAAATGATCTATAATTGTTTGAAGAAGATTATAGACAATTTTCATTAGGTGTTTGTTATTCTTTTGGAAGATCCTTAGTACTTAAGTCAATTTCCCTAAGGAGGTCTTCCCGTTGAGGAACAGTGAGAAAATTATCCCACCATCCTTTTAGAGTTTCTGAGAATCCTGAAATGATGGCTCGAGTGATAATATGAGGTTTTGCTTGATGTCTAGATTGAATGAAGAATAATATAAAGATATGAAGGGTATGAATGATTTGATATTCTAAAATGCCATCAATATTCATTCATACAAAGAATCTCCATCATAGAATTTCCTATGAAATGAGTATCTTCCCCAAATAATAAATCAGGAGATGTTGGTTTTTTATAATAATATTTTTCCAAATTTTTCTTTGGATAAAAAAGTTTTTGGATATCAAAAGGAAGATGAGGATCTTGTAATTCTTGAAAAAGGGTTTGAACTTTTTCAACATTACTTTGTCGATCAATTGATCAAGACGCTTCTGCTGAGGATTCATTTGAATCTTCATCCATTGATATCTTCAAGAGTCCTACATACTTTTCTCTTAAATTTAGAATCAAGGTCTTCTAAGAGGGTCCCAACTTAAGAGCAAGTTTATGAGGTGGTTGGATAAAAAGTTTCATAAATGGGTTTGTACTAGTAGAAGCTTTCTCTAAAACTTTACTAGTTTCAGGGCTAGAAACCTATTGTTTAAACATCTGATTGATTTTAGACTCTAGGCTAAAAAGATGACCAGTGATTATTTGAAGTATACTATTACTATAATTAAGTTGTTTAATTATAGTAATAATTTTTTTTAGAATTTGTGGATCAGAACTTATTTTGCTGAAGGCCGCTAATTCTAAAGGTTTACCATCTACCATTTTTGCAACTGATGAATGATAAGATGCTTCAATAATTTTTCTTACTCAATTTGCAATTTTTGGTAGTCAAAATAACAACTTGAGTGGATTGAGCATAGTAAGTGCAAAACCAAGCGACGAAAGGAATAGTTGCTTTGACTTGACTATTTCTTTTTCTCATTTTCTCGAAATATAAATCATTTATTTTGAGACGTTGGTTTTCAGAAGTAAAACTTCTATACCAAGTACAAAACTTATCATACTTTGGTTGGAAGTATTCCTTCAGAACAACTTCTTTAGTCTTAGAACCTATTTTGTAGCTCATTAAGACTAAAGTTCTTTTCAGATGGAGTGAGAGATTGATTTTCTCTCACTGGATGATAAATATGATTGTAGCGAAGTGCCTCGGATGGTTGAGAGTTTGGGAACCATCGATCTGAGACTTTACCGAGATTTTATAGGGAATTGAAACCCTAGGAAGTGTAATGATTGAGGGGTTGAATCTGACTTCAACATCGCCATCAGCCGTTTGGATTATCTGATCAATGTCTTGATTGATGGTTGGTCTAGGTGATGTTGATATGATCCATGATTCACGGAAATACCACCTCATTCCATTTAATCACTCTAGTAATATGAGATAAATGATTTGTTTTGATCGAGTAGTTCATTCTTTTGAACTTTTTGAACTATAGGATTTAAAGTATTTAAAACTTGAAAATGATTCTAAAATTAGCAATAGTTTGAACCGAGAAAATCATAACCATAAAGCTATAAATGTAATTTTAAAGCTTCAAAAGGTTTATATCGAAAGAGATAAACTTAAATTGGGAAAGGTGTTAAGTAAACCGCGGCGAGGCTCTCTACAACACTCATAAGAGATTGTGCCCAATGAAGGCATCGACCATCTCTTAGACTGGCTAATATAGAAACATTTAATCCTTTGAGAGTTAAGGGCTTAAATGCTATATGTATCATTCCAATATGGATATACTTGAAGTCTTGCGTATATCTATGCAGATATTCATGAGTTAATAGATAAATGATTTTGTCCATTTGATCTACAGTTTTCACCGAAGATTTTTCCTTAAAATCAAAAGTTTCAAATTGATAAATAATAGTTTTATCAATTTTGGGGAGAGACCATATGTTCAGGTCTTCTTCATTCAAGGGGAACTGTAATTTGAGTTCTTGATTAAATTATTCCTTCTTAGACAAGGTACATCTGAGGAAGACAAGATGCCATAGAGGGAGGAGAGAGAAGACGTTGAAAGAGGTAGTCTTCAATTAAACACATAATAAGGATTAAACTAACCTAGTTAACTTCCACCCCAGTATTCCATACCAACAACAGACTTACAACCCATATCAGGGATTTACGCCATTTCTACGAAGGCAAAATCGACATGGGAAGACTAAACAGTACAGGTTAATCCAAAGTATGTGAGAAAAAGAAGAAAACTTCTAAGATCCTTCCCCCTCCAAGGGATCACCCCATCATGGCTCTTTACCGGATATATAAAACTTAATTATTATTAAACAACTAAAACTTACACGATTGCCAGCTATAGAAGCGCATGGGAGGAAGAACAAGAGAGAGCAGAGGAGAGAATAATTTTTACATCTTGCTCAATTATGTATTTGACTGAGGAACAGTCAATACGAAGAAGAAAATATTGATTTAATAAATCATCTTGAAATTTAGAGATGCTTTTGACGACTGAAATTTAGAGATGTTTTTGATATAATATTAAAGATTTAAGTATTATTTTTATAAATATGAAAATTTATGTATTAAATATATGAATATATAATAATTGTGTGCTAACCTTATCATGCCATACGTCTTTAATAATTTAAAATCGCGTAATTTCATAATTTATTTTCCATAAAATTTTTTAAAAATAATTTAAAAAACATTTGAATATTTTGATTATATTTATTTAAAATAATATATAAACACAAAGCCAAAACTTATCTATCATTTGAAAAGAAAAAAAAAATTAATTAAATTTATTTCATGAGCTAAGGAGTAAAGTCATTTTAAAATATTATAACGTCCGAGCTGGAAACATAATTTAAGTCAAAGCATTCTCACTTATTTTTCTTATTAGGCTTAATTTTTAAAATAACCCTTATTAAAACCGTAATTATTAATTAATTCCAAAAAAAAATTTAAAATATTCGGTCAAGGATGACTAGCGATCGTAGCACGCTCATGATGGCATCCAAATTAATTTTTTTTTAATAAAACTCCCGAACGAGAGATCGGAATCCCGATCCGATCTCTCTCTGCTTTCTCCTAAACCTCACCGCATGAGCCGCGAACGCGATCCTACCGCTGACCGGCATCCGACGCCGGCCTGACCGTACCGAATGAGAGTTTTGCTTAAAAGGTTTTTTTTTATTTTTATTTTTTTTCAAAACCAAGGGCAATATGTAGATCTACCTTGTGATATGTTGTGGATGTAATTTCTTTTATGTATCTAACTTCTTTTGTGGATTTAATTTTTTTGGATCTAATTTTGTGGATCTAATTTTTTTTTGGATCTAATTTTGTGGATCTAATATGTGTAATTTCGTAATTTGTAGATCTAATTTTGTATCTAGATCTACTTTATTGTAGTATGTTTAGTTATATCTTGCATTTTGAAAGTAGAATGTTTGCTACCCTCATATTTGACAAGAATCCAGAGATTGTGGATTTTAGAGTTGGATTTATGTTTAGAGTTGGATTTATGTTTACTGTTTGTGGATTTTAGTTGTCGCTCAAGCACTGCTCATATGGCTCGACAAGAATCCAGATAGGAAGAATTGTTGGAGTGAGTGTTGAATAAATTGTCGCTGTCAAATCGACCATGAGTACCCATGCCTTATAAGTCGGGTTGAGAATAGATTGTTCACTATAACCAGTAACTAGCTTATTTGGACGAGAAATAGATCCATCAAGAAAGCCTTCAAATCGATTTGCCTTGATTAGTTTAAGCTTTTGAGTTATCCATGTAGGATAATTATTATTGGTTAGTTGAGTATTGACTATATGCTTGAGATTGGAAATAAAAAATTTAATGGAAGAAGGGATCATTGTTTCACTAATGTTAAGAGATGCCAAAGAATCTGATAGAGATGAAGATGCAAATTACTTCATTTATGAAATATCGCTAACAGAACTTTATTTCAGCCTTTTGGCTTGAATACCATGTTGAACATCTGAAATGCCATTTTTAACTAGAAAAGTAGAGGAGAATAGGAAGGATGAAATCTACGAAATATAAGGCATTTGTATATGTTGTATCACCCTCTAAGTTTACATATACATGTATATATATAAGATGAAATATACCCGTTTACTAGAGACTTGATTGCTGATTACATATGTTACGCTAATACATAAGGATGAAATCTACAGAAAGAAGTAGTGTTTTATTTAATCTTCTAAGAAGAGTATAAATATGTTACGCTAATACATATAAATATAGAAATACATCTATTTTTCAATTCAATGTTGAACTCAATTCAATTTTCAACTACTTTACTAAATTAGGATATATTTTAACAAATTCTCATTTAATAAGTTAATAGGTTGCATGTGCATCTTCTATATCATAAATGAATTTAATTTTATTCCTCCTTAATTAAATTATTTGCATTTATCGTGGTGAAAGATTATTGTTGTTCTGCTTTTCGGTTAGTGATGAATTCAACTACTGTCTTTTTAGTGCTTTATTATGGAGGTGAACTGAGTGTGAATGACGAATTCATTCCAACATACATTGGTGGGAACATCCGTCCAATCCAAATCCCACGTCGTATTAGATTCGAGGACTTACAGAAAAAAATCATGAAATCATTGAAGATAGATCCAACAAAGTTCTGTGAACTGGTAGTCGCTTTTCCGCAGTGTCGGATTTGTTGCACGCATGACGGAAGAAGTCTGAAACTATACTCACCGCTTGTGCTTCTCTTATTGGTTTATGTCAAGTTATGGAATTAATGGGTAGAGGCATGCATTAATAGAGGAATGTGAGAGAGCCCAACGAGCCTGCATCGCATTAGCTTCGAGTTAAGTACTCAGGAATGCTATGAAAGCAAGCAACATGATTTCTTAGGCCGCCGTGATGGGTGACTTAAAGATAATGAGATAACGTAGTACCCAAAGATGTTGGGTAAAACTATGCCTGGGAGGTAGGATGATGATGATGAGGAGGAGGAGGATGACCGCGTAACGGCCTAACTTACCGGCTGGGATCATCCCTAGCTGAGACTTGATTACCGATTACGCTAGAACAAGTCATCAAGAGCACTTGGTATAATATTACCGCAGTGCCGAAACCGCAGAGAATGGGATGAGGACCTCACATTCGATGGCCCATCGATCATTCGCCTTTGAAGAGGATAAGCATTCCGATGAATTGTTTGAACATATGTGTTTCAATTCAAGAAAGCGATTTACTCAATTCAATTGGTCTATCATTAACAATGTTGAGTATGTCATTTGTGCTTCAAATCAATTAAAATTCTGCAAAATATCATTCTAACCCAAGTAGATCTTGTCTGTGGAGCTTACATGCTATTGTTTTATTTCATAACTTGCTTTTAGTTCTTTGAAAACATGCCTACTGTTCCTGTAGAGAACGAGTTTATGTTATTTTGATATCATATGTCCGCCAATGATCCTTTGTGCTAGTTTTGAGCAAGTTTGTTTGGGTTCATTTGCGGTTTCTTATCACGGGATCCTAAATTTGATTCATGTTAAGCCATTCCCATGTCGGTATTGTGGCGTTGGCACTTTCTTAATAGCCGATTGCTTTATTTTCTTCTATTCAATTGTTTGCATATGGCAATGGATTCGGAAGCTTTGCGGTTTCTATTTGCCTAGTTTACATATTGTCCATCTATAAGGTCTTTATTGTGTTTATGAATTTATGTATTTTCTTTATTTGGTTAGGTTTCTTCCTATTTTTGGTTTGTCTTTGTATGTGAACATGGAATCTCATACTTAAGTGTTTGGCTTTGTAGTGTTTCTTCCTATTTTCTTCGTAACTCGTATATTTTTTTTAGAATCTTACCTTGATTTTGATGGTTTCAATCATTCATTTTAGATGAATTCTTGGAATTTTTTATATTTTATGATTTTTGTGCGGCATTTCGGTAATGATTTGAATATGGCGTTGTAACTTATTTGGTGTGGCATTTGAGATTTAATTGACCGAGCTTCCAAATTAATGACTGAAATGGCGTTTGTAATTTTTTTTTCCTTTAGTTATCTGCTTGTTCGGGCAAACATGAGTGGTTTTAGTGATAATGATTTGGTTATACGCCGAAACAACTCGAATTTTTTTATAAATGTTGTCCATTTAACGCGTTGAGTTTAAATGCTGCATTCATTTTTTTGACAAACGCTCAATTAAAGATAATTTATGTGATTGTTTTGTTTTAATCTCTTTTTTATTCTAAAATTAATAACTCATGTTTTATGGATGTGATTATTTTAACTCTCTTTTCTATTTTCCTGATATATTATTTGCAGGCTGCCAGGTTGCCTTATTTATGCTAAACTCATCATTTTTATTTTGTTGAATTACAGAAAGATGTCCGAGCACGTGCGCGTAGGAGGAGCAGGATGAGACGGTTGTTGACTATGGCATGGGAGCACTTTCATGTGGGAAGACCTACATTACATGTTCCATATCCTACATGACGACGCTTTAGTGTAGGATTACGGAATGAAGGTTATGGAAATGCCGATCCAATATCGAGCTTATAGGGATGAGTTGGATGGACTTCTGCAGAGTCAGGTACGCTAATTTGATGTAATGTTTGTTGGCTTTATAACTTCTGACTGTTTATTGAAATAACTTATGTTATATGCGCAGGTAATATGGGAGCCATATGGACATCATATCCGCTTGCGTGTCGCGGATATATGCTTACAGGGACAGGAGATATGGCTAGCTAGAGTACCGATCATATGTTGGAAGAGAGAGTATCACCATCGTCGGTGCTCGCATTCGGCATGTCTCCTACCATTAATGTGGCCCCGATAGATCCATCATTTGTACGGGTTGATGGCCGAGGAAAAGCTGATGTTGATTGGGTCCAATACCACCACTCTGACATTGCACTGTGGGAGCGAAGACGTGAGTCGGTTGTAGACGCGGATTCATCACGATGATGTGGAGCCGCTGATTAACGATATATGCGGTATCGCTCATGGGCTTCACGCATGTTGAAGGCGACCTACCTCGACATACTACCCCCCGCTCGCAGAGCCGATGGTTAGTTTAAATGCTTAGTATTAAAATTTTCTTTTCTTTGTAACAACTACAATCACCTAAATTCTCAGATATGCGGACCACATTTTGAATACAGGACATATTCCGCGTTATTTGGCGGAAGTGACATACGCATTATCGACATCTTTCAATGAATACGAACTGGTAAAGCGCGGATATGCATATCTCGCATATTCGACAGTGGATATCACATTCCGTGCACTTCGTGACGGCCGATGTTCCATCGGATGTGGTGCCATCCTTGTCCCGTGGTAGACGTACTACCGACATTTACACCACAACAGATTCATATCGAAGTAAATTGGTCCCAAATGCACCCATGGAACATGAGCCCCGCCAAAGATATGGTCCACCGTCATATCACATGACACCGCCATACTGAGTTTACCACGGTATTCGCTACACAAGCTTCATTGACATACCTCATGTTACTGAGTTGGGATCACAACAACCCGTGAGCGGATGGAAGAGGAGGAGGCCATCTACAACATCATCTGGATCGCCGCGAGACCGCCATCCCACTACACTCATAAGCATTCCACCACGCAATCGACGGTAGTTGTATTATGTTATTTTCTGTGTTTCATGGCATGTATCTCTGACAGTTTATATGTTTTTTATACTTGCTCATTTACCTACTTCTCATTGTGATATCCTAGTAATGTTTAATGTTTATTTAATTTGGTTAACTCATGTGAGAGGATGGAAGACTTAATGTGGAATTACAAATAGTTTAAAATGTCCAAAAATTATTTTTGAGTATTTATAAAAATAATTTGATTTATTTTTGAAACAAAAAATAAATTCTTACAACCCATTGATAGTTTGTTCTCAAAGAGTGTGAAAATGAAATCTTTTTTATTGAGGGATTTTGAAAGCATTTGTAGTTGAACATCTATTTTAATTTCTAACTTCATTCAACCAAATAGCAGTATCTAAAAAGAGTCATCATTTCTTAAAACATAATTTCTAACTTTAGGCAACCTAATGATTTTTTAGAATGATTTGATATGTACAACATTGTATTGTAGTTGTTTTGAGATCGGAGATATCGAAAACCTATGGAGGTGAAAAAAAGAATGTAGGTTTCACGCCAAGAATTGCCAATAAATGAGAACTAAAAAGGAAAGGCACTCATCTTTTAAAATATGATGTTGATTTTAAAAACCTGCTGCATTAAAAGAAGACCTTAGCAAGGGAAAATTTTTATATTCATATATTTTCATCTGCAACGAACAAAATGCATGATCCACAACATTAAGTCATAAAGGACGAGCACACAATGCAACAATATTAGAACTAGCAATTGCAAACAATAAGTTCTCTTGTAGAGAGTAATGATAAATCTTCTATAATTTATGCTTAGGAAATGAGACTAAAAATAATATCAATAATGTCACATATTTATATATTGCAAGGAAAATCAAATACGCGTTTACTAAAATGACAAGTCACATGGCATAATAGTATGAAACCTATATCACACGCTATATACATCAAGGAATGAACAATTGGAAACATGCATGATAATAAAAAATAATAATCATAAGAACATGATGGGTTGTAAGAACTTAATGATGAAAATAGAGAAAATCATTGTAACAATTCACAAAATAAAAAAACATAAAATAAAATTGATCCAAAAAAGCTTTAATTTAATCGATACTATTATTTACCCTAATTTCTAGAAGCAATTGAACTCTATCAATTTAAGCAATACTTTAATTTTCATTTTGGCCCTTGTAGCTACCTATATATACGCTTATTTTCAGCACTAATCATATTAAAATTCATTAACTGATTTCATCTTTATTTAATTTATGCAATTATTATAATTTAATTTCTTCATGCTAATTGTCAAGTTAAGTTCAATATTAACAAATGAATGAAAATTAAAATTTCAGCATGAAGAGATACACTTTTTTTTTCATCAAATATTTGAACTCTTTTCAAAATTTTTATGTACGCAAAAAATTGAGGCTAAGCGGTCGAGATTCATCGTCAACATGATAGTTGTAGAATATTTTATTCCCTTTCCAAGATACCAACCACTCAGAATCAATAACCGCCGATGATATATACTACCAAAAAAAAGCAACTTAATTTCATTTTTTTAAAAAAAATTAATTTATATGATCATGATGTGATCTAGTTGATTACGCCTACCGATCACACCGCTATTTAAATTTTTTTTTTTTTAATTAGCTAATTACGATTTTAATAAGGGTTATTTTAAAAATTAAGCCTTCTTATTATTAGCTAACATAAAGGTTTTTTTTTTCATCTGATGTCACTAATGTCAAAGCCGGTGATGTTAACAGTCAATGATTAATTTGTTCTAGAAACTAGTCACAATGCATTTAAATCTATTGAAAATAAATATTTATTTTTTTACTTTAAAAAATAAAATTTAATTAAATGTGCGAAGAAAATAATGTAAATGTAAGAAAATTTCAAAAATTTAAAATTATTTATTATTATATATTAGTATATGCACCAAAATAGAGAGAATTTATCATTTTAATGTTATATGGCGAGTTAAGACATATATAGATAAAAATAGGAAAATTTATAAATCAATTATTTAATATATATGTATTTATAATTTGACCTACTTTCTAATTTTTTGAATTATAGGACTCATATATTTGCATATGATACGATCAAATCTTTGAGAATTTTATAAAAATGAAAAATATGGATTAAGTTTTTGTTATGAATTTCAATATTTTAATGTCAATTTAAAAAATTAAGATTGAAGGTGATTAGTTTATAAATATAGAAGAATAGGATGATCGTGTATAAAAATATAAAAAGAGAATATCTTATGGTATATGTATTAATATTAAAAAAATTTTATCTTTAAGCAAAATTATATATCATATTTATATGAAATTTATCTTTTATATGAAGGGAGAGGGGTATTTATATGAAATTTTTTCAAGAAGGGAAATTTGCATGCATAGGTTTTATTTTAATGCATAATTTCAATGGACTATCAGTGATCAATCAATAATGATCGCTATTAGCATAATCTATCTCATAAACTTTATAATTGCACATCATTAATAATAGTGGCTCAAAAAATAAAATTTAAAGTTGTTGTCATAATCATCATTGAATAATATTAATATAATATTATATTTCAACACCCAATTAAATAGAATATTTTGCATACTTCTTATTGCTAGGGGTGTGCACTAGTTGGTTCAAATCGAAAAATCGAACCAATGTTATTTGGTCGGTTTTGTTCGATTTTAAATCTCACAGTTCGATTTTTGGTTGTAAATGCCTAGTTATTCGATTTTCGATTTTTAGTTTGGTTTTTTTTTTTAAAGATTCGATAAACCAATAAAAATAAATCAAAATAGTTAAAAGTCAAATATAAATATGTAATTTTGATTGTAAATGCTAAATTATTTATATAGATTTATAGATTTATACTTGACTAAGAAATTTTTAATATATAAAATTTATTATATTATTTTAATTAATTACTTCATTAAAATATATATATTTTTTATTTTTATATGCTATTCGATTTAATCGAAAATTGTACTGAATAAATCAAATTATAATTCGATTTGGTTAGTTCGGTTTTATATTTTATTTGGATGAATCGATTATTTTAAATTATTTAGTTTGACTTATTCATTTTAATAAAAAATTCGATCGAATCGATCAAATTAACTGATTGCTAACCCCTACTTATTGCACATATTTTTAACTAGTGTGAGTAGTAAGTAATGAAAGCCCTACAAACTAACTTCTCGCCCATTGGTTCTTACCCACCAAATTCCAACTCGGATTCGACTAAAACTCGAGAAAAAGTAATAACTTAAAATCTCTAAATCATCTCTGCTCTTCCGCTTAGCCATTTACTCCGGCAGCCCGCCGTCAGCCGCCAGCCACCGGCGTCCAACCGCCTGTTGGTAGTCACACTGATTAATGTATCCAAGTAAAAGCCTTTATTTACTGACACGCCACTTTCCAGGTTTGTCGCTATCCTCCTGTAGTGGCTACCTCGTAGTTTCAATCAACGCGCCGGCTATTCTCGTAAGCTGAAGCCATAAAATTGAGAGAGAAAGAGAGAGAAATCAGAAGAGCTCGAATCGAATCAACCGACTTTTTTTCTTGTGGAAGGAATAATTTCTTTTAATTAATTTAGCTCTCTCTCTCAGTCATCGGACGTCGCCGGCGTTCTCGATCTCTAAGGTATGACTTCTGAAGTCCGTTAAATCACAGATGGACGGATGAGATTGCGTTTCCAGCCGTTTATAGGCGGCAGATCTTGGAGTTCATGGGGAACTGCTGTACATCGCCCATCCCGATAAAATCTGGTAAGTATCCTAATTTATTTCAAACAAGGATTTTTTTTTTTTTAAATTTTTTTTTTTGGCGAACTGCTGTGTTTCAATGAGGTGAGAAGCTAACTACCTAATTTTTTTTTTTTTTTTTTTGGGAGAGTATATATAGTCAAGAACGAAAGTTTATTATGTAGAATTTTAGACAAAAAAACTCATGTAAATATAACAGTTTATATGTAAAAAGTATTTAAGCCTAAGTAGTCTGAGAATACTCCTTTCTGAATTTGTTTGGCTGATGTGAGAGATATTATAGTTTGGTGTAGCTGCACTTATGTGATTGTCATTTCTGATATATTATCTTTTAAATATTTTGTAAGAAATTTGGTTCTTGGTTAGAATCGACTTCTATGTTTTCAAATGAATTGACGTCTTTGATTTATTTCAAGATCCATCAAACACATTCATTCTTCTTTCGCCTTTAATTTCGAATTTAATTTCGCTTTAATTCGCTTTTAGCTCATAAAGAGCTAATGATGATATAACTTGTCTGATTTTTTAAATACTTCAATAAGGAGATATGGAGAATTAAATTTTTTAATTTATCTTTCTTTTATTATTAAGAAAATCAATTTGTCAATGAAATAATCTTCTTAACTTTAAAAGTTTAATTAATCCTTTTACTATGGGTAGCATGCAGGCCATAGATATTATATTTTTATAATAATCTTGCGACTGCTGCAGCACGATGATTGAATGTGATATATGAAGATGAAATATGTTTTTCAACTTCTTTGATTAATCGAGGATGTAAGTAGAATTTCATGTTTGTTTTAACTCTTCACAATTTGAAGTTCATTTAACTTCTGATTGTGCATCACCCATGAGAATGTGATCCAATATAAGAAATGTCTCAAGAAGATTTACGAGAATCAACTCTTATAAATGAAATAAATAGGCTTAATAATAAGTCTCTACATATAAATTATTTACAAAAAGAAGTTTCTACTTTAACTACTTCAATTAATCACAAAATAATGATTATCTAACTGTTAGAACTTCCTAATTCAATAATTGACGATCGATTAAAAACTTATCTTTAGAATACTTCCTCTTCATCATCTGAAATTGAAACCTCTCTCAAAAGAACACCATCCCTAAAGATATCATCGCGCGAAGCTTATTTCACCTATTTAAACACACTTATTTATTAAAACTTAAAGAACTTACTTACGAGAAAGAGAAGGAAGAACAAAGGAGAGAGGAGAATAAAAGAAGATGATAAGAGAAAACTCAAGACAATCAATACAAAGATAGAGCCTTATATAGGTGGCAAAGAAAACTTGTTGACATTACAAATGTACAATTATTGACATAATTATTTATAGAGGGTACAATAATGTAACAATTTTCTAGGTGAAAAGTTGCATTATTTCGTCTGATGAGATTACTTTAAAGTAGTAATTGGAGATAATATCATCCTGTGGAATTAAAGTGTGGTGATAATAACGATTCTTTCTTTGTAAGACAAAGTGGAAGCAATAATTTAGTGAAAGAATCCATTAATTTTCCATGGATTTCACGTCACCGTGAAGACGCCATCGTCATAGAGATGTAGATAGGATTAAACACCTCGAGTGATTCTCGTTAATCTTGAGATGTTCCTTATGTTGGATCTCATTCTAGGAGAACGCCTTTGATGCTTTGAAGACCTCATCAACCGATAGCTCAAAATCAGTAGTTTTTTAGGGATCGATTTGAATAAGCTTTAATAATAGCTATAATTTATTTAAGCTTATCCTCAACGCTGATTGAATTCTACCATTTTAATAAAAATTATCTTTGAAGGACCAGTTGATTAAAAGGGTCTTTTCCAAGAATAACGTTTCAGCTCTAAATCCATGGGATTTGGTCAGAAGAAGACAAGATTTTGCCTTGATCATCTTCATTAATAGCCTTATTTTGGCTTCCATCCATTGACTTCTTTGATTGGATCAAGAATATTTAATTCGCCCAAAATAGTTCCACCATCCAAGAACCATGCCGAAAGTTCTTGTTGATAATATATTTGTTCATTATGAACATTCATGAACGCTTCTTTCATTTTGAGAAGGAAGAAGCTTCATCATATAATATAACACCAATAATTTATAATTTGTCGTAAATTAGTGGAGGATAAAATATATTTTTCTCTTGGAATAGATCTCATTCACTTTGATGAATGATTTTTTGAATAACATTCTATATACAAAATAGTATGGTCGTCTGACACGATTAATCTCAACACACTTTAATTGTATTAAGATTTTTTCATAATTTTCTCGAGATTAGATTCAAATGGGAAAGGATTGTTTCCCAAATATCTTTCAAATAAGGCCACATTATTTATTGAATAATCGAGGGATTAATTTCAATAATATTCTATTTTATTTTTTTAGAAATAAATGCTTTCAATGACATCTTTTAGGGATGATGTTTGCCTTTTAAGAGGTTCCCTTTTCAACCGTAGTAAAAGAGGAAGTACCATAAAGATAAGTTTTCAAATTGATCATGCCAATTGAATTGACCTTCCATTATCAAGCCACTACACCTCCTAAGAAGAGTTGCTCGATTAAGAGGATGCATCCTTCCAGGGTGATCCACCGATCGTCCCAAGAATTCATGGGTTAGAAAATCGAAGAGAATTTTCATTACCTTTAATGAATTGATCAAATTAAAGAGAGAGTTGATATGATGCAAAAAAATTTGTTTTGAAAATAAATTTTTACATCTTGTTCAATGATGTATTTGGGAACAATCAATACGAAGGAGAAAATCCTGATTAAGTAAATCATCTTGGAATTTTGAGATGCACTTAATCACGAAAGTATTTTTTTTGATAATGTAATACTTTTGTGACCATCGTAAATAAAGCAAACTAATTTTTCTTTAGAATTCTTTCACGCTTTAGATACCTCCATACCTTATCGAGGCATCGGTTTCAACAATTTTGAAACTAGGGTCCAAAGATTAAGACATGAAAGATTTTGAACCCTTTCTTTTATTTTCACTGCATGGTATGCATAGGATTCTTTTAATCAAGTGGGGTCATTGGCAAGATTTTGATGTAAATCGCCATATAGAGACCCTAAGAACTATAGATTTTATCTAAAATGATAAGAAATTTGTTATAAGAATTCAATACTAATTGGTATAATAAGCATTAGATATATTATTAAAAATCTTATTTCGTTTGAAATAATTTGATATTGCTCAAATAACTAACCCATTTTTTAAAATTAACCATTTAAATGTTTAAATGGTTGAATTGTTCGTCAATATTTTGAGAACACAACATCATCAATATATAAAAAATATTTAAAATAATCTTTAAATATATTATTCATGATATCTTGAAATTCCAAAGGGGCATTTTTTAAACCAAAAGGCATTACGTTCTATTCGTAATGTCTAAAAGATACCGTAAATGCTGTTTTATAGCGATCCGACTCTTTTATCTCGATCTATCAATATCCTGATTTTAAATCAAATTTGAAAAATATTTTTGCATTATGCAATCTATTTAATAAATCTCTTTTATTGGGAATTGGGTATCTAATCTATTTTAACACTTTGTTTAACGGCTTGTAATTAATTACAAGTCGTCTCCTCTTTCTTTTCTCGCCAAATTCATAACATAGAGATGTACCTCCAAGAGAGTAGATCTAATTATTATTCTTTCTTTAATAAATCAAGAATCTCATCCTCATAAAGGTAGTGCTCATCATTACAACGATTTAGTGGGAATATCACGCTCATTGAAATTATCAATGCGGAGATCACTACAAGTTTTCTTCTGAAAGGTTGTCGTACAGACTTCCTTTGGAATTCTTGAGACATTTTGATTTTTTTTCTTTTATTTTGGGAAGAAATTAGATGTTTAATAGTTAAAAGTAGAAATTTCTTCTTGTAATAATTTATATGCAGACTTATTAAGCCTATTTATTTCATAATAATTTCTTTAGGATTGGTGATAAAATAATGTAATTTCTTTGTTCCCAAAGAGAACATCAATTCGTATCAATCATGGAGATAGGCATTATTTTAAGAAAAAAAAGGAGTTCCAAAATAATGTGTTGTATTAAATTTTGACTAAAATAAAAGGCATTTGGATACAAACATCATCTCAACACGGCCAGGATGATAGTTTATACTTAATCAGAAAGACTCACCGTAGCCTTTAATCTCGTAGTTTTTTCAAAATATTTAGAAAGAATAATTCCTTCTTGAATGCAATTTAAGTCTGCTTCACTATCAACAAGAGCAGTTAAATTAGATAAAAATAAATTCTTTATTTATAATTAATTTAATGGAAATATACCATTTATGGTATATTGCCTTTTGAATATTTTATAAGAAACATATTCTTGGTTAATCGCTTATTTTTCAAATGAATTGCCTTTTGATTTATTTCAAGATCCATCATGATGATCATTCATTTCTTTCGCTTTTAATTTGTTGAACTTATAATTTCAGTTTCTTTAATTTAGTTTAGCTGAAGCTAAATTATGATGATGAACTTTCGATTTTTTTTCTTAAATACTTGATAAAGGAGTATATAGAGGCTTGTAATTAAAATTTTCTAATTTATCTTTCTTTTTTATCATTAAGAAGATCAATAATTTTGTCACGAGTTGAATCTTCTTCAACTTTGTGCTAAAAGTTTAATTAATTGATCCTTTTGCTCATGGGTGCGCAATTCATATATATTATTTTTATAATAATCTATCATTGACGACTCATAATAGTTAGATTTGTCGATTTATTTATTTGATGAAGATGAAGAGAAATATGATTTTCAACTTCTTCCGATTGACTCAATCGAGGATGTAAGTAGAATTTTCATGGTTTGTTTTAACTCTTCACACTCAAGTTCATTTAACTTCTTCGACAAGATATGCATAATGACCATACGACCACATTTGTAACATTTTATTTCTCTTCTCTTTGGTTAACCAGGGACAGAGTGTGAATTTGTCACATTTTTTATGACGTGTTTTTTCAGGTTTAGGAAAAATAGTCTTTTGTGTTTTTCCATTATGCTTGGAAGATAAAGGACGCACTGGATCATCACAGAATTACTCAATGCCAAGCTATTTTCGCCAAGTAGACGTTCTCTTTCATTTGATCTTTTAATTTAAGATCGAGCATATAATCTAGTAATACGAAATAAGGTTTCCATATATTAGGTTTCATATGGGATGATTCCATCAGAGGCGAAGAGAAACCTTAACCTTTTCAAAGAAATAGATTAGGAAGGCCTTCAATGAATTTTATTTCCGAAGAAGGCACCATGAGTCATAAAGCTAAAAAAAATATCCTTATACCATCGAAAATGGGTTAAGGATGGACATCTTAATTTTTGGAGTAAGAATTGAGTTTTTTCACCTTGATCTCCAATGGATCCAACAAAATGATCTATAATTATTTGAAGAAGATTATAACAATTTTCATTAGTTGTTTGGAAGATCCTAGTCAATTTCAATGCTAAGAGGTCTTTCCTTTGAGGAAAGTGAGAAAATTATCCCACCATCCTTTAGAGTTCGAGAATCGAAATGATGCTCGGCGACAATATGAGATTTTGCTTGATGTCTAGACAACAACAAGAAGAAAACATAAGCATTCGATGAAGGGTATGAATGATTTGATGTTCAAAATTCATCAATATTCCATTCATACAAAGAATCTCCATCATAGAATTTCCTACAAAGAAATGAGTATCTTCCTCAAATAATAAATCGAGGTGTTGATTTTTATAATAATATTTTTCTAAATTTTTCTTGGGATAAGAAAGTTTGGATATCAAAAGGAGGATAAGGATCTTGTAATTCTTGAAAAGGAATTTTTCAACATTACTTTATTGATCAAGATCATTGAGAGGATTCATTTGAATCTTCATCCGACTGACTGATATCTTCAAGAGCTCCTACATACTTTTTAGTTAAATTTAGAATCAAATTAGAATGTCTTTTAACTTTAGGAGGTGGTTGGATAAAAGGTTTCACAAAATGGGTTTATACTAGTAGAAACTTTCTCTGTTTTCTAGTTGAAATAAACTTTTGTTTAAGCATCCGATCGATTTTAGACTCTAGGCTAAAAGATGATTATTTGATGTATACTATTACTATAATTAAGTTGTTTAATTAAATAAATTCTTTAGAATTTATGGATCGAACTTATTTTTTAAGTTAATTATAAAGGCTTATCATCCACCAATTTTGCTCTTGATGGATAAGATGCTGATAATTTGTCTTTGCTTGTCATTTTTAGTCAAACAAAGAACTTATGATTAGTAATCAAGAATAGTTTAAAGGAATAGTTGGCTGACTATTTCTTTCTCTCATTTTCTAAATATAAATTATTTATTTTGACGTGGTTTTCAAAAGTAAAACTTATACCAAGTATAAATTTATACTTTGGTTGGAAGTATTCCTTAAGAACTTCTCCTTAGAACCTATTGTTTAGCTTAAAAAAATTCATTTGATGGAGAGATTGATTATCTCTCTCACCGATGATAAATATATTTTATTTTAAGCCTCGTGATGGTTCAGTTTGAGAATCATCGATCTAGACTTCTCGAGGTTTGAAGGAATCAAAACCCAGGAAGTGTAATGATCGAGGCAATTGAATTTCAACATCACCATCGCTTGAATTATTTGATTTATATCTTGATTGATGGAAGGTGTGACCAGATGCATCATGATTCTGGAAATACCACCTCATTTCATTTAATTACTCTGTTAGTAGCAATATGGGATGCTAACATATTTGTTTCAATCAAAGTAGTTCGTTCGATAGGTTGAACTGCTTTCTGAACTCTAGGATTTAAAGTATTTAAAATTCTAAAGTGGATTCTGAAAATTAAAGCAATCGTTTCAGAACCAGGAAGGAAATCGTAACCATAAAGATGTAAATGTAATTTTAAAGCTTCAAAAAGATTTATATCAGAAAAAGATAAACTTAAATTAGGAAATGTGTTGAAATAAATTGGATGTGGCTAGTTTCAACAACACTAGATATTAAGAGCCGCCATCTCTTAGTCGCTAAAATAAGCATTTAATCCTTTAAGAGGTTTAAAGGCTATCTCAGATCATCCCTATATGAATATATTTGAAGTCTGCATATATTTATGCATCTTAACGTTAAGATAAATGATTTTTCTATTTGATCGCAAGAATTTGTCGCAATTTTCGAAGATTTTCCCTTAAAATCGGAAGTTCCAAATTGATAAATAATAGTTTTATCAATTTTGGAGAGAGACCATCAATTTAGGTCTTCTTCATTCAAGGGAACTCGTCATTTTAGTTCTTGATTAAATTATTATTCATTCTAATCGTAGAAGTTATATCTATAAGAAAAGATGATAGAGGAGAGAGAAGATGATGAAAGAGTTGTTTTCAATTAAGGATTAAACTAACCTAGTAACTTTCAAACAGGTCATCAAAAAGGACTTACAACCATATCCACGTGGATTTACACATTGCATTTTAAGACGGATGTGTTTTAACCTTTCACAAAGTTCATTTAACTTCTTCTGTATTGTATAATTAACCACAAGGCCCACATTTGTAACATTTTATTTCTCTTACTCTTTGGTTTGAAGAACCGAAAAGAGTGTTTATGCATGAATTTGTCACGTTTTTTATGACATGTTTTTTCACGTTTAGGAAAAATAGTCTTTTGTGTTTTTCCTTTATGTTTGGAAGATAAAGGACGTCGGATGATGGTTAATTACTCACGAATTCACCAATTGTTTTGTAGATGTTCTCTTTTCATTTGATCTTTTAATTTAAGGTTAGAGCAGATAGCTAATCCGATTTTAATACATGTAGAAATAAGGTTTTCATATGTTAGGGTTTCATATGGGATGATTCCATCGTAGAGATGAAGATAAATCTTAACCTTTTCAGCAAATAGATTAGGAAGGCCTTCAATGAATTTTTTTTGAAAGATTGGCATCATAAGGCCATAATGTTTTAAAAATATCCTTATACCATCGAAAATAGGTTAAGGACATCTTAATTTTGGAGTAAGGATCGAGTTTTTCTCCTTGATCTCCAATGAATCCAAAGAAATGATCTATAATTATTTGAAGGAGATTATAGACCAAATTTTCATTGTCTTGCTCTTTGGAAGATCCTCTTAAGTCAATTTCATGGAGGTTTTCCTTTGATAATAAAAAAAATTATCCCACCATCCTTTTAGAGTTTAAAAGAATGACTCGACAAATATGAGGTTTTGCTCAAGCTAAAATTTTGGTCCATTTTAACTCGAAGTATAATTAGATTTGATTTGATTTGATTTAGTGTGAAGTCAACCAGATTTTGAGCTCAAGCTAAAAATTAGGTCCATTTTCATTTATATTTTTATTTAGTACATGCATTATATGAAATGAGTTTATGAGCATTTTATTAGGGGGAGGTGTTGATGGTGGCTCTTATCCTTCTAGATTTGATAAAATTTTCTAGAAGCTTTCTTTTTTTATTTTAATTTATATGTAATAATGTATATTATACAAAGCATTAGCTTTCTACTGCATCACTCATTTAGTTGTGATTTTTAGTATGGGATTAATATTATTTTGATTTTATTTATTTTTTTAAAAAAAATATTTATTTTATGTATTTTTATTATTTATTTTTAAAAATAAATAATATTATTTTTTAAAAACACTGGAAGATAACTTGTAGTTGTTTTGAATATTTTTTAAAATAATAATTATCATCAAATATAAAATAAATAAATAAAAGTGATCTCAAAGAGTCCCTTAATAATTTTAGTATCTTGTAAGAGCATATATTTGATTTGCAGAAATATGCACTTGATGGGATGATTTATATGTGCATATCATACAACTATTAAACATTTACATATCTAATATTAAATTTTTTATGTTTATATGAAATCTTAATCTGTAATTTATGTAAAAATGCATATGTTTTGATATATTCTAGATAATAAAATATTATATAAATAAATATACAATTTAAAATTTTAGATAAGTAAATATATAAAATCCAGAGGCATGCATGAAGTCCCATTGATTTTATATTGAGTTATTTCTGATGATAAGACATTTTAATCTGAAACGAATTACATATATTATTTATTTTGAAAAAATAAATAATTGATTTATTCCTTCAATCATAATTATTATAAGATATTAAAAATCAAAATTTGTTATGAATTCAATAAAATTTGGATTATTATTATTATTATTATAAAGTTTAAATTGTCAGTGATGGATTGCGATTGATTCAACGGCTGCCATCACAAAAAAGAATATTTTAAAGGGGACAAATCAAAACACGTTTGAATGTTTTATTCTTCTTAGGGTATATTTGGAATTTATTTTTCAAAATTTTATTTTACATTGATTTTATTTATCCGTAGTTTTATTTTTTTTTTTTTTTTTTTTGTGATAATTTTTTTTTTTATTTTTTTAGAAGAAAATTTTAATCTAAATATTATAGCGTTTATATTATTAAAAAAAAATTTTATAATTAATTTTACAAAGAGTTAACTTTTATCAAAAGAATTTTTATGGTGCATTCGAAAGATCTGATTCATATATTTATTTAATTTTATTAAAGGATTTATAGGAAGGGAAATAATTTTTCATATTATTGTCATAATTATACAATTCTTATTAAATTTAAAAATCTTATAATATCATAATATATTAGGTATTTACATTCAGTTATTTTATTCTTTTATATTTATAAATCAATCATTATTAATCTTAATTTTTTTAAATTGATAATCAAATATTAAATATCATAATAAGAGCTCTACCTTTTGTTTTATTTTTGCAAAATTTTTTTTTTTTTTTTGCAAATTTTTTAACTACTTAGTCGTAGGTTTTGATAGTTCAAAAAATAAAAATGATGATTAAATTAATATATATATATATATATATATATATATATATATATATATATATATATATATATATATATATATATATATATATATATATATAATGTTTGATTCATAAAAATCTCTTAATCTTTTTAGATTATTTTTATTATAATGTTATATTCAATTATACAGAAAATTATAAACAACTTGAACTCAGCTTGAAAGGGTATTTGGGGTAATTTTTTAGGCAGTTTTATTTTTGTTATTATAAAATTATAAATTATAATTTTGTTTAAAATATTTATAATATTTATAGTAATTTTTTAAAATATTATTACTTTTTATTATAATTTTATAATCATTTTTATAAAAAAATTACATTGCGTGAAATATACCTTAAATCTCACCATTATGCACTGTTAAAATCCTAAAGCGCGTTGAATAGATGCAGAATTTTGAACGCTGACGCTATAGCTATGGTCAAGTATCCAAATCATTATTCCTTGAACAAATAAATAAATAAGAGAAAATGTGAAGTTAACTAAAAATCTATTAACTTATTTTAATAATTACTTTGGAAAGTAATGGTAACTTGTTGATATGTTTGTGTTAAAAATTGGGTGTGAATTATTTATCTTGAATATAATTTCTTATATTTATATATGGAAGATGGTTATACCCTTCTCTTAGAAGAAAAGAAAATTGTAAAAAAAAAAAAAATTATGCATATAATTATATTCAAGAGAAAGAAAATAGGGTAAATTATTAAAAAATAGAAAATAACATATAACTATAAAAAAATTAATAATATCATACTAAAAAAATTACAATTTTATTTTATTTTGTTAAATGGCAAAGTATAATATACCTAATGTTTATTTAATTTTTTTTTTAAGATATGAAAAAGGCATAGAAATATGTATAAATTTATGAATCGTTATCATCATTAATATTTTTTAAAGAGGCAATATTTTAATACTTTTATGACAAAAATAAATTTTTTATTTTTTATTTTTTGCTTTTTTAGTTAATGAGTTAATTCAAAAATAATTATATTTCTCTGACCTAAAATCAAAATTAAACATTTAAAAGCCTTATTGTTCTAACCGAGAATATTATATTGTTAAACATTTCATCCATCTACCATTAGCAGAGAACTGCCTTTGAATGGTTGTTAGCCATTTTGAATTGAGGCTTATCCAAATTCCCACCAATCCATTAATTAAAAAAAAAAAATGGAATTTTAATTTCAAAAGTTCTAGAAGATGGTTGCCTTTGACTTTTTAATTTCGAGTCAAATGATATAACACATAGAAGGAGACATTATTCCTCCTAAGGATTTTTTTATTTTTTTTTGAGGTAAACATTATATGTGAAGTATATTAATTATATTTGATATACTCTTTTTTCAGTTGAAAATCTTGATGTCATATGATTTTTTAATCGAGATCAGACTTAAAATATATCGTTGGAATCTTTGACGTGATTAAATCCAAAATAGCTCCAATATGGAATATTTATAATTAATCGGCGTCTCTTATGGATCTAATGAGTAAGATCTCATATAATTCATTTGGGCATCCAAATCTCAATCATCAATCATCTCCGTCGATCGAGAATCTATGAATTTAAGTATTCATCTATAAATAAAATTTCATTAAAGAGTGAAGGAGGCTAAATAGGAAAGAAAGAGGAGGAGATGAAACAGTGAAGAGGCTGAATAAAGAGAAAGAAACAAAGCGAGGAAGTGCAGAACAAGAAGAAGAGGAAGAGTCAAAGCAAGGAAGAAAAGGAAGAGTCAAAGAGAAGAGGAGAATCATGAAGAAAAGGAAGAATCAAAAGGAAGAAGGAAGAGTCAAATAAGAAAAAGAAGTAGGAAGAAGAGGAAAAGCCAGTGAGGAGGAAGAAATTTCTAAAAGCAAGATTCTCAACAAGATCTTAAGCAAGATATCCTTTCGACCTCAATATGACTTTTTATGTATATATTTATAGGAAGTTAAGATCTCATGATAGATTAATATCATTGTTATATTTTCTCTCATGCTCTTTATCAGTTATCGGGAAGATTTTGTCTCAAACAGATGAACAGTTTTTCTTGTCTTTCCAGTGGTTTTTCCCCTCTTTTTTGGTTTTCCGTTAAAGAGTATCTCCAGCTCTTTAATTCATTGTGTCTTTGAATTGTCAATGAAATTTAAAACTCTTTCACTCTGTTGGTTTTCACAATATTCTTTTTTTTTTTTTTTGGAAGATATATTTGTGTCATGAGTCTCATATTTTATATAAATGTATTCAATTTTGATTATTTTACATTAAAATTATTTTGAATATCTTCCTTTTCTTAATATTTTATGATAAAATTCAATTTATAGGTATTTTAAGAAATATTTATAAACATAGCATATTTTTAAGCATTCACAATTTAACATACCTATAGGATATATAAAACTTAATTATTATTAAATAACTAAAACTTACGATTATTGAGAAGCACGGGAGAACAGAGAAGCAGAGGAGAAGAGATGAAAAGCCTGAATACAAAGACATAGTATCCTTATATAGAAGTGGAGGTAGAAGAAAACTTTGTAGACATTAAGTAAATATATAATTATTAGAATTTATTTTAAATTAGATGGTACAATAATATAACAACTTTCGTGGAAAGTTGCATTATTCATCGATGAGATTACTTTATGAGTTGTAAAGTAGATTCCTGGTGGAGATAATGCCATCGCTTTTTGAAAGTAAGCGGTTAGTGGAGATAATAATGCATTCCTTTTTATTTGTAAAATTCAAAGTGAAAGTAATAATTTAGCATGAAATAAATTAATTTTCTCCGGTGGATTCCACGTCGACCGTCGAAGAGTGCATTATCATGAGATGTAGATAAGGTGTGAGTTGATTCTCGTAAATCTTCTTGAGCGTTCCTTATGTTGGATCTCATTCACGAGGTAGCGTCTTTTGATGCTTTGAAGCACCTCATTAGATAGCTCAAAATCAGTAATTTTTGAGATCATTAATTGAATAAGCTTTAATAATAATTTTAATTTGTTTGAGCTTATCTTATGATTGAATTATCATTTTAATAAAATTATCTTTGAAGACGGTTGATTAAAAGTCTTTTAAGAATAACGTTAAATCCAATTTGGCGGTCCGTGAAAAGAATGAGTAAGATTTTGCCATTGAATCATTTTTTTTGGGATTAATAGCCTCATTTTGGGGGGACTTCCATCCATTCATTAAAGACCTCTTTGATTGGATGGAAGAATATTTAATTACGCTAAAATATTCCACCATCTGAAGAATTATGCTGGAAGATATTTGTTGATAATATCTTTGTTCATTATGAACATCCATGAATGCTTTTGCTTTTCGTTGAGAAGGAAGAAGACCTTCATCATAGCTTGCACATAGCACGATAATTTATCGATTTTATCTTGTAAATTTTCTTGAATGTAGTTATCTCATTCACTTTGATGAAAGATCTTTTGTATAAGCATTTCTTTATACAAAATTATATGGTTCGTCGCGACATGATTAATCTCTCACTTTAATTGTGTTAAGATTTTTTTCATAATTCTCTCTTGAGATATTAGATTCAAATGGGAAAGAATTGTTTCCTAAATATCTTTCAAATAAGGCCCACAGATTATTTATTGAATAATCAGAGAGATTAATTTTAATATTATGTTTTACTTCTTTAAAGAAATAAACAGATTCTTGTGCAATGATATCTTTTAGGGATGGTGTTGTAGCTTTAGAGATCTCACCATTGTCAACCGTAATTTAAGAAGACAATGTACCATATAGGTATGTTTTAAGGTCGATCATCCCGTTGAGTTGGGGATCTTTTTTGTTAGATGGCGCGACCTCGAAAAGAGTTACCACCGGTTAGGAGGCATCTTTCCGTGGGGTGATCCACGATCGTCCTCAATTCGGGTTAGAAAATCATGAAGAAAATTTTCATTACCTTTGATGAATTCGATATCAAAGTCAAAGACGGACAGTTGAGCTTGCCATGATGCAAAAATTTATTTAGAAACTAAATTTTTTACATCTTGCTCAATTATGTATTTGACTAAGAAATAGTCAATACGAAGAAGAAAATCTTGATTTAATAAATCATCACAAATTTGAGATGCTTTTGACGATTAAAGCATTTCTTTTAATAATAAAATACTTTTCTTTGGGTGGGATTATAAAAACAAGCTAATTCTTCTTTAGAATTTTTATTATTTTAGAATATCATAACTTTGATCGGAGGTGTCGGTTTCAACAATTTTGAAACTAGGGATCGATAAGGTTAAACAAAGATTTTAACCCTTTCTTTAATTTTTCTTTATGGTATGAATTCGACCATGAGGTGGAGTCTTTTCAATCTGTCAAGCGGGTATCTTTGATTGTGATAAAATCATTTACATAGTTGAGGGCTCTAAGAACCTCTGTGATTTTTTATCGAAATAATATCGGAAATTTGTAGAAATTCAATACTTCTATTAATTTGGAATAATAGAAGCATTGAAAATTATATGATCTAAAAAATTACTTAGGTTTGAAATAATAATTTAATTTTAGGCTCAAAAAAAACTAAATCATTTTTTAGATTAACTATTTAAATATTTTTAAATGATTAAAATATTTTCAATAGTGTTTGAAAAAAATAAGAATATCAAATATATAAATAATATATTTAAAATAGTATTTAAATATATTATTCATAATATGTTGAAATTAGATAGGAGCATTTTTTAGTCAAATGGCATTACATTCCATTAAGTAATGTCAGAAGAGAACGATAGCGATTTTTTTAATTTGGATCACGCAATAGCAGATTTTAAATCAAATTTTGAAAAAATATTTTTTGCATTGCAATGATTTAATAAATCCTTTTATTATGAATAGGATAACTAATCCATACTTTATTTAGAGACTTGTAATTTATTACAAGTCTCTCTCTTTCTTTTTGATCTCATTACATAGAATGTGCATCAGGAGTAGATTGCGAATTATTCATTTCTTTAATAAATCTTAGCTTTTATAAGTAAGATAATGCTCGTTCATCCGAGACGAGCTTTAGTGAATTCCTTTCATTGAAATTATCATATGCGGGAGTTCCACTAAATGACCTTTCTTTCCCAGAAAGTAATTAGGTTGTCCCAGACTTTTTTTTAAAATCTTGGAGGCAATGATTTTTTTCTCCTTTATGGAGAAGAAATTTTCATTTAAGAGTTAAATCACTAATTTCTTCTTTATAATTATGTATAGACTTATTATTAAGTTTATTCATTTCATTTATGATAATTTCTTTTGATTGATGATAAAATAGAATGTGATTTCTTTATTCCAAAGAAAATCTTGAATTAGTATCATCAATTGTGATATTATTTTGAGAAGAAAAGGAGTTCCCAAAATAATATGTTGTGTCAAATTTTTTTACTATAAAAGATTGAATACTCATCATCTCTTGACACATGATGACGATGATAATTTATACTTAATCTTTAAAGACTTTTACCGCTTTAATTCTTTGGCTTGTTTTTTCAAAATATTTAGAAGAAATTATTCTTGAATGCAATTTAAATCTCATTATCCACTAAGCGGTTAAATTTGGTAAAATAAATTCTTTATTTATAATTAATTTAATGAAAATATACCATCTCTAGTATATTGCCTTTTGAATATGTTGTAAGAAACTTGGTTCTTGAGTAGAATCGGCTTTTATATTTTCAAATGAATTGGACGTCTTATGATTTAATTCAAGATCCATAAGACGTCCACTCATCGATTCTTGCTCAATTTATTTCTTGAACTTCTATTTTTAGTTATTTTAATTGATTTTAATTACTAAAGTAATTGAAGAAGAAGATGATGAACTCGATTCTTAAATACTTGGTCATGGAGTATATAAGAGGCTTTAAATCAAAAATTTTCAATTTATCTTTCTTCTTATCATTAAGAAGATTTATAATTTTATCACTAGTTGAATCTTCTTCAATTTGTGCTAAAAGTTTAATTAATTGATCTTTTTGCTCATGAGTGAGCGTATAAAGACAAAATATTAATAATATTTTTGTAATAATCTATCTGATTTTGATTAGATTTATCGTCAGATGAAGATGAGGATGAAGTATTTCTACTTCTCAATTCTTTTTTTGGAATCTAGAGTAGAATCTTCATTGGGGTTTGTTTTAACCCTCATTCTGAAGTTTACTTAACTTCTTCTTGATCGTGCATTTGTTAGCATAGTTAGCATTACATTTATAACATTTTATTTCTCTTATCTCTTTGGTCTTTGAACCAGAGGGACGAGAGTGCTTAGATTTATGCATGAATTTCTCGCGTTTATGTTTATGAGATTTCTCACGCTTTAGAAAAATAATCTTTTTTGTTTTTCTTTTATGTTTGGAAGGTGATAGACGTACCTGAGGATCACAGTTGAACTGATCATAGAATTCTCCAAGTTATTTTCGCTCAAGCAGTCATTCCCTTTTCATTTGATCTTTTAATTTAAGATCAGAACAAATAACTAATCTTTTTTAATCAGGAAATAAGGTTTCCATATGTAAGTGTTTCATATGGAATTATTCCATCGTAAAGACGGAGAGTAGCTTTGACCTTTTCTGCAAATAGATTGGGAAAGCCTTCAATGAATTTTTATTTTCAATGAAGGCTATTGGTATCATAAAGTGTCATAACGAATGCTAGAAAAATATCATTATACCATCGAAAATGGGTTAAGGATGAACATCTTAATTTTTGGAGTAAGGAGCGAGTTTTTTCCTCTTGATCTCGAATGGATCAAGCAAAATGATCTATAATTGTTTGAAGAAGATTATAGACCGAATTTTTATTAGGTATTTACTATTCTTTTGGAAGATTCTTAGTACTTAAGTCAATTTCGCTAAGGAGGTCTTCCCTTTGAGGATGAAAAAATTATCCACCATCATTTTGAGTTTTGGAGAATCCTAAAATGATGGTTGAGCAATATATGAGGTTTTGCTGCTACTTGATGTCTAGATTGAATCGCAGTAGCAAACATAAGCATTCGATGAATGGTATGAATGTTTTGATGTTTAAAACATCCATCAATATTTCATTCATACAAAGAATCTTCATCATAGGAATTTCCTACGAAATGAGTATCTTCCTCAAATAATAAATTAGGAGGTGTTAGTTTTTTATAATAATGTTTTTCCAAAATTTTCTTTGGATAAGAAAGTTTTTGGATATCAAAAGGAGGATGAGAATCTTGTAATTCTTGAAAAAGAGTTCGAACTTTTTCAACATTACTTTGTTGATCAATTTGATCAGTATCAGTTTCGATTGAGGATTCATTTGAATCTTCATCCGATTGGCTGATATCTTCAATACTTTTCTCTTAAATTTAGAATCAAATTCGAATGTCTTTAGAAGAGGGTCCTTTAAGAGCAAGTTTAGGAGGTGGTTGGATAAAGTTTTCACAAATGGGTTTATCTTGGTAAAGCTTTCTCACGAAGTTTTCTAGTTTGAAGAAACCTTTTATTTAAGCATCTGATCGATTTTAGACTCTAGGTTAAAAAGATGATCAGCGATTATTTGAAGTATAGTATTAATATAATTAAGTTGTTTAATTATAGTAATAAATTCCTTTAGAATTTGTGGATCAGAACTTATTTTTTCGAAGACCGCTAATTTTAAAAGTTTATCATCCACCATTTTTGCAATTGATGGAGGGTAAGATGCTTCAATAATTTTTTCTTGCTCAGTTTGCCATTTTTTGATAATCAAAACAACTTAAGCAACATATTGAGCATAGTAGCAAAACCCGAAAGGAATAGTTGCTTTGGCTATTTCTTTCTTTCATTTTTTCGAAATATAAATCATTTATTTGAGCGTTAGTTCAGTAAAACTTATACCAAGTATGAAAGTTATCATACTTTGGTTGGAGGTATTCATTCAGAACAACTTCTCTAGTCTTAGAACCTATTTTGTAGCTCATTAAGACTAAAGTTCATTTCAGATGGAGTGGGAGATTGATTTTCTTTCACTGGATGATAAATATGATTTCTGTTTAGGCGAAGTGCCTCGTGATGGTTGGGAACCATCGATCTGACTTCTTGAGGTTTCATAAGGAATTTAAACCAAAGTGTAATAGATCGTGAGGGTTGAATCGACTTCAACATCCATATTTGTTTGGATTATCATCATGTCTTGATTGATGGTTGTTAGGTGTGACCGAGATGATATGATCCATGATTCGAAATACCACCTCATTCCATTTAATCACTCATATGAATATGCATTTGTTTCGATCGAGTAGTTTTTGGTGGTTGAGCGACTTTATGAACTCTAGGATTTAAAGTATTTAAAACTTCGAAAATGGATTGAAAATTAGCAATAGTTTGACCGGAGAAAATCATAATCATAAAGCTGTAAATGTTATTTTAAAGCTTCAAAAAGGTTTATATCAGAAAGAGATAAACTTAAATTGGGAAAGGTGTTGAAGTAAACTAGCGTGGCGGAATTTCTACAACACTCATAGAGATTATACTGAGCATCTCTTAGCTAATATAAAGCATTTAATCCTTTGAGAGTCGAGGGCTTAAATGCTATCTGTATCATTCTAATATGGATATATTTGAAGTCTTGCATATATCGAGATATTCATGAGTTAATAGATAAATAATTTTGTCCATTTGATCTGATAATGATTTGTTCTACGATTTTCAGAAGATTTTCCTTAAAATTAAAGTTCCAAATTGATAAATAATAGTTTTATCAATTTTGGGGAGAAACATCTATTCTTCATTCAGGGAACTATAATTTGAGTTCTTGATTAAATTATTATTCCTTGTCATTAGATTAGAACATTGAGGAAGAGATGAAGGGAGGAGAGAGGAAGACGATGAAAGAGGTAGTATTCAATTAAACACATAATAAGGATTAAACTAACTTAGTTCGTAACTTTCACTCGAACAATATTCCAGAGAGTCAACAAAAATAGGACTTATAACCCATATCCGCAGGGATTTACCGGCATTTGTGACAAAGATGGAATACTGACATGGGAAGACGGAACAGAGTATAGGTTAATCCAGAGTAGGTGAGAAAAAGAAGAAAACATCTAACATCCTCCCCCACAGGGATCCATCATCAATTTAATACAGATATATAAAACTTAATTATTATAAAACAATTAAAACTTACACGATTGCCAATTGTAGAAGCACACGGGAGGAAGAACAAGAGAGAGCAGAGGAGAGGAGAATTTTTATTATTTTTGATGAATTCGATATCAAGATGAAGGTAGAACTATTTGATCAGAAAATTTATTTAGGCAAATTTTTACATCTAAACTCAATTATGTATTGGTGAGAGCAGTCCATCTGAAGAAGAAAATGTTGATTTAATAAATCTCTCTTGAAATTTAGAGATCTTTTGTGAAATGAAATTTAGAGATGCTTTTGATATAATATTAAAGATTTAAATCTATTTTATAAATATGAAATTTTATGTATTAAATATATATATATATATTGTATTTAACCTTATCATGCCATACATCTTTAATAATTTAAAATCTATAATTTATTTTCCATAAAATTTTTAAAATAATTTAAAAAACATTTGAATATTTTGATTATATTTATTTAAAATAATATATAAACACAAAGCCAAAATTTATCTATCAGTTGAAAAAAAAAGGGTATTTTAAAAAAAGCATGTTAATCTTAATTAGGCGTTTAGTGAAAAAAATTTTATTTTTAGAAATATAACGTCCGTACAACGGACGACTGACGTGAAGGATTTTTTTTTTTTTTTTTTGCTTTTCGTTTTCGGTAGAGAGAGAGAGGGTGGCGCATTTTTGTTTTGTCTTTTGATTTCGGTAGAGAGAGAGAGGAGTTTTATTAATTTTTAATTAATATAATTATTTAAAATATTTAAAATATATAATTTAAAAATATTTTTTATAAAATATTTAATAACTAAATATTTATATATTCAGTTATTAATTAATTAATTTATATATATATAATTAAATATATAATTTAAAAATATTTTTAATTATATATATAAATTTAGAAATTTATTTAATAATTTTTTTTTAATTAATATAATTATTTAAAATATATAATTTTTATTAATTTTTGTTAATATATAATTTAAAAATATTTAAAATATATAAATAAATAATTTTTAATAAATAAATAAATAAATAAATTATATAAATATTTTATAAATTATATAAATAAAGTAATTATATATATATATTTATTTAGTTATTTATATATTTAAATTATATAAATATTTTTAAGTTATTTAATATATATTTATAAAATATTTGGTTATATATATATATTTATTTATTCTTTTTATTTATTAAAAAATTATTTATTTATTTATTTATTTTATATTTTTTATTTTTTTTTTATATTTTTTGTTATTATTATTATTATAGACTTATATAAATATATATACATATATATATATATATATATATATATATATATATATATATATATATATATATATATATATATATATATATATATATATATATATATATATATATATATATATATATAATTAAAATATTTTATAAAATTATTTTTAAATTATATATTTTAAATATTTTAAATTATTTATATAACTTAAAAATATTTATATAATTTAAAAATATATAAATAACTAAATAAATTTATAAAATATATATAATTACTTTTGTTTTAAAATTTATAAAATATTTATATAATTTATTGTCTTTATATAATAAATAAATAAATATATAAATAACTAAATATTTTATAAATATATAAATATCTAAGTGTTTATATAATTAAATTTTTTTTATTTGTTTATTTAACTAATTATATATTTTAAATAAATAAATATTTTAAATAAATAAATAACTAATTAAATATATATATGTATATGTATATAAATAACTAATTATTTATTTATATATTTTTAAATATTTTTAAAATAATTTATATAACTTAAAAATATTTATATAATTTAAATACATAAATAACTAAAATAATTATATATATATATATAATATATATATATATATATGTATATATGTATGTAATATATATATATATATATATATATATATATATAATATATATATATATATATATATATAATTACTTTATATAATTTATAAAATATAATTTATTTCTTTCTTTTATTTGTTATTAAAAATTATTTATTTATATTTTAAATATTCTTATTATATATTAAAAAATTAATAAAATTATGTATTTTAATAATTATATTAATTAATAAAAAATTATTAAATAAATTTCTAAATATATATATATAATTTAAAATATTTTTAAATTATATATTTAATTATATATATAGAATTAATTAATAACTAAATATATAAATATTTAGTTATTAAATATTTTATAAAAATATTTTTAAATTATATATTTTAAATATTTTAAATAATTATATTAATTTAAAAATTAATAAAAATTCCTCTCTCTTTCTCTCTCTACCGAAATAAAAAAACAAAAAAAAAAACGCGCCTCTCTCTCTCTGTCTCTCTCTCTCTCCTACCGAAAAAAAAATCGCTGTCAGTCTAAATTCGTCGACCGGGGCGTCGGCATTGTCCAGGTAAAGTGTTAAATTAATTATGCGGACATTAAAGCTTAAATAATTTTATCTTTCTAATTTTAAAAATAATCCAAAAAAAAATATTAATTAAATTTATTTCATGTGCTAAGGAGTAAAGTCATTTTAAAATATTATAAAGTCCCAGCTGGAAAAAAAATTTAAGTCAAAGCATTCTCACTTATTTTTCTTATTATTAGCAAACATAAAGGTTTTTTTTTCAACTGATGTCATAATGTCAAAGCCGGTGATGTTAACAGTCAATGATTAATTTGTTCTAGAAATTAGTCACAATGCATTTAAATCTATTGAAAATAAATATTTATTTATTTTATTTTAAAAAAATAAAATTTTATTAAATGTGCGAAGAAAATAATGTAAATGTAAGAAAATTTAAAAAATTTAAAATTATTTATTATTATATATTAGTACTAATATGCACTAAAATAGAGAGAATTTAACATTTTAATGTTATATGACAAGTTAAGACATATATAAATAAAAATAAAGAAATTTATAAATCAATTACTTAATATATATGTATTTATAATTTAACCTACTCTTTATTTTTTTGAACTATTATATTCATATATTTACATATGATACGATTAAATCTTTGAGAATTTTACAAAAATGAAAAATATGAATGGACCTTTCGTTATGAATTTTAATATTTTAAAATTAATTTAAAAAATTAAAATTAAAGATGATTAATTTGTTAATATAAAATAATAAGGTGATTGTGTATAAAAATTTAAAAAGAGAATATCTTATGATATATCTATTAATATTCAAAAAATTTTATCTTTAAGTAAAAATATATATCATATTTATATGAAGGGAGAGGGGGTATTTATATGAAATTTTTAAAGAAGGGAAATTTGCATGCAAAAGTTTGTTTTAATGCATAATTTCAATGGACTATCACTGACCAATCAATAATGATCATTATTAGCATAATCTATATCATAAACTTTATAATTGCACATCATTAATAATAGTGGCTAAAAAAATAAAATTTAAAGTTGTTGTCATAATCATCATTGAATAATGTTAATATTATATTATATTTCAACACCAAATTAATAACTTAAAATCTCTAAATCATCTCTGCTCTTCCGCTTAGCCATTTACTCCGGCAGCCCGCCGCCAGCCGCCGGCGTCCAACCGCCTGTTGGTAGTCACACTGATTAATGTGTCCAAGTAAAGCCTTTATTTACCGACACGCCACTTTCCAGGTTTGTCGCTATCCTCCTGTAGTGGCTACCTCGTAGTTTCAATCAACGCGCAGGCTATTCTCGTAAGCTGAAGCCATAAAATTGAGAGAGAGAGAGATCAGAAGAGCTCGAATCGAATCAACCGACTTTTTTTCTTGCGGAAGGGATAATTTCTTTTAATTAATTTAGCTCTCTTTCTCAGTCATCGGACGACGCCGGCGTTTTCGATCTCTAAGGTATGACTTCTGAAGTCCGTTAAATCACAGATGGACGGATGAGATTGCGTTTCCAGCCGTTTATAGGCGGCAGATCTTGGAGTTCATGGGGAACTGCTGTACATCGCCCATCCCCATCCCCATCCTGATAAAATCTGGTAAGTATCCTAATTTATTTCAAACAAGGATTTTTTTTTTTTTTTGTTGGTGAAATGCTGTGTTTCAATGAGGTGAGAAGCTACTACCCAATTTTTTTTTTTTTTTTTTTTTTTTTTTTTTTGGGAGAGTATATATAGTTAAGAACGAAAGTTTATTATGTAGAATTTTAGACAAAAAAAACTCATGTAAATATAACAGTTTATATGTAAAAAGTATTTAAGCCTGAAGTAGTCTGAGAATACTCCTTTCTGAATTTGTTTGGGTGATGTGAGAGATATTATAGATTGGTGCTGCTGCACTTATATGATTGTTTCTATCTGGGGAAGGTGGTTAGCAACTTTTAATGACTTAAATTATGAAACAGAATGAAAGCTTTAGAGTAACTGTAGGAATTTAAGTGATCTATTTAATCTTTACTTGAAATCATCTGTACACACACACAGATAGAGAGAGAGAGAGAGAGAGAGAGAGAGAGAGAGAGAGAGAGCAATGCAAATTCTGTGTTTAGATTTCTCTTTTTTATTATGGTTGTAAAGTATAGGAGTTTTGAAGTATCCTAAGAATTTATTTATAAAATATCAATCAAAGCAGCTAAGACATTCTAGATTGGTGTTGTACCTAACAATTTTGAATATTGAGTAAGAATGGGGCATTTATGAGAGTCAAATTAGACTATGTTGAACATACAAAACACCAATCAGCATATGTCAAGCGTTTTTATTTGGAAAGGGAAAGATTTTGACTTTTTATAACCATGCATGAATTCAACACACGCAATAATGAGAAATATTGCAAAAAGCCTAAGTGACTCTGTGGCTTGTTTCCATTTAGTTTCCAAGTTTAATTCTGCAGCGTTTTGTAGTTGCTAAAGTGCGCATTTTGATCTGATAAAGGAGGAAAACCAGTGGCATTTCCATCTCAGGACAAGTTGAAGAGTGCTAAATCAGAAGCGAATGGTGCCATCACTCTGCTTGCAGCTACCAAAGATGTGGAAGATTTGCGGCAGAAATCTAGCCATGGAAATGTCAGCATATTCACATATAATGAGTTAAGGTTGGCCACAAAGAATTTTCGGACAGATCAAATTCTCGGGCAGGGTGGGTTTGGAACTGTGTATAAAGGGATGATAGAGGAGAGTGTAAGAGCTGGTTTCCAGTCCACTCAGGTTGCTGTGAAGGTGCTCAATCCTGAGGGTATCCAGGGAGATAGAGAATGGCTGGTAAGTTTTCTGGCCCATGGTTGCTAAAAATAGTGATGATTTCACCAATTATTCTCTATAGTTTTTGGCATAGTATTGCTATATTTAGTCAGTCTCGGCGCAACAACATGCTTCTTTTATAGTGTTTCTCTTCGGTTGCTTACAAATAAAAATTTCTCAAAGCTCCTTGAAATTGATCTTTTTAACTGAATTATCAAAGGCGTTGAATTTGATTTTGGTCCTTTTATATCAAGCAAAGATTGTAGAAAAGTCATGACTTTTATTCTATCCAAATTCTACCTTTCTTATTCTTAGACTGTCAACAAATCTTGTTCTTATGCTTCTTTCATCCCTAAGATGACTAATCTAAGGATAGTTAATTAGGCTTATAAAGATCTAAAATCCATCTAAAGGCATCCAGTGTCATTGGATCCACCTCATAACTATTTCACATTGTTCATTGCATCTGTGACATGAATCAGTATTTAATAATTTACTGAAAAAGCATAATTTAGTAACCACCCTTGTCGATCATCAGCTATATGAATCGTCAATGTGTTATAACATTGGTCAAACTCTTAACTTTTTTTTTTGTTGGTAGTTTTATGGTGCAGAATGTTGGCCAATAAAAAGAAACATAGACTAAGTTAAGTTACGAAGATGAGGATGCTCGGTGGATGAGTGGCTTTACCCTTAAAGATAGAATGCAAAATGAGTATGTTTGGGAAAAGTTGGAGTAGCTCAGTGGTAGATAAGATTAGGGAGAGTCGCCTAGATGGTTTGGCCACATAAAGCGTCGGTCGATGACCGATTAGGAGAGTAGATGCATTAGATTTGCCTTTGTTAAGAAAGGTAGAGGTAGACCTAAAAGACTTGGTTAAGATGTATAAAAATGATCTTAGTGTACTTGAATTAAATGAGAATTTGACATAATAGGGCACATGGACAGAAGGATTCATGTACCCCACCTAGTGGGATTAAGGCTTGTTGTTATTGTTGTTGTTGTTTTGGTTCTAACTCTGATATAAATTAGTTTATAAAGGGTTATATTCTGAAATAGACAGTTTCAGTGCATCTTCCATTATCAAGATTAATCAAGCTTTGAACTTTTACAGGCCGAAGTCAACTACCTTGGACAGTTTAGTCATCCTAATCTTGTTAAACTTATTGGCTACTGTTGTGAGGGTGAACACAGGCTGTTGGTATATGAGTTTATGGCACGTGGAAGCCTCGAAAAGCACCTTTTTCGACGTATGTAAGATCATAGTTTCTTTAAACTATTTTAATTCATATAATCTTACCTGCATTTTCTTAATAGGAGTATCCCTCATGACATGGTCCACTAGAATGAAGATTGCTTTGGGTGCTGCAAAAGGGCTCGCATTTCTTCATGGAGTTGAAAGGCCCATTATCTATCGGGACTTCAAAACATCAAATATTTTATTGGATGCGGTAAGTTACATCAAAAGTTCATAATATATATACATATTTTTTGTTTTCTGTATTGGTTTATAGTGTAATTTGCGTGTTATCAAGTTTTTTGGGAGTTCATAATATATATCCATATTTAGTTTTCAAAATATCATACCTGCAGGATTATAATGCAAAGCTTTGACTTTGGTCTTGCGAAGGAGGGACCTATAGGTGACCAGACACATGTTTCTACTCGTGTTATGGGTACATACGGCTATGCTGCACCTGAGTATGTTATGACTGGTAAGTGCGGTTGAAGAGAAGGATACATTAAGCACCTGAGTATGTTCGACTCGTGGGTTTTACTTTTTGAAAGGGAACTTATATTTAATGTTTTTTAAAATATAATCAGGTGCAAGATTAAAGTGCTAAGGTCTAATAATGGTGGAGAGTACACCTGAATGAAGTGGGGATAGATTCCAAAATGATCCCCCGACAACTTGCATGTAGCCAATTGAATCTTAGAGTCATTGAGATATTTTTGCTTCGTTTTTTCTATGTAAGAGACCATTTTGAATCAATATTGTATAGTTAGGAAACTAAGGCTTCGTTTGGGAGAGCTTTTTTAGTGCGTTTTGCTTTTCAGAGCGTGAATTTTTAATTTTGATACCGAATAGTCTAAACTACGTTTAAATTATCTCATAAAAGTTCGTTTTAAATTTCTTTTCAAAGAAAAGACAATAAATTTTTTTTCAGAAAAATACTTTAAACCAGATTTTGAATCAGAAAAACGTTCTTAAAAAACTCGAGAGACTAAATTTGGGCACATCCAAATAGTCGAAAATTCATCTGGAGATCTATTCTTATGAACTGCTAGCACTATGCTCGGCTTGATGGGATAAAATTGTTGTATTCACTGCTCACTAGCTTGAACATATGCCATCTATTAACAGATAAGCATACAACAAGCTCTTTTTGTTTATCCAATTCTATCTTTTTTGGATCATTTCAGACACGAACTCTTTTGAAATCAACGACTTACTTTACCTTTTACATAACACAGGCCATCTGACTTCCAGGAGTGATGTATATGGCTTCGGAGTTGTGCTTCTTGAGATGCTCATAGGAAGGCAGGCAATGGACAAGAGCAGACCGAGCAGAGAACATAACTTAGTCGAGTGGGCTCGGCCGCTTTTGATCCACAACAGGAAGCTATTAAAGATCCTCGATCCAAGAGTCGAAGGCCAATACTCCATTAAATCAGCACAGAAGCTGGCTAACTTAGCTTACCAATGCCTCAGCCAGAATCCCAAAGGCAGGCCTACAATGAGCCAAGTAGTAGAGATTCTGGAAAGCATTCAGACTCTCTCAGACGAGGGCATGCTCTTCCAGAGCAGTGGTAGTGCAGTGACTCTCTACGAGGCTTCTAAGGAGTCTTTGGATGACTTTTCTGAAGGGAGGAATAACTCGAAGAAGAGTGAAGGGGATGGAGAAGAAGACAGAGCGGGTGGAAGAAGCAGAAGTGAGCCGCCAAAGGAATGTGCTTTGGATAGTCTATCTCCTGATTCTGGTAGTTCTCATGTGCGCAAAGGAAGCTTTCAGTAGCATTAGAGATGTGTAAAATGTACGATTTGAGTGGCCATTTTGCAAAATTTTTTTTTTTTGTTTTTATTTTCCTTCATGATGCTTTGTTTTATCACCTCTGTAAGTGTTATCTGCTCTGCAAATTTGTTCTAATCAATGAAATTTTGTTCCATTTTTTTTTTTGTTTTTATAATTTTAACAGATTTATACACTTATTTTATGTGTAAATGCGAAAATTTGCTCTAGTGAATATGAGAAATTATATATTAGGCCCATTTCAAAACTCAGAAAGCTGAAAGCTTTGAAGAATTCCATTAGCTTATTTCAGAGTTTTAAATCATCCTTATTCTAAAAATTTAAATTAATATAAATACTTAATCACATGGAATGCATATAAAAATTTTGATTTGGAGAGAACAATTAGAGTAATATTTACAACTATTTCATCAAGCAATAATTAAATATATTTTATAATAATTTAGATATTGTCAAATTTACATTGGCATTTAATACTTTGACAGTAATAATCATAATTATCCATATATATTTTTTAAATTATTAAAATGATTTCTAATATTATAGTACAATAAAATCAATAATAAATAACCTTTCCAATTTTTTATTGCACAAAAATGTTTTTTTAATTTAAATTCACTATTTCAATTTTTTAAAATTATATCTTAGGTTTTTTTTAAAATTCTTAACCTTTTAAATACAGTAAAACATGCATCTTGTAATTAAAATTTGTTACCGTTATACAAGAAATATTAGTAATTAAATCTAAATAAATAAAATAAAATATAGTTGTATGGATATGCTTATATGAATTATGAACATAAAAAATAAAGTTATCATAGTTGATGTATCTAAAATTAAGATGTAGAGATACATCAAAAAAATTCTCAAGATGATAGTAATTTAAAATTTGATTTTAATTTATCAAACATTTCTAAAAAAATATGTAAAATAATTATTACGTCAAAATAAAAAATAAAAAATTATATCTTTTATATAACAAATATTAATGAATTCACTTTGAGCATATACTATATATATTACTTGCGGAAGAAGTCATTTTGTCAATTAATATAAATGATGATAAAATTAATATAAATAATATATCAAGTATTCATTAAATATAAATAATATTATATTAATTAATATAATTATTAAAATTGATTAATTTTTAATTAACATATCTATAATCATTTTATTTTATTAATAATTAATGATATTATTCAATATTTGTAATATTAATATAAGTTATACTCAAAATTGCTAAATTAATTATCAATAAATATTATATTACATTACATAATTATTAATAATGTTTAATTTTACTTAAATAACACTTAAATCTTTATTATTACATCATAATGATTTTTTTAATAAACTTTCAAGATTAAAACCCATTAAATATTCAAGTAAATTAAATGCAAAAATATGTATGTAAATTTCAAGTTTTTCAAGTCCTTTGAACTCGTTTCTGGCCCCCTTCCTCTTCACTCTTGCACAAATTCCCGAAACCCTTGACGACGAAGCAGTCTGTTGCTGCGCGCCTATACGAAGCCGTTGAGGAAAAGAAGACAAGAAGTCGACCGCCGGCGAAGGTGACCCTCGTCTTTCTCCACCCGCTAATTTGGCTTCGCGCTCTACAACGGGAAATCTGTAGGATTTATTTTGGCATTTTTGACCGTCTGACAGGATTTAGGGTAAATCCTAGGGTTACGCTTTTCTCATGGCACTTTCTGCATCCCCACACTCGAATCCCCTCTTAATGGATCCTGATCTTAGTGCGCCGCACTCCATGGGAACGACCATCATCGGCGTCACCTATGACGGTGGTGTCGTTCTAGGCGCCGATTCAAGGACAAGTACAGGTCGGTAACTAATCTTCCTGCTCCATGTTTTTTATCTTTCGCTCCAGATTCAAAGCTTCCTAGATCTGACATTCTCTTATTCTCCCTCTATTGCAGGGATGTATGTTGCTAACCGTGCATCGGATAAGATCACGCAGCTCACTGATAACGTTTATGTGTGCCGTTCTGGATCGGTGAGTTTATATGTCGGAGGTTCTGACTGGAACTTAACTGTGGCTGATAGACATTTGAGTTTCGACAAATGAAATAATATGTCCGATTTGGGATTTTCTTGGTTTTACCATTTACTGGTTGAGATTTTACGTTTAGTAATTTTGCATTTGCATGAAGATAAAAGTGGTGTTGCGTTTACTGATACGGAATACATATGATATGCTGATCTTCTTGGTATTTACTAATTCTGTGTCTTTGTTTTAGACGTACTTTTTTGTTTATATCATGATTAGGTTTGTTATGGTCTTTTTTTTATTGCCTCTTTCTCATTTTTCCATTCCATTTCTTCATCTTTGGTAGTTGGTAGAGATTTTATATTTTGTCTTTCTTCTTGCATAAAGATTCTTTAATTACCTCATTCAAGTAAACTACAAACACTACGCGTAGATATTAGCTTGATTTTTGCAGCACTGCTCAGTTTCTCTATCAAAATAAATCAGTAGACGTTAATGCCAACATAAAATATTTGCTGGTAAAATGATGGCCAACTGAATTGGATTATGTAGTTTGGAGAGACTTGTTGGTTTTGAATGAAGAGTTTGTCTTTAAAGGAGATTAGTGATTTTAGATTCTTGCTATTTCTTTTGAATAAGACTTCTGCTGAATGGTATTCTCATCATATGGTTGAAACTATGTTGGTATATTACTTGACATATTTTGATACATGGCTGATTTTACGATACAAAACAATCTGTTCAAGAACTAATGGTTTGTTGTTGCAAGTGAAGCTAATGTTTTAGAATATACAAACCAATTCATTCAATACCTGAGGCTTTAAAATTACAAAGCATTACCCTCTGCTTGCATCAGGAAATAATAACACAACTACCTGGTTGCATGGTATTAAGATGGTCACAACTGCTTAAGCCAGCTAAGTTATGGAGTAATGCAATAACATAAATCTAATGACATGATAGAAACAATGAGAGCTGGACAACAGTCATGAAAAACTATAAATTTAAGATGGGGTGCTCAGAATGATATTCTTTTAAAACCTAATTAAAAAAATGCTAGATGCATGGTTTTCTTAATTCTAGGTCTTATTAGAATAGAACAAAAACAGGATTTAGCGAATTATGATTCTATTGTATACTGCTGTAGTTTCAATTTCTACAAATATTAAGATGCTCAACATAGTGTAACTAGATGGAATTGTTTTCATCGAGTAGCTGAAATTACATTAAAGCTCTTTGATAATAATGTGCATGTAATTGATATACACCGTAGAAACTTGTAAGGAAATGGATGTTTCACTAGATTTTTGAAGTATGAATAGTTTGCCTTGATTTAATGAGAAAAAAACTTTGAATAGAATTGAATACATTGATCTTTGCTTATCTACACTGGCAAAGTGCATGCCCTAAAGTGTTTGAACAACATCTAATTAACTGTTGTTGTATTATGTCATAAGCTTTAGATCTACCTTGATAATACTGAGTTTTGGATCTTCTTATCTTACTGACTCTCTGCAAGTTTTAGTAAAAGTAATTAGGTCCTTATTGCTAGCATGGCAAGAAATAGAAATATAAAATGGTTCTTATTTTATATTCAAGTAGCTAGCTTCTTTGATTTTTGATTTCTTTCCCTTGGCTAATATTATTCAAGCAAAGCTTTAATATTTAGAGATTTACCATATTTAAGATTTCCCCTATATGGAGTATAATTTGGACAGTCTCCATACACTTATTGTCATTTATGCTGTATATTTCATCATTTTTATTTTGAGAGTAATATTTTCAATACTAGACACCATCTTAATTATTGATGCGTTGAGTGAGTTGCACACATGCTGTATGTATGGACAAAGATCAATGGCATAATTTTCATCTGCTTGCTTGAGTTGCACATTTAGTGTAAACATGGACTAAGACCAATTGATGGAATTCATATCTTCCTTTTCTATGTCTTGAAGTCCTCCCACATATTTTATTGATTATGAATTTTTCGGTGCATTCATCCATTCTTTATTTGATCTTTCAGGCTAGTGTTTTCTTTTTTTGTTTTACTTACAAAAGTCGATGGTATAGTTGCAGCTCTTAGCATGTCTATCCTTGATCTCTGCCTTTGGCCCTACTCGTAAAGACATATAGACAACTTAAGAACTTGCTTAATGTAGGAAAGTGATGGTATGATATTAATTGGTTAGCTGCATTGGTTTGTTAATTGCATGTGAGAATTTATTAGCGGCACTAGCACTTTTAGCATTACTTTTCATTTGTTTATCATCCATTTATCATGTTTAGAACTTCTGATGTTATCCCCAGTTTTTTCGTTGTCTACTGATCAGTGCACAGGATGTTTGAACCTTGGCATTATCTTTACTATTGCACTACAAAGGAACAATTATTTCCGTGTTGTGTTGCATGTTGTAACTTTATTATGCATCTATATTGAGAATAATCTTTTTCCTGCTGTTCCATTTGATTCATTTAATGGTGTAATTATTTTGTGAACTTAATTTTGTTTATTCCTTTATTTTAATTTTGCTAATGTTGCCCTTTCATTTAATTTGTTAGTGTTATATTTGCAGGCTGCTGATTCTCAAATTGTATCTGATTATGTCCGCTACTTTCTCAATCAACATACGTGAGCATACTCAATTACTTTTCTTAATTCTTAGTCAACCAATTTTAATTTTATTAGTGACTTGTATCTGTGTGGTAGTATAAAGAGTTTTTTTTCTTACATAAATTTTGTTTCCCTTGGTTGCATGCTCTTTCATATTATTTGCTAGAACTAGCTCTGAAACAAGCTTGCATTGATTTTCTGACTGGATTCTTTGTTTCTGATGTGATTCTTTCTAGTTAGAATTGAGTTTTTATTTTCTCAAAAGATAATCCCAAATGGAAAAGTTTGAGGCTTGGAGGGAAAGGATGGGGAAATTGATTTCAATTGTTGTGCTTTAGTAGTTTGCCATGTGTGCATGCATTTTTAGATGCATTCAGATTAATAGCAGATATTCTGTATCGATATGACAAATAACTGAATTTCTCGGATTATAAATCTGAGCAGATCCAAATTTCAAATATTTTGGTTTGTTACTTATAGGTTCTTGTTTTTCTACATAAAGTTTTACTTGCATTTCAATTTGTAGAAAAGAAATTTCCATTGTTTTATGTAGTGGTTTGAGTAAGTCTATGTAGAGATCATGACTTGAGAATTTGTATGTGTTAGATAGATGATCTTAATCTGTTTGCTGTTTATTTTGTTTGTATATAGATATTGAAATATGAGTGATTTATTGTTGGCTCTTTTGGAAGAGTTGATGCACACAACTCTGCAGAGAGGATGATTTCCTGATATGAACATTTGTCTAAAGTCACAATGAATTTAATGGTTGATTCTAGGTGACGTGCACCAGGCCATCCAGGTTTTTGTATATGCAACTTGAGCTTTGATACTGTTTAAAAGCTAGATATGGACAAGACATGTTCCATATTGTTTATTGAATTGGGAAGATTGCATTGGTTTTATCATATTATTTGTTATCTATGCTTATAAAACTAACTACTAACCATACACAATCCAGGCTTCTATGTACCTGTATACTATCCCATCTAATGTGCACAAATGACGAGCAAATGCTTAATTTTTTGCACAAGGCTCCTAATAATGCATTTTCTTGGAGTTGTTGCAGCAAGCCTCCCCACAAGAAGACAACTAAAATCATGCTGCAACTATATGAAGGACCAAAATAGTCCCGGACTATCTAAAATGACCATTTTTGTTCTTCATCTATTTCAAAAGGGTCCAAATCAGTCCCACAATGTGAATTAATGAAAATTTAGGATTTAGTGTGTTAAAATTAGGTTGAGAGGAGGTTGCTTTACTACTGGAAGACCTTGAAATTCAGGGAAAGATAGGTTGATAGAGAGAACAATTTAAGAATTTAATTAATCCTTACATATTTTCCAAACAATTGCAATAGTCCATTACCTATAGGTAGTGATTGATGGGGTATCTAATGGAATATGTTTGGAATAACCAAGAAAATAAACCAACAAATATTCTAGCAATTACTAACAAACAATTTCAGCTTTTAGAGTAATTGAAAACAATCTCTAATTAACCAATCAATATTTAATTAACATAATAAACTTTATGGAACTCTTTTTTGCCCTTATATTTCTATTGACAATTTCAGCATCATTGGAAATATCAAAGGAATTGAAATATATGGGTGGTGGGTAGCTTAATGAAACTAAATGAGGCACATGTTTAATCGAGTCTAAGTTGATGTTGTTGGCTCATGAGGTTGAGTCAACCCTTGTTAACATAGAGTACAGCCTACCCACAATTTTGTTGTTTACTGGAATGATGAAGCAAACTGCTTTTTTTCTTGTTGTTGCTGAACTGATTGATTGAGTTCGCCCAACCCTCCTAGATCAATGAATGTTTGTGGCGTTTGTTAATCATGTTATATATACTGATGATGAAGATCTTATATTTAATTGGACTGTATTTTTATGCTAACAAGAAGATATTGTACAAATTAATTGTATGTTTTGTTGTTGATGCAGAATTCAACTTGGACAACCTGCTACAGTTAAAGTTGCGGCCAATTTACTTAGATTATTTTCTTATCAGAACAAGGTAAATTTCATAAGCTGAATTCATTATGTATCATTCATTTTTTTCCATTGTTCCTGGGACAAACTCTTTTCTAATTTCATGGATCTACTGTCTGTAAAATAGGATTCTTTATCTGTTCAATGCTATTATCCTGGCATTTGATTGCACATTAATATTATGACTAATGTTGGTTATAATGCTGATTTCAGAAGAAAAAAAATTCAATGAAGACAACTTATATTCATATTAACTAGCACACTGACACATCTATGATGGTTATATTTTTTTGGCCTTTATCATGATTTTTATTTTTCAGAACATGCTGCAAACTGGCCTTATTGTTGGTGGTTGGGATAAATATGAAGGAGGGCAAATTTACTCTATACCCCTTGGAGGGACAATTTTGAGGCAGCCCTTCACTATTGGAGGTAAGCATCACAACTGAAGTGCTAATTGTTCTCCGCTGATATGCATCTTTTCTCCAACAGCCTTATTTTCAAGTTTGAAACTAGATGTTGGACCCCTTGGTAGAAATTGTTTTGATTAGTGTTCTAGGAAGATTCCCATAGAGACTCACACATGAGGGATGATGGTTGGGGATTAACTGTAAGTATTTTCTTTTTCTAATTTGAAAAGTTCTAATTTGAAAAGAAAACATGAGCTTATGTGATAAAAAGATTGTCTTGGTCTATAATCATTAGAAAATGAAGTTTTAGAATCTAGGCCCTTGATAGATGGGACATGTTGCTACAGATTTTTCCCCCTCCTTGCATTCCCACCCATTGTTTTATGACTTTAGAAGTGGGACCATTTACTCCTTAGTACGCGGTACATGGATTTTACTTCTGTTTGTATTTTATAATGACTTGAATCATGTAATGACTTGGCATGATGAAGGGATTCCTGCTACATTGGACCACTGCATTATTTATTGATGCAGTTTTCCTTGTATAGTCTCTTCTTTATGCTAGAAGACTTTGGTTGCTTTGTCCTTTCTACTTCGCGAGTTCAAGGAAAGAGGTTGTGATCCAATGCCCTATTGTTTGGAGCTTGAGTGGCATACTTATTCTGCAGATTTCGGGTGATGCAAGCCTCTTACCTTCACTAGAATTAGCAGCGACCTATCCTCCAACTAGTAGCAATAGCATTTTTCGTAATAGCATTTTTTTCTACTCTTGTTCACGCACGTCTGTGCAATTTCTGTTCCCATCAAATTTTTACCCATATTTTTTCATTTTTGTGCTTTCTAGTATCTGGCTCAATGAATTGATATTTTGCACTTGAAATTTTCTTCCTTCCATCCGGTTGTTGATGCATTCATGAGTAGCAGTACCTTCAGGTCTTAAGATTTTGTACTTCTATGTAGGATCTTTCCTTATGGTTTTCTATTCTAGCAACCACCGCATTCAAGTATCTAAAATAAGCAACAACGCGTTTGACTTTGCATTTAATATCTCCCATTCTCATAATAAGGCAGACTCAATTTTCTTGATTTAAGAGTATATTTAACAGTTTCAATGGCAATGTGCACATGCATGAAACTTACGGAAAATAAATTTAAAAAATTTACAAATGAGAGTTTCATCACCAATCTTATGGAAAATGAGATGGCAAGCTAGAGTTTTCAATAATTTTATCTTTTATCAAATCAATGCTGACGACTCATTTCAAGTGACCATTCTAGCCCATGTATTTTTTTACATGGGCAGGTATTGGTTATAATTACATTGTAATCATCATTGATTCTTATTTTTTCATTTGGTTCGGTATTAAAAGTAATTTGTAAAATTTAGTATTTGATTTCTTTGTTATTTTTGTAATAATCAGCAACCATTATTTGATGGTTACAACGAGTTGAGAAAATTTTTTTCAAAAAAATTTTCTTTTGGGAAAATAGATGGGAAAATTTTTTTTCTTTTTAATTTATTTTTTTTAATTAAATATATTTTAACTTTAATTAAAATAAATATTATTATAGCAATTAAGATTTAATAAATATAATTATATTTATTCAAATTGATGATAAATTCTATAAATAAAAAATAAAATAATTATTAAATTTTTCTTTATTTAATAAAAATAATTAAAACATAAATTATTTATTAAAGAAAAATTATTTAATAAATATTAAATCTTGACGTTAATTTATTTAATAAAATTCTTATTAATTAATTTAATATTAATAAAATTATATATATATATATATATATATATATATATATATATATATATATATATATATATATATATATATATTATATATATATATATATATTAGATATTATGTTTATAAAATGATAATATTCAAATTTTTATTTATTTATAACACTAATTAATTTTTTAGAAAATTTGTATAATTACTAATAATTAAATATTTAAATAAATTTTATTTGTATTTGATTTTATTTATTTTTCAAGAAAAAATTTTATTTATAATTTATCTATATTTTTTTGATAATATTTATAATATATTAAATAAATTTTTAATTTACATATAATAGTTATTATCTGAATATTTTTTTAAATTATCAAATATTTATATACATATTTCTTTTTTTCATAATAAAAAAAAATATAGTTTTATGTATTTACTTTTCAAATAACCAAATAAATATTAAATTCTTTGTATTATTTTCTGTATTTCCTTTAAATCTAATGAAACCAAAATTAAAAGGTATATGTATCAAAATCATTTTTTTACATATCGATTTGATTTATTGTTCATATGGTCAGTGTCATATTTATCAATGATTTAGATTAATTATGTTTTATAGCTATTGTTTTGTATGGCTTCTTGATGTGCATGGTGTTGTGCCAAATGGCACAACATTGTAGTTTGATGGGTTCAGTTGTTTATTCTCAAAATTGTAATAAATAATATTTTAAAAATAAGATCCGACCAACCAATTCAACGAGTTTGATTGTTAACTGTACATACAATTAGTCTGATTAGCTATAGAAACCCGTTTTACAACAAACTGATGAAAATTGGTTTGAACTATTGGTTCGGCTGACGAACTAGTCTCGGTTATATCAAACTAGATGGTCTAAATTGATTTCTTATAATCACTTTTATTCTTAATCTAATTGTTATTTTTTATGATAATTAAATATATGAATTATATTAAGATAAACTTATGATCATTTGTTTAAAAGCCAAATCGGATGGTCGAAATGAATGTCTAATCGATATTTAAATATAATATGTTTAATTTTAATATTTTTAAGAATGATCTTTTTATATTCTAGATTATTATTATAAAAAGCCTCATTAACATGACCTTAGATCTCTATATAGCCATTACCCAAATGAGTTAGTAGCTCAAAATACAGAGCTCTATTTTCAACATAAATTGTGCAACATTACCTCTTCCTCTTGATGTGAGATAAAAAAAAAAATACAAATTGTTGAGATCTAAGTTTGAGCTGTAAGAATGGGGAATTGAGCTGGGTTTTGAGAATGTTAAATAAGCTTTGGGATACGAGAATATAAAAATAACGTTTTAATTTTAAATCAAAAATTTTTATTATAAATTATCCTTATTATAAGCTATATTTATATTTATAGATCTATCTTATAATTTTTTTTTTTTTTTTTACATGTCTAAAGTTATTATACACATATTTATATCTTTACAAATTTTATATTAATCTTTAAATTTATAATAATTGAAGATATTACTTGTTTATGAGTTATATTTTTTTTTCAAATATTTATTATATATTTATATTATTGTATCATTTAGAGCATATTTAAATATCATTCGGTTCAACCATTGAATATTGAGTATTTCCTTCTTCAAGTTGTTTATATGATCTAATTTTCACAATCTTGATTTTCAAAAACAACAATTTTTATGATAAGGGAAGCAGGGCAAAGTTTTCCTGCGATCCAAATAAACTCAAACTCTTAATTGATATACTTTTTTATGGAATAAGTTAGTGTTAAATGGATTTAATCATATTTAAAAAATGAATTACAATCAGGTAATAATGATCGAGAATGAGATGGCATGATAAAGTTTAGTTAGTTAGTTATTTATTTATTTTCAACTTTGTTAAATCAATAATCAGGGCGGTGTCGTAGGCTGTGTACTATGTAATAGTTTTATTTGCGCATTTGAAATCGCACAAAAGGGTCTCCTTCTGCGGCTATTGTATTTTTATTTATTTTGTGATATTGATTTTAGCGATCTCTGTTTAGCTCATGTTGCATCAAGTAAATACTATGAAAGCATTTGCATATTTTGCAGGTTCTGGTTCAAGTTACCTGTATGGATTTTTTGATCAGGCATGGAAGGAAGGGATGAGCAAGGATGAAGCTGAGGTATGCTAAAGCATTTCTTATTCAACTTAGTAATTCTCCTACCGTCATGTAAATATTGGAAATAACTAGTTATGGTATAATAATAATAATAATAATAATTATTATTATTATTATTATTATTATTATTATTATGGCCGATCTAATGAATCATTATGTTAATGTCTGGTCTAATGTTTGGGATGAAAATATTCCAAATCTTGCCCATACATTGAGGGGTATTACAATTATTCACATGCTTTTCTTCCAAATTATTCTGATAAAATTCTAAATCTAATGACAAAAGCTTGTTTTATTCAAGTAATTTTTAAAAGATTTAAGTTTTCAAATATCAGATGAATGCTGTATTATTGTTTATACTTAAAATTACCATTCTTTACCAAGCAAAGCCTTTACTCCTTTATTGTCGTATTCGTGTTGATGATGTATCTTAAAAAGTGTGTGTAAATATTGACAACATTTACTGGATTTCTTTGAAATTTTGAGCGCAGCACCTCTAGAAATGTTGATGCTTAAGAACTGATTTATTATGTAAATAAATGAATAAAAATCTTATTTATTTTGATTTATCGCGGAATGGATGTGGGACTTAATATTGATGAGTTTCCATTACTTGATATAACCATCGTTTTGCCATATTTTCTGTTTCCCGTTGAGGAATTCTTCTTATGGTTACGTTTACTTTTATGGCAGAAATTAGTGGTGAAGGCTGTCTCTTGCCATTGCTCGTGATGGTGCCAGTGGAGGTGTTGTTCGTACTGTTATTGTAAGTGCTTTTACAATCTATTATTAGTTCAGAGATATCTTCTGCACCAATTTATTTATTTAATTATATTATACTTTAAACCAAACATTTAAAAAATTAAATAAAATAAAATGATTGCATTTCTTTACGTTACACCCGTATCATTTCTTGTTACTCAACAACCCTAAAATAAGCAATCAATATAGTTCTATTAAATTCAAAGAATAAATCTGAGAATTAGATATAAAACAGTAATGGGAACGATCAAATAAATTTAAAGAACTTAGCAAGAAATTTATACCACATAAAAATTGTAGAGTATTTGTAATTTAATCACCACAAATAAAATTCTAATTATGGTTGGTTTGGTAGTTGGCTTTAAATCTCATCATTTTCATGATATGACCTCATCAAATTTGGCCTTCAAAATGATTCAAGGAACTTGCGATTGGCATTAAAAGATTTGATTAATTTAATGATTAGAGCTCAATGAAACTTAAATCTATAAAATTTGAGTATGAACTAGTAGTCCTTAGCAATCATGGTTGACCCAATTGAAACCACATCGACTTCACTAAATATCGATCGAGTAGAAACTAGGCTTTATTATAATAATTAGGCCCTCTCCCTAAACCAGCTAAGTGAACAACATTTATAGGCAAAATTTGTTGTGTCAAATTTTATTATAAGTATAGGTAATTAATTGAATTGTAACTAGGCACTATTGACAAATAGATATCATTTAATCTACACCTAAACTATCTTATATGATACTTGATATGGTTCGACTTTCAAATTCATGGGGTCAAGGGCAAATTTAGGCAAAACATTAATACAATTCCCAATATCAATTATTTAACTTTGTAGTCATTCCACAAGTTCTAGCTTATAATATCACTTTAGCAATTGGAAGATAAAGATTTCTATGTTGCTTCAATTAAATAGTAGGGCAAATACTTTAGTATGATTACTGCACTTAATAACAAAAAATACTCAAGTTTTCTTATTCATAGTAGTAATTTTTAATGAAATGAATAAACTAATTTAAAAGTTACTAAAACAAAATGATTGTATTATAATGCAAATATATTGCAAAATAATTTTGTTGATTTGAAATATGTAATTAGGGATACAAAGTGAATACATTGATTAGATAAGATAAATTTAATGGCAAAGTACTAAGGAGTATATTTAGTATTATCATAACATGAAGAGTTTAAAAAAAAAAACAAAAAAAAAAAAACAAAATAGGTTTACTTTTTGTTCGTAGAAAACAACTTTCATTAGCTCTGAATATTCTACATTATGTGATTGCAATTTCATAAATATTACATTATATCTTTCATTATTTACAAAATTAATATTTTCTGAACTCATTTTCATCAAATTTTCGTTAATTTGATTGTGGCACACTCACATAGATTTAATAATTGAAAAAAAAAAAATTAACTTTAATTTAAATTTTGTAAATAAAGAAGATTTTTTTATTTTATGTGCTTAAATTCTCCGTTTTTTATTTTACTTAGAAGTAACTTTTTTTTTTAAATATTTCCGGCGCAGATAAATGCTGAAGGGGTGACGAGGAACTTCTACGGTGGGGAGACGCTTCCATTATGGCACGAAGAGTTGGAGCCGCGAAACTCTTTGCTGGACATACTGTCAGCAACGGCTGGGCCTGAGCCGATGAGCATATAACAAAAATAATAAAACTCAATTCATGCCTTTCTCAGCTTATTTAACCACCCACCAGATATTTTATTTAATTAAATGTTTTTAAAAGATTTGTATTTATTATTTTGAGAATTTTAAAATCAGTATCAAAGCGACTGATTACTTGCTATTAAGCAGGTTACCCACCTGTTTAAATATCCATGAAATGTGTTTTCTATGAATGGTTTTGGTGGCTGAAGAGACCGGGTGCTGATTGGTTATGATATCTTTTTTTTTTTTTTTTTGTTCAATGAGATTTTATTATCATTTTTGGTTGTGTGTACGGTCTATTGGGTTAGCTAGATCTAAGTTTTAAAAATTTAATGTTTTCATCATAGATTTTTCTAAAAGGCAGATAAAATTTAGTTCGTCAGATGGCAATATGATGGGCTTGATATTTCAAAAATAAATTAAAGCTTTATGGTGCACATGTAAATTAATTATTCAATATATATATATATATATGATTTAATTTTATTTTTTAAAATTATTGATTTTATATATTTACATTTATTATGATTAAATCATTTGAAATTTTATCAAAATAAAAAAATACGGGTTAAATTTTTTGTCAAGAACTTCAATGTTTTAAAGGCAAATTTTAAGAATAATTTGTAAATATTAAAAAATAAGATTAGTAAATAAAATTTTTATTTTGGGTTATATGAAATATCATGAATAAGTTAGTCATTCTACTAAATTCGTATAATAAAAGCCGTCACATTTTAATAAATTTAGCATTTGTTGAATTATTATGCTTCCATCTCTTAGTGAGTAGTGTGGTTAATTTATTTCAAATAAATTGAATGTAAATTATTGGGTGAAAATAGTTATTTATACAACGATGATTATTTGACTCAATTTGAATTGTACTCGGCCAAATAAATTATTTATTAGCATGTCTATCAGAAACAAAACTCACTGATAATGTATTGAAATGCATATTTTTTTTTAAAAAGAAAATTTATGTTAACATATCAATTTAATTTAGATAAAATTCAACACAAAAATAAAACCGTGGTTAAATTAGCAAAAATTCATTGACTTAGAAGGCCCAGGAGATTGCTATATTATGTTTCAACAAAATAAATAAATAAAATAAAATACAGGGACCAAAATAAAAGAGCACAGCCACACATAAAAGCTTATAGCTCCTTTATATTCTCTAATAAACTCAGAAAAATTCTAATGAAGCATAAGACCAAATTAATTTTTTAATTAAATCATCAATATATATATATATATATATATATATATATATATATATATATATATATATATATATATATATATACACTATATATAGAGAGAGAGAGAGAGAGAGATTCTAAAACTTTGTGGCAGGTTTAAACTGACAAGCATCTGCAAGTCATCAAAATTTGATCCAAAAAACCCTCATCTGTAAAGGCACAAATACAGATGTATCAGTAATCCAAGTGCATAAATTCTAATGATTAATTAAGTTCATATAATCTACAATAAAAATAAAATAAACTCAAAACCATTTTTCTTTCCTTCATATGATATTTCTTTATAAACTATAATAGTGAGAAACAAATAATCGTACTTGTCAAAAAATACAGGCCGCTTCTTCTTCTTCTAACTATAATATCTCTTCATTGATCAGCGTGCCTTCGCTTGTGCCTGCGATGCTGGTTATGTGAACGAGTACTCCTCACAGGTTTCACAACCTTTTTACTGCTCATTTACAACAAAGTTTAAATACAAAATTAGAATTACAAAATATTATGCAAGAACAGCATAAAGAAAATATAAATAAAATTTTAAAAAAAATATTTGCTGCTGGTGAGATTGATGAACCAACTAACCCAAATAATTTTGATAGCATCTTGTAAATCAGAAATACTGGTAAGGCCAATGCAGCAGAGGCCTGTTATAAGATCAAATATGCATTAAATTCAGAGTGTAAAAAAAAAAACTAAATAAATAATGGGCATTTACATGCATAGCACTTAATTTTCATATATTTACATATCTCACACTTAAAATTTCATATTTATAAAAATAGCACCCAAAATTTTGTTATTACATTAAAAATAATGCTTTCATTACATTTTTAAGTATAAAAAATGCTATATTTGTAAATATCAAAATTTAAGTGTTAGATATGTAAATGTATTAAGAATTATGTGATATGTATGTAAACTTGCCAATAAAAAAAATATTCATACAATATATATATATATATATTAGAAAACATACAGCAAACCAAACAAACTCTTTAGTTGCCAGAGCTTTGGACAAATCCTGTTTCTCAAGGTTCTTCAGAACGATATCTTGAGCCTACAAAATTGAGAAAAAACAAGAATAAAGAAAATGCAGTATAGCTGCCATACAAATCAAAGAATTTTAGTCAGAAGCAAAAAAATAGATAGTTCTCTAAATTCACTCATGCAGAAGAGTAGAATAGCTTTTTACCTATTCAATACATTTAATTTTCATCACTAATTGCTTTAACAAAATAATCTAATAAGTAATTGAGAATAGATATCACCCATTTAATTTTTTTGAGTAAAATGATGCTAAACAAACTAATATGAAAGGGCATAATTGCATGGTTAAATAAGAATTTCAGCACTATATTGCATGAACTATTAAATAAACTATCATTTCATTTTGTGTGAACACACCTTTCAATCAGAAATTCACCATGCATAGTGAAGTTAGTAAGGATTGACTCCAAAAATAACATAAATTATAAATTATGACACATTGGTAACACACAATCTTATTTTGTAAAATGTGCTTTGTATTTATAAAATGCAGACAAAATATTTTTTTTTCCTACTTAAATCTGCGATAAAGTGGGAAATGAGAATGTGATCAAACTATTCTCCCTTAAACTGCCTCTAGCTTGTAGAATCTTATCGCAACCATCAATCCCCACTATGCAGTTTATATAATGTTCAAATTAGATATTTGGGAAGCACAGTAAACTCAGTAGTTCAAATACTTCTCCCATCCAACTTCTAAATAAAACTCACCCATGAAAGAGCAATTTATCATCAGCTAAGTCAAGAAAGAGTTTATCATGTGATGCAAGGAATAACTCAAATGAAATAATTCAATGTGGTATAGCAGCAGTCATAATGCGTCTTGCAATCAATAGCAGGGTCAAAGTATTCCCATCCATAATTATACGACTTCAGCTCAAAGCTAGGAGACCAAATCATAGCAAAGAGTCAATATCAGGCAACAAGTTAATGTAGGATTAGTAGATGCCATGGCGGCAATGAATAATCAACAGAAGAATTAAGCAAAGCAATTAATACTCTGCTGAATATAGTAATCAGTGAAGCGCAGCAAGCTTGTTGACCAGTCAGATCAAGAAGCTAAATTGGGAACTCAGCACAACCAATGAAACAGGAAACCAGCATTCAAGCAGTAATCTATTGAACTAAACAGGAAAACAATGGAAACTACAGAGCAAAATAAACTAATACTTTAAGGATAAATCGATTAAACACTGAGTTGAAACAAAAACAAAGATATAATCGATCAAACAGATGAGAATTGATTCATGCAGGAACATTTCCTCTAGTGCCAAATTGATGTAGGTTAAATCCTTGGATTGGATGAGGAATGCTTTTTCATGTCACCCATACTCCTATATCCTTTGGACAATCTCCCAATGGAAGGGAGAATGAACAACAGAACGGGAGCGTGAGGTGAGGTTGGTTCTTCTTGCCGCCTTGTCGGATTTGAAGAGGAGAAAGGGGATGTGAAGCTGTCGGGCAGGGGATAATGTGGAGAAGAGGAAGACATAATGAAAGGGGAGAAAGTGGGTACATTCATATTTCCGCCGATCAATGAAAGTTAGTACAACTTAGCTCCTATTTATACCAGTTAGCCTCTCCTATTTATAGGAGAGTTCATATTTCCGCCGATCAATGAAAGTTAGTACAACTTAGCTCCTATTTATACCAGTTAGCCTCTCCTATTTATAGGAGAGAGGAGTGGTCTTTTAGTAAAATGACATGTAAATATAATGTAAATAAAATGCATGATAAAAACTTGAGCACGATGATCTCATTAATGGTCAATGATTGTCCTGTTGATATTAAATTAATGCAGCACGAGAAAATCTGATGGCTACAGATCGCTCAACCTCATCATCCTTTTAAGATGATGGCCATGAAAATCTATGCCAAGGAGTAGGCCATGATTTCCCCTTGAGCTGCTGTTGGAGCTAAGTGGAGGGGGGAAACGAGGAGATGAACTTGAGGTTGGGAGTGAACTTCCTGTGAAGACGAAGGACAATGTAGGGCTGCTTCATGGAGATGAAAACAAGTTATCAAGTTACATGTAGAAGAGAGGAATAAGGAGGGAGATTAGATAGAGATGAGATAGAAATGAAGAGAGAAAAAGAGGATTGAAGAGGGAATGGGAGGAGGAAAAAAAGCCAGCCAAGGAAGGAGGGAGTGAAAAGTTGAGATAGCTAGAGGAGATGAAGGGTTCATTCATATTCAATTCATCAATGAAAGCTGGAACAACTTAGCCACCCCTACTTGTATGAAAGGGACCTCATAATAATAATAATAATCATGACTCCCATGACAGTAAATTTAACAAGTCGATATTCGGTGCCTAAAGGAAAGGAGAAATCCAGTAAGAAATTTACAGGAGAATACATGATACAAAAGTGAAATACCGAAAGAGAGATTCTACACCAAGAAGAATTAAGCTCTGCCACGTGTCCATCTTAAATGTTGTTTTTAATAGGAAATGAAACGATTCAAAAAAATATACCTGATGATGATACGTTCCAGTAGTTTGTGTCAACTTCCTGTAGCCATCAATTACCGTTCCTGTATAAGGTTTCAAAACCGTAGACGCTTTATCAACATAGGGCTTGCTGATAGTGGCAACAAGCTCAACATAGGGCTTGCTGATAGTGGCAGCAAGCTCAACATAGGGCTTTACAAACGTCCATGATTCCTGAAAAAAAAAAATGAAGTACGTAAATGATTATATATATTTACTATAGCCTAGTAAAAAGTAATTATATTTCAATTAATAAAATAAAGGCCATTGTAGCCAGGCTTATAATAGAAATTTGAAATTACTTGAACAAAAGGTTGAGTAAACTCTTGGAAAGCAGAAATATGGGGTTTGACAGTAGTTCTGCATAACTCAAATATTTCAACTGCTTTTATAGATGCCTTTTCCATATGAGGTCTAACAGTTGTTGTAAAGACAATCCATCTGGCCTTCGCAACAGGGATCCATTTCTGTGAAATAAGAAAACATCATAACTTAATATGCACCATTTAGAAAACTAATCCTCATCACAATCTAACTATGCCAGAATGTGTAAACAGCAACAATAAAAAGGTCACCTCACAATATAGCATGGCATCAACAACAACAACAACAACAACAAGCCTTTATCCCACTAAGTGGGGTCGGCTACATGAATCCTTCAGTCTCCATTGTGTCCTATTATGTGTCAAATTCTCATTTAATTCAAGTATTACTAAGGTCATTTTTTATACATCTTAACCAAGTCTTTTTAGGTCTACCTCTACCTTTCTTAACATAAAGCAAATCTAATGCATCTACTCTCCTAATCAGGTCATCGGATGGCCGACACTTTATGTGGCCAAACCATTTAAGGCGACTCTCTCTAATCTTATCTGCCACTGGAGCTACTCCAACTTTTTCCTGAACATACTCATTTCGCATTTTATCTCTAAGAGTAAAGCCACTCATCCACCTGAGCATCCTCATCTCTGTAAAATTTAACTTAGTCTTATGCTTTTCTTTTATTGGCTAACATTCTGCACCAAGTCAACACTTGACACTTAACACTTAACTTAGTCTTATAGCATGGCATCAACATCCCAAAAAATATAAAAACAATCAGTAACAAGTCAAGTTAGGAAAAATGCATTAATAGTGAATGTGAATGATGATGCAAATGAAAAAACTAACATGTGAGTAAAAATAGACGAACCAAAGGACACAATTCTATAGAAATATATAAGTTAATTCAGTATATTTTCAGCTACATACAGCTTTTGCCGTCTCCAGATGTGGTTCAACCCACTTCTGTGCCTGACCAAATTTCTCTGAAACCTGAAACAACAAAACATAAATTTCAACATCTTACACAGTCATGTTCCAGTTTGAAATTATAGAAGGTCTTCGCAAGTGATACTATTCTCATTGCTTGATTAAAAGGTAGACCTTCAACACCAAAACACCAAGAGCAGGTTTTCCATGTTTTTTCCAGTTGGTCCTCACGATTTCCTGCAGGTCATAAATGTCTATTTAGAAAAGAGCTTACACAGGATAAACCTGCCTTCCTACACTATAGTTTACCTGACTGAGCACTATACGATATGCAAGCCAAGGTGGAAGCCATGCTCTATGAACCTGACAAAATAAGTCAAAGTAATGTTCATAGCTAGCAAAGTTATAAAGAAGAGAACAAAAATACAATCATGATATATAACCACAATAGCAAAAAAAATTGCATATAAAGCAAAAGTTGTTATTGCTGCTATACCATCATGTGAGTTTTAGCAATCATACAGATTAATCTAGCATTCCAAAAAACATGATAGAAAATAAGATAAACAGGCGATCATAAAGTGTAAGCTTTAAAAGGTTCAACCTTAGGCACTAATCACATGGGCCACTGTTCAAAAGCATGGTTGGTTAAAGCAATGTGCTTCTAAGCACTTTCATTCACTTTCCATGCACATGTGCCACAGCATCTTTGTAACACTGATACAAGTTAATGTCGCCCATAAAATTTAACAATAAATACAAGAGTCTTCTGAAGTAAACAAGAGTGCATTCCGTGAACAGAGGATCAGGCATCGTGTAAGTTTGATGATAAATGAACGGAAATACTTAACATGCCGAAAACAATCACCTAATACATTGGCCTAAAAACCCATTTTCTTACTTAGCCTCATAAGTGCTGAAAATTACAATACCTGGCATTCTGTCAATTGTAGCATATATCATAAATGAATTATAAGAAATTACACGTAAAAGGAGACAGTGCAGATTTCAATAACCTAATAGGAGAGCTTCTGCTAACAAATTACATAATCAGGGAGCTGTTCTCAAAAGATAAATTCACAAATCGTACTTTCTACTAGTCATATTAGGGGAATGCCTCCGATGCACAAATGGTCAGTGATCCAAGTTTTTTTTAGGAGTATAGGATTTTAAATGCAGAAAATCATGCAATAACTCACATGTTACGCTCATAGTATTTTTAGCACTTATTCACTACTTTTATTCAAAAATATAAAAATAAAAAAACAAAAGAAATCAACTCAAAAGAAAATTCAATAGCCTTCTAAAAGAAAGAATGAAGAAAAAATTAAAACTAAGAAAGCAAAACAAGTTGAAATCCACCTACTTGAAATAAATTGTATCAAATTAGAGTAGTATCAATCACATGATTAAGCCACAGAGTTTAAAATAAAAAATAAAATAAAAGAATTCATAAAATGCAAACCTCGAGCTTATACAAGGACATGGCAGGCCTTTTCCAAAATCATCAAATATACCACTCATTCAAGGAATTGATTCTCCTAGATAAACAAAAGTACCTTATCTAGATAGAATTTTATTAAAGAACTAATGAGCATTGTGCTTGCTTAAAACATTTATAATTATAAATCCCATTGAACTTCTGATCCACCAATCAAATCAAAAAGGAAAAAAATTTCAAAAGAACTAGTCACAAAGTTGCTCGAGATATAGAGAAAATCTCACAGGATTCCAAAAACATGGGTTAAAAGATCAACAAAGTCTAAAAGTAGCAAATCTTAGAACAAAAACAGAAAAGGCAGCACAAGATCACTAATGAAACAAAATTCGCAAGAGTAATATCTAGGGCTAAAATGCAAAGCCATAGTAAAAGGTCACTGAAAACCACAAAAGGACTAGTCGCAAAATAGAGATGGTTGTAGATATCACTAAAGAATCTATAACATAAAAGATTCCACTCACGAAGTAGCCTAAGAGAAGAGCTCTGCCAATCCAAGGAAACTAATGTAACTCAAGAAATTAGATTTATGTTTTTTTTTCTTGTTTTAGAATTTATTTTAGTTAAATTAAGATCTTAGATTTATTTTTTAGAAGGATTAATTATCCTTTTTGAATAATCCTAGGCTTGAATTTGAATTATTTAAGATTACATTTAATTTAGGTTGGATTAGATTTGAATTCAAGTAATTGATTTTATCTTTAAGTCTAATATTTGGAAGTATATTTCTATAAATAAAGATTCATGATTTGCATAGATTGAATCAAAGATATTTCTCCTAATCTTCTCTAAAGATGAGCAATGGTGAGTACAAACTAACTGCCTATAAAAAGTTCAATAACGAAGTTACAACAACTTTCCAAATCCACAATAAATCCCTCAATAGCAGTTGCAGTTAGGGCCAGGAAAAGTAACACAGATTGCAGCAACACAATCTGTGCTCTTCAGGCCTATACACCGTTCTACTGTTTTGATATGCTAATCAATCATCATCATTAGCACAGAAACACCATGCAAGAAAATAAAACTAAATTTTGTATCTGCTAGATTTAAAAGATAGTTAACATATGCATCAACCATGATTTTACTTTACATGAAGCGCAAGAAACCAAAATCTAAAAAATCAAAATAATATTAGTTAACTCAGACCTCCTCAATTAATCTAAAAATGGAATGAACATGACACATACTCTCACCTCATTTAGCTCTTGTAACTTTGACGTTGCTTCCAACTGTGTCCTCACCAGCTCCTCCTAACAGGTTTATTGAAAAGACCTAGCACATAAGAACAAGCAAAACCCAAATAATATTATTTTCTTCAAGAACAACTTTAAGGAAACCTCTGCTATTTGAAGAGCACGTTCTGCCTTCTGAATTTTCTGATTCTGCTCATCATTCAATTTCTCAAGCTGGTAGAGAGGTTGACAAATTAAATCATTAGCATAACTACAAAAACAGTAATGCTTACATTGCAAGAAACACTTGATCCTACAGAAAATCAAAATCAACCTAAATAACAAACGTAGGCTCCATTTGGTACAGTTGTGTTCTTTAGTTTAATGTATAAAGTAAAATTATCACGCTCTTCCGTAGAATTGTCAACTGCTTTATAAGCCAATCCATACATTTATGCACCTAGATAAGATGGAGAAGAGCGCACGCAAAATAGTTATCTTTTAAGCATATTTCTCATATAAATCAAAACTATTTTTTTGAGAGGTTAGGGAGAAGTAGATAGAAAACAATGAAGCCTTAATACTTATCTCTTGGTATGATAGGTTTTACACGCTAAAAGTGAGAACACAAGGTGAAATGCAAAAAAGACATTCTTCTGATAAAATTCACAGATTTCTTAACTTTTGAAAGATAGTAAAAATGTCGCTAGCTTAGACAGTTTGCACAGTTTTAAAGTTTTTTTTTTATTAATTTACAATGATTCATCACACTATTAAATTTGATGATCGTATGCAAAACATGATGAAAAATCAAGCCTAGCAACCAAATGGTCTTTAGAGGACTTGATAAAATGAAAGTTTCTTTCAGTGCATGTTGACTGTTGCCAGTTAGAAATATAGAAAAAAAAAAACAAAAAAAAAAAAAAAAACCAAGCAACTGCTAAAAGACTTTATAAGGCAACAAAATATTGGAAACAAGAATTGAGAAGTTCTCAGAGGAGGGGAAAAGCTGAGCAGCTCCTAGAGGACTTAATGAGGTAACAAAATGCACAGTCGAACCATGCAACACACAGCTGGTCAGCAACACTAGCTATTCCATAAATATTTCATTAATATTTACAAAACAGAATCCATGAGAAATTAAATCAAAACAGCATTTCCATCATTCAAGAAAAAAGTGCTCCTCGCTTACGTAAAAAACAAATCAGGATGATGATAAGGAAGAGTATGCATCAGGTAGATACCACTATGCATGCAGCTCAACGTCACAGCTAGTAAAATAAAGCTATTCCTTTTTTTTTTTTTTTGGATAAAGCTATTCCTTACGTTTTGTACTGTTCATAAATAAAAGCTAAAAGAAGATGACATTTCATTTGAACCAATTCAACCGAGCAAGCAACACAGCTATTCCTGGTAACAAGAAAATAAGAAGAAGAAAAAAAAACATTGTACTAGGAAGGCAAATAAACCATAAAAACAATGTGCCTTAAAGCAAAAACTTAAAAACAAAAAAGCAAGTGTAACAATTAACATTAAACACGCTGAACGGCAAACGAGACTTACACTACGCGATGTAAGATCAAGTTCATGCACTTTCTTCTCTGCTTCTATAGTCTGGGAGTCCAAGGCATGCCTTTTCTTGTTTTGCATTTCTATTTGATTTTTAAGCTCCTCGACCTACCCAAGCAACCAAATTGACACATCAGCTATCAAGGATCGGCACAAACTCCATGATTAATTAAAAAGGTGTTCTCTTTTGCTCAACCTTCTTCTCAAGTTCATTGGAACGTGCATGGACTTTTCCTACCAGTTCTGTTGCATCCACAGCTCCCTTTTTCTGCTAAAGTTCATAACATAAAGCTGCCAATTCTAAAATCTCACAACTAAACCATTAATAAAAGAGAAGCTTTCCGTTGCAGAAGCGTATTCATGCCCTCACCTGCAATAGTTCCATTTCTTTCCGTAGTGATACAGCACTCGCTGCCTTTTTTTGAATCACGCTCTCCAACAGTGAAATCTTCTCATCCTTACTCTTCAACTCCCTCACTTTCTCCAACTTTGTAGACTCTTAAACAAGATAGAAACAACAAAATTATAGAATGTTAACACTCCCAAAACCAACGAAAACAAAAGCAAACAGCAACAATCTGATAAAATACTAGCTCGACCCCGATTCCATGTCCATTACATATAAATCAGCCGCTTCTGAGAAAATGAACAGCGGGTAAAATACAAAATAAAGAGAGAGAGAGAGAGAGAGAACAAGAACCCCACACAACCCTAAGCAGAGAAGAGCGAAACATACCTAAAAACGATATCCTGAACTTGAGTTGCTCAATCTCAAGCTTAAGTGCATCAAAGTCCTCGGATCTCGAGATATCAACATTAATCGCCCCTGCTTCCTCATCCGCTCTGGTAGCGGCGATCGCCAGCGCGAAGAAGATCAAAAACATCAAGACCTTCGAAGACGCCATCAAGAAGCGGAGCAAGAAGGTGGGCGGGTATCAATGGATTAAGGACTTTTCACGATCGTATCGAAACCGAAAGGTGGCAGTCGTACGACGGCGTGCCCCGCCAGGGGAAGAGGCGAAGGATGGCAGGGATCACCGGATCGTTGTCGTTGACGGTGGCGAGTTGCGGGGAAAATCGAGGAAAGGTTACCCGATCCGATCTAAAGAACGTCGTTTCATTTGAAAGTGAAGTACCTGTAAACTGTTATATTGCTTTATTTTAAATATGGGAAATTTACCAACATAGTTCGTAACTTTTATGCATTTACATATCTGAGTTTAAATTTTAATATTTATAAATATAATTTTTTATCTATAAAAATACACTTTTTTTTTACTTTAAAATATTAATGATGATACTATTTTTTTATTTAATATTAAAAAAATTGATGTTAATTTAATAAATATCAAATATGTAAATATATAAAAATTATGTATTGTATACATAAATGACTCTAAGAAATTTTTTTTTTGGTTGTAAAATTTTGAAAAAGTTAATGAAATAATTCATTCAAATGAATATTATTTTTATAAATTACATTCTAATCATAAAAATAATTAAACACTATCTCAAGCAAAACCTAAAAGATCTTATATGAATTTTATTATTTTTTATATTTGATCTTTTAATCTTTTAAGATCCTTATGACAAAAATTAGTGTAAACTAAAAAAGATAATTATATTAAGAATTTGAAAATAAGTGGCCACATGTTTTCATTATAGTTTTATTTAAAGCTTATAAATTCATAAATTCTTCATTGAAGTCGATGTATTATAAAATTAATTTGAACTAATTCAAATTTGAAGTGATTCAAACCTCATCATGACCTATAATATATTGTTCGAAACTTGTGGTTCACCATTTGAATCCTCATGTCATTCAAACTCTCTTTGAAACCTTCCATTACTTTGTTATCATTCACATGCATTAATAATGAAGTTAGTGATGGATCTCACTAAGGGAAAACATCGATCGACAAAATTGATAACAAGAGAAGGAGAAAAAGAATTGGCGATGATTGGGGCATGCATCAATCGATGAGATCAATGAAGTGTAAAGGAGAAAAAGGAGTTGGTGATAGAGCTTGTTGAGAGCAGACATTGATCGACGAGATTGATGACAAATGAAGAAAAAGGGGAGTTTGTAATAGAAGGCTTCAATTAATGTGACTAGCAAGAAGTGAGGGAGAAAGAGGAGTTTGAAATCTAAACCATTGCACATTATGAAGAAGAGTTTGAACTTCGAATCATTGCGCAATCGCATCAATTTTAAACCCTTGCATGATCCCAACTCTAAGGTTTTAACTCAATTCATAATAATATTTTAATTGATTCAAGTCATGTTCAAATATATGTTTAAAACAAATTTAAACTAATTCCAATTCAAACTAGCATCGAAAGTCTTCAACTTTAACATACAAACTGCAAATATAAGAGTTTATCTTTCATTGAAGCGATCTCAGACATATTTCATGTTAATCGGTGATAAATAGTGGTGATCATCAATGCCAATTAAAGGTAGTAGTTGGAGATTGGATAAAAATGATTGCCAATGTCAATTGATGATAGAGAATGTTAAATAAATTAGGACAATAAATAATGTTGGTTTTGAAAATCATGTATTAAATTGTGATGAATGCAATTGTCATATGAATTTGAGAGAAGATTATGCAATTGGAGCTTTAAGTCTTTTAAAATTCAAGATTTCTTCTCCTTTAAATTGTAAAATAAATTCTATTGATAAAATTAAGGATAAAATATTTTGATTATCTCTATTAAAAATCTAGACATTATATCATATGGTCCTAAAAGATTCTCATTGACTTTTTTTTGGACATATCAATACCCAAAAATCTTGTAAGTTTGTTGACTTCCACATATGTGTCATGAGTCGGGTCAAGCCCACAAGTTAAATTCGATGGAATATGGAGGTGTCAGCACGCAAATCGAGCTCAAAATGCACTGGACTTCACCGAAAATGATCGAAAAAACCTCCGATCGATGATCGGACTTCGCCGTTGCATTCAGAACGTCGAAATTAATCAGAATATATATATTGCACAATCTAATGAGCACCCAATCAAGCGACCGAGCTATCAATATGTCGACGCACATATCAGTCGGGAAGGTGCAACGATGTCCAAACGACCTCTGTTGAAATTGATTACGCCGTTAGCTTCGAAACATCAAAAACTACCAAACGAGACTATCTGCGCTCAATTCGGACGAGCCTGTGCAAATGTAGAGTGATCGGAAGTGATAACGCGCAACAAATCGAGGTTGAAATGTACTGGACATCGCCAAAATCAACTCAAATGATATCTGATCGACGAACGGACTTCGCCATCATATTTAGAACGTCGAAACTGGCCATAATATAAATATTGCAAAACCTAATGATCAACCGATCAAGTGATCGAGTCGTCAACACACCTACACGTATATCGAGATTAGGAGGCACCGACATAAGCCAAACAATCTCCGTTCGCGAAATTGATTGCTTTGTTGGTTTCAAAACATCGAAATCTATCAAATAATACTATTAGCACTTAATTCGGACAAATCTGCGCAAAAATCGAGTGGTTGAAAACGGCGCATTTGGTTTGAATCGATTTGATCTTGCAAACGGCGCCGATTATTTACTGATGCGTAGGAATCTAATAACTTACATCAACACATATATCATATATAAAATAATATCATCATAAAAATTCAAATTAGAGATTGATTTAATCACTTAAATAAAAAAATCTATATAAATTATTATTAATCCCTAATTCACCGGATTTTCTCTTAAAGCCGAAGGTTCTCGGCTCTCGATCTCCTCAACTATCCCTGTTGATTTTCAAAACTGCTCTCGCTTCGCTCTCAATTTCTCCTCCTAAAAGCGGCAAGATCTCTCCTTCCTCCGGTCTTTTTTTTTTTTTGAAAACCGAAAATTCGGTTCTCAAACCGCAAGCCCAGAACCCTCGTTTCCTCTTTGCTTCTTCATTCGCACGCTACAGTTTATGTAAATCCCGTAACCTCCTTGTCTTCTGCTCTTCACTGTTTCCCCATTCCCTCCACTTCTAACCCTAGAAAGCCAAAAAAAATCACAGGGAAGAAGAAAAGAAGAAAAATTGAGCTATTTCATCGACGGCAGCGGAGTTCGCCGTTGCCGGTGGTTTTCTTTACCACGTCCCTCAACATAGCCGGAGGGAAAAATTCCGCTTCCCGTCGGATGACTCGCCGGTGACTACCACGACGTCCCTTCCTCTTCTTTACCAATCTAACATCGCCTTCTTTCCATCCTCGTACTACAACCATAACTTCGACGACTGGGGGCCCCACTAGATCCACCACAGGGATTCTCTCTCTCTCTCGCCGGCGACGGTTGGAAATTTACCGACTTTGCGGGGAAGAGTTTGCCGGCGTCGGCGACCTAGATCTGATGGAGGATATAACTTTGGACGGTGAGGTGGAGAGAATTGGAAATCTGGAAGAGGGCCAAGCTCCTTTCCATGCTTAATCAAGTATATAGAACGTACAGATTATACTATCAGCAGGTGGAAACTATTATAACATCATTTGAAATAGTAGCAGGCTTAAACATTGCTGCTCCATATGTTTCTTTGGCTCTGAAGTCCGTGTCCAAGAACTTTAAAAGTATGAAGCTAACCATCTTAATAACATTGACAAGGTTAATGAAAAGAAGGCCTTGGTAAAGGGGAATTTACTGGTTTGGCCTCATAACTATTGATGATCATGCATGTTCACAAAGGAGGAATTCCTCACTTAATTTTGGGCGGCCACAAGTTTGGAGACCTCGGAGAGGTCTACCTGAACGTGCAGTTCAGTGCTTAGGACTTGGCATTTATTTTTTGCAGGTTTGAAAGACTCGTACGCTTATCGATATGACGAAATCAGGCGATATTTGAAATATCGATCCATTCATCGTGGCGGACGAAAAAACATACGGGATATTTGTGCTTTTTCGCGAAGGTTTGCACCGCTAACGCCATGACATAGAAAGAAACGGATCGAAGAGCTCGACCATCGCCGCACCGAGTAAGCCAAAGTTAGATGTTACTCTATTTGAAATCTTTTGAATTTTAACAAAAATTTGGACTTAGAAAAAAAGAAGAAAAAGAATATATATATTGATTTGCATTTCTCTTTTTGCAGGTTTCAAAACTCCGCTAATGCCCATTGGGGCATGTAAATAAGATCAGATTGCGAAGACCATTCGCTACCATTGGCATCAAAGCCTTCAAACATCTCGACGCATCTCCTATGACGCCGAAATTTCATCGACTAAAATTCGAAACTTAAACAAATTTAAACTGAAATCGTCTAAGTTTAAACTAAATAAGAAAATACACGATAAATGTTAAAACAAATATCGAACAAAAAAAGAGGAACTCACAAACTTTAAATTGCAATTCTACATTAAATCAGTGGTAAAGAGTTTTCTCATTGTAAACTCCTCAAAATTAACAAGCTTAATTGAAATTTGAGGAGACTAATATTAAACTCATAAGCTTTAATTGCAATTCTCTATAGCTTAAGTTGAAGTGACCGCTTTTCTTTAAAACTCTTCAAAATTAAACAAACTTAATTGAAACTTGGGGAGGCAAATACCAAACTCATAAGAGATTTACAATAAATTTGAAGTCCAGTTACTAAGTAAATATGTGATTTGATATAGAGTTAAAGATAAATCATATTGGATTTGAAGTCCTCTTTTATGTGAACAAATCATATTTAATATCAAATGAAGTAAAGATTTCAATTGAATATTAAATGACAAATGATTGGTGGTAAGTCTAAATATCCAATTCCAAATTGAGAACAAATGCGAAGTAAGATATTTTCTCAAAACACAAATTCAACTAGACAACTCATGATCATTCATGAATCTAGCCTTTGAAAGGATCATTTGGATCTTGCGCTTGAAGTCGGGTTTGAAGCACAAGAGATTGGTTGAGTGCTACTTTCAAATTAAAGTAAAAATCAAATAAAATTCATAAGAGGTTTTCATTATAACCAAATGACTTATTAGCAAGTATAGACAAGACTTCTTACTGAATAATCGACTTGTATTCAAAAGAAGCTTGAATTCAAATAAGCTTGCTTAAAGAAAGTATAACAGCTTGTATGAACGAGTATCAAATTTGAATGTTGAATTTGCAAAGATCTAATAAGTCTTTAATGAGCATAAGCCAATCATTGAAGTTTAGAAGTTCTATGAATAGATAAAATGCAAGTAAAGATATAACATTTTAAGTGCAAATACAAATATAATTCTGCGATACATTGTGTCACCGAACCCACAATACTCAAATGAAAGCGGGCAGAAGACACCATTTAAAAATTCAAAGTAAACTTGTCACCGGATCTGCAATTCTTTGTACAAGTAGACAGAATGCGATATTAAATTAAATGTTGTATGAATGAAGGAACTTTCCTTCAATCCAAAAATAAAACAAATTTCATTCTAATTATGATTTTTAATATCATTGATTTCATTAATTAGATGAAATTAACTAAGATATAGATACACGTATTAGATATTTAAAGTGTAAATTTTAATATTTGAAAAGGCTGCGCAGGCCAAATTAGAATCAATTAAATGTTAATATGAAAAAATCTAATAAGATACTAGATCAATTTACAATGTCCTCTACACCACCGGATTTGCAACACATTAACAGAAGGCGTAGTTAAGGCATCCTCAAATTCACCCGCATGGGCTCTGATACTACACTGAATGCTTAAATTCAAGCTTGAGATCGCTTGCTTTCCGCTTAGTTGGATTAGTCCCGTTAACAAAATCTAAAAAAATCTATCAAAAAAATTCAAATTAGTAAAATATCGAGAAACTAATTTGTGTGATAGTAAATCTAATCCTCATAGAAAAAGCGAGTGATCTAAAGTCTTAAATAGATCCAATTAATCAAATTAATAAATTGAGTAATAATAAATTGCTTAAATGAAACTTATCATTAAAAGCTTAAATTAAAACTCAATCTATCAATCTTCCACAATTGCGTGACAAATTAAGAAAACTCACAAATGAGCCAATGACAAATCAAGTGTGCATGTTCACTCAATCAATCACACCGAGTGATGACATGTGTCATGACTTCAATAGCTAATGAAGTAGTTATAACGAGTCTTGATCAAATTTGTGCTCCATTATATTATTTATCATTAATCTGACTAATGACTCGCCTTTGAGTTGTGAATCTGGTATACTGAGGACAAATAACCCTCACGTAATGGACTTAAATGTCTTCGATCACCAGTGTTTACAAGGATTTCAGATGATATAATTCATGACAGGATCCTTGTGCTTGAGAGGGGATACTGAGGACAAACAACCCTCCGTCATAAGATAGACTTAAGCTTGTCTTCTGACAAACACCACCCTGTCTACAAGAATTTCTTGATAATGTTCGTGTTGGCGATAAGGATCCTTCCGTTGGGTCGATTACATCCTCTCATTAAGTAGACTAGACCACGGCGGGATGACAAACCATGAGATTTAGACGCACGCCATCATTTCCCCAACCATCGGTTTAAAATGATGAATTTCATAATCTTAAATTCTAAAACTCCATATGCTACTATACTACATTGCATATAATGACTAACCTTAATCGAAAGTTCTCTCTCTCACTTACTGAGAGGGGTAATTAACTATAGGGGCATGCGCCTATAGGACCATATCTAAAGTCCTCGCAAAATGAGAATGAAATCTCTAAGTAGTGTCTTATCTACTATTCCATATGCCTTTTGAAAATTACTCCGACACCATAAATCTACTCTTCAATTTAATATTTGTCGAGAGGTCGGTGACGAATTTTCGGAGCCCACAAAGTTAACAATTTCAGACTAATCTAATACTACTCATCAAGATGTTTATTTCAAATATAAGCACACAAAATAAAAAAGGTATTTGATCACTCAAATGAAGTTACAAAAAAATCAATTATCCGAATCTCATTTGATCCAATTTTATCTGTGGACAATCCAAGACCATACTTCCAATAGTGGCTAAGTTATAAAAAAGAAGAAAGAGAAAGAAAAAAAGAGAATAATAATAATAAAAGAATAGCATAAGGATTCCATTATATTAGTCGAAAATACAAGACTTGCCAATGATTCAATCTATCATGATTCTTCCCCTAACTCCCTATTTATAGGCAAGGTTTGATGCATAATACTACAAAAAGGTTACATTTATAGTAAGTAAATTACATGACATGGTCCAATGAAAATTTATTATTAAATGAACATTGCTAGCTTATCCTGGTCATTTATGGAGCCTCGCGGCACTCTCACTAAAATAGTTTTGATGAGTTTAATGTGTTGACACTTCTATCCAATCAAGCTTCATTAGACCGGCCCAAATAATCCAAGTATTCTTGATTTAGTTAGATTTGATCTCATCAAATCACACCATCTTAGCTATAACTTTATAAAAAATAATTTTAAATGAACTAAAAGTTGATTTTTAAAATACCTACTTTAAATGCTTGAATATATTAAGATCAAACTTTTATATTAAAATTCCTAGTTGATTATTTAAATTTTCTATTAAAATATTAATATATCAATCAACCCTTATTATTTTTCTCTTAAAACTTCTTTCCTTCTTGTTTGCATCGAAATTCTAATGTCAAGATTAGCACAAAAATATTTCATTTTAATTTATAAAAAAAATCCTGAACACAATAATGACTTTTTGCTATACAATCATATGACTAGCTCTTCAAGTCAAAGAGATTACAAATTTTTTTTTTTTTAATAAATTTTCATAAGATAGCTTCTAGTTGCAAAACTTTTTTTTTTTTTTGTTTAACATTAATTTGCAACTTGAAAATAGCAATAAATGCTTGATTTAAATTTATATAAAAAAGTATTTTATTTTTTTTATGCATTTGATGTAACCTTAATTCACAATTATTTTTAAGATAAATATCTTTGTTATATATTTCATTAATATCTTTGTATTAATGAATTGCTCATTAGACAATTCATTCAAAATTTATTCAAGTGGCTCAAATTTGAACTAATTTAGACCTAGCATAATTCAAAACCAAGGATTGAACTTGGTTCAAATCTTATCACTAGAGGACAATCATGTTAATGCTTGCCCCCACACAAGTTGTTGGCTATATCAATGCCTATACAAAACCAACTCTTTGTTTTGAACCTCTTCATTCTCGTTATAGGAAGATCCCATCAATGCCTGTCACCAGACACACCATCGATCATATTGAAGCCTGCACTGAGTTAACTTCTTCGTGAACTACTTATCCCTTTCACATGTCGCTAATCCCATTGATGCCTTCCTCCAAGAGCTCCATCAAGGCTTCACACCCCGTCAATGCCTTCCCCAAGCAAGCTTCATTGCAACTTCACATGTTATCCCATCAATACCTTCCTCAAGCAAGCTCCATTGCAACTTTGTATGCCAACCATCCTGCCAATGCCTTCTCCCAAGTGAAATCGGCCTCATGAACTCCTTCGAAACATCAACGGTCCCGCCAATACCTTCCCTTAATGAATCCCCTCATGAACTCCTATTCTCCTCCACATTCCTCTAATCTTGTTGATGCTCTTCCCAGTGAGAAACAAATGAAAACCTCACACAAACCAAGCTTTAAACCTTGGTTCAAATCTAAAAGTAGTCTACAAATAGAAAAGTTCTCTCTCTTTATAGATAATTTTGTCCAAAATTAACATATAATAGAGATATTTGTTTTAGATTCAGCCTGATAGCATAAAGTTAGCATACTTAACTTCTCATACTTTAGTTTGAATAAGTAAATGCATGTATTTATTAAACTACCCTTTCGTAATTTTAACTTATGCATGCAGTAAGAACACATGATATTTATTAATGGATATAGTTGAAATAAATAAATAAAACTTCCTTTAGATTTTATATAATAAAAATTATACAAAATAAATAACCAAGTCAAGATGGGAGGAGCATTAGAGACAAAGAATCAAAAGAACAAGATCAAATGAATTCAAAATCAAGAGATTTACAAGAGGTTTGGTAAGGCTGCAATCCAACTAGTTGTTAATCTAATTACCTTTAATCCTTTGAGCATTATATCCTCCCTCATCTTTTAATCTAAATATCAATCTGCCAATCATCACAAAAAAGATAACCTAACTCAAAATGTTTCTTCTTGTAAGAACCACTTACACAAGCTTCCTTATTTATTTATATTTTTTTTTTGCACAATTAATTTTATAATAATGATTAAAATTTAACTTTTTATTTACTTATATTAGAACTTCAAAGATAAAGACCAACCGCATCCTTGGCATTAGAACAATCACATTCCTTTGTATCAAAGATTAAAGAGAAAAGAGTTGTCACACTAAGGCTTTATTTGGGAGGGCTTTTTTAGTGCGTTTTGCTTTTGCTTTTGAGAGCGTGAATTTTTAATTTTGATACCCGTTTGAATGAAATGCTGCTAGCTATCTCACTTTCGCTTTTAGCCCATTTTCAAAAAAAAAAGACAAATACAAGAAGATTTTAAACCAATTTTTTCAGAATCCAAAAGCCAAACAAAAAAACCTAATTCTCTCCAATCTTGAATCAAATATCTCAAGTCTTGAGCTTGAAATCAAAGCATTTATGCTATTATATTCCCATGTCACTATCACTAACTTTAAGGAAAAAATATATCAAATTCAGATAAAGAATATGTTGATAAAAACTAAGGTCACTAGTATATTTTAAAAAAAATTTGAGTGTGAAATCATAAATATAATTTCACAAACTAGGAAACCTAACGGTTGTCTCTTAGGGTTTCTTTTTTCTTGGAAATTTTTGCTTTTGACAACCTGTTTGCTCTACTTTTTTTTATAGATGACATATGATTTTCCTGCTTTACTAGTCTCTTATGATAGTGGGCTTGCTTTTTAGTTTCTTTGGGGATAAGTATTGGTAATGGCTTTCTGAGTCATGCCTGCTACCATTAGTGTGGGTTCTTAAATCTTTCCTGCTTAATTTTTTTGTATTTTGGTCTGTTTATTTAGAGTATCTTCCCTACTGCCCTATCATAGATTTCTTCCAATTCCAAAAACAAAGACCATGAATGGTAAATTAAACTTTTTATATAATAAATACTACATGCAACTCAAACTGAAAATTAAAAAAAATTAAAAACATTGAATGAATAACACATAAATAAAACACATGCCACATGACATTAACCCAATGACACTAAATATTTTTTTGGGATAAGAATTATGCAGAAAAGAATTCTACTTTATAGTTTTTTCTCCCAACATTTTTGACTATGGGCCACATAAATATTTTGTAACTTTCATATTAGTCTAAAATCTGAAGTCATTCTTCCACTACAGCTACTGAAAATTGAACAATAAAACAAAAGCTACTTTACTTCTGAGCATACCTTATTTGAATTGTTAGAGAATAAAATCACAGAACCTAAGCAGCCTCTCCAAAGCATCAGAGTTTCTTCTCCTTCCCTTTGCATTCAATTCAGGTCTGACGAATTCATATTAGCACTCCAGAAATGGGATGTACAGTTTCAAAACTCGGCGACGAGGAAGCTGTGCTTTGCAGGGACAGGAAGAACTTTGTAAAGCAGGCAATCAAGCTAAGAAACAGGTTTGCTTCTGATCATATTGTTTATATTCAGTCGCTAAGGAGAGTTGCAGCTGCTCTAATACATTATGTAGAGGCTCATGAACACAATGACTTTTTCTTTAACTCAAACTTAACTCCTCCATTGGCATCTGTGGACAAGAGGCTAAATTCAAGGATAAGTGGAGTTCCTCTAAAATCATTAAAATCAAATCAGAAAAAGCCCATGAAAAGCACTGCTGGCCTAGTTAATTATTTGAGATCAGGTGGAAATCCTTCAGTTTCTGTTGAGCAAGCACCTGAACCAGAAGAAACTGAAAGGATAGAATCCTATTATCCCATGGATCATCATAGGGGGATCAACTATAATTGCTTTACTTCACTATGGGATCACCTATGGAACCCTTTTCCTTCACTGGATTCTTATGGGTACACCTCGAGTTTTGATAGGACAATAGATAATGATGATGTAGATGGGCTTAGGCAGATTAGAGAAGAAGAAGGAATTCCTGAGCTAGAAGATGTGGATGGTGAGAAAAATAAAGAAAATTTAAGGTTTTGGAAGGGTGAGACAGAGTATGAGAAACCAAAAGATGAATCTAAACATGCTGGAGTAGAAGCTGGTGGTGAGAGTTCAGTTGAAACTAACCAAGACTTTGAAAAAGTGCCAGAAGTAGAGAACAAGTCGCTAGGGTCAGAAAGCATCGAAGTATCAGAAACTCAAGGTACAGTGGATCTAGAAATACCTAATCAAAGGGAGGTTGAACGATCTAATGGTGTGGAAGAAACTCCAGGTTACACTGTATATGTGAACAGAAGGCCGACAAGCATGGCAGAGGCCATGAAAGATATTGAGAACCAATTCATGAGAATCTTTAACTCTGCCCACGAGGTCTCAATAATGCTAGAAGCCAGCATAACTCAAAATTCTCCAGTTTCAAATGAACTAACAGGTAAAGTTCTCATGAATATGCAAAATCTTATTTGCAGATAATATTAATGTTTGTGATGTTGCACATCAGCTATATGGCCAAGACCATGACACTTACTGGTTATAACAGTAAGGATGATGAACCCATTTTCCTTTGTTCAACAAACTGAAACAGGCTCATTGGCGTCTAGATTCTGGCAAGCCTCTTCTAGTTCAAAGGATGACATCAATAGCATCTACTGCATGGTCCCAGCAAGACATCAGGCAACGCTGAATAGACTATATGAATGGGAGAAGAAGTTGTACGAAGAAGTGAAGGTGCCTCCTGTACCACCAGATATGAGAATCAGCTCAACATTGACTTTTTTGTTTAATGATTTGGTTTCTGAAATTCTTGCTGACAGGTTGGAGAACAGGTGCGAATAGAATATGAAAAGAAATGCAAGCAGCTGAGTCATCACGACATTTATGGAGAGGAACCATCTGCAGTTGACCAAACAATAGCAGCCATTAGAGTGCTTCACACCAACTTCAAAGTTTATATTCACACAGTTGAATCAATCTCGAAAAGGATTGAAGCATTGAGGGATGCGGAGTTGTGCCCTCAGCTTATGAAGTTGATCCAAGGGTATATCTCTTACCTTTGTCAGCTTTCGTCAAATGTTTTTCCAATTGTACAAGATTATAACTAGTTTTACTAGGGATGCTTATAGTTGTACTATTTAACTTATTCTTTCCAAATTTCACCAAAAATTCACAATAAAACCCTCATCAAACCAGGCAAGAGTAAAGAGCACACTATTAAGTGCTCAAAAAAATGATAATACTTAAAAAGCATAGGCTTTGCAAAGCTTTGGTTAATCTATGTGAATAATGATATGGAAGTGCAACATAGATGTGTATAGACACTAATCATAAAAAAGGTATATTAAAAACTTTATCTCCAAATTAGATATGTTGAGATGCGTGGATCATTTTTTCTAACCTACACAAGTATATTATCTACCACTCTCTACATAAACCATGCAAGTTTATTACTTATTACAATATATCTAATCTCCCCAAGCATATTAGCCACCATCACATACATAACCTATGCAAATCTTCTCCAAGCATTATATGAGGAGATGGTTGCATGGTGTTTAAATGTATCCCTCTAACAAATAGAGCGAGAAGGAAAAGAGAAGCGGGAAGAGGAAAATAAGTTTTTAGGAGGAAGATCATTTGTTTCTTAAAAAAGATGAAGGCATTGTTAGTTTTGGTTCCAGAGAAAACTAGCATTTGACCAATAGCAATGAGAAGGTATCTAAAAAAAGAACAAACTTGTGTAATAGCAATAGCAAAGACATCTCTACATTTAGCCCTCAAATGTTGTAGTAAGCGAATGCATTCCCTCTAAACCATTAACATATAGAAAGTGAAATATTTATCCTTCAACTTTGTATAAACAAAAATCATTGTTGTAACCACTCTTTTTAAATCTTGGTGAAATATTTGATTATTGTGTGATCATAGGCACAAGTAAAACTCATTAAATATAAGCTTATGTCTTATGGTTGTAATATGTGGTATAATTATTGACTTGTCTTAATTTGATTTCTTTGAAGTTTTATTATTATCCTAACACATCCATATTTGTTAGTGTGACGAATGAATATGAAATCCTCACAAGTTATAGTGGCAAAGCCATGATGAGCTCTAGTGCTCCGACATGAACAAAAAAGTCGTACGCGACAAAATTAATTCTCCGTGAACTACTTATATGAAATATAATAGAAACATAGAAACATGCTTCTTAAGCTTATTTGGCTTATACCCCGATAACTCTCATTTTATGTGGCCTATTGTTTTATTGTTTTGATTATGACAAAATATACTTAAAAAACTTAACAAACAAATCATGTTCCTTAAGTGTTTCCAACATAATATTTGAATGCTTGTATGCTCGTCATAATTGCCTAAATACATCAATATATCATCAATAAATATGATAAAAAATAACTAAGGTATACTTTAAAAATTATATTTTTTAAATTCATAAAAAATCAGTATACTAATAAAACTAAATGACATTACCAAAAACTTAAAATATGCATATCTTGTGTTGAATGTTGTCTTTGCCACATCTATATCCTTAACATTCAACTAATAATAACATGAGTTCATACCAATCTAGATAACATAAGTGATATTTCTTATTGAACAAATAAATGATCAATTCTTAATAATGATGTTTGTTCTTCATAAAGAAATTTTTTTTTAAAAAAAAAATGATACTTGTTCTTCATAGTTACTTTATTCAATTCCTTGTAATATGCACTCTCATAATTCCATCATTCTTCTTTACAAATAACATTGGTGCGCCTAATGGTGATCTACTTGATACAATGGAACTCCAATCAATCAGTTCTTAGAATTAAACTTACATATCTTATAATTCTTCTGTTGACATTCTACAGGGTGCTCTGCCAATTGCTGAAGTCCCATGAATAAAATTTCTATGGTAAACCACGCTTCCCTCTATAGCGGTAATCCTGGTAACTCCTATAGGAATAAATCAACATAATCATTTAGTATGGCATACTGAACAGATCAATAGTCTGGGATACTAAACAGAACAGATAAAAATAATAATTTAACTTTTGTGCATGGATGTGGATAGAAATTTGCAGAATTACTATTGTGAAAAGTATAGTTCTTTGTGAGAAGGTAAGCATGATCCCGTTTTCATATCTTCGCAGATTATCGCGGATGTGGAAAACAATGGCGGACAGTCACAGGATCCAAAAACGTACCATCGAAGACGCCAAACTCCTCCTATTCACCAAGGCCAGCACAAATCCATCGATGCCGTTGCACGCTGCCGCAATCTTATCGACCGAGGTCCAAAATTGGCGCCGCTGCCTTTGCAACTGGGTCAACACCAACCGATCCTATGCCGGAGCCCTAGCCGGTTGGGCCTCCCGCTGCGCCTCGCCAGAGGCTGCCGATACCATCGGCAACCGGAATGCCCTCTCTGCCCTCTCCCCATTCCGCGGCGGTGAGATGCCCCCGGTGTTCGGAATGTGCAGGCAGTGGTCGAGGATGCTTGAATCGATAAGTGAGAAGAGGGCGGTGGAGGGAATGGAGTTCTTCGCGGCGGGAATAGCGTCGGTAAGCGCGCAGCTGAGGGAGGCTGAGAGGACGGGAATGCAGGTGCCGGATTTGGCCGCGGTGACGGAGATGAGAAAGATGGTTTTGTGCACTGGTATGTCGGTGGCGGCGCGGTCGATGGCAGAGTTCGCGGGTGAGTCAGTGCAGGGATATGGTGCGCTGCTGAGAAGGTGCCGGGGTGACGGGAGGCGGGAAATAAAAGGGAATGTTTATGGAAATGGTAAAGCTAATTAAAATGGAAGATTTACATGCATACCACACAATTCTCATGTATTTATATATCTAATATTTAAAAATTATATATTTACTTATATAATATTTTATTATACTTAAAAGATATATATTTAACTTTTAAAAAAATAAAGATGATAATATTTTTAAAATAATGTTGAAAATTAGAGTGTTATATATATTAAAATTTTGATGTTAGATATATAAATACATAAGAATTATGTTATATATATATATATATATATATATGTAAATCTCTCAATCAAAATTATATATATTATAGTATAATTTGAATAAATAAGTGTTATTTGTGAAACAATACTCTTCAAGTAGTCAAAGTGAAATTTACTTTTATATAGGAAGATTTAAGTAGATAATATATAATTTTTATGTATTTAAATATCTAATATTAAATAGTTGATATTTATAAATATAGTACTTTTATTATGTATGAAAATATGCATTTTATTTTAAAAAGTTAATGATGATAGTATTTTTGATGTAATATGAAATATTTAAGTATTAGTTATATAAATATTAAATTTTAAATGTTAAATATATAAAAATATAAAAATTGTATGATATATATATATATGCCCTAATTATGCATTTAATATTTAAAAATAAAGATAGAATTATTTTTTATTTTAGACTAAAATTGCAGTTAAAAATTTGCATCGATGTGAATTTATCAAGATACAAATAAAGATTTAAGACTCATCAATTTTTAAAATATATATATAATATGAAATCTATATTTATATCAAAGATATCATTCCATAAATTTATAGATTAAATAAATAAAATTTTAATATTATTTAATTAATATACAATTTTTGTTTATTAAAAATAAAATATAAGCAATTTCATTATTAAAGATATATGTTAATTATTTTTACTTATTTTATTGCGTGTGTATCAACTAAAATTTGCTTAATGTTTCAAAAATTAATAAATATATTATAAATATTAATATTATTTTCATTTAAACATGTATTTTTATGTGAATATAATAATTTTATAGATAGCTTTATGGAATAACATATTAATGATAAAAATGTAAAATATTTTTAAAATTATATTACATCAATATGATGTGAGAAATTATACCATTTTTTTTACTTAAATAACACTATTATTTTAATAAACTTGTAACATTAAAAAATAATGAATAAAAAGAAAATGATTTTTGACAATATATTCTTATCATATGATCAAATATTAAAGAATAATGAGAAGAAGACAACAATTGATTAATTTCATCTTTATAATGACACTAATAGTAATAATTGATGCTTGTTTCACAAGTTAAGTATCACATTTTTATAATTTTAATATTATTACTAATATTTGGTCGACAAAAGATGAATGGTTAAAAAAGTTGATTATAATATTATCTTGCAATCTTCATATGTCTCCGATGAGATAGAGTTAAAAAAAAAAAAAAATATCACAACTTAATCAAAGATAATCAAAATTAAGAAATTTATAACTCAATTTCTCATAATTAAACAAGAAAAATTGAACCATACAATTGAATTCTTCTTATGATGCATTTCAAGAAGACAATCCCAACAATCATGATTGTTAGTATAATATTTCATAGAATTATGCCCCTTGTTTTTGAAGGGACCCACAAATCAAAATGTAGTTCACTCTTATGCACAAAAACTTAAATTCATGTTAGATGCAACAAAGAAACTTACATTTTTACTCTTCTTACTTAAATAACCATTGTGAATATTGATGCTCTCATTTCATGTCACAAGTAAGCCAAGACATTCATATGCTAATCCTTTTATCTTAAAATGTTATATAGTTATGTGATAAGTTGATTATTGTTTAAATTTTACATTGAGCTAATAGGTGTCGTTATTTGGACTTGCATGGAAACAACCCACTCCACTCAAAGTAGTCTTGATGATTTAGATCCATTAGATGCTTGGGGACATAAGCATGTGAACCCTTGATAAGTGATTGTCAATGACTCATCTACGATCAAATTTATGTCATTATCGACTTATGTTGACCTCACTTTTGGAGTGAGGATTCAATCTCTTCTTAGATCTAGGAGTTTTCCAGATATTAAGACTTCCTTAGTCATATGATACTTCTAACAATTAGGTGAATACTTAACCTAAGCCTATATATTTAGAAGGGTTAACCATGTGATAAGGTTATGCCTTAGGGATTAGGATGACCTACTTACCCCATGACTTAAATCCAACCTATGTTCACCTTCTTAAGCCACAAATTCAATTCAATTCAAATCAAAATCCAAACCTAAGCCACATGATTTAGTTTATGGACTCAACCAAATCTCAATCTAAATCAATTCAAACTCAATTGATTTTCTCATGAATCAATTATATCTTCAATAATTACCCAAATATAAATCAAACATACAATCAAATCTACAATCATACCAAATCCAAATATCAATATCAAACTATCCTTCCTAAGCCATATGAACCAATTCTATGGACTTAGCCAAAAATCCACTCAATTCAAACCAAAATCAATTAATTTTCTCATGAATCAATTATTTCTTCAATTATCATCTCAAATATAAATGAAATCTACGATCATCAAGCCAAACCAAAATCAACCCAAAGTCCAACCTAACTTAACCTAACCCCTTTGACTTGAAATATTCAAATGAACCAAAACCCATTTGAACTCAAACCAATTGCAAAAAAAATTATAAATCAATCCCAAACTCATATATAAATTCAACTAAACTTAACTCAACCCAAAATCAACTCAACTAAGCCCAATTAGTCCACTTGGCCCAAAGTAACCAATTTGACCTATTTGAACCAAGTTTCAATCCAACCCAAATTGGATTGAACCAAGCCTACCAAAATCTCATATCATGATTGTTGATCACCTTAGGATGATCAATTGTCACAAATTAGGTCAAATCAAATCAACTTGGTCATTTGACCAAGTCAAATCCCTTAGCCCATATGAACCCTAACTAGCCAAATCTCAACCCAAGCCAAATTAATTAAAACCATTGATTCACACCAACTTATGATTAACAATTGAATATGACTTGACCACCAATTGAGCTAAACCTAACCCAATTAGCCCTTTGACCCAAGTCGACCCAATTTGACCTAAAAGACCAAATTAGGTCAAATCATGATCTAACCCAAATTGATTACAACCAATAGCTCAAGTTCATTCCAAATTGATTATTGAACTTGACCAAAGCCATAATTAAATCCAATTTGTCCAATTGAACTCAATTGACCCATTTAGCCCAAATTGTTCTAAATGATCAAATTGGCTTAGATCCAAATTGATTCAAATCAAAGCCTACAATCATTTTTAATTAACCAATTGAATATGAATCAACACCTAACCCAAACCAATTTGACCAATTTGGTCAAATTGGTCAACTTGACTCATTTAAACTACATGAATCTAAATTGGTCAACTTAATCCATTTAAAATACATGAATCTAAATTATCCAAAATCAAATCTAAGACAAGTTGATTGAAACCAATTGAACCAAAATACTTCAAATCATCATTCGAACTTGACCCAAGCTTTGGTTTGACCCAATTTGACCAATTGATCAACCTAACCCAACCTAGCTCAATTTGACCCTTATCCAAACCCCTTTGAATCAAGCCATGACCCATTGAAACCTGATCCAACTTGACCCAAACCCACCTTGGGTAAGCCCAAAACCTGCCCAACCCGAATTGGGCTCAACCCAAGGAAAATCTCTTAAGGATTCTCCTCCCCACATGGGATTTTTCCAAAATTAGCAAAGTCTGCTCTTCCATTTCCATGTACAGCCTCCTCTAACCTAAAATGGAGTCTAACTGGCAGCAACCCAGTATATGTCGAGACCACCATGGTAAAACCAATGGTCCCAAAGGAGATGGCTGCTGCCTTGAGCCACCAGCCAAAGCTTCCACCAACCCAATCGAGCCACATGGAGGTGACACCGACCACTCTAACACCCTGACGGCGGCTGACCGACCGAAAATTGGGAGCCACATCCATCCGTCTGATTCAAGGAAGGGGGAGATATACCCCTTTATTTCGATCTGAATTCAACACACACATCCTCGACAAGCTTCCAAAGGCATTTCTGAAAGTCTTAGAGCCCTCCTTAAAGTAAACTGAGCTCCCCCAATACCGGATTTCTCAAAGCCAAAATAGGACGTCTGTCTATCCGACCCAATTCCATCAAACCTTGACCAAATCCAAATTCATTGCACTCACACCTTCCCCACACTTCGTCGAGTAAGAACGTATCGCTTCCCAAGCTTCCCGACCACCGAAGGTAGAAGTTCATTCAAAACCAAGCTTTAAATTGACGGATCTTAGTCCACCAAGCGAACGATGAGGAATTGGCTTATGTGCTGACCAGCAGGGCTTTGTCTCCACTAGATGAAGCTTCTTCAATCGAATTCACCGCCGATCTTGAGCTCCAACGAGATAATTATTCAAAACTGATATTTGGGTGATTTTTCGTTTGAGCTTTGTGAAGGAAACTTGAATGTCATGTGATCTTAGCCGTTGGATCCCTTCAGATCCTTCGTGCAAAGGTGTGAGATCCATTTGGAGTCGATCCGAGCTCGGGTGAGCTTGGATTGAGCGACGAAGGGCGGAGGGCAGACGATGTCTGTCTCTCGACACTCGTGTGATGACAGATCACACACCATCTATTCCGCATGATTGAAGCATACGGTTGTGATCAAATCCATTAGATCAATCCATTTTATCCCTTAAGGAACCGTGGGTTTGATCGATCCGGGCGGTAGAGATGAAAATCGTCAGCCACCAACGCATTGAAGTGCATTTAAGTGATCAATCTCGCACCACATGGAAATGGCACCACATGGAAAGAGCGCCACGTCAGCGGCTCGCATGGCGTCGATGAGATTAGGCTTCATTAGGGTTAATTAATTATTTTTAATGGTTGAAACTTCCATAATTTATAACTAATCATAGAAAAATTAGAAAAATGTAAATAAATACTAATTTTACAGGCATTTCAGAGGAGAATCATTGAAAGTTAATTTTAAGTGATTTTGAATAGTAATCAGGCTTAATTTAGGTTTAATTAAAATTTAATTAGCTTAAATACTCCTTATTACTCAGGTAATTAATCCCAAACTTTGTGAGTTAGTTTAATGGGATGACCTCTGCCTCCCATCATTTTTTTTGAGATTTATAGCTTAGTTAATTAGGGTAATTAACTATTTAAGCCTTAATCATTCTCTTAATTGATCTAATTAATAAATTAATTAACCTCTTAATTAGCAAACAAATTAATTAATTGGGTATGTTAATCACTATTAAATAGTGAATGGGGTTAGGACCTCTTTCCTAATCTTTTCCTAAGTCCATTTCATTTAAAAAAATTAATTAAGATGAGATTAATTAAATGTTTAATTTATTGATTGGATGATTTAACTAATCAAATTAAAATCACATCAGATCATAATTAATTAAATCATGGGTAGATTTTTATGTGTTTAATAACATAAAGGGGTTTAAGAAAATTATGGTTAATTCACATGTGTGGAGAAATCATAAGAGTACTTAATTAAGTTCCTTAGTCCAATTAACTATCAATTGTGAGCCAATTGCATTAGGTCCATTTATTTTCTAGGATCATTGCAAATTTATTTTTCATTCGTATGCATATCATGTTGGCTTATAATTGCTTGGTTAATTACATTAAGGTAACATAGATAAGGGTAATTAATTGATTTAATTAAGGGTCTAACTTAATTAATTCATAAAATTCACCTAATTACCTCTTCTTAAACTAAATCATATTACCAATGTGGGAATAAGATTAGATAACAAATGAGTGCTCTCCTCTTCTTTAAATCAAATCAAAATTCAAAACTAAATTAATAAACAAGCTTTGGTTTATATTAAATGATTTTATCTAGTATGTTTGTCCTTACAAATTAATTAGAATGAATGAATCACTTGCTTGTATTTGATTATTCCTCTATAATCATGCTAAATATTGTATGCCATTTGGTTTTATGCATCCATCTCTTTTCAAAAATTAATTGAATTAAATGAGATTTTCTTTATGTAAGCTTGCATGTGTTGACTTAACTTCATATATGTGTGACTATTATTACTATTAAATCCAAATATATTTTCTAAAAGTTTACAAATGAATAATAAGAGATGTATATGTTTATAATTTATGTGTATGAAGTGAAGTCTCTTTCTTTTATTCATATGCTGATTTATATAAGTTTGACTGGTAATGGGTATATAGTCTGGACATCCTAGGAATACGAGGCTTTAAGTAGCCCTAAGAAGGTCATTTGATTACCTTACTTTCCTGGTTTAACAATGACATGTATCCATTTGATTTCATTCTTATGTATTTTCAACATTAGAATTTGGATAAAGCTTTAGTTCATATGCTTAAATAGTTTAATTAAAAAAAAAAATACAATATTTACATGATTTTCACTCTCTCAGTTATTTATACATTCATATGTATCTAAGTAAACAAGTATATAGTCTGAACATCCGAATATGAGGCTTTAAGTAGCCCTAAGGAGGTCATTTGATTACCTCACTTTCCTAGTTTAATAATGACACGTACTTGTTTATGTTTTTATACATGTGTATGTATACATGATTAAAGAATGGGAATCTCCCTTTTTTATTAAAAATACATGCACTCATAATAATTTAAATGATTGAATTATTTAATCATGTGATTTGGAGCTCTCTTTCATATGTTTATGTATGTAAATTTACATATGTTTGAATATATTGGGTATATAGTCTGGACATCCCAAGAATACAAGATTTTAAGTAGCCCTAAGGAGGTCATTTGATTACCTCACTTCCCTGGTTTAACAACGGCACATACCTATTTAATTTCATTCTTATGTATTTCTGTATAAGAATTTGGATAAAGCTTTAAAATTACATATACTAAATAATTCAATCAAATGAAAAGAAAAACTTAAAATATACATATACATTCATCATTTAAATGTGTTAAAATATGTTGTATGAATAGATATACTAAGTGTTAAATCATATGTATGATACATGTGATGGAAAGGAATGATTTAATATATGTCATGTGTTAGTAATTCAATTAGATTAGTTTTAAGAAGCTTTTCATGTTAAATAAGGTTATTTAAAGTGAACCTAAACTTAGGATTAATTTAAAAATTTGTAATATACCATTCACTAAAGAGAACTAAATCAAATTAACATGCTTTAGATATGGCTTAAGGTAGGGATGGAAGAGGGTAATCCTTCTTCCTTCTCTTTATAACACTTAGTTGTTAAGTGTATATCATATGAAATAAAACAAAAAAATTACAAATTAAAATTCGCTTTAATCAATTACATAATTTAAAGTAAAACCAACCTTCATGGTAATTTGAATATTTTGTACACTTAGAAAAATGTAACTCTAATGCTTAGTAAGACACATCACATAAGCCTTAACACACACATTATAATTAAGTTATCACTTCTAGCTCTATGTTAGGATGGTGCATGATGTGATGTATATTTTATTTGTGATGTATTATTTTAGACTGTATGTTAGGGTGTATGTTTCATAGACTGGATGTTAGGTCATTCCTAGCCTAACTATATTTTATGTAGGGGATTATGCTTAAAGAGATGCTTAAAAATAAATATAAATGCTCTCCTTACAGGTTACTTAAATCCTTAAGCATAATCCAAGTTAGGACATGTGGGCTTGGTTACCCATGTGTAGGGTGTTAAGTCTAAATTAAACATATAACTGCTTGGGGTTGATAAGTGTATTTAGCAAACCTCTATTTTGTAGGTGTAGTTAGATTTACCTTTCCCTATATGAATGTAATTTTGTAATAGAAATTAAGATTAGTGCTATGGGGGATTAGGAATGAGCAGTGGTTAGAAGGCTTTGTCTTGGGGTGCCCTATGATGCCTTTGAAGTAAGCACATTCAAAGTAAAGAAGGAAGAGGGAAGAATGAAGACCCCCATTACATATATTCATTCTTACTTGTAATTATTCTTTCATATACTATGTTGTATAAGGGTAGAGCTCAGCTACCCATCTTTTCTTTTTTTTAAGATTGTATGGTAGTGCCTGATCGCACCAGTCTCTTTTTCTTTCATGATAACTATAAATTAATTGATGATTTGTTTAGATTACACATTAGAAATGACATGCTTTTCATAATTACATATGATTGATGCTTTAATGTGTGGCTTGGATGCGTTAGGCTCTTAAGATAAAAATAGATTTTCTATCCAACTAATCACTCATAACTAAATTCTAAATAACTCATAACCTCATCATAAAGCCTAGGCATTAAATAAGATAAGTAAAAGATTTAGCAACCCCTTAGCTGTATAGTTGTATGTTTCACATCATGCATGGATCTTGAATCACCCTTACAAAATGAAGGCCTCCGTCCTTACATGCACAGGGATCGCTTGACCTATGAGAGAAACCCCTACTAACTGAGCTTCCCCCTCTTTCTCTTTTGATTTTGCCAATAATCTATTTCATCACGCATTTAGAAAATAAAAATCTTGAAGCCTATATCAAAATGATGTGTCAAAATATAATAAAATTTGAAAAGATTTTGTATTCGTAGATTAAGTCATATGCTCATATCACTCATACTCTTAGTCTCTTAAGGAGTGTGTTTAGGACTTTAGTCTCTTTCTAAATAAATAACCACCCTGGCTATCTTACAATTCATAAGACCAGGACTACATGATTTTAATATTATAGGAAGAGTTAGCTAGCGGCCACTCCATGTGATTATAAGTCCAAAAGTCGAATGGTTCATCCTCTCTTGTGGAGGTGAACCTCTATGTCCACATGTCGCTTAGATTAAGGTCATGCTTTACTCCTTACTAAAGCTCCCTAGATTTAGGATCCGAGGTAGCTATTTCCTTCAGGCTATAAACATAGATCCTCACCTCTTAGGTATCTCCGCAACCTTGTGTTGGCGGATTATAAGCTCTAACAACCTAATAAAATTCAACTCAAATAAATAAATCTCTTCACTTTCAAATATATAAAGCCCAAATATAAGATAGATTGGAATGCTCACAAGGCTTTCTAGTATCATGAGCATTTCCTACTTCCTCCCTTTAGATTCCAAAAATAAGTCTTCTCCTTGAGCTTTCCCATTTGATTTTCCAAACATAACCAATCCTTTGATAGTCTAACCTTAAAATATTTGGAGATGATAATTATATACTTTAATCGAGAATATTCTTATAGAATCTCATTCCTTAAGATGTAATTAACTATGGAGGCTTTCCTCCATAAGTAACTTTAGAATATAGTTTAATATAAACCCTACTTTATTCATCCATGTAAAGTAGGGGAAAAATCGCTAATATATTCGAAGACCCACCATGCCTTAGGAGTCTTTATTAGGTGATTAGGTCTTGAAGGGTGACGGTTCTATTTTTTTAGATAATACATCATACCTCAATGTCGTACCCGATCACTTCAATATGGTGTCCCCCCATACATCCAAAAATAAACACCACACCTTATTAAGTTTACCTCCTTGCCTTTACTAGTGGATATTATTGGCTTTATCTAGTGTTGTTCTCACTTTTGGTGTGAGTTCTCAATCTCCTTATCATAGATCTAGGACTCTTATAGACACTAAGAGCTCTTAGTCTTAAGACACTTATAGTGATTAGGTGAACACTTAACTTAAGCCTAAAGACTTAGAAGGGTTAGTCATAGGGTTAGACTATGCTTTAGAAACTTAGAGAAACTTACCTATCCTATTACCTAAACCCAATCCATGTTCACCTTCACAAACCAACCCTTGAATTTGAATTGAAATTCAAATTCTAAAATCTACAATCAATCTCAACCTCAAATCCAAGCTCAAAACCCATCATAATCCTTATGATTGAATTCCATGGACTTAGCCCTCGACAAATTCAATTCAATTCAATTTCAATTGATTTTCTCCAAGATCAATTCAATCCCTTAATCATTTATCAAATTCAAATCTAAATTCAACTCTAAATGATTGAAACCAAGATCAAATCTGAGTTCCAAATCCTTCTTAAGCTATGTGATTCACTTTCATAAGCTTAGCCAAAATCCCATTCAAATCAAGTCAAACTCAATTGATTTTCTTATAAATCAATTATTCCATCAATTATCTTCTTAAATATAAATTAAATCTATATTCAAATGATCAAAACTAAATTAAACTAAATCAAGTCAAGTTAAGACCCTTCCTAAGCCATATGGGCCTACCTCCATGAGCTTAGCCAAATCTTAACCCAAATCAACCCAAAATCAATTGATTTTCTCATAAATTAATTATATATTCAATCATCTTTACAAATATAAATGAAATCACATCCAATGATAAAAACTAAATCAAACCAAATCAAATCCCCTTCTAAGCCCTTTGGACCTACTTCCATGAGCTTAGTCAAATTTGCCTTCAAATTAATCCAAACTCAACTGATTTCCTCATAGATCAAGTATTCCATCAATTATCATCCTAAATATAAATGAAATATACATTAAAATGACCAAAACCAAATTCAAAATCAAATTAAAACCCAATATAAATCCTTTAAGAAAATTCATTGGACTTAACCAAAACTCATCTAAGTCAAGCTAATATCAATGGATTTTCTCTTGAATCAATCACTTCTTTAATTACCTATCGAAATATAAATGAAATCTGCAATCATCAAGACAAATTAAAATCAACCCAAGTCAAACCTAACTTAGCCCTTGACTTAAAATTTTCAAATGAACCAAAAACCTATTGAAACCTAAATTGATTACAGTTGAATTTATATTTCAATCCTAAACTCATATATGAATTCAATTAAACCTAAATCAAACCAAATCTAAGCCAATTAACTCACTTAGGTTCACTTGACCCAAAGTGACATAAAGAACCTATTTAAACTAAGTTCTAATCTAACCAAATTGGATTGAATCAAGCCCATCAAAATCTCGTACCATGATCATTGATCACCCTAGGATGATCAATTACTATAAGTTGGGTCAAACTAAGTCAACTTGGTCATTTGACCGAGTTAACCATTTAACTCATATGAACCCAAACTAGCCAAAACCTACCTTACACCAAATCAATTGAATCCATGGCTACATACCAACCCATAGTCAATGATTGAACATGACTTGATCATCAATTGAGCTAAACCAAACCTAATTGGCCATTTGACCCAAGTTGACCCAAATTGACCTAAAAGGCCAAAATAGGTCAAATCATGATCCAACCCAAATTGATTGCAACCAATGGCTCAAGTTCATTCTAAATTGATTATTGAACTTGACCAAAGCCATAATTGAACCCAATTGACCAACTTAGCCCAAATTGACCTAAATGGTCAAATTGGCCTAAGCCCAAATTAAATCCAAATCAATTTAAACCAAATACTATAATCATCTACAATTAACCAATTGAACTTGAACCAACACCTAACCCAAGCCAATTTGGCCAATTCGGTCAAATTGGTCAACTTGACCCATTTGACCGATTTGATTTTAAATGAGCCAAACTCAAATCTAGGCCAAATTGATTGAAACCATTTGAACCAAAATTCTTTAAATCATCATTTGAACCTAACCCAACTTTGGTTTAACCCAATTTGACCAATTGGTCAACCTAACCTAACATGACCCATATGACATAAATTGAGGCAAATCTCTTGAAATCGCACCTTGGGAGCTGACCTAACCCACTTAAGATTAGCCCAAAATCAGCCCAAACCCAAATGGACTCAAACCTAAGGCAATCCCTCTTGGATTTTCCTTTCACACGGGACCTTTGCCAAATTTGGAAAAGTCCACCCTCTTTTGTCCTTTGGCACCCATCAAACACCCAACTTGGGGTCTGACCTAGCTACCTAGCCCCTTAAGTGGGCTAGGCTTGCCCTGGACCAAAGGGAGGTGAGTTAACTCACCTCCCACACACGTCGAGAACCCAATGGATACAAACCAAGCCACACCTGCCTTGAGACACCTCCCAAGCCTTCCTCTATGCAAGTTATTCCATGTGGAGGTGATGGAGACAACTTCGACGCTCTGATGACAGCTGGCTGGCTGAAAAACTTGAGACAATCCCATCCGTCCATCACAAAGAAACGAGGGATATACCCCCTCAATTTGCACGTTAAACACATCAAATCGAATCCTTGGAGCTTCTTAAGGAATTTCTGAACTCCCTAGTGAGCTCCCGAGCATTCCCAAGAGTTCCCCTTGCTGAATTTCTCCTTCCGGCATCCAAAATATGGCAAGCCTCCTCTGATCCTAGCTCCTCTGTTTCTCAATCAAAACTAAATTCCTCTTGCACACACCATCCCCACATCTTGTCGAACCAAAATGAATCTTCCCCCGAGCTCCAAGCCCACCAGAGGTGCCACTTTGATCAAGATCGAGCCTCCAAAGAATGAATCTTGGTCTTCCCTGAACCACTTGGAATCAACCCAATTGCTCAATAGGGCTTCGTCTCAACCAGATGAAGCTACCTCAAGTGTGCGAGCTGCCGATCTTAGCTCTGGTGAGGTAATGCCATTAAAATTGAGCTCCCTTGAATTTTTTTAGAGCTTTTTGAAGAAAATGTGCATGTATGCCAATCATAGCCATTGGATCCTCTTAGATCCTTCGCATGAAGGTATGAGATCCATTTGGAGTGAATCAGAGCTCGGCTGAGATCAAATCGAGCGAGTAATGGCAAATGGCCTCCGTCTTTCGTCGCTCGTGAGGTGATAGATCATGCACCATCTATTCCGCATGATTGGAATGGACGGTTGTGATTAGATCCATTAAATTTATCCCATTTTATCCTTTACTAACTGCATGATCGATCTGCCGTTCGATCCAAGATTAAATAAGGTCAGCGTGTCACCGTTACGTTAGTCGACTGATGTACTTTAATAGCCAACCCTACAGCGCCACGTGGAAAGCGCACCACATGGCACCAACGGATTAGGCTTAATTAAATAGAATTAATGGCTAAAATTTGTAATAATTATAATAAATCATAAAAAAATCCCAAAAATATAAGTAAATACTCATTTTAAAGGTATTTCAGAGAGGAATTTATTAAAAAAATTCTTAATTGATTTTGAACAGTAATTAGAGCTTAATTAGGATTTAATTAAAGTTAATTATCTTAATTTTTCTCTAATTAATTAATTAATTTACCTCAAACTTTTTGAGATTTTTTAAGGGGATGACCTTTGCCTCCCTAATTTTCTTTAGATTTATTGGTTAATTAATTTTGAAAATTAATTAATTAGGCCTTAATCACTCTCTTAATTTAATTAAAAGTTAATTAATCACATGAACAGTAACTAATTAATTAATTGGGCTACTTAATCATTGTCTAACAGGGAAGGGACTCATGGAATAGGATTATGACCTCTTTTCTTACCCTTTCCCTAAGTCCATTTCATTTAAAGGATAATTAATCAATTCGATAATTAAGTAATAGTTTAATTAATTAATTGATGACTCCAATAACCAAATTAAAAAATTATTGTCACATCTAATCTTGATTAATTAATTGAAGGGTAGATCTTTAGGTGTTTAATAACCTAAAGATATTTTAGAAATTATGATTAATCCACATGTGTGGGAAAATCATATGAATACTTAATTAAGTTCTTTAATCTAATTAACCATTAATTATGAGCTAATTGCTTTAGGCCCTTTCATTTCCTAGGACCATTGCTAATTTACTTTTTTTTTTTAATTCATTTACATATCATGTTGGCTCACAATTATTTGGATAATTATGTTAAGGTAACATAGAAAGGGTTAATTAATGAACTTAATACATATTATAACTTAATTAATCAATAAAATTAACTTAATTATATTTCATTAAACCAAATTAACTTACAAACATGAGAATGGGTTAGAATTAGCAAACTCCTTCTTACACTCCTTAAGTTAAATTGAACATGAAATTAAAATGATACATAAAGAACTTTAGTTTATTTTAAATATTGTTATTTGATATGATTGTCCATAGGAATCAATTTAATTGAATGAAATCATATGTTCATGTTTAGTTATTCCTTTCCAATCATATTAAATATTGCATGTCACTTGATTCATACATCCATCTCTTTTCAAAATTAATTAAATAAAATGAAGTTTTTTTATGGTAAGCTTGCATGTGTTGATTTAATTTAATATATGTGTAGTTATTATCACTATTAAATATAACTATATTTTTCAAAAGCTTATAAATAAAAAATAACATATGTTGTGATGCTAGTTATAAATAGATAGAAGATGTATGTGATTATATATTAAGTGTATGAATTAAAGTCTCTTTCTTTTATTCACATGTTGATTTACATAAGTATGAATATAATGGGTATATAGCTTAGACATCCTAGGAATATGAGGCTTTAGGTAGCCCCAAAGAGGTCATTTGATTATATCACTTCCCCGATTTAAACAACAACACGTACTCGTTTGATTTCATTCTTATGTATTGTGGGTGGAAATTTATATTCCTGCATTCATCTATCCTCCTTCTTTTTGGGAGAAAGAAGATAAATGAGAACAAGAATATAACATCTTGGTCAGATGCAACACAGATCTGCAGATGTACATATTAAGGTGATCGGGCACGACATTGAGAAGAAGTGTACTATCTCAAAAGATAGAAATCACCACCCTATAATGGACCTAATCACCAAAATAAGGATTCTTAAGGATGTTGGGTCTTCGAGGTGTACCTGAGATTCTTCCCCTACTTTACATGAAAGTAAAGCAGGATTTATTTTAAATCGGGTTCATTAAGTTTCCTATAGGGGCAAGCCCCCATATTTAATTACATCCTAAGGAATGGGGATTCCTTAGAAAAACTCTCAATTAAGATAAATGATCATTGTCTCTAAAGATTTTAATAGGGTAAAACTATCAATCGATTAGTTCATTTTTGAAGATCAAATGAGATTGATCAAAGAGAGAGTTATTATCGAAGCCAAATGATGCTAGGAAACCTAGCAAGCATCTCAAACTATCCTATGATTGGGCTTTACATTTTTGAAATTAATTTAATTTATTTGAGTTGAATTTTTCATTAGAAATTTAGGGCTTATGATTCTATAACACAAGATTATGAAATTTTCTAAGAGATGAGGATTTATGCTTATGGCCCACAAAGGGGAGAAGCAACCTCAGAACCTAAATCTAAGAAACTTTGGTGAGGGCCAAAAGCATAACCTAAATCTAAGGCAAAAATGAGTATTTGTTTTGCCTGCACAAGAGAGGATGAACCACCCGACTGCTTGGACTTATAACCGCCTGGGGGTGGCCGCCAACTAACTCCTCCTATAATTTTAAATTCATGTAGGCAAGTCATATGCTTTATGCAAGATAACTAGATTGTTATTTATTTAGAAAGTAAGTCTTTAAACTCACTCCCTAAGAGATTAGATCATGTATGGGGATGAGTAATAACCTAAATCTAGTGCAATTCATATTACATTTTATTTTCATTTTTGGACAATCATTTTGACTCAGGATAATAGGATTCATATGTCTAATGCATGAGAAGTAAGATTATTGGCCAAAATCAGTGAGAATGGATGAGGTGTGTTTCTACCATAGCTCTCACAGGTCAAGCCAAGTTTCTCTGCCAAAGGTGGAAGCCCTCAAATAAAGAGTGAAATAAGATGCATTTATGCATGATGTTATAAAATAAATACTCATATAGCAAAGGGGTTGCTAATTCTTTTATCTTGATTTTAAGCCTAAGCTTTAGGTGAAGTTAAGTGTTCTTTATTTTAATTTTGAATTGTTAAATTTGGTAGAAGATTTATTTTTTTCTAGAGCTTAATCATCATCCAGGCCATCTATAAAGTAAGAAAGAAATTAGAAAAAGGATGCCACTTATTGCATAAGCTAAACAAATCATCAATCAATTTATAAAGCTAATAAAAAAAGAATAAGAGGCTATTGTGGTCGGGTACCACCGCACAAACCTAAAAAATAAATTAGGTAGCCGAGCTCTACCCCTATACATCCCGGTTTACAAATGAATTAAATATAATTAAGTAAAGAATTCATTGTTATAGTGAGTCTTCAAGCTTCATTTCTTCATTCTTCTTTTCTTCTTTCTTCATTGGTTCCCTCTTTTGGATGGTTGGAAGGTGGATGCTCCAAAGGCTTCATATGGTACATAAGGCATGGCCTTATAACTAATGCTTATCGTAATCCCCATAACAATCATTCCAAATTCCTAATTGCAAAAAAAATTACATGAAAAGGGAAAAATTGAAATCTAACTAACACATGCAAAATAAAGATTAGCTAAAATAAACCATACAAATTCCAAGCATGTATATTGGACTTAACACCCCACATATGGGTGACTAAGTCCACCTAGCCTATTAGATTATGCTTAGGGGTATAAGCACTTGCACAACAAAAAATATTTATATTTTTATTTATTACATAAGCACAATCCCTGAAGATAATGGTTAGACTAAGATTGCCCTACCATTCATTACTGCATCCTAACATCCAGTATAAAATATTATCTCATAAAATAAAAGCAAACATCATGCACCGTCCTAACCTAAAGCTAGAAGTGGTGACTTAGCCTAATGTGTGTGCTTTAGAGATTTGTGTGGTATGTTTAGCTATGGTTCTAAGTTAGAGTTTTCTAAGTGTAAAGAGTGTTCAACTTAGAGGAGGATTTCATTTAAATGGTTTAGTTGTTTTGGGTTGATTTTATTTTATGTTTTGATTGGGTTCAAGTGAATCCTACAATTAATTACTAAGTTATAAAGAGAGGGAAACAGAAGAGAACTTCTCTTTCCTTCCTTAACCTAAGTAATTTCTAAAGTAGATTCATATTTTCATTTTGTTTAGTGAATATTTTATTATGTGTTTTAATTAATCCCAAGTTTAGATGAATTCAAAACAAACCTATTCAAAAAGAAAGGCATTTTAAGATTAAATAAAGTGAGTTAAGATCACAAAACACATCTCACTTCATTTCTTTTCCCAACATGTATAACATGCATATGAATGAATCCTAAGCATATCTATACATACCAAATAGAATATTTAACACACTTTATGATGCATGCTAAGTAAGTTACTTAAGAAAATTTGAGTGTTTATGATGCATGATTTTCATTAAGTAGAAAAAGGGGTTTCTTATCCAATTTTCACATGCACACATGAATGTATGAAAGGCATAAGTAAGGACATTATTAGCACCAAGTGTAAGGTACAAGACTTACTTAGGGCTACTTAAAACTCATAATCGGTTGTCCATAATATACCACTTTCCTTAAATACAAACATGTGTACAAAAGATATGAATGGAAGACAAAGATGCAAAAGTTTGTATTTATTTTATTTTGGTTTGTTTATGCAATTTATATGTGTAAGTGTAGTTATCCTTCTTAAGTCATAGCATAGGAATGAATAAGAAATGGAATTAGGCAAGTGTTGTGCTCTTTTTAAATGAACTATACACTTTGCCAAATCCTATTCAAAACTATACCAAAAGAGAGGAGAAGGAAAACTACACTAAGCATATCCTTATATTTTACTCACATGCAAGCTTTTAAGTAAGATATAAGTAACACACTTTCAATTTTGATAATTGATTCATGTATTTTGAAAATAATTTAGATTTAATAGCGATAATAACCACTCATATTCTTACTTTAGCCAAAACATGCAATTTTGACATAAAGGAACATTTTCATTTTAAATTTGATTTTGTTTTTGAAAAGCATGAATGCATGAAATCATACAACACACATATTTAGTATGTTAGGAAAGAACTAAAGTAATGAAAGCTTGTAAACACATTCACCTTAATTAATTCCTAAAGACAATCTTATGAAATAAGAAAGCTTAAAGCAAATCAAAGTTTGTTTAATGTGATCTTTATTTGATCTTGAGTTTGATTTAATTTGAAAAATGTGAGGTGATTTTGTTATTTCTAACCCATTCCCACATGCGTTTGATATTTTTGTTTAATTTTTAGATGATTAAATTCATTTTTTATATTTTGATTAGGTTAAGGTGCATGTTAATTACCCCTTACCTACACCACCTTAGCATAGTTAATCAAGTAATTATGAGTCAATGAGATGATATAAACCACACAAGGAATTTAAATTAGCAATGCACCTAGATGAAAAGGGCCTAATGCAATTTGGCTCATGATTAATGATTAATTAAGCTAAGGGGTTTAACTTAAGTAATTTCAACACCCCCCCTCACACATATGAGTTAAATTTTAATTTTCTTAATTGTACTTAGGCTCTTGAACACCTAAGCATCTACCCAAGAAGAATTAATTGAGTTCTAAAAAGTTTTAGAATTTTGTGAAATTTATTAAGGGGGTAATTAGTGAATTAACCCTTAATTAAGGATGGATTAAAGAAGAAAAAGGGGGTTTAAAGAATAGCTTAGGGGAAATGCCCCAAAATTATTCCCTAAACCTCCCATTCATTTAAATAGACCTTAATTAACTCAATCAAAGGGAGTGATTATACCCTTAATTAAGTTTAATTATATTAATGGAGTGATTAAGGAATGAACTAGCAATTCCCCTAATTAAGCCACCAATAAATCCCAAGAAAATTAGGGGAGGTAGAAGTCATCCCTTTAATTGCATCCAAGAAGTTTGAGATTAATTTGTGGATTAATTAGAGAGTAATAGAAAATTAATATTTCTAATAAAACTCAAATTCAGAGAGAGAACTATTAAAAATTAATCAAAATCAATTTTAGAATATTCTATGTTTAATTATCTTTCTAATGTAATTTATTTCATATTTTTTTTTGATTTTTCTATATTGAGATATGAATTTTAGAAGCTTAGGTGATTAATTAAAATTAAATAAATATCTAATTATGTCACTAATCCCACTGACGCCATGCATGCGGCTGACGTGACATGGGCTTTACATGCATCACCACCTGAATTGGTTATTTAAAACATCACATCATAGCACTGCATGGCAGTGACGCTACGCGCTTTCCCTTTAATCGTCCGATCAAGAATCAGACAGCTGAGATTAGAGCCATGGATCAGAGGATTAAATATAAAATATATTGCACATTTTAATCTTGGTCGTCCATCTAAATTGCATGGATGGACAGCTAGAGATCCATCCCTGTAATTTCCAGTGAGCCATGGAGACCGTCCATGTTTGAAGTCATGATCCGAGCTCGATTGAGCTCAGATTAGGATGAAACTCAACACGCACCATCAACATGCATCCTAGATCACATCTAAAGGTCAAGATCCTATGCCATTAACATTTCTTTTACAAAGTTTCAAACCATATTGAATTTAAGCTCAAAAAATGGCATACCTCGTTGACGCTCATTTCCCTTGGAGAAGCTTCATCTGGTTGAGATGAAGCTTTGCTTAAAGTTTGAGGAGCTGAGGTTGAGTGGATCCTCCTATGGGTCACCTCCTCCTTGCCTTGAGCTTTGCCGATTGGATTGGCTTCAACAACTTGAAAGAGAGCTTGGGCAAGCTCGATTGAGCTCACCGATGGAGTGTGCAAAGGGAATTGCATTGATTTTGAGTATGGAGTGAATTGGCTTTTCAATAGACCTCCCTTTAATCTCTAAAAATTGAGAAATGAAGTTTTCAAATCCTCTCTAAGAAGCTTGGGAAGACTCTGGCTTGCTCACGAGTTCTAAGCTCCAAATGGAAAAGTTAGAATTGAAATGAATTAGGGGGAGTATATCTCCCCCTTTGACAATCGAACGATCGAGCATAGGTTTACCATTTTGATCTAATTGCCTTGATTCAAAGGGTTTGTTAGGGCATTGGGGCTTGAGTTTGATTTGGCGGAGGGTGGTGAACTCCCATGTGCTCAAAACAAGTGGAGGCATGATTTTCATGTGGCCATTTCAAGGGGAGTGGTCAGTTTGGCCATTGGGTCAGGTTGGGCTGACCCAAACCCATTAGGTTGGGTGCACTAGGTCCATTAGTGATCATTTGATCCACTAAGAAGATGCCAAGTGGGTACGAAAAGTAGACCAAATTCTAAGAATTGATTGGCCAAAATTTACTCTATGGACTAGGGGTAAAATGGTCATTTAGCTGATTTTTGAATTTGGGTATGTTTGGTATGTTGAGAAAATAGGTTTGGCCAAGTTTCATTGGATTTGGAGTTCATTTGGTTTGGCTCATATTGACCCATTTAGGTCAAAATGGGTCAACGTCAAGTTCACCAAAGTCATGGTCGTCAAACCAAGGGTTGGGCCAAGTTCATATGACCATTTGAAATATTTTGATGGCTTTGGTTTGATTCAATTTGGTTTAGGTTTGAATTTGGTTCATATGACTTTATTTAGGTCAAATGGGTCAAGTTGATCAAATTGACCCATTTGACCTATTTGAGCTAGGTCATGGGTAGGTTTAGGTTTGGTTGGTCATATGAAGTGGAGTGGTATCTTTGTTTCCAATGAATTTTGGTTAAGTTTGAATTTGGCTCAATATGACCCTTTAGGTCAAGTTGGATTCAAGGTCAATTGGGCTAGGTTTGGTCTAGTTGGCCAATTGAGGCTTTGGTTCAATAAGTGATTTGGAATGAACTTGACCCATTGGTTTCAATCAATTTGGCTTAGATCAAGTTTTGACACATTTTTTACTTTTTAGGTCAAGTTGGGCCAACTTGGGTCAAATGGCCAATTGGGCTAGGTTAGGCTCAAATGTTGACTTGGTCAAGTTTAAGCATTGATCATGAATGAGTCTTGATCAATGGTTTCAATCAATTTGGCCTATGGTGGATTTTGGCTATGCTGAGTTTCATTTTGGCTAAGTGTTAACTTAGTCAACCCTTAGGTTTGACTTAGTTTGACCTAATTTGATTGATTGATCATCCCATGATAATTGTTGATCATGATGAGAGGCATAGATGGGCTTAGTTCAATCCAATTTGGTTAGGATTAGAATTTAGCTCATAAGGGGTACTTTAAGTCACTTTGGGTCAAGTGATCCTAAGTGGGTCAAATGGCTTGGTCAAAGCTTGATTTGAGTTTGATTGAACTTGTATATGGACTTTGAAATATAAATCCATTTGCAAGTGGTTTGAAGTCAAATGGGTTTTGATTCATTTGACAAGTTCAAAAGGTGAACATGAAAAGGATTTTGGCTTGATTTTTGAATTGAGTTTTGATTAAGTGATTAAAGTTTGTATTTATATTTAGATTCATGATTAAGGATTGATTGAATCATGAAGGAAAATCAAGAGTTTGGCTTGATTTGAAGTTGATTTGGCTAAGTTCAAGAATTTGACTTGAAAATCTTAGGTGAAATTCTGATTGAATTAGAAATTGAATTTTTGGAATTAGTTTTTGTTGTTTGAATTTATATTTCATTTATATATGTGAATATAAATGAGAATATAAATGGGTTATGAGAAAATTTCAAGGATTTGAAGTGATTTGAATATGATCTAGGCTAAGTCCTTAAGAGAAAATCAAAGTGACTTAGGAAAGATTTGAATTTGGAATATGACTTTTAAATTTAGTTTGATTGATTTGAGTTTATATTTCATTTGTATATATGAATATAAATAAGAATATAAATGAGTTATGAGAAAATTTCATGAATTTGAATTTATTTAGGCTAAGTCCTTAAGAGGGAATTAAGGACTTAGTAAATATTTTAAATGTAGAATTTCAACTTGGAATTTGATTTGATTGATTTGAATTTATATTTCATTTATATATGTGAATATAAATGAGAATATAAATGAGTTATGAGAAAATTTTATGAATTTAAATTGATTTGAATATGATTTAGACTAAGTCCCTAAGAGGGAATTAAGGACTTAGGAAATATTTTGACCTTGAAGTTTTGGGTTTCAATCATGGATTTCAATCATATGGCATTGATTTGAGTTTGGAGAAAATCAAATAAGATTGATTTGGAGTTTGAGAAAATTAATTAGGATTGATTTGGAATTTGAATTGAAGGAAGGATGGTGAGGAGTGGTTCAAGCTAAGGGTAGGAAAATTTTCCTATGTAAAGCATGACCTATTCCATGGCTAACCCTTCTAAGTCTCTAGCTGGGTTGAGTGTCCACCTAATCACTAGATGTGTCTTAAGACTAAGGAACTCTAAAGTCTAAGAGAAGTCCTATGTAAGAAGGAGGTTGAGAGCTCATCAAAAAAGAGAACAATAGGTGTGTGACAAGGAACACCGCATGTATTGGTGTTGATCGAAATGATCAACAACATAGAAAGATCACAAGCACTAACATAAATAATCTACCCCTAACCCAAGGTGTAAAAGGAATCTAGAGCTTAGTGTAATGTGGCAGTACTTATGTCCAAGATATAAGAGAGGGAGGAATCCACTAAGGGATAGAGTAGGTGAACCTTCCACTAGGGAAGTAGGTTCAATTCATTCACAAGGGGATGAGAGGTTTGATTTGATATGACTCTCACTGGGGAGAGAAAGATTTGTTTGAATTCTGCTGAGGAAGAGGGTTGAATTTGTTTCAATTTGTTGTTTGTTTAATTTATGTTTATTTTGACTCCACGGGGGATAGAAAAGTGAACTCTCCACTAGGGAAGCAAGTTCAAGTCATCCACAAGGGAGGGTTATGAAATCCGCTGAGGGATTAGAATTCTAGATCCGTTGGGGGACTAGAAAGATTTGCATTTCATTGAGGAGAAGCAAAATATTTGATTTGGATTGATTAATTATTTTATTTCTTTATTTCATTAGATTTGTTTGTTGAATTTGTTTCAGATTTTTAGATTTTGGATTTTGAGATGGGCTCTGTTGGTTTGCGATGGACCACACTGAGTAGGAGCCATGGGGGCCTAGTCCTAACACATATTTACCAATCAAGGGGTAGTCTAATGAACACATAGCATGATTAGCCAACCAAAGGGATGCCTTTTGGTATACAACAGTTGTACTAGGAAGAAAGCATAGTAGACTTACCTCCAAAGTAGGGGCCAGTTACTGGGGTGATCCATTGGCAAGGAAATGGATTGGACCCAACCTAAGACTGACTATTGAGTGAATGCCGCTGGGGGACTTAAATCAACTCAAAGATAGTCAAAGATTAGTTTCATTTTTAGCTTTGGCTTGATTATGATGGATCCCATTAGTTTACGATGGGATACACTGAGTAGAAGCCATGGAGACCTAGACCTAACTCAGATTTATCAATCCAAAGGGAGTAGTCTACCAACCAAAAGGTAGGACTATCCAACCAAAGGGGTGCCTTTTGGTATATAGTAGCTATACCAGGAAGAAAGCGTAGTAGACTTACATCCTCCAAAGTAGGGGCAAGTTGCTGGGGTGATTCATTGGCAAGGCAATGGATTGGACCCAACTAAGGCTGGCTATTGAGTGAATGCCGCTGGGGGACTTAATTCAACTTAAAGATAGTCAAAGATTAGTTTCATTTTTAGCTTTATTTTGATGGATTCTGGTTTGTGATGGATCAAACTGAGAAGGAGCTCATATCAGTCTAGACCTATCTCATATTTACTGAATCAAAGGGAGTAGCTTCCATCAATGGGAGAACTATTCGACCAAAGGAGTGCCTTTCGGGTTGTAATGATCAATTTAAGGGAAGAAAGCTTGGGGACTCACATCTTCCACTACAAAGACCCAGGTGATGGTTACTTTGGGATAAATCAAACCCGATCTAGGGATGCGTCATTTGTGATAGTCATCAGAAAGAATGCGTCCATCTTACATCTTCCAAAGCGAGAATGACTGCAACCTCTTTGGCAAATAGATTGAACCCAACCTGGGCTACTAGAGAGTGAGTGACAGGATTTATCTCAACTCAAGTAGTGGACAATTTCCCAGGGAGTTTTGACAGCTAAGATAAGTTGCCTGTTTGGGAAAAAGGAGCCCTTTGGGGGCTTGAATTCTTAATCAACAAGCGAATTGATTTTGTTTGTTTTATTTAATTTGTTTTATCATGGAGTCCGGTATGTGGTGTGATAGGCCCACATGGCTTCAACCAATTGCTCATTCCACTGTTGTTTATTATCATCAAGAGTTTTCTTCAATATCTAGATGAGAGTTTTGTTGAATGCTTTTGCTAAGCCATTTACTCTGGGGTAGTAGATAGTAGAGTATCTCCAATCTATACCATGTCTTCTGGAGAAGCTGTTGATCTTCATGCTTTTAAATGATGTACCATTATTAGATATAATTCATCGAGGTACCCTGAACCTATATACGATATGATTCTTGAAAAACTAAAGCACGTGCTGAGCTATGACCTTTCTGAGTGGGATTTCTTTCGCCCACTTGAAAAAGTAATCAGTGGCAGTTAGAATGAACCGGTGACCCTTGGAAGGAGGATCGATCGGACCCACAATATCGGCACCCCAACACTCAAATGGCCATGAGGCCAAGGTAGGGTGTAAAATGTTGGGTGGTGGAGGACCACACTAGACATGGCATCTTCTAGCTACATCCATGCAGTCTGTAATCATCAAGGCCATTAGTGTCCAAGTTGCTTGATCTTCATCTTCATCTTGGGACTAGACTGATGTGCTCCAAATAAACCTGAATGTACCTCAATTACAATGCCACGGGCTTCATATTTATCTAAACAACGTAATCACATTTGGTCAAAGGACCAGCGGTACAGAGTGCCATCAACAAGCGTAGGAGAGTGCTCTCTGTTTCACCTAATGGGCTTGTGACATTTCTTGAGGTAGTTTGCCAGTGTTCAAATAGTCTATGAACGATTTTTTCCAATCCAGTTCCTCATCCTTTTTGGTTACGACAACCTCCCCTTCAAGAGATTGTCTCTCGATGAGTTCAGCATCAGTAAGGGATACGACTTGCTATTTTGGACCCTTATTGAAATGGACTCATCTTCCAAACCTGCCAGTTCCTTGGCAAGTTTGGCCAAAGAATTTGCTACTATGTTCTCTACTCGGGGAACCTTGTAGATGGTGACTTCAAGAATTTGGGCCGACAGCTTCATGGTATACTCGTGGTAATGACAAAGCTTGGGTTTGAGAACCTTGTAAAACCTGGCGATTTGGTTGATGACCAACTGAGAATCCCCAAAGATGTTGATGCCCTTGACGTTGATTATGATGACTAACTCCGAGATCAAAGCCTTATATTTGACTTATTGTTGGTCGGGGTTGGATAGATAGTATGAGAATCATCACATGCAGGTTAGAAGAACTATTCCTACCACCTTTCAGGGAGAATAGATTGTGGTTTTCCCCTTTATGAAAAGAAGGCTCAAAAATATATCCATCGGCGGTTGTTGGCCTCCCTAAGTTTATGATTTGTTCATCAGAGATCATCACTAAGAATCGAAGTGGGTGTGTTGCAAAGAAATCTACTTCCTTTTATTGTACGAGGGTACAGAATGTCAAACTATGAAAGTATCATGGACATCTAACATGATAGTATTGTCGGTCATGAGATACTCTGAGAGGATTTGTTCGGATCAAATTCACCTTATGAGAAAACATATAATGCCGTAGATTTTGGGAAGTAAAGATTAAAGCTAGATAATGTTTCTCAAGAGGTGGGAAGTTCACTTCAGCAGGAATCAGATGATGACTGAGGTAGTAGAGAGTGCTCTCCTTTTCTTCATCATTGTCTTGGGTCAACAAAGTGCTGAGAGAGTCATCCAATGTAGGCTTGAGGATGAGTGACCGCCGGGATAGAGCTTCTAGAGCTGACTTCACCAAAATCTTTGTCTTCAAAGGCATTCGACTTATCATCCCCTTGAACTTGGCATCCTTTTTGACAAGTGCTGAAAATGGCTTTCATCTTCCTGATAGGTTGGAGATAAAGCATCTCAGATATGACAACCATCCTTGGAATGATATGAGTTGTGTTATGCTTTTAGGAGGTGGCATTTCTAAGATAGCTTTGATCTTTTCAGGATCTATCTCTATTCCCTGTCAGACAACAAACCTAAGAAATTTTCCTGAAGGTGCTCTGAATGCATACTTCAAAGGATTCATTTTAAGATTATATTATCTTAATTGTCCAAAATTACTCTCAAGTCAAATAGATGATCTTCCTTTTCTCTACTCTTGACTACTAGATCATCAACATAGCACTCAACCTGATGATGGATGAGTTCATTGAAGATATGAGTCATGGCCCGTTGGTATGTAGCACCAGCATTTTTAAGGCCAAAAGGCATGACCTTATAATAAAAGATTCTGATCGGGGTTTGAAAAGCGGTGTTTCTTTCATCTTCAGGGGACATCTTGATTTGGTTTGTAGCGATGACCCATGAAAAGAAAATCATGAGATGAGACAATGTCCACCATTAATTCTGGTATAGGAAGAGGAAACACATCCTTAAGACATGCCTTATTTAAGTCCCAGAAATCGACGTAAATGCAAATTTAGTCATTCTTCTTCTTAACTAGTATGACACTGGCTAACCAGGTAGGGTATTTTTCTTCCCTGATGAAACCAATATCAATCAGTTTCTTGACTTCAGAAATGACCTGTTGTTTGATTTCTAATCGCATGCGTCTAGGAGCTCATTTGATAGGGGTAGCGTTAGGATTTATTGCTAGTTTATGGACTACTATGTTAGGAGATAATCTGGGCATCTCTTCATAACTCCATGTGAAGCAGTCTTTAAACTTAGTCAATAACCTAACTAAGTCATTGGTTTCTTCTTTATTCAGCAACGAATTGATGTACATTGGGTGTAAATTTTCTTCTATCCCGAGGTTAATTTCTTTAAGCTTGTCTATAATTGAATGAATCTCCTCTTCAAATTTTGGAGGTGCATCCTTGATCTGAAGATCATCTGAGATTTCTAAACACACATTCTCATAAGAGTTGGTGTTGTGAAAAGAACCAATCAGACTCCAAATGATTGGTAACAACAATGGATTGTCGGGGACCATACAAATCCTAGTCCTACTCTTGATTGTGCTTCTCTGCCTATATTGTTCCATAGCTTTTCAAATTCTACATTACTGGTGTATGAGGAACTAAACCTTTTTGTAAGATTATACAAGGCGAGTAAAAGTCAAATGATAATTCCATTAATTCTTTAAATGAATCCTCCTCAAGTTCTACATCAACTTCAAGAATTGAGGATGATGATCCCAAAAAGAATCTCTTTGGCTTCATGTCACTGGAAGACTTAGGGGCTTCCTTAACTACTAAACCTTCAGCTTTTTTAGATGGAAGTGAGGTTAGAGCTAAGGTTCCCAACTATTGCCTGACAGTTTCATATAGACCTAATTCGAATACTTTACTTTGTCTATAGGCCTAGTCTTCATCGCTATCTTGATCGAAAGTCACCTCCAATGGGATGCACTGAGAGGGGTTGGCTGGTATGCTGATCACATTAGGCTCATCCTCCGAGCTGCAATCCAAGTCTATATGAATAGTAGGGATACTCTTGTGAATTGGAACATAACCTCTGTTGGCTGATGGCCAACCATGGGGTCTTCCACCTCTAGAACTTCCTCTATTTCTACCTCTGCCTTTGTCTAAAGGAGGTTGAGTCATTCTACCCACACGTCCATATGATGGAATGGACTGTGGGTGGAATGTGATATGCGGCTCTATTTCTTCTTCAAGTCCCCTTTCTTGTGCACTTGAATTTTCATTTTTCTTTGCTTTTTCTTTTTCTCATTCTTTTTCTTCATTTCCTTTTTCTTTTATGTTTGAATTTTGTCCAAGTTCATGAGAAAGAGTGTGTTGAGGAAGATAGTAGGCCACATCCTCATGAATCTCAACCTCTCTAACTAAAAATGGCTTTCATCTCCATTGACATGGTATTCAATCCCATCCTTTTTGAACTTGATGCACTGATGGAGGGAGGATGGAATTATCTTATTCTGATGTATCCAAGGACTACCAAGAAAAGCAGTAAATGAAGTATTCAAATCAATTATGTAGATTTTGGCTATAATTTTCTAGTCACCTATCTCCAAAGGTAACACTATGGAACCTAAAGCCCTCTCACCTTGTTCATTGAATCTTCTCAATATCATTTGATCTCCTCGAAGTGTGGAGATGTCGATCCTTAAATAGGCAAGTGTCTTTAGACTCATAATGTTCACTAATGCACTTGGATTGATGAGGACTCTGGCAAGTTTGAATTTGCCTATGTCCACTAGTGATGTAGAGGGGACGGTTGTGCTCCATGTCCCCTAGAAGAAGGTCTTCATCTGTAAAAGTGATCCCCTAGGCTTCTTTTGTGTAATGTGCCTCCTTACTAATAGCGGTCAACTGAGCTAAACGTATTTCATGATCAAGGAGAGCCTTAATTAATGATTCCTCATCTATTTAGACAAGGGCATTGTATATACTTAGCTTAGATGACAACTTTCTTAGATGAGAGATGACATTGTAGTCCACCTTCGGCTGATCCTCCACAAGTATATCCAAGGGTGGAGCATCCTATGGAGGGGCTTCTCAATCTTTTGTACCAATGACTTGTTTCCCTCTATCTTGAGGTGTTGCCCTAGGAGGTAGAACCTTACCACTACAGAGGTTGACTTCGGTGATCTCTTGTGGAAGGGTAATGGAATATTCTACCTCCACATCAGGCTCACCTACAGCTTCTCCTATGGGACCCTTAGAATCAGATGATTCCAAGTCTATCTCAAGAGGCGAACCCATAGTATTCAGAGTAGGAAAATCCAACTATGAATCAGAAAGATTGAGATCAAAATTATTATAGTTATTTTGACTTGAAGAGTTATCATTAAAAATAGAAGTAGACAACCCATCAGAAGTGACACAGATGTAATTCAAACTAGCTTTATTCTTTAATTTCTTGGATTTGATAGGAGGTACAAAGTAGAAATCAAGTAAAGTAAGAGGGGTAAGGGATTTGGTGCCCTTATCCAGATAAGAGTTCTACTAGAAGAAGAAGAGGAAGTAGTGGAGAAGTCTCATGTGGTAGCTTATGAGCGGAGGCTGGACTCGATCGGTGGTTGCTCTACTAGGCTATCTCAGGAGCACAGCTCTCTTCTTCTTGAGTTCCCCTTTCGTTGGCGGACTTGCAAACCTTCCTTGATGTTGGAGGTTTGGTACTCGAGAACCTACAAGGAAAGTTTTTTGATCTTCTGAATGATCTTTTTAGAGGTTTTGGATAAGGAGATATCCCAACCTTCTTTAGTTTTGGAAAGATCACAAGTATCCCTAAGGATTACCCTGATGGAACTAGATGGTTGTTCCATAAGGTATTCCTTCTGGATAACTATAACACTAATCTTGAAGCTATGTTCAAGCCAGTCCTTGAAGGTGAAGCAATCTTCTAAACCATGATCGAGCATATAGTGATAAGGGTAAAAGTTAGGATCATGGCTTTTGCCTACTTCCTCCAGTCTTTTAAGTTCGTAGCTAAAAATCAGGCTTGTTTAAGAGGTTCTTAAAGATCTTCTAGATGACTTCCCTCTTAAATGAATAAGGCTTATGAAGCTTATCTAAAAGAGTAGGTGGACCATAGCTACCTGTTGGCGATATGTATACCACTGCTGCTGGTGATGTAGTTGAGGCAGAGGTGGTGCTGGCCATGGAGGCTGCTGTGGAGGCCGGTGGGGTTGCCTCGGTGGTGGTAGAGGAGGTGCAAGGGAAGCCTTTCATAGTCTCTTGGATTGATCTCTAGCTGGTTGCTTCCCCTTATTTACCTCTATCATTATTCCCAGCTTCTTCTCATAGACCTTCTACGGCTTTGGCTTAGGCTTAGGCAATTGATCTTGAAAAGATAACTGTTTGGCCTCTCATTGTAGACTAGCCACCTTGTTGATTAGCTTCTCAAAAGTTTTGATAGTGAAGCCCTTAAGCATGAAGGCAACCGGGCCATATATATTCTTTAGAAGAATCTCAATGACATCTTGTTCAGACAATTGCGGTTCACATTTCATACTCAGGCTACGCTATATGAGAATATAGTCAATAAGGGACTCACCTTGGTGTTGTTATGGTACAACGAGATTGCCCACAGTAACCCTTTGTTAAGCTCCAGCAAACCTCTTGATAAAGAGTTGCTCCAACTCAACAAATGTCTTTACTGAACTATTGGGAAGTTCAACATACCAGTCAAAACCTATCCCTGCTAGGCTACTAACAAAGAGGCAGAAAAGCAAAGTATCACTGCCACTGGCGTTGCAACAACTGGCTTTAAAATGGGCGATGTGTTGCCTTGAGTTTCCACTACCATCAAAACTCTTGAAGGAAGGTGGCATAAAACCCTTGGGATATTGGATTGCATCAAATTCCTCTAGGTAGGGTCTACCCTTTGAAACTAATGATCCTCCCTAGGCTTGAGCCAACGCTTCCTTCACTTGCTGCTCAACCATGGGCTTTATGTCTTTTTCTTGTATGGAGGTACTTTCCACTACCTTCCTATGCATGCTAGTGATACCTTGCTCGACGGGAGGTAAGGTCTTGGCTGGGTCCAAGACATGCACTAACTGGCTGGTCATTTATGATGATGAATTACTGGTGCTTATTTCTGAAGTATTGAAATTATTGCTAATAAGTCCTCAAGCTACTTTGCCATCCTATTTATCTTTTCATCTTTCTATTTTAATTATGCTGGGATGTTGATGCAAGTGGTCTGTGTCTTCCTGCTCGGCATCATCACCTTCCATAGCCGCTCTCGAGGAGGATCCTCAGTCTACTATGCACCCCTGAGTCTCCCAAAATCATCTTCATTGGGATCAAAGGCGACCTTCTCCTCATCGGACCAATACCCTAATTTCTTTTCATGAAATAATGAGCCACTATCTCATCAAGAATGATCAAACACAAATATCTTTGGTATGTGATGTGATCATTGTCATATCGGGAGGCCAGACCTCCCCTTCTGGAGAATCAATCCTATGAGGACTATACTGCTAGAAGAGACACACCTCCCATTGGCTCTAAAGGTGACACTCTAGGAGGCTCTATCATGGGTGCAATTGGCTATCATCTCCCTCTAAACCATCTCCATGTCTTGCTGGTGTTGGTGAAGGGGATGACCATGCTTGAGTCTTCCTTCGCACCATCATTAGGGTAGAAGGTTGAGTAGGAGAGTTTGACCTTGCCATAGTAGGCGGTGTAGATGGAGTAGGCTCCCGATCCGGATCACCAAGTGTATGCTTCTCGGATGTAGCCTTCATGGCCTTGACAAAATTGGAGATCTTTGTGACATGAAGCAGTGGCGATGATGGGGGGGTAGAGTGGTGTGGTGGAGACACCACCGACTCTCTATGAATAAGAGCTATTCTCCTGTGAAGGGTGGTCCCAGTAGCAGGATGCTATTTGTATGGTCGCGTGGGTCACCGGGAGGTCGAGAGTGTCAGAGTTGTGTTGTGAACCTCAGCCTCTCCTCGGTGATATGAATGGATGTATGGGCCTCTCTGGCCCTCTCTTGTCGAAGATGTTTCCCCATGCTGTGGGGGATGATAGATCTCAAATCAAATTGAGCTCCAGGACACACATCCATAGCTCCACGACTGGTGTAGACGGAGGAGGCATCATGACCTCCCCTCAGCTAGGGGCGTCTTGAACCACGTGGAGGTGAAGTATGGATCCTCTAGCATCCTCTCTGTAGACCAGAGATGAAACGGTTCTTTGCCGGAAGTCAAATAGGCAACTCCTCATGACGGCGCCTCCATCTCTCCAATCTGGTATGGTGCTTAATCATGCGGTTTATTCCTCCTTTGTGTTCTGGTAGGATGAGTGGAGTAAGAGCTAGACTCGTACTCAAAAGTAGTGGAGGCAATCCCTGGGATCAGGGGAGCCTTATCCTTAGAGGGTACTGATGAGTGAGTACTAGCCCTCACTTGGGCGACATGAGGCCACATGGCACGGTGTCTTTGGTACTATCACTACTATTGTAACTACTACTTTCCTCTTTAGAGATATCATCGAAGGTAAATCGATTTGAATGATGGCCGACTTTGCGACCACTGGTCCCTACGGTTGGGAGGGGTGCCCTCATGGGTGATCCTCACCCTCAAAATGGAAATGGATGAGATGGGTATGATCCTCGGGGAGATTGGCTGATCCAAGGCCAAGTCCATGGTGAAAGTGAACACAAACTTCTGAATGGTCAGAAAATTGAAAAGTAACTATTAAATGGATTTAATGGAAACAAACTTGGATCATTTTTGTTGATTTTGAATTTGAATTTAAAATTTGAACCCACATCCAACATCTTGGAAGTGTTAAGTGGGGTTCAAATGGATTTAGAAGATTTAGATTTGATTGGAAAGAAATTTTGAATATGAATCCACTTTCAACAAATTTGGGTATGTTGAAAATGGGTTCAAATATTTTTTAGAAAGATGCTTCCATAGGTTCATGTTTTGAATTTTGATTTTGATTTGAGGACCCTTTCCTTTAACAAAATTGGGTATGTTAAAGTAAGGGACAATTGGTTTTGATTTTGATTTGATATTTTGGAATTCACTCACTTAGCAAATTTGAGTATGCTAAGTGAGGTGTTTGAAAAATAATTATTTCTTTTTCTTTTTGTTTGCTTTTGTCTTGTGACTCTTTGGTGACTTTGAAATTTGGAATTCCCACATAGCAAATTTGGGTATGCTAAGTGAAGAATCCAAGTGTGTTTTACTTTTTTTTTTTAGAAATTTTTTGAAAATAGGATTCTTAGCAAATTTGACTATGCTAAGGAAATCCTAAAGTGTTTTATTTATTTTGGATATTTTGATTTTTTTTAAAAAATAGGATCCTTAGAAAATTTAGGTATGCTAAGGAAATCCTAATGTGTTTCATTTGATTTTGATTTATTTTTGATTGAAAGTGGAGCCTTCACTTTAGCAAATATGATATGCTAAAAATGATGTTCTATTTAATTTTGTGAAATGAAAATTTCACTTAGCAAATTTGAGTATGCGAAATAAAATCCCAAAAGATGTGTTTAAAATTTTTGTGTTTCAGTTTTGTTTTGAAAATAGGGGCTTCACTTTAGCAAATTTGGTATGCTAAAGAGTGAAGTTCAAAAAGTGGTTTTAAGAAATTTTGTAAAATGGAAATTTCACTTAGCAAATTTGAGTATGCTAAATGAAATTCCAAAGGCATTTCAAATTTTTTGGTTTTGAATTTGGAGACTTCACAGTATGAGTATGCTAAATGAAGTTCCAAATGTGTTTGTAAATTTTTGGTTTTGAATTTGGAGACTTCACTCAACAAATTTGAGTATGCTAAATGAAGTTCCAAATGTGTTTGAAAATCTTTTGGTTTTGAATTTGGAGACTTCACTTAGCAAATTTGAGTATGCTAAATGAAGTTCCAAATGTGTTTGAAATTTTGTTTTGAATTTGGAGACTTCACTTAGCAAATTTGAGTATGCTAAATGAAGTTCCAAATGTGTTTGAAATTTTTTGGTTTTGAATTTGGAGACTTCACTTAGCAAATTTGAGTATGCTAAATGAAGTTACAAATGTGTTTGAAAATTTTGGTTTTGAATTTGGAGACTTCACTTAGAAAATTTGAGTATGCTAAATGAAGTTCCAAATGTGTTTGAAAATCTTTGGTTTTGAATTTGGAGACTTCACTTAGCAAATTTGAGTATGCTAAATGAAGTTCCAAATGTGTTTGAAAATTTTTGGTTTTAAATTTAGAGACTTCACTTAGAAAAATTGAGTATGCTAAATGATGTTCCAAAAATGTTTGAAAATTTTTGGTTTTGAATTTGGAGACTTCACTTAGCAAATTTAAGTATGCTAAATCAAGTTCCAAATATGTTTTAAATTTTGAAAACATAATTGTTAAGTTTTGGATTTTTTAAAAAGAAGTCTTCCATTTCACAAATTTGGGTTATGTAGGAATGGAAGTCAATCTTTGTTTTTTCGAAATGTGAAAATTTTGTTTTGTGTGTGATTATTTATTTTTGAAAGAGGAAATTCCAACTTAATCATATATGGAATATGTTTAAGTGGGATTTCCAAATTGTTATTTTATTTAGAATGAAATCCTCATTCAATAAATGTGGGTATATTGAATGGAAAGGTTCATATGTGCTTTTTGAAAATTTAGTTTTGTTTGAAAATAAAACTTCCATTCAATAAGTGTGGGTATATTGAATGGAGAGGTTCATGTGTGCATTTTGAAAGTTTTATTTTTAATTTTGATTTTGATTTTTGGAGAGATGATTGTTTATTTTATTTTTGAAAATGAAATCTTCATCAAAATGAATTGAGGAAAGATGTTCATTTATGCTTTTGGAAAAGATTGTTAGTTTTATTTTGTTTTTGTTTTGAAGATTCCTACATGCAACAATTATGAGAATTGTTAGATGAGGGTGCATTTTTGAAAGAGTACTTTTTGAAAAGCAAGATTTTTATGTAAAATTTATTTTGTTTTTATTATTTTAGAATGAACCTTTTTTTATCATAAAGATGATAAAGAGGAAGTCTTTAAATGTTTTCTTTTATTAGATTTTTATTTTTACCCATTGGAGAACCCAACGGGGTTTTAAGACCAACATGAGGTGAGGTCCTAAAACCTAAAGATGTTGGCTAGCTTGACTTAAGAATGAAATAAGTTAAGTGCCAACGGAAAGAAAGATAGTCTTGGGTTCATACAAAAGTACAAACCCACTATCAATATTTAGAGACAATGATCATTTACCAAAGATGGAGAGAGGAACCATTCCCAGTGGAGTCGCTAGAAAAATCTGTGGGTGGAAATTTATTTTCCTGCCTTCATCTATCCTCCTTCTTTTTGGGAGAAAGAAGATAAATAAAAATAGGAATATAATGCCTTGGTCGGATGCCACACAGATCCATAGATGTACTTATTAAGGTGGTCGGATGCGACATTGAGGAGAAGTGTACTATCTCAAAAGACAGAAATCACCACCCTACAATATACCTAATCATCAAAAATAAGGACAAGGGGTCTTGATTGAGATTCCCCCTACTTTACATGAAAAGTAAAGTAGGTTTATTTTAAATTGAGTTCTCAGGCAAGCCCCATAGTTAATTACATCAGGAATGGGGATTCCTTAGAAAACTCTAAGGTAAATGATCATTCTAAAGATCTCAAGATATTATCAATCGATCAGTTTATTTTGAAAATCAAATGGGATTGATCAAAGAGAGAGTTATTATCAAGCCAAATGAAGATAAGTAGGAGATGTTCATGATGCTAGGAAACCTAACAAACATCTCAAACTATCCTATGATTGGGCTTTATATTTTTGAAATTGATTTAATTTGTTTGAGTTGAATTTTTCATTTGAAATTTAGGGCTTATGATTCCACAACACAAGATTATGAAAATGCCTAAGAGGTGAGGATTTATACTTATGGCCCGCAAAGGGGAGAAGCAACCTCAAAACATAAATCTAAGAAACTTTGGCGAGGGCCATAATCACAACCTAAATCTAAGATGAAAATGAGTAATTGGTCTCCACAAGAGAGGACAAACCACCCGACTTTTTGGACTTACAACTGGGTGGCCGCCAACTAACTCCTTCTATGATTTTAAATTCATGCAGGCAAGTCATATGCTTTATGCAAGATATCTAGGGTGTTATCTATTTAGAAATTGACTAAGTCCTTAAACTCACGCCTTAAGAGACTAGATCATGTACGTGCATGAGTAATGACCTAAATCTAATGTAATTCATATTACATTTTTTTGGACAATCATTTTAACTCAGGCTAATAGGATTTATATGCCTAATGCATGAGAAGTAATATTATTGGCCAAAATTAGCGAGAAGGGAGGAGGTGTGTTTCCACCATGACTCAAAGGTTAAGTTTGGCAAAGGTGGAAGCCTCCAATCAAGAGTGAAACAAGATGCATTAATGCATGATGTTATAAAAGAATACTCATCCAAAGGGGTTGTTAATTTATTTTCTTTTTCTTAGTGATTATGAGTTATTTATTTTAATTTTGAATTGTTAAATTTAGTTGAAGATTTCTTTTTCTCTAAGAGCCTAATCATCATCCAGGCCATACATAAAGTAAGGAAGAAACTAGGAAAAGGATGCCACTTAATGCACAAGCTAAACAAATCATCAATCAATTTATAAAGCTAATCACAAAAGAATAAGAGGCCATTATCAGTGGTACCCAATCACAAACCTGAAAACAAATTGCAGCCAAGCTCTACCCTATACAACCTAGATTACAAATGAATTAAATATAATTAAGCAAGGAATTCATTATTATGGGGATTCTTCAAGCCTCATTTCTTCATTCTTTTTTCTTCTTCTTTTGTTTTTTGCTTCTTTCTTTTTCTTTTCTTTCTTTTTTTTGGTTGTATAAATGCTGTATATATATATATAAGAAAATATATTATGAATATATATATATATATATATATATATATATATATATATATATATATATATATATATATATATATATATGAAAAGGAAAATGGAAATCTAATTAACACCTGCAAAATAGAGATTAGCTAAAACAAACAGTACAAATCCCAAGCATGTATATTGGACTTAACACCCCACATGTGGGTGACTAAGTCCACCTAGCCTATTGGATTATGCTTAGGGGTATAAACACCTGCACATCAAAAAGCATTTATATTTTTATTTATTACATCACCCTTTAAGCACAATCTCCTACAAAGACAATAATTAGACTAAGATTGCCCTACCATTTAGTCTATGCATATGCATCCTAACATCCAATCTAAAACATAACATCACAAAATAAAAGCAAACATCAAATCATGCACCATCCTAACCTAAAGCTAGAAGTGGTGACTTAGCCTAATGTGTGTGCTTTTGAGGTTTGTGTGATATGTTTAGCTATGGTTTTAAGTTAGAGTTTTCTAAGTGTAAAAAGTGTTCAACTTAGAGGAGGATTTCATTTAAGTGGTTTAATTGTTTTGGGTTGATTTTATTTTATATTTTGATTGGGTTCAAGTGAATCCTACAATTAATTACTAAGTTAAAGAGAGGAAAGAGAAGAGAACTCCTCTTTCCTTCCCTAACCTAAGTAATTTCTAAAGTGGATTCATGTTTTAATTTTGTTTAGTGAATATTTTATTATGTGTTTTAATTAATCCTAAGTTTAGATAAAATCTAAACAAACCTATTCAAAAAGAAAGATATTTTAAAATTAAATAAAGTGGGTTAAGATCACAAAACACACATCACTTCATTTCTTTCCCAACATATATAACATGCATATGAATGAATCCTAAGCATATCTATACATACCAAATGGGAATATTTAACACACTTTATGATGCATGCTAAGTAAGTTACTTTAAAAAATTTGAGTGTTTATGATGCATGATTTTCATTAAGTAGAAAAAGAGGGTTTCTTATCCAATTTTCACATGCACACATGAATGTATGAAAGGCATAAGTGAGTACAGAGCCATTATTAGCACCAAGGGTGTAAGGTACAAGACTTATTTAGGGCTACTTAAAGCCTCGCAACCCGGGTTGTCCAGACTAATATATCACTTTCCTTAAACACAAACATGTGTACAAAAGATGTGAATGGAAAAGAAAGATGCAAAAGTTCATATTTATTTTATTTTGGTTTATTTATGCAATTTATATGTGTAAGTGTAGTTGTCCTTCTTATGTTATAGCATAGGAATGAATAGGAAATGGAATTAGGCAAGTGTTGTGTTCTTTTTAAATGAACTATACACTTTGCCAAATCCTATTCAAAACTATACCAAAAGAGAGAAATAAAACTACACTAAGCACATCCTTATATTTTACTCACATGCAAGCTTATAAGTAAGATATAAGTAACACACTTTCAATTTTGATAATTGATTCATATATTTTGAAAATAATTTGGATTCAATAGTGATAATAGCCACTCATATTCTTACTTTAGCCAAAACATGCAATTTTGACATAAAGGGAACATTTTCATTTTAAATTTGATTTTTCTTTTGAAAAGCATGAATGTATGAAATCATATGACACACATATTTAGCATGTTGGAAAAGAACTAAAGTAAAAGTATGTAAACACATTCACCTTAATTAATTCCTAAAGACAATCTTATGAAATAAGAAAGCTGAAAGCAAATCAAAGTTTGTTTAATGTGATTTTTATTTGACCTTGAGTTTGATTTAATTGGAAAAATGTGAGGTGATTTTGATATTCTTAACCCATTCCCACATGTGTTCGATATTTTTTTAATTTTTAGATGATTAATTTCATTTTTTATATTTTGATTAGCTTAAGGTATGAATTAAGCATGTTAATTACCCCTTACCTACACCACCTTAGCATAGTTAATGAAATAATTATGAGCCAATGAGATGACATAAAATCACATAAGGAATTTAAATTTGCAATGCACCTAGGAAGAAAAGGGCCTAATGCAATTTGGCTCATGATTAATGATTAATTAAGCTAAGGGGTTTAACTTAAGTAATTTCAAAACACCCCTCACACATATGAGTTGAATTTTGATTTCCTTAATTGTACTTAGGCTCTTGAACACCTAAGCAAACATCCCAAGAAGAATTAATTGAGTTTTGGAAAGTTTTAGAATTTTGTAAAATTAATTAAGGGGGTAATTAGTGAATTAACCTTAATTAGGGATGGATTAAGGAAGAAAAAGGGGGTTTAAGGAATAGCTTAAGGGAAATGCCCCAAAATTATTCCCTAAACCTCCCATTCATTTAAACAGACCTTAATCAACTCAATCATAGGGTTAAACCACTAATTATACCTTTAATTAAGTCTAATTATATTAATAGAGTGATTAAGGAAGTGAACTAGCAGTTCTCCTAATTAAGCCACCAATAAATCCCAAGAAAATTAGGAGAGGCAGAAGTCATCCCTCTAATTGTACCCAAGAAGTTTGAGATTAATTAGTAGATTAATTAAAGAATAATTAGCAAATTAATATCCCTAATAAAACCCAAATTCAGAGAGAAGAACTATAGAAAATTATTCAAAATTAATTTTAAAATATTTTATGTTCAATTATCTTTCTAATGTAATTTATTTCATATTTTTTTGGTTTTTTTATGTTGAGATATGAATTTTAGAAGCTTAGGTGATTAATTAGAACTAAATAAATCCTAATTATATCACTAATCCTACTGACACCATGCATGCAGCTGACATAGTATGCACTTTACACTTGTCACCACCTGATTGGTTATTTAAAACATCACATCGTAGATGGTGGTGGCGCGCTTTCGCCATCAATCAAGGATCACGTGAGATTAAAGCCATGGATCAGAGGATTAAATATAAAATATATGCATTTTAATCTTAGCCTTCCATCTAAAATGCATGGATGGATGGCCAGAGATCTATCCCTGTAATAGCCTGTGAGCCATGGAGACTATCCATATTTGAGGCCATGATCCGAGCTCGATTGGGCTCGGATTAGGATGAAACTCAACCCACACCATCAACATGCATCCTCGATCACATCTAATGGTCAAGATCTTATGCCATTAACATTTCTTTTACAAAGCTTCAAACCATATTGAATTTAAGATCAAGAAAATGGCATACCTCGTCGGAGGTGATCTCCGGCTCTCGTTTCCCTTCTAAGTTTCGTTGAGAAGCTTTTTGAAAGTTTGAGGCAGGTGAGTGGATCCTCTACCAACCTCCTCCTTGCTGAGAGCTTAGCCTTGATCAATTGATCTCCCCTTGCTTTAAGAACTTGAAAGAGAGCTTGGGCAAGCTCGATTGAGCTCCTCATGGAGTGCAAAAGGGAATTGCAGATTTTGAGCATGGAGGAAATTTTCAATGACCTCCTATTTTTTAATCTAAAAATCGAAATGAAGTAAATCCTCTCAATTTCTCACTTTCAAGTTCTAGCTCCAAGAGAGGGTTAGAATGATCAATTGAGTATATCTCCCCATTTGGCAATCGGATGGCCGAGCATAGGCTTACCATTTTGATCCAATTTCCTTGATTCAAAGGGTTTGTTAGGTTGCTAGGACTATCCTTGAGTTCAATTTGGCTAGAGGAGTGGGAATATGAACTCCCCATGTGCTCAAAATAAGTGGAGGCATGATTCCCATGTGGCCAGGGAATGGTCGTTTGGCCGGGTTGGGATGACCCAAACTCATTGGGTTGCACTAGGTCCATTAGTGATCATTTGATAAAGAAGATGCAAGTGGTATGGAGGACCAAATTCCAAGTGAAATTGGCCAAAATTTAATGGCCTGGGGTAATAAGATGGTCATTTGGCCTATTTTGAATTTGGGTATATTTGGTATGTTGAGATAGGTTTGGCCAAGTTTCATTATTTGGAGTTCATTTGGTATGGTTTGGCTCATGTTGACCCATTTAGGTCAAAATGGGTCAACTGGTCAAGTTCACCAATGGTCAAATGGGTCAAACCAAGTGGTCAAGTTCATATGACTATTTGAAATATTTTGGTGGCTTTGGTTTGATTCAATTTGGTTTAGGTTTGAATTTGGTTCATATGACTTTATTTAGGTCAAATGGGTCAAGTTGACCAAATTGACCCATTTGACCTATTTGAGCTCGGTCATAGGTAGGTTTAGGTTTGGTTGTTCATATATAGTGGATTAGTATCTTGTTTTCAATTAATTTTGGTTAAGTTTGAATTTAGCTTAATATGACCCTTTAGGTCAAGTTGGGTTCAAGGTAAATTGGGCTAGGTTAGGTCTAGTTGGCCAATTGAGGCTTTGGTCAAGTTCAACAAGTGATTTGGAATGAACTTGACTCATTGGTTTCAATCAATTTGGCTGAGATTAAGTTTTGACATATTTTGACTTTTAAGTCAAGTTAAAACTTGGGTCAAGTGGCCAATTGGGCTAGGTTAGGCTCAAATGTTGACTTCAAGTTCAAACATTGATCATGAATGACTTGATCAATGGTTTCAATCAATTTGGCCTATGGTGGATTTTGGCTATGTTGGGTTTCATTTTGGCTAAGTGTTGACTTAGTCAACCCCAGTTTGACTTGGTTTGACACAATTTGATTGATTGATCATCCCATGATGATTGTTGATCATGATGGAGGCAGATGGGCTTAGTTCAATCCAATTTGGTTAGGATTAGAATTTGGCTCATAAGTACTTTAGGCACTTTGGGTCAAGTGAGCCTAAAATGGCTTGGTCAAAGCTTGATTTGTTTGATTGAACTTGTATATGGACTTATGATTGAAATATAAATCCATTTGCAAGTGGTTTGAAGTCAAATGAGTTTTGATTCATTTGACAATTTCAAGTTCAAAGGGTGAACATGAAATGAATTTTGGCTTGATTTTTGAACTGAGTTTTGATTAAGTGATTAAAGTTTGTGTTTATATTTGGATTCATGTTTGAAGGATTGATTGAATAATGAAGAAAATCAAGAGTTTGGCTTGATTTGAAGTTGATTTGGCTAAGTTCAGGAATTTGACTTGAAAGGCTTAGGTTAGATTTGATTGAATTTGAAATTGAATTTTTGGAATTGGTTTTTATTGTTTGAATTTATATTTCATTTATATGTGAATATAAATGAGAATATAAATAGGTTATGAGAAAATTTCAAGGATTTGAAGTGATTAGAATATGATCTAGGCTATGTCCTTAAGAGAAAATCAAAGTCACTTAGGAAAGATTTAGAATTTAGAATTTGACTTTTAGATTTAGTTTGATTGATTTGAGTTTATATTTCATTTATACATATGAATATAAATGAGAATATAAATGAGTTATGAGAAAATTTCATGAATTTGAATTGATTTAGATTTGATTTAGGCTAAGTCCTTAAGAGGGAATTAAGGACTTAGTAAATATTTCAAACTTGGAATTTTAATTGATTGATTTGAATTTATATTTCATTTATATATGTGAATATAAATGAGAATATAAATGAGAATATAAATGAGTTATGAGAAAATTTCATGAATTTAAATTGATTTGAATATGATTTAGACCAAAGTAAGAGGAATTAAGGACTTAAGAAATATTTGACTTGGAATTTCAATAATGGTTTCAATCATGGATTTCAATCATATGGCATTAATTTGATGGAGAAAATCAAGATTGATTTGAGTTTGAGAAAATCAATTAGATTGATTTGGAATTTGACTTGAAGGAAGGAAGGTGAGGAGTGGTTCAAGCTAAGGAGGGAAAATTTTCCTAACACCCCAAGGCATGACCTATTCTATTGCTAACCTTTCAGTCTAGGGCTTTGAGTGTCCACTAATCACTAGATGTGTCTTAAGACTAAGGAACTCCTAAAGTCTAAGAGAAGTCCTATGTCTAAGAAGGAGGGGTTGAGAGCTCATCCTAAAAATGAGGTCAACATGTATCTTTAACATAAGAATTTATATAGAGCTTTAAATCATGTACCCAAATAATTTCATCAAAATAAATACAATCTTTGCATAATTTTTGTCTTCTTAATTATAAATACATGTGTATATATTCAATTAAAATGAGTATATAGTCTGGAGATCTTGGGAATACGAGGATTTAAGTAGCCCCAATGAGGTCATTTAATTACCTTACATCCTTGGTTAACAAAAGAACATACTTGTTTATGTCTTTTATATTCAAGTTGAGTATGCATGATTTTTCTTTAGTAGAAAAGGGTTGTTTTATCCAAAATTTTTACATACACACATGAAAGTAAGAAAGGCATAAGTGAGTACAGCACCATTATTAACCAGAGGTGTAAGGTATAAAACCTACTTATGGTTACTTAAAGCCTCGCAACCTTGGGGTTGTCCAGACTAATATACCACTTTCCTTAAATATAAATATGTGTATAAAAGAAATGAAATGGAAAAAAAGAATGCAAAATTATTTAATGAATTTATTTTTTTTATGCAATTTATGCATGCAAGTATAGGCAATCCTTCTTAAGTGATAGCATAGGGATGAATAGGGTATGGAATTAAGTAAGTGTTGGATTCTTTTCAAATGAATCCTACATCTTACCAACTCCTATTCAAAACTATGCCAACATAAGAAAGAAAGGGAACTTATGCTAAGCATATCTTTATAATATATCACATGTAAACTCATAATTAAAGTATAAGTAGCACACTTTTAGATTTGGTATTTGATTTATAGATTTTGAAAATAATTTTATTTTAGTGGTGATAATATCCACTCATATTTCTACTTTAGCCAACACATTCAAATTTGACATAAAGTAAACAATTTCATTTTAAATTTGAATTTGAAAAATATGAATGCATGAAACTACATGGCATATAGCTTAACATGTTGGGAAAGATCCAAAGCAATAAAAGTATGTAAACAAATTCACTTCACTTAAATCCTAAATACATTCTTATAGAATAAGAAAATTTAGAAAAAATCAAAGTGATTTTTGTTTAGGTTTGAGTTTGATTTAATTTTGAAAAGGTGAGATGAGTTTGTTGTTTCTAACCCATTTCCACATGTGTTTGAGATTTTTGTTTAATTTTTAGGTAATTAGATCCATTTTTATGTGTTGATTAGGTTAAGGTATGAATTAAGTAGCTTAATTAACCCTTACCTACACCACCTTAGAGAATTAACTAAATAATTATGAGCCAATGAGATGACATAAAACTCACAAGAATTTAAATTTGCAATGCACCTAATAATGAAAAGGCCTAATACAATTTAGCTCACAATTAAAAGTTAATTAAGCTAAGGGGTTTAACTTAAGTACTTTCAGAACACCCTTTCATACTTATGAAAAGGGTTTTAATTTCCTTAATTGAACTTAGGCTATTAAACACATAAGCATCTACCCAAGGTAGATTAATTAAGTTCTAAAACTTTTTAGAATTTTTGAAAATTTATTAAGGGGATAATTAATGAATTAACCCTTAATTAAAAGGTGATTAAGGAGAGAAAAGGAGGTTTAGTGAATAGCTTAAGGGAAATACCCCAAAATTATTCCATAAATCTCCTATTTATTGAATCTGACCTTAATCAACCCTAATCATAGGGTAAATCCACTAATCATACCATAATTATGCTTAATTATATGAGAAGGGTAATTAAAGAAACCATATGCAATTACTCTAATCAAGACTTCAACAAATCCCAAGAAAATTAGGGCAGGTAGAGGTCATCCCTTAAAACTTACCCAAGAAATTTGAGATTAATCAGAGGCCTAATCAAAGAGTAATTAGTACACTTTCCAATAAAACCAAAATTCAGAGAAAAGCATAATTCAAAACTCATCAAAATTAATTTTAAAATGTTCTATGTTTAATTATCTATCCATAGTTTTTAATTTCATAATTTTCTGATTTTTCTAGCAAGAGTTATGTATTTTAGAAGTTTTTTGAATTAATTAGGAATTAATTAATACACTTAACTAATCCCTGATTAATCCCTAGCTCACACAATGCATGGCGGTGAGGTGAATTTACATGCCGCGCCATGAGGGACAACAATCACCTCACAATTGGCGGCGGCTGCGCGCACGCTTAGATTCTCTATTATCCGATCAAAGATCAAACGACTGAGGATCCCCCCATGATTTATAAAGGATAATTAGATTTCTAAACGTGCTAAATAATCTCAGCTGTCCATCTAAAATGCATGGATGGATGAGATGAGCCAAGTTCTTCCCCTTGATCAACAGAGACCGTCCATGATCAAGGGAAAGATCCAAGCTCGATCTAGCATGGATTCACACCAAAATCAACCCACACCATCTAGAGACAGAGAGCGGCAAATCCAATATTCAAAATTCAATGAGATGAAAATTTATTTCACAAAGCTCCATGCCACATTGAGTTTAGTGATCAAAAATTTCATACCTCACTGGAGGTGATCACCGATGCTCGAGGTTGATGAGGAAACTTCATCGTGGAGATAAAGCCTTATTGAAATTCCTAGTCCCGGATTGAGTGGCTTTCTCTATGGATCAACACCACTTGAAGATCCTTGCGGCTTTGATCCAATTGCTCCTCACCTTGCTATGGGAACTCCAATGGAAGCTTGAGTGAGGTCAAATTGGTCCTTAGAAGAAGTGTGTAGGAGGAATTGGGAGGAAATCAAGTGTAGAAGAAGTTAGCAATTCACTCTACCTCCCATATTTTTCACTATTCAAGAGCCGAGAAGAAGAAAATGGGAAGAACTCTAAGAGGCTTAGGATCAATCCCCAATGGCTCCTCTGACTTCCTATTCTTCAATCAACCTTGAGTGTGTGAAAATAGAAGTGAATTAGGGGAGTATATCTCCCCTTTGAAGGATCGGATGGCTGGCAATGGTCTTGCCTCTCATGATCCAATTAATGAGATTGGAGAGTTTATTTTGACTATTTTGAGTGTGCACATGGTCGGTTTGATCCAAAGAATGGATTGCCAACTTCCCATGTGCTTGAATTGAGCTTGAGAGGGAGTTTAAAATTTCAAATTTAGGCTAGGTGGTCAGGTTTGGTCTAGGGACCAAATACCCATTTGCACCACTCATCACTAAGTCCCCTTGAGCTTTTAGGAAATCCTCAAGTGATTGTGAAGAGTGTATGTCCAAAATACCCATGGGTTATGCCAAAATTTATTCTATGGCCTAGGGGTAGGATGGTCATTTTGCTATTTTTTTCCACTTTGGACATGTTGGGTAAGTGGAGAAATTAGGTTTGGCCAAGTTCATTGAATTTGGAATCCATTTGATAGGGTTTGGCTCATGTTGACCCATTTAGGTCAAAATGGGTCAACTTGGGTCAAGTTGACTAATTGGTCAAACTGGTCAAACTAAGGATTGGGTCAAGTTCATATGACCATTTGAAATATTTTGGTGGCTTTGGTTTTACTCAACTTGGAATATATTTGGTTTTAGCTCATATGACTTCATTTAGGTCAAATGGGTCAAGTTGACCCATTTGACCTATTTAGGATAGCTCAAGGGTAGATTTAGGTTTGGTTAGTCGTATGGAGTGGATTGGTATCTTGTTTCCAATCAATTTGGATTAAGTTCAATTTTGGCTCAACATGACCCCTTAGTCATGTCATCTAAGGTCAATTAGTGTCTTAGTTGGCCAATTAAGCAATACGTAACTGAAACGGCAAGTGATTTGGTATGGACTTGACCCATTGGATCAATTTGGCTTAGATCAAGTTTTGACACATTTTGGCCCTTTAGGTCAAAGTGGGTCAACTTGGGTCAAGTGCCAGTGTAGGTTAGGCTCAAATGTTGGCTTGGTCAAGTTTAAACATAGCTCATGAGTGAACTTAGATCAATGGTTTCAATTAATTTGGCCTATGGTAGAATTTAGCTAGGTTTCATTTTAGGTTAAGTGTTGACTTGGTCAACCATTAGGTTTGACTTAGTTTGACCTAATTTGATTGATTAATCATCTCATGATGATTGTTGATCATGATGAGAGGCAAATATGAGTTTGGTTCAATCTAATTTGGTTAGGATCAAAAGTTGGCTCATAAGGGTACTTTAGGTCACTTTGGGTCAAGTGAGCCTGAATGGGTCAAATGGCTTGGTCAAAGCTTGATTTGAAGTTGGTTGATCTTGTATATGGACTCATGATCGAAATATAAATCCATTTACAAGTGGTTTGAAGTCAAATGGATTTTGATCCATTTGAAAATTTCATATTCAAAGGAAGAATATGAAAGGCTTTTGGGTTTGATTTTTGACTTGGGTTTTGATTGAGTGATTGGAGTTTGGATTTATATATGAGCTTATGATTGTAGGGTTGATTGAACCATAGATAAAATCAAGATTTTGGCTTGATTTGAAATTGATTTGGCTAATTTCAAGATTTTGGCTTGAAAGGCTTAGATTGGATTTTGAGTATATTTGAATTTGATTTTTGGAATAGGTTTTGATTGTTTGAATTTATACTTAATTTATATGTGAATATAAATGAGAATATAAATTGATCATTAGAAAATTTCAAGAATTTGAAGTGGTTTAATCATGATTTGGGTTAAATCCATTAAAAGGGAATTTAAAGGATTTAAAGCAATTTTTAAATTGAAATTTAATTTTTTTGAATTAGATTTGATTGATTTATGTTTATACTTCATTTATATATGAGGATATAAATGAGAATAAAAATAAGTTTTGAGAAAATCCCATGAGTTTGAATTGACTTGATCATGATTTAGGTTAAATCCATTAAAGGAGATTTAAAGGATTTAAAGGAATTTTAAATTAAAATTTAATTTTTGAGTTTAATTTAATTGATTTATATTTATATTTCACTTATATATGAGAATATAAATAAGAATATAAATAAGTTTTGAGAAAATCCCAAGGATTTGAATTGATTTGATCAAGGTTTAGAGTTGATTTTGGCTAAGTCCTTTAATGGAAAATTAAAGGGACTTAAGAAAAATTTTCATGAATTGATTTGGAATTTTGAGTTTATTTGGATTGATTTGAATTTATATTTCATTTATATATGTGAATATAAATTAATCATGAGAAAGTTTCAAAGATTTGATTTGGTTTTGGTTGCTTGATTTTGGATAAGTCCTTAAAAGAGGATTAAGGACTTAGGAAAATTTGAACTTATGAATTTTGACGGATTTTGATCATGGATTTCAATCATGGAATTGATTTGAGTTTGGATAAAATCAAATAGAATTGATGTGGAGTTTGACTTGAAAGAAGGAAGGTGAGGAGTGGTTCAAGCTAAGGGTAGGAAAATTTCCTAACCCCACTAAGGCATGACCTAATCCTATGGCTAACCCTTCTAAGTCTCTAGGCTAGGTTGAGTGTCCACCGAGTCACTAGATGTATCTTAAGACTAAGGAACTCTTAAAGTCTAAGAGGAATCCTATGTCTAAGATGGAGGTGTTGAGAGCTCATTCTACAAATGAGGTCAACAATTACTAAGCATATGATTATGACATTATTGCTTCCCCTTTATCTAAGTCTTGAAATAAGATTGAGATATATCTATTCATATAAGATGAGAAGGGATAAATTTAAAAGCATCAAGTTAGACATAACTTACAAGTTGATGTGCTATGATAATAATAAGCTTAAGTGTTGGGGATCTCTTTCTTTGAAGGGTAGAATAACTCTCTCTTAGGAGACTTAGACTTGCAATAGATTTTTTAAGGAAAATGGGGAGAAGTGGGAAAGTAAAGTCTTCATGAGAGAAGGATTCCCTCTTATTTATAATGATTAGCCTCTTAGCATGAGACCAAAAAAAGTAGAAATGGTACTTATGTCATCCCATTAATTTCTATAGTTTTTTTATATATTCCATTAAGAAGGAGAGAAAAGTTTTATTTCTTTATTATTACATCTTAATGTCTCATGACATACATATGGATCTAAGGGGAGATTTACTTTTTTTTGGCATTCTCTCTTAATGTCACATAACATGAGCATAGATCTAAGGGGAGGCCTTTGCTTCTTTGTCATTACCTCTTAATGTCTCATAACATGAGCATAGATTTAAGGGGAGGCCTTAACTCTTTTGTCATTCTCTCTTAATGCTTCATAACATGAGCATAGATCTAAGGGGAAATTTTTATTTCTTTGACATTTATCTCTTAATTTCTCATAACATGAGCATAGATCTAAGGGAAGATCTACACAATTTTGTCATTCTCTCTTAATACCTCATAACATGAGCATATATCTAAGGGTAGGCCTTTACTTCTTTGTAATTACCACTTAATGTCTCATGACATGAGCATAGATTTAAGGGGAGGCCTTAACTCTTTTTTAATTCTCTCTTAATGCTTCATAACATGAACATAGATCTAAGGGGAAATTTTTATTTCTTTGACATTTATCTCTTAATGTCTCATGAAATGAGCATAGATCTAAGGGGAGATCTATACTCTTTTGTCATTCTCTCTTAATGCCTCATAACATGAGCATAGATCTAAGGGGAGGCCTTTACTCTTTTGTCATTTTCTCTTAATGCCTCATAACATAAGCATAGATCTAAGGAGAGATCTTTATTTCTTTGTCATTCTCTCTTAATGCCTCATAAAATGTGCATGGATTTAAGGGGAGACCTTAACTTCTTTTGTCATTCCCTTCTCTCTCATTTATGAGTGCATGTCATGATAAAAAGGGAACATGACAAATAACTAAAATATAATAAATGATATTATGAATGGATCATAATGTCATGGGATTTCTTTTTCATACTTGGACCATCCTAAGAAAAACTCTCAAATGGGCTTATCCAAAATATTATAAATGGGCTTATACAAAACATTATAAATGGGCTTATACAAAATATTACAAATGGGCTTGTGCAAAGTATGATAAAGATAAGGCTTAATGGGATGGACACATGTTTAAGTTGCCATGTTGCTATGAATTAAATGTTGCAAGCTCATGATTACCCTTTCTTTTTTCCTCCTCTTATGGCTTGGTCATTTACAATCTTGAGTATCAATATTCATTTAAAAAATAATTTCATATTTCTTTAACGTTGTATAAGGAAGATTTTAGAATTTTCTCAATCATGAGCTAAGAAAAAGAATGAAAGAAAAAAAGTGAATGGCTTTATATTTGAGTTAATAGGCTTTTAAAATGCCATTTGAAAAGAAGTTTAATGCAATTTTAAGCCCCTTTTAGCTTGTTAATTGGTAATGTTAAAGTGGCATTTTACCTAATAAATGTTCATGTTACACCCATAAACAAGTGGCAAACTTATATCTTGCACAAGATAGGACATAATCCTCCAAAATTACTTATTTTATATGAAACCCAAATGCTAATGGATTATTATTTAAAAGAATGAGAGAATGAAAGATGGGAAGTAAGTAGGTAGCTTCATTAACATCATCATTCTTTCCTTTCTATGAATATGTGAAGGGTGTCTTGAAGTAAGAATGGCTATTCATTAAGCATGAAGCTCTCTTTCAAATTCAAAGAAACATCAAATGGAAACTCATATACAAGTCTACATTTGAATTGATCTCCATCCATCCAAATTCTAATACACATAAAGGAGTTTGGATGTAACATACAAACTTATGCGTGATTCATAACCTTTCCTCAAATTTCCCTTAAGATAGATATTGCACTCGATGCTTAGCGAATGCTTTAAAAGGTTAAATGTATATCATGCAAAGATAAACATGTTTGATTCATGATAAGTCAAGAAGGGTTTAAATTCATGTCATTAAATAGAAAATGCTCACTTGATGTCAAAGTAGATATCTTACCTCTTTTGAATAGATACATGCTTGATCATCTAGAACAGATACTCATTTGATTTGCATTTGGGAATGTTGAATTCAAGAATAGATGCATGCTTGATCAAGAATAGATCATTACTTGTTTTATAACATGTATTAAAGATGACATGTCATATTAAACATAGTCATTTCAACTTAGACATCTAAATATTCATACACCATTTTAAAAAGAATAGATACTTGTATGTATGTTGAAATGTCTACTAGATCAAACATTTAGGAAAATATGCAAGCCAAACCCAAAGTGAAAGAACGAATATCTACTCCCCGATTTGGTCTTAGGACCGGGTCCTGGTTAATAAAACCCAAAAATGTCATATTAAAAAAAAAAAAAATCAAAACTTGCAATTTGACATCTACACTTCAACTTAGACATATCTATACAGCAATTTTAAATGAATAGCTACTCGTATGTATGTTGAAGTGTTCAATAGATTAAACACTTAGAAAAAAAATGCAAGTTATGTAGGAAATGAATGAACGGATACTTATTCAAAATCAATCAATTACCCGCATGTGCCCCGACATATGTGTTACAAATATGAACTTAGTGTCTGAGGATGTTGCACGTGTTGAATCTTGGTTTGGTCTTAGGACCAGGTCCATGTTAACAAAATCCAAAAATGTCATATCAAAAAATCAAAGCTTGCAATTTGACATCTATACTTCAACTTAGACATCTAAATGTCCATATAATATTTTAAAATAATAGATACTCATATGTATGTTCAAGTATTCACTAAGTTAGATACAAAAGAATAGATAACTACACTCCCTAATTTGGTCTTAGGACCAGGTCCGGGTTAACAAAACCCAAAAAAATCCATATCAAAACTTATGCTTGCATTTTGACACATATGTCATGTCAAACACATTTACTTCAACTTAAACATATAAATATCCATACGATATTTTAAAAGAGCAGTACTCATATGTATGTTGAAGTATTCATTAGATCAAGCATCTAAAAAGATATGCAAGTCATGTGCAAAATGAAAGAACAGATGTCTGCATCCCGGTTTGGTCTTAGGATCGGGTATGGGTTAATAAAACTTAAAAATTTGATTATGATATTATAAGAATTTTCATTTAATAAAATATGAGAAGCTAATTCTGTCATAAAAATGACAAATGATAAATATATTGACACTTCTCAAATTCAAACTCTTAAGAGAAAAGTCCCAAACCCGATCCTCTACGCTCAAGCTAGAGTTGATAAGATTTAGAGGATTACAAATATGGGAGCATTGAATTTAGACATGATCCTTTGTAAAGAAGCGGACAGAGTTGACAAGGTCTACTATATTCAAAAGATTATCATTATTATAGTTTAAATGATCAATGATCATATGTTCAGATCTAAATCAATCATAAAATGATTAAAATTTAAATAAAAATAATAATAAAATATAAATAAAATGAAATTAATTATTTAAATTAAAACTTAAAATCAATCCACTATTTATGCAGAGTGAGAAAGAAAACTTTTACTCACAAAGAGCCAATATCAAATTGAATGCATAACTATTCTCACACTCAAATAATCTTAAGCCCATATGGATGTAGCGCGTGTCCTCTGTTCACATGGTTTTGCCATAAAATGGCACCAAATAAATGATTTATGAGCCTATAACTGGGTGGTTTCGTGATATAAAATTATTATGGTCACGATCGTAACTCATATCTTCCCCAACAGCTTTGCTCTTTGAGCTATGAAATATAGAATATGTTTGATTGGAAAAAAAGCCCTCTGTTAGCTAAGGTTGACTTATATTTATCCCCTTAGACAAACTCCACCCCAGGTCTACAAGGACACATTGGATGATGGAACTCATGTGTTGCTGACAAGAATCCTTCAATCAGGTTGTTATCACCTCCTAAAAGTAGGGATTGCGTCGGGAGATGAGAACCATAAGATCTAGATCAGACACATCATCATTCCCCCTAACAAAAGTTTTAAATTAAAATGATAAATTTCATAATTTTCAAACTCCACTCACTGCTATTATATACTCATTATTTAATGATTCATCGACTAGCCTTAATCTAAAGTGCTCTCTCAGTATTGGGAGGGGTGATTAACTATAGGGGTTTGCGCCTATAGGAAACCTAAAACTAGATCTAAAAAGTCCTCACAAAATGAGGATGAAATCTCTGGGTAATGTCTTATCTACTATTCATATACCTTCTAAAATTTTCACCGACACTTAAAACACTCTTTTCATTCAAAAGAGGTCGATGGTGAATTTTTTGATCCCATAAATTTATGGCGACTCCGCTAGGGATAGGTTTCTCTTTTCATCTTTTGCTAGTCGAACCTAAGTTATAATGACTCTAGAGTATAAAAAAATGAAATGAAATATCTAATGAAAATGAAATTAAAAAAGAGAAGTTGAAAGAGAAAACTTTCTAGATAGAATCTTAAGTCATTTAATATTTTATTTAAAGCCCGTGCTTTAATATGTATTGTCTTATTCATATCCATATTTTTGGAAGAAAGGGGATGGTATAGCTATTTTCAATTGCTAGTCTTTACCTTTGAATCTCCAGAATGGCTCTACAAAACACTCTTGTCACTGTTACTCTTGGAGATGGTGCCAACATCTGCTTGGTCAATGCTGTCATTAATACTAGAAACACTGGGGCTACCATCCAGTTTAGTAGCATTGACTTTCTAGCCATCATGGCCCAAGGTCACACTATCAGGCCTCAATCTGTTGAAGCCTATACATGTTTTTCACATCATGTACAACAATAGCTGAAGAGACCCATTTAGGCCGTGACCCCTACTACTGTTGGGATGCCTTAGAAGAAACTTTCTATCTTTGAGAGGCTTGGTAGCTCAGAGACCTCCATTATGAAGAGGGTTGTTATTGGGAGGACTGTCTCCTTAGTTCCTCAGAATAACACAACCCTGCCAGTTGAACCTTTTTCCCCAAGGAGGCACGATGCTGAAACTTCTTCATCTGGAAACAAGCTCAACCAGAGGCAAAGAAGAAAGAGAAGTCTTGAGCTGCATGCTCAATAATTACTGCATGTGCAGCCAGCTGGACAACCAACTATAGAACCAGTAGTGAGTATTCCAACTTACAATAGGTTTGATAACCTTAAGTGGGTAAAATAGAATAGCTCTACTGGTCAAATTAAGTAATCCTTCTAGACCCAACAGCACTAAGCTCCAGCTCCTCCTATGAAGAAACCCAAAACTATATCTGCAAGAGTGCACCGGGTCCTCCAAGTTGCTAAGGAGAGAGGACTAATGAAAAGAAGGTATCAGGGCCCTATTATCAGGGATGCTAGAACTGCTCCTTTAAGGATACCTCATCCCATTATTCCAGCAGGATGCCAACCAATTCATATCCCACATGGTGAGCATCGGGGTGTGACACGTAGACCACGTGTCCAAGAATCCACCGCTGAAAGGTCCCGGTGGATAGGCAAGCAAATATGGAGGCCTATGCCTCAAAAAGAAATTGTCTTAGAGAAAGAGGCGTGACATTGTGCATTCAGATCCCTCAAATTTATCAGCAATGGGAGCCTAAAAAGAAGGCCCCAGATGATAAAGTACATGACGGTAGACACCTTGGAGAATCCTCCAGGGGTTCCCATCGCCAATCAACTCCATCTCATCTATAGGAGGTCAGCTTCGATCGAAGCCCTCCAATCGAAGAAGTCTCGATTCCACATTTGGAATCAGAAGTCCATTGGAGACGCCGATCAAAATTTGTGTCCAAAAGGATGAAGAGGAAGAAGAGGATGCAATGATTGTCAAAATAGTGTACATAGTACAATAAGTCGATGAGTCATCTGGTGTACGCCAATACCAACATAGGCATTGTACGGCAGCACCTCCCCCACAACCTGAAGAATAACAAAATGTTCAAATAGAGGAAGCATCCTCTGATTCTTTAGGAGAGGAACAACAACAAGAAGAAGAAGAAGTAGAAGAAAGGGAAGAAAATCCCACCTTCATAGATATAACCACTTTGGCAGAGGCGCGGAGGCAAATTCAGCGCTAGATGAAAGCCAAAGATAAAGAAATCGCTCAGTTAAATAAGAAAATGAATGAAATGATGATGCAGATGACTGTAATGATGTAGTTAATGCAAAATATCATGGCAGTCCAACACCTGTCCCTCCAAAATCATCAAACCTCTAGTAGTGCCCACGACAACCCTCCAATAAACCTAATCTCACATGCTTCAAGAGTTCAAATAGAGCCTGAAGCGAGGGTTAAAGTAAATGAGTCAGCTCGGTCTACTTCTCAAAATGTACAAAGTACATGTTAAGCTGTGACAACCTCTCAACTTGATATTATCTTGAATGAGAAGATTAAAGTTGTTATAGCTACGGAGCAAGCAGAAAATTTGGTGAGCAAGGGTCATCCATATCCCGCGGAGTATGATCAAATTCCATACCCAATGGGATATTCAATGTCGAAGTTTAATCTATCTGATAAAAATGGCAATCTAAAATAGTACCTAGTCCAGTTCAAACCATCTTGTGGTAACACAGGGGATAATGATGCGTTATTATTTTGCCAGTTCATTAGCAGTTTGACTTCCACTACTTTCGAATGGTATGATGAGTTGCCAAATGACTCAGTCAAGATTTTTGCTGAAGTTGAGACCATCTTCATTAAAAGTTTCCAGTGTAGTCAAGAAGATAATTATTGTTGATCTCACCCTTGAGAAAGGAGGAAGGATGAATCAATAACAGATATATCACGTGATGGAGAAATATGAGTATGAAATATGAACAATAATTAGAAGAGAAACATGCAATTCAATTACTTATGGGCAACATTGATGATAAGATGATGCCTTATCTTTTCATGGTTTCAATTACCACATTTCAAGAGCTACTTAATAGGGTGGCTAAATTTGAGAAATTAAATTTATTACTCTCTGATAGCCACCAAGATAAATCCAAAAGAGAAAAAGCTCAAGATCCAAAGAAGGGTGAAACACATTTCACCTCATTCAAGAAAGATACAGGTAAGAGATTAGTCTATAATGTGGACAAAGAAAGGCTATCAGCTTACCAAGAAAGATCAAAGCAGTCATTCAATCCTGTTCTACAACCCAAGCTCATACTTGAAGGTAATGATGTGCCTCGAGGTTGCTTCAATGAAAGTGAGCAATCAAAGCAAACAAAAAGAGTGAATGACTTAATGGCCCCAACCTTTAAGGAAAAGCTAAACAAAGAGTATTCTTTTAAGAGGGAAAGTATGGCTAAACTATTCAAGCATGCACTCAAAGTAGGTCTCGAGCTACCAGAGTGTAAAAGACCTGAAGAAGCTGGACAAGCTGATAATCTTAACTATTTCCCATACCATCGGGTACTCAGCCATCCTATTGAAGATTGCTACATATTCAAAGATTGGCTAGAGCAAAAATATAGAAATGGAGAATTCACACTATCAGACAGTGTATTGGTACATCCAAAGAAAGAATCCACAAAGGTGATCACTTCCAATTTAGTGTCATCAAATAAAGATAAAGGCAAGGAGAAATTGGTTGATGATGAAGGATGGCAAATTGTAATTTCTAAAAAGACTATAAATATGTTGAAACGATTGAAGGCATCCCAATTTATTGAAATCATCACTTGAGCCGTTGAGTTGAAAGAAAACCCAAGTTATGGAAAAGGCTAGTTTGTCTCATGAAAGACAACAATAACCAAAGAAAAAAGTGCAAGTGAAAGAATAAATCAAATAAAAATAAAAAAGACTATAACACAAAAGGTTATCAATACCATGCATGGTTACATACTAACACAAAGAATCATCAATAGTATGGATGATTATATGACACCACATTCGCGATTTCATTACTAATCTTGGATCTGAAATGAAGGGAAGAAGATGAAGAACTTCCCACTGAATCTTGCTTAGTAATGCATGAAGCTAATAATAGCTTAGAGGAATTTTGTTTCCCAAATGAAGATGAATTAGAGCCCGCCATGTCGGCGGACATGAAGAATGTAAAATTGGGCAATGATTCTGAATCTTCTAGCCCATCATTAGGCGGAGAGTCTTGAAGAAGTCATTTGAAGATTCATATGCGAAGGAAGTAGCTCAAGTGCAATTGAGAAGTGGTCGAGTGCTACCATCTCAACAGAGGAAAGAACCAATAAATAAAGAGAAAGGAAAAAAAATTGAAATCAATGAAAAAGTCTTCCCTAAGGATTCAAACAAGAAGCCTTCACCAAATAAAGGGATCGATTACAATATTATATCCCATCTAAGGAAAAGAAAAGCTATAGCAAAGCACTCGATGTCAAAATCTGTAATACTCTAATTGAAGCTCTTAAAGAGCCAGAGAAATTCAAAGCATATTTTGCTGAGCGTTGTCTAATGAAAATCTTACACGTTCAAGATCTTCAGGTGGTTATCTCTAGATGTATAACATATGGGATGAGATAAAGTCCTGGTTCAAGGTTTCAATGAGAAGGGATAGAAAACTATTGGGTCATTCATCCTCCCACTTAAATTTGGAGACCTCAACACAGAAGCCAAATTTTATGTGATCGATGTAGATACTTCATTCAGAGCTCTTTTTGGTCGACCATGGCTTCATGAGTATGGCATTGTCCCATCTACGCTACATTAATGTGTAAAATATACAAACAATGGAGTAGAATGCAAGATTGTGGGTGACATGCAACCTTTTGCAGTTCATGAAATAAAGATATATCAAGATGTCAGTTACTTCCTTCCGAGGGAATCAAGGCTAACAAAATAATTGAAAAACACTACATCTACTTCAAAACCCACAAGAGGGCAAGTTAAAAATAAGGATCAAATTAAAATAAATAAAGGAAAAAAGATTGTTTCAAATATATCTAAGGATATAAGGAACAAGTCTAAAATAAGTAGCATTGCCCCTCATTTAGGCAGTGATACCGAAGAAGAAGAGGAATGTGTTTTTTTCAAATCTAAAGGTCCACGTGAATCTTCAAGAAAAGCCCTGATTTAAGAGGATTATTTTGACTCAAATTATGAATTTGAGTCCATCTTTAAAGGAAAGGTACAGTGCACCTACTTTAAAATAATCATAAATCCATCAACAGTAGAGACTACACTCGTAGTCACTCCTGTACCTCCTCAACATTTCAAAGAAATCACCCCTCAGGAAACTCACAAATTCAAGGATCTGGTGACCTTCTATGTGCCTCCTCTCTCTAGAAAACACAAACTAGAAAGCCTATTTTATAAATCTGAGGGATGTTAAGGAGAAGATCCTGATTAGGTAATGCAGTTTATCTGAAGAGAAAGAAGCTGTGCCCACAAGGATACCAAAATATTTTTCTAGAGAAATGTAGGGCTTAATGCATAGACATGGTATCCATGTTGGGGCAAGCAAATAAAGGACTAAACTCTTTGAGATGATGTGATACCCAAAAGGTTCTCAAACCATTTGTAGAAGAAACAATCACACTACCAAAGGCCTTGGGTTCATCCAAAATAATGGTCTACAAGAATACACCTGTTACGCTATAACATGAATATAAGTTGAGAGTGATAATGAAGATGAGAATGACATTTTGGAAGTCAGTCTTGCAAATAATGAAGAAGTAGAAGCCAGGCCAGCATCTGAAGAGCATGAAGATGGTGGGCAAGCTGCTATTATGGATGAACTTAAATAAATTAATCTGGGAACTGAGAAGGATCCTCGCCCAACATTCATCAGTGCTTTACTTCTTGAAGATAAATTGGAAAAGTTAAAAACTTTGCTCTTTGAATTTAGGGATTGCTTTTCTTGGACATATGTTAAAATTCCAAGCTTATCCTGCAGTAGCATAGACAGCAATCGCGCAAGATCAAGCAAGCCTCTAGGAAAATGAGATCGAGATTGAAGAGTGTAGAAACCAAAAAAGCTCATTGAAGTTGGTTTCATTCAGGAAGAAAAGTATACTGACTGGATAGCAAATATTGCCCACATGGAGAAGAAGAATGGTTAGATTCGTATCTATATTGACTTCAGGGACTTAAATAAAGCATATCCAAAGGATGACTTTTTGCTTCCTATATCAGAACTGTTAGTGGATAACACTTCAAACCATGACATGTTCTCATTTATGAACGGATCATCAGATACAATCAAATTGAAATGGCTCCTAAAAATGAGAAACATACCTTATTTAGGACACCAATTGACATATATTGCTACACAGTCATGCCCTTCAGCTTGAAGAATGCTGGAGCTACATAACAAAGGGCTATGACGTGCATCTTCAATGAGTTGATTCATCAAAAAGTAGATTTCTAGGTTGATGACCTTATTGTTAAGAGTATAGATCGCAAAGATCACCACAGTGACTTAAGGATCATTTTTGAAAGAATTAGAAAATACGATCTCAAGATGAATCCTCTCAAGTGCGCCTTTAGAGTCTCCTCGTTAACTCCATTCTATACAGGGACATCTCGTATTTATTATAAGATTTATATCAAATCTGTCAGGTAGATGTCAACCCTTTGCAAAACTAATGAAGAAAGACACTCCTTTCAAATGGAATGAAGAATGTCAAGAGGTTTTCGACAGTATGAAGAAATATCTGTTGAATCCACCTATTCTTGCAACTCCAATCTCAGGAAAACCTCTCATCTTATACACAACAGCACTAGAAAAATTTCTAAGTGCTTTGTTAGCACAACATAATGAAGAAGGGAAGGAGAATGCTCTTTATTACATTAGTTGAAGACTAATAGGAGCAGAAGCATATTATTCTCCAATTAAGAAGCATTGTCTGGTGTTAATTTTTGACACTCAAAAGCTACGTCATTACATGCTATCGCATAAAATTACTCTCATCTCAAGGATCGATCTATTGAAATTATTGATGATAAGACCAACATTGACAGGTCGCTTGGCACGATGGGCTCTCATCCTGCTACAATTTGATATCACATATGTCCCCTAGAAAGCAGTGAAGGAGAAAATTCTAACAGATTTTCTTGCTGCTCATCCCATCCCAGCAGATTCATCACTTAATGATGATCTTCCTAATGAGTAGATCATGCATATATATATATATATATATATATATATATATATATATATATATATATATATATATATATATATATATATATATATATATATATATATATATATGAGAAAGAAAAGCAAACAAATGTGAAAACTATTTTGATGGAGCTCACATCAAGTACACTCAACCTTCAAACCTCCCAAAGGCTGGCATCGGGCATCTTATTCGATCATGAGGAATAATGAGACACTCTTATAGATTAACTCAACCACGAACTAATAATGAAGTAGAATATGAAGCATTGGTGGCATGTTTAGAGGAAGCCATTTCCATGGGAGTCCAAAATCTATAAATTTATGGTGATTCTCAACTCATCATTAATCAAGTGATGGGCCTTTATAAAATCAATAAGCTTAAATTGGCCTATTATCACAAATGAGTTCTCGAGTTTATGAAGCAAATTCCAAATATCATAATGACTCGAGTCTCCCAAGCTAAGAATAGCAAAGTAGATTGTTTAGCTAAGTCAGCTAAAGAAATGGTGAGTATGAACGATAATGACTACATACTAATTAGTGTTTGCACTCGTCGGGTCCTAGAGACAATAAGTTTAAAAACTCACTTGAAGAGGGTCATCAAATGCAAATCAGTAGGATGAAACTCACGTCACTCCACACACTCCCTTACAAATTATTTCTCAAAGCCAAAAGACAAGCCTCAGGCCATTCAAGAGGAAAGACTTCAACCTGAGGAAGTTCCAAAATCACAAAATAAAATCCTTACAGTAGAAGAGAAGGAAGATTGGAGACAACCCTTCATCGACTACTTCAAGGAAGAAAAATTGCCAAGCAATAAGTCGATAGCTGCACAACTTGAGAAAAGGCTTCGATTATATGTTTATGTTGGCAATACCCTTTTAGATCCTTGAGAGCCGATATTTGGGAATAAAAGAAGCCAATAAAGTAATTGTTGAAATTCATCAAGGACTTTATGGCGCACATCAATTAGGTCCTAAAATGGCATTCAAAATTAAAAGGATGGGATACTGCTGGCCATCTATGGTAAAAGATTATATCGAGCATGCCAAGAGATGTCATGAGTGCCAGGTCCATGGTAACATAATTCATCAACCTCCAAATCTGTTGCACTCGGCAATAGCATCTTGGTCGTTTGAGTGTTGGGGAATATATGTAATTGGACCGATCGATCCACCATCATCAACTAGCCACCATTATCTTTAAGTTATCTATCGGTTTCCTCAAGGGGATTTCACCATATCATATTGCCAATAGGTGAAACCCAGAATAATGATTTGGCTATATTTCACAAACACTGACTTGGCAAGGATAAAATCCTGAGTAAAAGAGTGGTATCCTCTGAGAAAAGGTACTTACCGCAGTTAAAGGCTCCTCTACCCCTATGTATTAGTGTTTTTGGTTGAAGCAGTTCTACCACTCGAAGTTGAATTACCTACACTCCAAGTAGCCATTCAACAAAATCTTACCCAAGATGAGAATGCTCATCTATGGATGGAAGAGCTTGATGTTCTTCATGAGGTTAGGCTCCAAGCTCAGCAAAATCTAGAAGTCTATCGAGCGAGGATGTTCAAAGCATTTGATCATACAGTACGTCCTCGAGCTTTTCAGGAAGGGGAATTAGTCCTGGTACTGAGAAGACCAATCATCTCTCATCATAAAATAGGTAGTAAATTTGAGCCTAATTGGGAAGGACTTTTCATCATTGAAAAGGTATATCAAGGGGGCGCCTACCAGCTCGTTGACTTCAAAGGTAAAAGACCAATGTCACCGATCAATGGTCAATATTTAAAGAATTATTACACATAAAAGTGTAATCAAACAAATTATGTACTTGAAGTCTTCATCATCAAACATATGTGTAAATTTCTTTGGAAATTCTCTTATAACACAAGAATGTATTTCTGAAATAAAGTAAAATTTCCCCTATCAGACAGGGGGCATTTTTTAAAATTTTTATAGAAACATGTTAAGCTTTCCTTATAAGACATGAGGCTCTTCTTGTATTTGGGTTAACATTATTCCTAGTGCCAAGATCCTCATATGCATACTCAAAATTATGTAGTCAAATTCTCAAATTTAAAAGTCTCACAAAAAAAAATTTCAAGTCTACAAACTTTAAGAAATCAAGTTGGAAACACATCTTCCATCCATCTTCAAATCCAAAGGCTCGAGTTGGGGTGACAAAATATGGCCATGTCATTGGCGCTTACTCAACATGCCACAAAGGTCGTAGTAAGATCCCCATCTCGTTAGCCCGATAATAAAATCCTCCATCAATTGCTCAAGTCCAAGACTCAAGTGGGTGTATAAGGTTGGACTCAACACACCCAAATACGATCGAGTCACTGACAGATCTGCTTACTCAACATGCCACAAAGGTCATAGTAAGGGATCCTCCTTTTGCATTAGTTCAAAGATAAGAGTGTCCAAATCCCCAAATCTCTCCAACTTGGTGAGTTTCAAGTGGCTTGAGAGATCATCCCTATTAGTAGTAAGGTCATTTTTCAAAATCCAATAATAATATCTTTACTCAAGAAGGCACTAAGCTGCGTTCGGTATCAATGTCAAATATGAAATATCAACTCCTTCAATAAGTCTGTTAAAATAAAAAGCAAAGATCGAAGGGAATTTCTTCTTCAACAAGTCCAATCAAGCAAAAAGTAAAGGATCGAAGAAGTCATCCCAATGTTTGTACAAAGATAAAGGCTGAACTAAGGAAGTTACATCATCAACATGTCTGTTACATGCAAAGCATAAGGACTGATGACTCTTCGCTATTGACCCAACATAAGCTCGGAGAGCTAGGTTGTTGGCAGATATCCTTCTACATGCCCACAAAAATAGAAAGTTGGGGTAAGGTAATTTATCAGACAGGTCTTTAAGATAATTGTGATTTCTCTCTCAAATCCCATGAAGCAAAGGGTAAAAGGAGACACAAGATATGAATCCTTGAGATGAAATCCTAAATAAGTCCAAAGCACAAAGCATAGGACTGAAGACATTCTCATCTCATCAACTCTGCTAAATCCGCTAAGGCAAAAAGCCAGGATAGGAGGAAAATACAAATTTTAAATTTTGAGATGAAATCTTCAACAAGTCCACCAAAGTATAAAGCATAGGACAGAAGATGTTCTCATCTTAGCAATGAATCATTGACTCCATCAAGTCCACTAAGGCATAAATCCAGGACAGGAGGAAAATGCAAATCCCAAATTTTGAGATGAAATCTTCAACAAGTTCGTCAAAGAATAAAGCATAGGACCAAAGACATTCTCATCTCATCAACTCCATCAAATAAGGCACAAAGCCAGGACAGGAGGAAAATATAAATTTCAAACTTTTAGGAGGAAGTCTTTAACAAGTCCATCAGAGCACTAAGCTAAGGAACAAAGACACTCCAAATTCTCTTGACAATTCAAAGCATCTCCTTCATCTAGTCCATCAAGCACAAAACATTGGACTAATGACAATAAATATTGGTTCAATGAGCTATTACAGTCAAACCAATGAAATTCAAATGCTTGCCCAACCTGAGAGTTATACTCACTTCCATCAAAGGGCAGCGATCAGGTATTATTAAAAGTTGTTAAAATTATAACTTAAGTGTGACATCCAAGCAAATCTCTAGGAGATCCATAAGGTCAACTTATTTGCAACAAACACGGTCCGCTTTATATGCAAACCCAGTTTGTTAGGGGGCATTTGTTGACCTACACATGTGTTCCATAATTAAAATTAGGCTAATATGGCCAAATTTATAAAAAAAATAATGGCGATGTCGCATAATTGAAGGCTAAAATTCTCTAATTTTAATAAAATTACATACATATCGAGATCAGGAGGCCCCGATGACATCCAAACAATCTCTGTTCACAAAATTGAATGCGCCGTTATCGCCAAAATGTCAAAATCTATCAAATGATGCCTTCCACGATCAATTAGGCAAAGTCTACACAAACATCAAGCTATTCAAATGCGACGTCACATAATTTAAGCCCAATTTTACTTTAACCATCGCCGATGTGGTCCAAATGACCTCCAATTGTGAAATTGACTACGTCGTTACATCCCGCACAACAAAAATACCTTAAAATTGACACCCATATTGTTAGGGTTTATGCAAAGTAATTTCATAATATTTTATGTGAAATTATGTTGATTTTTAATTAAAATGATTAGTGGCTGTTTAATCTCTTAATACTCCCTAATCCTTATCCTAATCTGCCGCTTAAACCCTCCAATTAGACTCATAGCCCAAACGAGTTTATTGGATGCCGCAAGGGCAGCCAATGAGAGTGCGCAGCTTAACCTAAATCCCTAACTGAATGAGCCATCTCCCTCACATGCTATTCTCATCTCTCCCATGGCATTTTTTTCTCTATTGCACGATTCTCGTCCAGGGCTCTCCTTCCTTGCTCTTTGATCGACCCATCCGATGTCTCCCTCTCTCCTGTCCATCCAAATCGGCATGGTAAGGCTCGATCAAGCTTCACTCCCATTTGAAGGAGCCGAGCACGATTCCTTGAGTTCCTTTCGGCTGACCACCCTTCTCAAGAAAATTGAACCTTTTTTCTTCCTCTTACCCTAGCAACCGAAACCTCCGGGTCATCTCTCTCTAACCCTAAGCTTATTCTCATGCATTTGAGTTCTTTTGGAAGTTAGGGTTTGGTAAATCTATCTTATCTATGCTTAAGATGATGTTAAGGTTTTAATCTTGAAATTTGGGATGGTGTATGGCCCAAATCTCATGTCGTTTGCTATTATCTATAGATTTCATGTTCTTACTTTGCTTAAAATTATTTCCTATGGGTGAGATGATATGTGAAATGCCTCTTTACTTGTCAAAAATAAGATTACAAGTTTGAAAATAGGGTTTGAGGTGTTGTGTGGCTCAAACCCTAGATTATGTGCAAGGTTTCTTCTCTTTTTATGTTTCAATTTTGCTGTTTAGATGGGTTGACATTTGCTAAGTCTCTCTTATATGCCTACAATAAAATTGGAAGCATGGAGGTGCGTTTAGAGATGTTGTGTGGCTCAAAGCTAAGGCGCGAATTTTCCTCTTTTTTATGCTTCAATTTTGGCTGTTTGAGTAAAATAACTCTTGTTAAGGCACTTACATATGCTTAAAGCACAGCAAGAAATATGGAAAAAGTGTTTGGAATTATGCATGGGTTAAGCCCTAAAGTTCTATGCAAGTTCTTTTCTTTTATGCTTCAGTTTTACTGTTTTGATGGAATGATACTTGTTAAACCTCTTTTACATGTTCAAAAATGCAATTAGAAGTGTGGAAATATGGTTTGAGATAATGTATGGCTCAAACCCTAAGTTATTAGCATGTTTCCTTCTTTTTTATACTTCAATTTTGTTGTTTGGATAGAATGATACTTGCTAAGCCTTTTCTACATGTTTAAAATAAAGTTATAAGTGTGGAAATAGGGTTTTGGAATGATGAATGGCTCAAACCCTAGGTTTATGCAAGTTTTCACTCTCTTTCATGCTCCAGATTTTCTATTTAGATGGAATGATTCTTGCTAAGTCTTTTTCATGTGCTTAAAATGAAGTTGGAAATAAAAAAAAGCTTTGTGAGAGTTGTTATATGCAATGGTCGTTATTTGATTTTTGGGTGATTATGGTTCAATCCTGAGGCTCCCTTTATGCATGGAATGCTAATTGGAAAGGTCCTCTTTGTGTTTGGAGTAGTGTTGGAAAGGTTTAACATTTCAAATTTTTAGATTTATGTTGATGAGATTGTGTTTATTGGGTTGGTTTCCATTTTACCCATCATAAAGAAATCCCCTACTTCCTAATCTTGTCTCCTTCTAATCAGATTTTTTTTAAGTTTATGTTGTTGAAATCATAATAGTGGAATTGATTTCTATTTTTATTCCTTACAAAGAAATCTCATATTCCTTATTGTGCATATGAATGGATCAGCATGTATACATTTAAAAAGCTTATTCCTATTTTGATATTAAAAAGGCCATGCAAGTAAAAGTTAAAGTGTTGTGTAATATTGCAAAGGGAATATAAATTCTTTTGGACATATTGTTACATGTGTATTGATTTTTAAAGAAAGATTGTTACATGCTACCTACTCATCCTATCCAATCAAATTATGTTTAAATGCAATTGTTCATGGAATGGGGAAAGTAAGCATGAAGTGTAATGTTTCTTTACTCACTTAGTAATGACAAATGAAACATATGCATATGATTTGACATATGAATGTTATCTACTTGCCAAATTTGGGAAAAGTATTTCATCCCTTATGCTAAAAAAAAGAGGAAAAGAGAAGAAATGATATATGCAATTGAAAACTCATGCAATGATTTCTTATTTGTGATGTTCCCAAAGCCATGCTTAATTAAAATCATAAATGTCATATGTCTTGCCCAATTACATATACATGCATGCTTATGTGTAAATGCAAGCTTGGAAATTGTTTATGCTATAAGTACCCATTCACACTATTCTAATAAGAAAACTTATGTGATAAGTACATGTTCATGATGTTCCAATGTGGTAGGGAAATATGCTCTGATATGTACCCGTTCACATTGTTCCAATGCAGCGAGAAAACTTGTGATAAGTACTTATTCACATTGTACCAATGTTGCTGAAAAATTTATTGTGATAAGTACCTGTTCACGTTGTTCCAATGTCATAGGAAAATTTATTATGATAAGTACCTATTCACGTTATTCCAATGTGGCAGGGAAATCTACTATAAGTACCTACTCATGTTGTTCCAATGTGATAGGAAAATTATTTCTTTTTATGATATAAGTACTTGCTCATGTTGTTCCAACGTGGTAAGGAAATGCCATGCTATGTTGTAATAACCCATGCACGTCTTTCTTGGCATGGTGAGCAAATAAATTTTTGGCCACAGTGTCTCACGACACCTACCATGCTCACCTTTCTTGGCATGATGGGAAGGCCTAGTCTCCCAAAGCAGCCCCCATATGCGGGGATGATGCTAAAATTTTGGTAAAAAAAGGAGTTTGTATAAATGCTTAAGTCCTTAAGAGGGAAATAATTACAATATGTTTATTCATGATTAGCTCATCATTATTTGAATCTTCATAGCATGCGGCAATTCCTTGTGTAAAATTCAAATTTCTTTTGCCTAAATGGTGCTTATGCTATATGAATGAGTTATTTGAAATAAGACATCTTATGTGCTATGTGATTTAAATCTTGTCTTATTACTAAGCATATGATTATGACATGATTGCTTCCCCTTTGCCTAAGTCTTGAAATAAGATTGAGATACATCTATTCATATGAGGTGAGAAGGGATAAATTTAAAAGCATCAAGTTAGACATAACTTACAAGTTGATGTGCTATGATAAGAACAAGCTTAAGTGTTGGGATCTCTTCCTTTGAAGGGTAGATGAACTCTCTCTTAGGAGACTTAGACTTGCAATAGATTTTGTAAGAAAAATGGGGGAGAAGTGAGAAAGTAAAGTCTTCATGAGAGAAGGATTTTCTCTTATTTATAATGATTAGCCCCTTAGCATGAGCCAAAAAAAAAGTAGAAATGGGACTTGTGTTATCCAATTAATTTCAATAGTTTTTTTTTATATTCCATTAAGAAGGAGAGAAATTTTTATTTCTTTATTATTACCTCTTAATGTTTCATGACATACACATGGATCTAAGGGGAGATTTACTTTTTCTTGTCATTCTCCCTTAATATCACATAGGAGCTTAGATCTAAGGGGAAGCCTTTACTTCTTTGTCATTACCTCTTAATGTCTCATAACATGAGCATAGATTTAAGGGGAGGCCTTAACTCTTTTGTCATTCTCTCTTAATGCTTCATAACATGAGCATAGATCTAAGGGGAAATTTTTATTTCTTTGACATTTATCTCTTAATGTCTCATAACATGAGCATAGATCTAAGGGGAGATCTACACTCTTTTGTCATTCTCTCTTAATGCCTCATAACATGAGCATAGATCTAAGGGGAGGCCTTTACTTCGTTGTCATTACCTCTTAATGTCTCATGACATGAGCATATATTTAAGGGGAGGCCTTAACAATTTTGTCATTCTCTCTTAATATTTCATAACATGAGCATAGATCTAAGGGGAACTTTTTATTTCTTTGACATTTATCTCTTAATGTCTCATGACATGAGCATAGATCTAAGGGGAGATCTACACTCTTTTGTCATTCTCTCTTAATGCCTCATAACATGAGCATAAATGTAAGGGGAGGCCTCTACTCTTTTGTCATTCTCTCTTAATACCTCATAACATAAGCATGGATCAAAGGAGAGATCTTTATTTTGTTGTCATTCTCTCTTAATGTCTCATAAAATGTGCATGGATTTAAGGGGAGACCTTAACTTCTTTTTGTCATTCCCTTCTCTCTCATTTATGGGTGCATGTCACGATAAAAAGGGAACATGAAAAATAATTAAAATATAATAAATGATATTATGAATGGATCATAATGTCATAGGCTTTCTTTTTCATACTTGGTCCATCCTAAAAAAAACTCTCAAATGGGCTTGTACAAAACATTATAAATGGGCTTATACAAAACATTACAAATGGGCTTGTGCAAAGTATGATAAAGATAAGGCTTAATGGGATGGACACATGTTTAAGTTGTCATATTTCCATGAACTAAATGTTGCAATCTCGTGATTACCATTTCTTTTTGCCTCCTCCTATAGCATGGTCATTTACAATCATGAGGATCAATATTCATTTAAGAAAGAATTTCAAATTTCTTTAACTTTGTGTAAGGAAGATTTTAGAATTTTCTCAATCATGAGCTATGGAAAAGAATGAAAGAAAAAAGTGAATGGCTTTATATTTGAGCTAATAGGCTTTTAAAATGCCATTTGAAAATAAGTTTAATGCAATTTTAAGCCTTTTTAGCTTGCTGATTGGTAATGTTAAAGTGGAATTTTACCTAATAAATGTTCATGTTACACCCATAAATAAGTGTCAAACTTATATCTTGCATAAGATAGGACATAATCCTCCAAAATTACTAGCTTTATATGAAGCCCAAATGCTAATGGATTATTATTTAAAAGAATGAGAGAATGAAAGATGGGAAGTAAGTAGGTACTTCATTAGCATCATCAGTCTTTCCTTTCTATGAATATGTGAAGGGTGTCTTGAAGTAAGAATGGCAATTCATTAAGCATGAAGCTCTCTTTCAAATTCAAAGAAGCATAGAATGAAAACTCATATATGAGTCTACATTTGAATTGATCTCTATCCATCCAAATTCTAATACGCATAAATGAGTTTGGATGTGACGTACAAACTTATGTGTGATTCATAATCTTTCCTCAAATTTCCCTTAAGATAGATATTGCACTCAATGTATAGTGAATGCTTTAAAAGGTTAAATGTATATCTGACAAAGATAAACATGTTTGATTCATGATAAGTCAAGAAGGGTTTAAATTCATATCATTAAATAGCAAATGCTCACTTGATGTGAAAGTAGATATCTTACCTCTTTCGAATAGATACATGCTTGATCATCTAGAACAGATACTCATTTGATTTGCATTTGAGAATGTTGAATTCAAGAACAGATGCATGCTTGATCAAGAATAGATCATTACTTGTTTTATAACATGTATTAAAGATGACATGTCATATTAAACATAGTCATTTCAACTTAGACATCTAAATATCCATACAACATTTTAAAAGAATAGATACTTGTATGTACATTGAAATGTCTACTAGATCAAATATTTAGGAGAAATATGCAAGCCAAACCCAAAGTGAAAGAACGGATATCTACTCCCCGATTTGGTCTTAGGATCGGGTCCTGGTTAACAAAACCCAAAAATGCCATATTAAAAAAAAATCAAAACTTGCAATTTGACATCTACACTTCAACTTAGACATCTTAATGTTCATACAATAATTTTAAAGAACAGATACTCGTATGTATGCTAAAGTGTTCAATAGATTAAACAGTTAGAAAAAAATGCAAGTTATGTAGGAAATGAATGAACAGATACTTACAGTTATTCAAAATCAATCAGTTACCTGCATATGCCCTGACATATGTGTTACAAATATGAACTTAATGTCTAAGGATGTTGCATGGATTGAATCTCGGTTTGGTCTTAGGACCGTGTTCAGGTTAATAAAACTTAAAAATGTCATATCAAAAAAATCAAAGCTTGCAATTTGACATCTACACTTCAACTCGAACATCTAAATGTCCAAATAATATTTTAAAAGAATAGATACTCATATGTATGTTGAAGTATTCACTAAGTCAGATACAAAATAATGAGAGAATGAAAGATGGGAAGTAAGTAGGTAGCTTCATTAGCATCATCATTCTTTCCATTCTATGAATATGTGAAGGGTGTCTTGAAGTAAGAATGGCAATTCATTAAGCATGAAGCTCTCTTTCAAATTCAAAGAAGCATCGAATGGAAACTCATATGCAAGTCTACATTTGAATTGATCTCTATCCATCCAAATTCTAATACACATAAAGGAGTTTGGATGTGACGTACAAACTTATGTGTGATTCATAACCTTTCCTCAAATTTCCCTTAAGATAGATATTGCACTCGATGCTTAGAAAATGCTTTAAAAGGTTAAATGTATATCCTATAAAGATGAACATGTTTGATTCATGATAAGTCGAGAAGGGTTTAAATTCATATCATTAAAGAACAAATGCTCACTTGATGTGAAAGTAGATATCTTACCTCTTTCGAAAAGATACATGCTTGATCATCTAGAACAGATACTCATTTGGTTTGTATTTGGGAATGTTAAATTCAAGAATAGATGCATGCTTGATCAATAATAGATCATTAATTATTTTATAACATGTATTAAAGATGACATGTCATATTAAACATAGTCATTTCAACTTAGACATCTAAATGTCCATATAATATTTTAAAAAGAACAAATACTTGTATGTACATTAAAATGTCTACTAGATCAAACATTTAGGGGAAATAGGCAAGCCAAACCCAAAGTGAAAGAATGGATATCTACTCTCCAGTTTGGTCTTAGGACTGGGTCCGGGTTGACAAAATCCAAAAATGTCATATTAAAAAAATTCAAAACTTACAATTTGACATCTACACTTCAACTTAAATATCTTAATGTCCATATACAATAATTTTAAAAGAATAGATACTTGTGTGTATGTTGAAGTGTTCAATATATTAAACACTTAGTAAAATATACAAGTTATGTAGAAAATGAATGAACAGATACTTATAGTTATTCAAAATCAATCAATTACCCACATGTGCCACATATGTGTTACAAATATGAACTTAATGTCTAAGGATGTTGCATGGATTGAATCTCAGTTTGGTCTTAGGACCGGGTCCGGGTTAACAAAATCCAAAAATGCCATATCAAAAAAATTAAAGCTTACAATTTAACATGTACACTTCAACTCGGATATCTAAATGTCTAAATAATATTTTAAAAGAATAGATACTCATATGTATGTTAAAGTATTCACTAAGTTAGATACAAAAGAATAGATAACTACACTCCTCGATTTGGTCTTAGGACCGGGTCCAGGTTAACAAAACCCAAAAAAAATCCATATTAAAACTTATGCTTGCATTTTGTCACATATGTCATGTCAAACACATTTACTTCAACTTAGACATCTAAATATTCATACAAAATTTTAAAAGAATAGATACTCATATGTATGTTGAAGTATTTGTTAGATCAAGCATCTAAAAGATATGCAAGTCATGTGCAAAATGAAAGAATAGATGTCTACATCCTAGTTTGGTCTTAGGACCAGATCCGGGTTAATAAAACCTAAAAATCTGATTATGATATTATAAGAAATTTTGTTTAATAAAATATGAGAAGCTAATTCTGTCATAAAAATGACAAATGATAAATCTATTGACACTTCTCAAATTCAAACTCCTAAGAGAAAAGCCCCAAACCTAATCCTCTATGCTCAAACTAGAGTTGATAAGGTTTAGAGGATTATAAATATGGGAGCATTGAATTTAGACCCGATCCTCTACAAGGAAGCGAACAGAGTTAACAAGGTCTACTATATTCAGAAGATTATCATTATTATAGTTTAAATGATCAATGATCATATGTTCAAATCTAAATTAATCATAAAATGATCAATATTTGAATAAAAATAATAATAATATATAAATGAAATGAAATTAATTATTTAAATTAAAACTTAAAATCAATCCACCCTTCCACGCTTGTCCGGGGAGAAATTAAGAAAACTTTTGCTCACAAATAGCCAATGTTAAATCAAATGTATAACTATTTTCACACTTAAATAATCTTAAGCTCGTGGGGCTTGGTCTCTGTCAGGTGGTTTGCCATGGCACCACATAAATGGTGGTAGAGCCTTTATTTTTTGATGAGATATGCCACCAGCGGTCAGTAGCCCATATGTTCCCCAATAGCTTTTCTCTTTAAGCTATAAAATATAGAATGTATTTGATTGTGCAAAAATCCCTCTGTTACCTAAGGTTGACTTATATTTGTCGCCTTAGACAAACTCCACCCCAGATCTACAAGGACACCTTGGATAACGTAACCCATGTATTGTTAATAAGGATCATTCGATCAGGTTAGGTCGACTACCTCCTTTGACTAAGTGACAGACCATGATAAACAATGGATGAAAAACAATGGGATATTGGCATTGTTCCCTCCAACAAAAGTTTTAAATTAAAATGATAAATTTCATGATTTTCAATCTCCACTCACTGCTATTATATACTCATTATTTAACAATTCATCGACTAGCCTTAATTGAAAGTGCTCTCTCAGTATTGGGAGGTGTAATTAATTATAAGGGCTTGTGCCTATAGGAAACTTGGAACCAGGTCTAAAAATTCCTCACAAAATGAGGATGAAATCTCTGGGTAGTGTCTTATCTACTATTGTTGACCTCATTTTTAGAATGAGCTATCAACCCCTCCATATTAGACTTAGGACTTCTCTTAGACTTTAAGAGTTCCTTAGTCTTAAGACACATCTACTGATTATGTGGACACTCAACCTATCCCTAGAAGACTTAGAACGGTTAGCCATAGGAATAAGTCATGCCTTAGGGGTGTTAGGAAATTTGCGTACCCTTAGCTTGAACCACTCCTCACCTTCCTTCCTTCAAGTGAAACTCCAAATCAATCTCATTTGATTTTCTCCAAATTTAAATCAACTCTCTATGATTAAAATTCATGATTGAAATCTATGATTGAAACCCATGATCAAAATCCATCAAAAATTCCTAAGTCCAAATTTTGCCTAAGTCCTTAAGCCTCCCTTAAGGACTTAACCAAAATCATGATCAAAATCTAATCAAATCTTTATAATATTCTCATGATTAATTGATATTCTCATTTATATTCACATATATAAATGAAATATAAATTCAAACCCATCAAATCAAATTCAAAATTCAAAATCAATTCATGAAATTTTCTTTAAATCCTTTAAATTCCCTTTAATGGATTTAACCCAAATCATGATCAAACCCATTCAAACTCATGGGATTTTTTCAAAATCATTTATATTCACATTTATATTCTCATATATAAATGAAATATAAATATAAATCAATCAAATCAAATCCAAAAATTAAATTCCAATTTTAAAATTTCCTTAAATCCTTTAAATTCCCTTTTAATGGATTTAGCCTAAATCATGATTAAACCACTTCAAATCCTTGAAATTTTCTCATGATCCATTTATATTCTCATTTATATTCACATATATAAATAAAATATAAATTCAAACAATCAAAACCAACTCCAAAATCAACCCAAAATCTAATCTAAGCTTTTCAAGCCAAAATCTTGAACTTAGCCAAAACCAAATATATACCAAATTGAATCAAACCAAAGCCACAAAAATATTTTAAATGGTCATATGAACTTGACCCAACCCTTGGTTTGACCCAATTTGACCTATTGGTCAACTTGACCCAAGTTGACCCATTTTGAACTAAATGGGTCAACATGAGCCAAACCCTATCAAGTGAATTCCAAATTTCATGAAACTTGGCCAAACCTAGTTTCTCCACATACCCAACATATCCAAAGTGGAAAAATAGAAAATGACCATCCTACCCTTAGTCCATAGAACAAAGTTTGGCCTAACCCATGAGTATTTTGGTCATACACTCTTCACAATCACTTGAGGCTTTCCTAAAAGCTCAAGGGGACTTAGTGATGAGTGGTGCACCCAACCCAATGGGTTTGGGTTGGCCCATTCGGTCCCTAGACCAAACCTGACCCCCTAGCTTAAAATTGAATTTTCAAACTCCCTCTTAAGCTCAATTTAAGGCACATGAGAGGTTGGCAATCCACTCCTTGGATCAAACTGACCATGTGCACACTCAAAACAAATCAAACAGCCCTCCCAATCTCATCAATTGGATCAAAATGGTAAGAGTAATATACAATCCGATCCTTCAAGGGGGATATATACTCCCCCTAATTCACTTCTGTTTTCATTCGCCCTCTATCGATTGAAGCTAAGGAACCTAGAGCAATCATCATAGATCACTCCCAAGCTTCTTAGAGAGGATCTAAATTCCCCATTTCTCGATTTTGCATAATGCAAAAATAGGGGAGCTCAATCCATTAGCCAACTTCATCCATACTTGATCTCCTTCCAATTGCTCTTGCACACTTCATCTAGGAGCTCAGTCAAGTGCACCTAGGCTTCCATTGGATTTCCCACAGCAAGAAAGGATCAAATTCAATCAAAGTAGCAAAGGAAGTGAAGTGGTGTTGGTCTATAGAACAATCCACTCAACCCCAAGGCCTAAGAATTTCAACAGGGCTTCGTATCCACTAGGCGAAGCTACCTCATCGATCTCGAGCGTGGGTGATCACCTCCAGCGAAGTATGGAATTTTTTTATCACTAAACTCAATGTGGTGTGGAGCTTTGTGAAAGAAATTTTCACCCCATCAATTTTTAACCATTGAATTTACCGCTCTCTATCTCTAGATGGTGTGAGTTGAATTTGGTGTGATTTCATGCCAGATCTAGCTTGGATCTGCCCCTTGATCATGGACGGTCTCTGTTGATCAAGGGAAAGAACTTGGATCATCTTAGTCATCCATCCATGCATTTTAGATGGAAGGCTGAGATTATTCAGCATGTTAAAAAATCCATTTATCTATTTTCAACCATGGGGGAATCCTTAGCCGTTAGATCTTTAATCGAACGACAGAGAATTTAAGCGCGTGCGCAACCGCCGCCATTTGTGAGGTGACAACATAAGTTGTCCCCTCACAGTGTGACACGTGTAAAGCGCGCTGACCGACGCCGCAATGTGTCGCATCATGAGCCAAGGATTAGTTAGGGATTATTTAAAATGTTTAATTAATTTCTGATTAATCCATGGATTTTAAAAAATGCATAACTCTTTAAAGAAAATTCAAAAAAATATGAAATAAAAATCAATGGATAGAGTATTAAACCTAGAACATTTTAAAATTAATTTTGATGAATTTTAGATTATGCTTTTCTTTGAATTTAAGTTTTATTAGAAAGTGTATTTTATTAATTACTCTTTAATTAGGCTTTGATTAATCCAAAATTTCTTGGGTAAGTTTTCTGGAATGACCTCTGCCTCCCCTAATTTTCTTGGAATCTATTGAAGGCTTGATTAGAGTAATTGCTTATGGTTTTCTTAATTACCCTTCTCATGTAATTAAGCATAATTAGGGCATGATTAGTGGTTTTACCCTCTGATTAGGATTGATTAAGGCTAGATCTAGTAAGTAAGAGATTTATGGAATATTTTTGGGGCATTTCCTCTAAGCTGTTATCTAAACTCCCTCTTCTCTCCGTAATCTCTTATTAATTAAGGGTTAATTCATTAATAATCTCTTTAATAATTTCTAAAAATTCTAAAAAGTTCTAGAACTTAATTAATCTACCTTGGGTAGATGCTTAGGTGTTTAATAGCCTAAGTTCAATTAAGGAAATCAAAACCCCATTTATAAGTGTGAAAGGGTATTTTAAAATTACTTAAGCTAACCCCTTAGCTTAATTAACTTTTAATTGCGAGCCAAATTGCATTAGGCCTTTTCATTATTAGGTGCATTGCAAATTTAAATTCCTTATGGGTTTTATGTCATCTCATTGGCTCATAATTATTTAGGTAAGTGTTAATTAAGCTACTTAATTGATTCATTAACCTAATCAACACAAAAAATGGATCTAATTATCTAAAAAATTAAATAAAAATATCAAACACATGTGGGATTATGTTAGGAATAGCAAACTCATTCATCTATTTCAAAATTAAATCAAACTCAAACCTAAACAGAAATCACTTTGAAATTCACTTTGATTTATTCTAAATTTTCATATTCTATAAGAATGCCTTTAGGATTTAAGTGAAGTGAATTTGTTTACATGCTTTCATTGCTTTGAATCTTTCCCAACATGTTAAGTTGTATGCCATGTGATTTCATGCATTCATAGTTTCATTTCTCAAATTTTAAAATGAAATTATTTACTTTATGTCAAATTTGCATGTGTTGGCTAAAGTAGAAATATGAGTGGCTATTATCACTAGTAAACCCAAATTATTTTCAAAATACATAAATAAAATACCAAATCTAAAAGTATGCTACTTGTATTTAAATTATAAGCTTGCATGTGATAGATTATAAAGTTATGCTTAGCATACGTTCCCTTTCGTTCTTATGTTAGCATAGTTTTGAATAGGAGTGGTAAGATGTAGGATTCATTTGAAAATAAGCCAACGCTTACTTAATTCCATACCCTATTCATCCCTATGATATCACTTAAGAATGGTTTCCTATACTTGCATGCATAAATTGCATAAAAAAATGAATTCATTAAATAATTTTTTGCATTTTCCTTTTCCACTTCATTTCTTTTATACATATATTTGTATTTAAGAAAGTGGTATATTAGTCTAGACAACCCCAAGGTTGTGAGGCTTTAAGTAGCCCTAAGTAGGTTGTATACCTTACACCTCTGGTTAACAATGGCATTGTACTCACTTATGCTTTTCTTACTTTCATGTGTGTATGTGAAGATTTGGATAAGGAAAACCTTTTCTACTTAAGAAAAATCATGCATACTCAACTTCTAAATTTTCTTAAATGGATTACTTAGCATACATCATAAAATGTGTTAAATACTCACATTTGCATGTATAGATATGCTTAAGGTCCATCCATATGCATGTTATATATGTTGGAAAAGAAGTGAAGTAATGTGTGTTATGTGGAATTTGATTCATTTTATTTTATCTTAAAATGAATTTCTTTTTAATAGGTTTTTTAGAGTTTATATAAACATAGCATTAATTAAAATATTAAATCAAAACATTTACCTAAATGAAACTAAAATGTGAATCTACTTTAGAAATTACTTAGGTTAGGGAAGGAAAGAGAAGTTCTCTTATGTTTCTCTCTCTTCATAACTTAGTAATTAATTGTAGGATTCACTTGAACCAAATAAAAACACAAAATAAAATCTATCCAAAACTTCTAAACAACTTAAATGAAACCTCCCCTCTAAGTTGAACATGCTTTCACACTTAAGAAAAAAATTTAAACCTAAAGCCATAGCTAAGCATGCCACACAAACCTTCAAAGCACACAGATTAGCCTAAGTCACCACTTCTAGCTTTAGGTTAGGTCGATGCATGGATTGATGCTTTATTTTGATTTGTCATATATGTTTTAAGACTGGATGTTAGGATGTATGCTTAGAATGAATGGTAGGCTGCTCTTAGTCAAACTATTCTTTTTTGCAGGGGATTGTGCTTAAGGGACGCTATCATAAATAAAAATATAAAAATGATTTTACTTTCAAGTGATTTATATCCCTAGGAATAATCCATAGGCTAGGTGGACTTAGTCACCCATGTGTGGGGTGATAAGTCCAATATACATGCTTGGGATTTGCATGATTTATTTTAGCTAACCTTTATTTTGCAGGTGTTATTTGGATTTCCACTTTTCCTTTTCATATAAAAATTTGTATAATTAGGATTTTAGAATGATTGTTATGGGGATTAGGATGAACATTGGTCATAAGATCTTATCTTATGCACCATGTGAAGCCTTGGAGCATCTACCTTTCAACCATCTAAAAGAGAGAACCAAAATAAGAAAAAAGCAAAAGAAGAAAGAAGAAAGAAAGCTTGAAGACCCCATAACAATGAATTCATTTGCTTAATTATAATTTAATTCATTTCTAATTCAAGTTGTATAAGGGTAGAGCTTCGACGACCAATACTTGATATTTTTGAGTTTGCGTGATGGTGCTCGACCACAACGGCCATTTATTCTTTTTGCGATTAGCTTTATAAATTGATTGATGATTTGTTTAATTTGTGCATTAAGTGACATATTTTTCCTAGTTTCTTCCTTGCTTTATGTATGGACTAGACGGGGATTAGGCTCTATAGGAAAAAATAAATCATTTACCCAACTTAACAACTCAAAATATAATCAAATAACTCATAACCTCACCTAAAGCATAGGTTTAAAATCAAGATAAAAGAAATAGCAACCCCTTAGCTGGATGAGCATTTCTTTTGTAATATCATGCATAAGTGCATCTTATTTCACTCTTGATTGGAGGGCTTCCACCTTTCCTAGAGAACCCGGCTTGACCTTTGAGGGTCATGGTGGAAACTCACCTCCTCCCTTCTAGCTGATTTTGGCCCATAATCTTTATTTCTCATGCATTAGGCATAAAAATCCTATTAGCCTAAGTCAAAATGATTGTCCAAAATGAAAATAAAATAAAATTTGAATTGCATTAGATTTAGGTCATTTGAAGCATACATTTACATGATCTAGCCTCTTTAGGGAATGAGTTTAAGGACTTAGTCTCTTTCTAAATAACAATAGCCTAGCTATCTTGCATTAAGCATAAGACTTGCCTACATGTATTTAAAATCATAGGAGGAGTTAGTTGGTGGCCACCCCCAAGCGGTTGTAAGTCCAAGCTGTCGGGTGATTTTTCCTTTCTTATGAAGATAAACCAATTACTCATTTTAGTCTTAAATTTAGGTTGTGCTTCCAGCCCTCACCGAAGCTCTCAAGATTTAGGTTCTAAGATTGCTTCTCCCCTTTGTGTGTCATAAGCATAATTTCTCACCTCTTAATCATTTTCTTAATCCTGTGTTAAGGAATCATAAGTCCTAAATTTCTAATAAAAAATATAACTCGAACAAACTAAATCAATTTCAAAAATATAAAGCCCAATCATAGGTAGTTTGAGATGCTCACTAGGTTTCCTAGCATCGTAAATATCTCCTACTTATTCCCATTTGGCCTCAATAATAAATCTCTCTTTGATCAATCTCATTTGATCTTTAAAACAAATCAATCGATTGATAGTCCTCTCCTATTAAAATCTTTAGAGACAATGATCACAATTCCTTGATGACATACTCGATCACTTGAATAAGTACATCTACAGATCTGCATGGCATCTCAAAAATATGAATTTCTATAGGTCTCCTCTTTCTCTTTCTAACCATGGATTTTGAAAGGCAACTCCTATATCAAAATTTCTCAGAGATTTTTTTGGCAACTCCGCTGGGGATGGTTCCTCTCTCCATCTTTGGTAAATGATCATTATCTCTAAGTATCGATAGTGGATTTGTACTTTTGTATGAACCCTAGACTATCTTTCTTTTCATTGGCACTTAGCTTATTTCATTCTTAAGTTAATCTAGCCAACATCTTTAGGTTTTAAGACCGCATTCCTCATTGGTCTTTAAACCCCCGTTGGGTTCTCCAATGGGTTAAAATGAAAATTTAACAAAGAAAATATTAAAAGACTTCCTCTTTATCATCTTTATGATAAAGAAAGGTTCATTCTAAAATAATAAAGATGAAATGAATTTTATAAAATTTTGCTTTTCAAAAGCACTCTTTCAAAAATACACACAATAAAATTTTTTCACAAAAATTTTCTTAAATTACCCTCATGTAACAATTACTGTAATTGTTACATGTAGGAATCTTCAAAATAAAAATAATAAACTTTTCAAAAGCACTCTTTCAAAAATACACATAATAAAATTTTCACAAAAAAAAATTCTTAAAATCACCCTCATCTAACAATTATTGTAATTGTTACATGGAAGAATCTTCAAAATAAAAATAGCAATCTTTTTTAACAGCACAAATGAACATCTTTCTATCAATTTACTTTGATGAAGATTTTATTTTCAAAAATAAAATGAACAATCATCTTTCTAAAACCAAAAATTAAAAAAAACTTTTCAAAAAGCATAAATGAATATCTTTCCATCAATTCACTTTGATGAAGATTTCATTTTCAAAAATAAAATGAACAATCATCTTTCTAAAATCAAAGTCAAAAACTTTTCAAAAGCACAAATGAACATCTTTCCATCAGCTCACTTTGATGAAGATTTCATTTTCAAAATAAAATGAACAATCATCTTTCTAAAATCAAAGTCAAAAACTTTTCAAAAGCACAAATGAACATCTTTCTATCAATTCACTTTGATGAATATTTCATTTTCAAAAATAAAATGAACAATCATCTTTTTAAAATCAAAAAGTAATTTTTTTCAAAAGCACAAATGAACATCTTTCCATCAATTCACTTTGATGAAGATTTCATTTTCAAAAATAAAATGAACAATCATCTTTCTAAAATCAAAAATCAAATCAAAAATTTTCCAAAACAAAAAATGAACATCTTTCCATCAATTCACTTTGATGAAGATTTCATTTTCAAAAAATAAAATGAACAATCATCTTTCTAAAATCAAAATCAAAAATTTTTAAAAGCACATATGAACCATTCCATTCAATACACTCACACTTATTGAATGGAAGTTTCATTTCCAAAACAAAATTAAAATTTTCAAAAGCACATGTGAATCCTTCCATTCAATATACTCACACTTATTGAATGGAAGTTTCATTTCCAAAACAAAATTAATATTTTCAAAAGCACATGTCAATCCTTTCATTCAATATGCTCACACTTATTGAATTAAAGTTTCATTTCTAAAATAAAATTAAACTTTTCAAAAGCACACATGAACATCTCCATTTAATATACTCAAATTTATTAAATAAAGATTTCATTCTCAAATAAAAATAAAATCACTTAGGAAATCCCACTTGAACATATCTCACATATGTTTTAATTTGGAATTTCTCTCTTTCAAAAAAAAAGCAACAATCACACACAAAACAAAAATTTTCACATTCCAAAAATAAAATTGGCTTCCATTCCCACATACCCAAATTTGTGAAATGGGGGACCTCTTTTTCAAAAATCAAAACTTAAACAATCACAAATCAAAAAATTTTCAAAACACATTTGGAACCTCACTTAACATACCCAAATTTGTTAAGTGGAATTTCCAAATCCCAAAATCAATCAAACAAACATTATGGAACTTCATTTAGCATAATCAAATTTGCCAAGTAAAGTTTCCAAATCCAAAATCAAAAATCAACAATCATATTTCAAAATTTTCAAACATATTTGGAACTTCATTTAACATACCCAAATTTGTTAAGTGAAGTCTCCAAACCCAAAACTCAAAAAATTTCAAACAACTTTGGAACTTCATTTAACATACCTAAATTTGTTAAGTGAAGTCTCCAAACCTAAAAATTAAAAAAATTTCAAACAACACTTTGGAACTTCATTTAGCATACTCAAATTTGCTAAGTGAAGTTTCCAAATCTAAAATAAAAAACCAACAATCACATTTAAAAAATTTTCTAAACACATTTGGAACTTCATTTAACATAGCCAAATTTGTTAAGTGAAGTCTCCAAATTCAAAATCAAAATTTTCAAAACACATTTTGGATCTTCATTTAATATTCCCAAATTCGTTAAGTGAAGTCTCCAAGTTTAAAATTAAAAATTTTCAAAACACATTTGGAATTTCATTTAACATACTCAAATTTGTTAAGTGAAATCTCCAAATTCAAAATCAAAATTCTCAAACACATTTAGAATTTCACTTAACATACCCAAATCTGTTAAGTGAAGTCTCCAAATTCCAAAATCAAAAATTTTCAAACACATATTTGGAACTTCATTTAGCATACTCAAATTTTCTAAGTAAAGTTTCCAAATCCAAAATCAAACATTTTTCAAAACATATTTTGGAACCTCATTTAGCATACTCAAATTTGGTTAGTGAAGTTTCCAAAGACAAAACAAAAAAAATCTTCAAATACCTTTGGAATTTCTTTCCTTAGCATACCAAATTTGCTAAGGAGAAGTTTCCATTTTCAAAACCAAAATGAAATCAAAAATTTTGAGCACACCATTTGGAATTTCATTTAACATACCCAAATTTTCTAAGTGAAATTTCCATTTCACAAAACCAAGTGGGACTTCATCTTTAGCATACCAAATTTGCTAAAGGAAAGTCTCCACTTTCAAACATCACATCAAAATGAATCATACTTAGGATTTCCTTAGCATACCTAAATTTTCTAAGGATCCTACCTTTACAAAAAAAATCAAAATACATCAAAACAAAATGAAACACTTAGGATTCCCTTAGCAAACCTAAATTTGCTAATGATCCTAACCTTTTATGAAAACATTCCAAACAAAATGAAACACTTAGGATTCTCTTAGCATACCAAATTTTCTAAGAATCCTATTTTCAAAAAAAAAAAAATCAAACAAAACACACTTGGATTCTCCACTTAGCATACCTAAATTTGCTAAGTGAGAATTCTAAAATTTTTCAAAATCAAAACAAAAAATTCACAAAAATAAACAATCATTCTCAAACACTTCACTTAGCATACCCAAATTTGCTAAGTAAGTGAAATTCCAAAACAATAAAAAAAATCAATTTGACCTTTACTTTAACATACCCAAATTTGTTAAAGGAAAGGGTCCTCAAATAAAAAAAATTAATTCAAACAAACATGAACCTTTTGAAGCATCCTTCATAAAAATTTTTGAATCCATAATTCAACATACCCAAATTTATTGAAGTTGGATTCATATTCAAATTCCTCTTTCAATCAATCTTCTCAAATCCATTTGAACCTCACTTAACACTTCCAAGTTGTTGGATGTGGGTTCAAATTTTCAAAAAATTCAAAATTCAAAAATAAAATCTATGGAGATAAAAATCTGATGCAAGTTCATTTCTCATTGCAGATTCTTTATAGTCACAATATAGTTCATTTCTTTTACTACCGATAATTCATCGAGAGGGCTGAGGCTTACATCACACATTACTAGCAGAGCATGGAGGTTCAGGTGATCACTTCTGTCGGTTGATTTTCTAGAAGACTACCTGCGGTCATTATACCGATAGTATTCTCCTCCAGACCACCCAGAGGTAGCTCCTATGCACAGAGACTTGGTGGTGTCTCCACCCCACCGTTCTACCCCTCGTCCTCCATCGCTAGTGCAGGTTTCAGCATATCCCATTCCATCTAAGGCCACATCCGGAAAAAATGTAGCTGATCCAACTACGGGATCCTATCTACTACACCACCCATTGCGGTAGGGTCGAGCTCTCCTGCTTAACCTTTTTCCCCAGTGGTAGTGTGGAAGGAGTGGCGATCCCAGAGCATCATGGTTGTTCCTTCTCAACTCCATGCAGAGCGATTATCGGATATTCCGGGATACCTAATCAAAGAATGAAGATCATCCTATGATTGTTACCCCTATTATAGCCAGTATATATCAGGAGTATCATTCATCTAGTGAGTATAGTTCACGTGATTGACTCCCTGAGGGCAGGTACCTCTCATTACAGATAGTGATCACCGCACCAAATATTTGTTCTTAGATTGACCATTCTTTAGATGAGATAGTTGCACATTATTTCATGGAAAAGCAGGAGATTTTAGGGTATGATTTATCAGATGAGGAGAGAGTTAGCTTCGATCCCAATGAAGATGACTTATTGGGAGACTCAGCTAGAGTCTGCATGGTTGACACTAGGGGATCTCTTTGTAGGGAGAAACAGGCCATGTAAGGTGATGAGGTTGATCAAGAGGACACCACAGAATCAGCCCAGTACCTCTAACATTAATTAAGGCAGAAGGATAAGCAGATTGATAGGATGGCACGCCGACTTATTTAGTGTCGCCGTAAATAAGCCCCTCTAGTTCATCCTATTATAGTCAATGTCAGTCAGCCTGAGTTAGTGCATGTCTTGGACCCAACCAAAATTATACCTCCTGTTAAGCAAGGTAGCACTAGCTTATATGGGAAGGTAGTGGAAAGTACCTCCATACATGAAAAAGATCTAAAATCCATGGTTAAGCAAGTAAGAAGCTTTAGCTTGATTCGTGGAGGATCATCGATTCCAAAGGGTAGATCCTACTCAGGAATTCGATTACATCCAGTATCCCAAGGGTTTTGTGTCTCCTTCCTTTAAAAGCTTTGATGGAAGTGAAAATCCAAGGCAACACATAGCGCATTTGAGCTGTTGCATGATGACTTTATTACTCATTATCAATACAAGTAGGTATTACTTTTGATTGGTATACCCAATAGTTGAAAGACATTTGAGTTAGAGCAACTCTTTATTAAGAGATTTTCTAGAACTCAGCAAAGGGTTACTGTAGGTGATCTTGTTGTAACAAAGACTGAGTCCACATTGATTATATTCTTCGATAGCGAACAGTATGAAGTGTGAACCAGTTCAAACAAAGATGCCATTGAGATTTTTCTGAAGAATATCCATGATCCGGTCACCTTCATGCTTAAGGGCTTCACTATCAAGACATTTGAGAAGCTAATCAACAAGGTAGCTAGTCTACAAGGAGAGGCCAAATAGTTACCTTTTCAAGATTAGTTGCCTAAGTAGAAATCCCAAAAGGTCTATGAGAAGAAACTTGGAGCAGTAGCTGCGGTTGACAAGGGGAAGCAGCCAGCTAGAGATCAGTCTGAGAGACCATGACCTTGGCAAACTCCACCTCCTTTGTCACCATTGAGGTAGCCATACCGGCCTCCAACACAGCCTCCATGGCCATCACAGCCACTACCTCAGCCATACCAGCAATAGTAGTAGCATGCATACCCGTCGCCAGGTAGTTATGGTCCACCTACTCTTTCAGATAAGTTAAATAAACCTTATTCTTTTAAGAGGGAGATAATTAGGAAAATTCTTAAGAATCTCTTAAAGAAATCTGATTTCCAGCTACCCGAGCCTAGAGACTGGAGGAAGTTAGTAAAAGTCATGATCCAAACTTTTTCCTTACCATCGTATGCTAGGCCATATTTTAAAGGATTGCTTCACATTTAAGGACTGGCTTGAACACAGTTTTAAGACCGATGTTGTAGTTATCCCAAAGGAATACCTTATAGAACAACCTTCCAATTCCATTAGGGCAATCCTCAGGATACATGTGATCCTACCAAAATTAAAGAAGGTTGGGATATCTCCTTATCCCGTACCTCTAAGAAGATAGTCCAAAAGATCAAGAAACTTTCCTCAGTGCAGTTCAAACCTCCACCACCAAGGAAGGTTTGCAAGTTTCCACGCCAACTCTAGAAAGGAGGAGAAAGAAGAAGAAGCAAGTAAGAAGAGTATGCCTATAGCCCTTTAGCACAACCACCAACCGTATCCAGCCTCCAGCCTTCAATTGCAATTTTCACATTGGCAGTTTCTTCCATTTCAACTAGATCTTCTATTTCTTCTACAAATAAAACTCTTGTATCAGCGGATAAGGGCACCAAATCTCTTACTCCACTCACTTTACTTGACTTCTACTTTGTACCTCCAAATAATTCCAAGAAATTGAAGAATAAAGCTAGCTTGAATTATATCTGTCACTTCTGATTGGTTATCTTCTTCTAATCCTAGCGATAACTCTTTAAGTCTAAATAACTATAACAATTTCAATCTTCCTCTTTCTGATTTTGAGTTGGACTTTCCAACTCTGAACACTATGGGTTTACCTCTTGAGTTAGACTTGGAATCATCTGATTTTGAGGGTCCCATAGGAGAAGTCAGAGATGCGTAGAACCTTCTACCACATTGCCTCAAGAGATCATCGAAGTCAACCTCCATAGTGGCAAGGTTCTACCTCTTAGGGAAGTGCCTCAAGATAGAGGGAAACAAGTCATTGGTACTGAAGATCAAGAAGCCCTTCCACAGGATGCTCCACTCTTGGATGTGCTTGTGGAAGACCGCTAAAGGTGGACTACAACATCCTTTCTCATCTAAGAAAGTTGTCATCTAAGCTAAGCATATATGATGTCCTTGTCTTATCCAAATAGATGAGGGAATCACTAATCAAGGCTCTCCTTGATCCTGAAATATGATTATCTCAGCTGACTGCTATAGGTGAGGAAGCACATTATGTAAAAGAAGCACAAGGGATTACCTTCACAGATGAAGACCTTCTGTTGGGGGACTTGGAGCACAACCGCCCCCTCTACATCGCAATAGATATGGATAGGTTTAGACTCACCAGGGTTCTCATGGATGTAGTTGCATTGGTGAACATTATGAGTCTAAAGACCCTTGTATATTTGAGGATTGACATCTCCATACTCCGAGGAGATCGAATGATGTTGAGAGGATTCAATGACCAAGGTGAGCGGGCTTTAGGTTCTATAATATTACCATTGGAGATCGGTGACTGGAAGACTGAAGCCAAGTTCTATATCATTGATTTGAATACTTTGTTCACTGCTTTGCTCAGTAAGCCTTGGATACATCATAACAAGATCGTTTCATCCTCCCTTCATCAGTGCATCAAATTAAGAAAAGATGGAATTGAATATCAGGTTAATAGTGACAAAAAGTCATTTTCAATTAAAGAGGTTGAGATTTATGAGGATGCAATCTACTATCTTTCTCAACACACCCTTTCTCATGAACTTGGACAAAATTCAAATGTAAAAATAAAAGAAAAAGAAAATCAAGAAAAAGAAAAGATAAAAGAAAATGAAAAGAAAAATGGAAATCCAAGTCCACAAGAAAGGGGAAATGAGAAAGAAATAGTGTCGCATATCACATTCCACCCATAGTTCATTCTGCCATATGGACGTATGGCTAAACCTTCACCAGGCAGAGGCAAAGGCAGAAACATAGGCATTTCTAGAGGTGGGAGACCCCCTAGTTGGCCTTCAACCAACAAAGGTTGTGTTTCAATTCATAGGAGTACCCCTACAATTCACATAGACTTGGAATCCAATTCGGAGGATGAGTCCAATGTGATTAGTATTCTAGCCAACCCCTCTCAGCGGGGTCCATTGGAGGTGACTTTCATTCCAGACAGTGACGAAGACGGAGCCTCTAAGCAAAAGCAAAGCATTTGAATCTGATTTATGTAGAACTATTAGGTAGTAGTTGGGAACCCTAGCTCTAATATCACTTTTATCTTAAAAAGTTGAAGGTTTAGTTATTAAGGAAGTGCCTAAGTCTTTTAGTGACATGAAGCAGAAGAGGTTCTTTTTGGGATCATCCTCCTTAAGTTTTGAAGTGGATGTAGAACTTGAGGATGATACTTTTAAAGAATTAATGGAATTACCAGTTGATTTTTACTCTCCTTGTGTTCAAAATTTTATATATAAGTGTTTGGTTCCTTACACATGGTCCAAGCACAGGTTAGAGTACTTTGAAAAAGTATGGAACAATTCAGGCAGAGAAGCACAATCAAAAGAAGGACTAGGATTCAGTATAGTGGGTCTAGTCAACGATGACAAATTCACTTAATTGGTTGTTACCAACCATTTGGAGTCTGATAGGTTCTTCTCACACATCCCCAACTCTTATAAGAATGTGTGTTTAGAAACCTCAGATTATCCAAATGATCTTCAAGTCAAGGATGCACCTCCATAATTTGAAAAAAAAACCCATTCAATAATAGACAAGCTCAAAGAAATTAACCTCGGGATAGAAGAAAATCCTCGCCCGACATACATCAGCTTAATGCTGAATGAAGAAGAAACCAATGACTTAGCTAGGCTATTGACTGAGTTTAAAGACTGGTTCACATGGAGTTATGAAAAAATGCCCATATTATCTCCTGACATTATAGTCCACAAGCTAGCAATAGACCCTAACATTACCCCTATTAAGCAAGCTCCTAGGCGCATGCGATTAGAAATTGAACACCAGGTCATTTCTGAAGTCAAGAAACTAATCGATGTTGGTTTCATCAGGGAAGAAAAATATCCTACCTAATTAGCAAGTGTCATCCAAGTTAAGAAGAAGAATGGCCAAATTCACATTTGCGTCGATTTTAGGGACTTAAAAAAGGCATGTCCTAAGGATGAGTTTTCTCTTCCTATACCAGAATTAATGGTGAACATTGTCTCATCTCATGCAGTCTTCTCTTTCATGGATGGTTTATCTGGCTACAACCAAATCAAGATGTCTCCTAAAAAAGAAAGAAACACTGCTTTTCAAACCCCGATCGGAATATTTTATTATAGGGTTGTTGACCTCATTTTTAGAATGAGCTCTCAACACCTCCATCTTAGACATAAGATTCCTCTTAGACTTTAAGAGTTCCTTAGTCTTAAGATCATCTAGTGATCAGGTGGACACTCAACCTAGCCTAGAGACTGAAGGGATACCATAGACTCACTTAGGGTGTTAAGAAATTTACCTACCCTTAGCTTGCACCATTCCTCACCTTTCCTTCTTTCAAGTCAAACTCTAAATCAATTCTAATTAATTTTCTCCAAATCAAAATCTATGATTGAAATCCATGATCAAAATCCGTAAAAAATTCCTAAGTCCAAATTTTGCTTAAGTCTTTAAACCTCCATTAAGGACTTAACCTAAAGCAATCAAAACATAAACAACTCTTTAAGATTTTCTCATGATCCATTTATATTTTCATTTATATTCACATATTTAAATGGAATATAAATCCAAACCCATCAATTCAAATTCAAAATTCAAAATCAATTCATGAAAATTTTCTTAAGTCCCTTTAATTTTCCATTAAAGACTTAGCCAAAATCAATCCTAAACCTTGATCAAACCAATTCAAATCCTTGGGATTTTTCCAAAATATATTTGTATTCTCAATTATGTTCTATATATAAATTAAATATAAATATAAATCAATCAAATCGAACTCAAAAATTAAATTCTAAATTTAAAATCCTTAAAATTCCCTTTAATGGATTTAACCTAAACTTCGATCAAACCATTTCAAATCTTTAGGATTTTCTCAAAACTTATTTATATTCATATTTATATTCTCATATATAAATGAAATATAAATATAAATCAATCAAAATCCAACTCAAAAATTAAATTAAATTTAAAATCCTTGAAATTCTCTTAAATCCCTTAAATTTCCATTGATGGATTTAACCTAAACTTTGATCAAACCTATTCAAACTCATGGGATTTTCTCAAAACTTATTTGTATTCTCATTTATATTCTCATATACAAATGAAGTATAAATATAAATTAACCAAATCAAAGGCAAAAATTAAATTTCAAATTAAAAATTTCTTAAATCCCTTAAATTCCCTTTAATGGATTTATCCTAAATCATGATTAAACCAAATCAAATCTTTGAAATTTTCTCATGATCAATTTATATTCTCATTTATATTCACATATATAAATGAAATATAAATTCAAACAATCAAAACCAACTCCAAAAATCAAACTCAAATCAAACTCAAATCCATTCAAAATCAAATCTAGGCCTTTCAAGCCAAAATCTTGAAGTGGCCAAATCAATTCAAAATCAAGCCAAATCCTTGATTTTCTCTCATGGTTCAATCAACCCTACAATCATGAGCTCATATATAAATCTAAACTTCAATCAAACAATCAAAACCCAAATCAAAAATCAAACCCAAAATCCCTTACATATTCTTCCTTTGAATATGAAATTTTCAAATGGATCAAAACCCATTTCACATCAAACCACTTGTAAATGGATTTATATTTCAATCATGAGTCCATATACAAGATCAACCAATGTCAAATCAAGCTTTGATCAAGCCATTTGACCCACTTAGGCTCACTTGACCCAAAGTGACCTAAAGTACCCTTATGAGCCAACTTTTGATCATAACCAAATTGGATTGAACCAAACTCATATATCCCTCTCATCATGATCAACAATCATCATGGGATGATCAATCAATCAAATTGGGTCAAACCAAGTCAAACCTAAGAGTTGACCAAGTCAACATATAACCTAAAATGAAACCTACATAGCCAAATTCCACCATAGGCCAAATTGATTGAAACCATGATCTAAGTTCACTCCTGACCTATGTTTGAACTTGACCAAGCCAAAATTTGAACCTAACCTAGCCCAATTGGCCCACTTGACCTAAGTTGACCCATTTTGACCTAAAGGGCCAAAATGTGTCAAAACTTGATCTAAGCTAAATTGATCCAAACCATTGGGTCAAGTTCATTCCAAATCACTTGTTGAACTTGACCAAAGCCTCAATTGGCCAACTAGACCCAACCTAGCCCAATTGACCTTAAACCCAACATGACCTAAATGGGTCATGTTGAGCCAAAATTGAACCTAACCTAAATTGATTGAAAAAGGATACCAATTCACTCCATATGACTAACCAAACCTAAACCTACCCTTGACCTACCTCAAATAGGTCAAATGGGTCAAATAGGTCAACTTGACCCATTTGACCTAAATGAAGTCATATGAGCCAAATTGAAAACCATATAAAATTGAACCAAACCAAAGCTACCAAAACATTTCAAATGGTCATATGAACTTGACCCAACCCTTGGTTTGACCCAAATTGACCAATTGGTCAACTTGACCCATTTGACCTAAATGGGTCAACATGAGCCAAACCCTATCAAATGGATTCCAAATCCATTGAAACTTGGCCAAACCTAGTTTCTCAAAATACCAAACATACCCAAAGTGAAAAAATAGCAAAATGACCATTTCACCCCTAGGCCATAGAACAAATTTTGGCCTAGCCCATGGGTATTTTGGTCATACACTCTTCACAATCACTTGAGGCTTTCCTAAAAGCTCAAGGGACTTAATGATGAGTGGTGGACCCAACCCAATGGATTTGGGTTAGCCCATTTGGTCCCTAGTCCAAACTCAACCATATGGCCTAAAATTAGAATTTCAAACTCCCTCTTAAGCTCAATTCAAGCACATGGGAAGTTGGCATTCCACTCCTCTGGCCAAACCGACCATGTGCACACTCAAAATAACCAAAATAGCTCACTCCATATGCTCAATTGGATCAAAATTGAATGGACATTGTCGGTCATCCGATTGCTATAGGGGGAGATATACTCCCCCTAATTCAATGAAATTTCACTTCACTCACACTCGATTGAGCACTAGAGAGAGTTATCAGCCATCAGAGAGGACCTCTAAGATTTCTAAGAGGGATTTGAATCTTAGCTTTCTCAGTTTTCTTTCTTAGAAAATAGGGGAGCTCATCTCAATTCCCAAGTCCTTCCATACTCAAATTCAATGCAATTGCCTTTGCACACTCCCTCAAGGGATCAAGTCGAGTGCACCTAAGCATTCCCTCAAGTTCCCAAAGCAAGGAAGAGTGCAATTGGTTCAAAGTTGCAAAGGGTAGCAAGTGGTGTTGGTCCATAGGAAGATCTACTCAACCCCAAGGCTTGAAACTTTCAACAAGGCTTCGTCTCCACCAGATGAAGCTACCTCATCGAGCTTGAGTGTCGGTGATCACCTCCAATGAGGTATGTAATTTTTTGACCACTTAGCTTGATAGGTGTTGGAGCTTTGTGAAAGAAACATTTATGGCATGTGAAATCCACTGTTGGATCGGCCGCTCTATTCCACTAGATGGTATGGGTTGAGTCTTGTATGATTCTATGCTAGATCGGGCTTGGATCTCCCTTTGGATCATGGAGAGTTCACATTGATCCTCAGGGAAGAACTTGGCTCATCTCAGCCATTCATCCGCACATTTTAGATGGACGGCTGAGATTATTTAGCACATTTTAGAAATCATTTATCTATTTTAAACTATGGGTAAATCTTTAGCCACCCGATCTCTGATCGGACGGCTGAGGATATTAGCGTGTGTGCGCCACCGTGGCCATTTGGGATGTGACATTTAAGTCACACCCTCACGACGTGACGATGCGTGTAAAGCCCACCAGCGCATCATGCATGGTGAGATTAAGTGGGGATTAGTTATTTACCTAATTAATCCCTATAACTTCTAAAATTCATAACTCTTCATAGAAAAATTAAAAAAATAAAAAGAAAAATGTTATGGAAAGATAATTTCATTTAGAATATTTTTAAAATATTTTCAATAGATTTTGAATTACCCTTTTCTTTGAATTTGGGTTTCTTTAGGAATCTTAATTAGCTAATTATCCTCTAATTAGGTCATCAATTGATCTCAAACTTCTATGGTTCATTTTAGGGGATGACCTCTGCCTCCCCTAATTTTTTTTTAGATTTTTTGAGGGCTTAATTGGAGAAATTGCTATTTCATTTCCTAATTACTCCTTTCATGTAATTAAGGGTAATTAAGATGTGATTAGTGGATTTACCCTATGGTTAAGTTTGATTAAGGTCATATCTAGTGAGTAGGGGTTTCATGGAATAATTTTGGGGCATTTTTCCTAAGCTATTCCCTAAACCCCCTTTTCTCTCCTTAATCCCCTCTTAATTAAGGGTTAACTCATTAATTATCCCTTTAAACAATTTTCAAAAATTCTAAAAATTTCTATAACTTAATTAATCTATCTTGGGTAGATGCTTAGGTGTTTAATAGCCTAAGTTTAATTAAGAAAATTAAAACCCCTTTCATAAGTATGAAGGGGTGTTTTAAATGTATTTAAGCTAAACCTCTTAGCTTAATTAACTTTTAATTGTGAGCCAAATTGCATTAGGCCTTTTCATTATTAGGTGCATTGCAAATTTAAATTCTTTGTGGGTTTTATGTCATCTCATTGGCTCATAATTACTTAGTTAATTCTTCTAAGGTGTAGCAGATAAGGGTTAATTAAGCCACTGAATTCATACCCTAACCTAATCAATGCTTAAAAATGAATTTAATTATCTTAAAATTAAACAAAAATACAAAACACATGTGGGAATGGGTTAAGAATAATAAATTTCAACTCATCTTTTCAAAATTAAATTAAACTTCAAACTAAACAAAAATCATTTTGAAATTCACTTTGATTTATTCTAAATTTTATTACTCCTTAAGAATGTCTTTAAGATTTAAGTAAAGTGAGTTTGTTTATATGATTTCATTGCTTTGAATCTTTCCCAACATGTTAAGTTGTATGTCATGTGAGTCATGCATTCATAATTTCAAGTTTTAAATTTTAAAAATGAATTTGTTTACTTTATGTCAAATGTGCATGTGTTGGCTAAAGTAAATTATGAGTGGCTATTATCACTACTAAATCCAAAATATTTTCAAAACATATAAATAAAATATCAAATCTAAAAGTGTGATATTCATATCTTAATTATAAGCTTGCATGTGATAGATTATAAAAGCATGTTTAGTGTAGCTTTCCTTTCTTTCTTATGTTAGTATAGTTTTGAATAGGAGTTGGTAAGATGTAGGGTTCATTTGAAAAGAACTCAACACTTACTTAATTTTATACTCTATTCATCCCTATGCTATCATCAAAGAAGGATTGCCTATACTTGGATGAATAAATTGCATAAACAAAACAAATCCATTAAGCAACTTTTGCATCTTCCTTTTTCATTTCATTTCTTTTATATGCATGGTTGTACTTAAGGAAAGTGGTATATTAGTCTGGACAATCCCGAGATTGCGAGGCTTTAAGTAGCCCTAAGTAGGTCTTGTACCTTACACCTCTAGTTAACAATGACACTGTACTCACTTATGTCTTTCTTAATTTCATGTATGTATGTGAAATTTTGGATAAGGAAAACCTTTTCTACTTAAGAAAGATCATGCACATTCAACTTCTAAAATTTCTTGAATGGACTACTTCGCATGCATCATAAAGTGTTAACTACTCTCATTTGCTTGTATGGATATGCTTAAGTTCCATCCATATGCATGTTATATATGTTGGGAAAGATATGAAGCAATGTGTGTAATGCCAATTTTGATTCATTTTATTTAATCTTAAAATACCTTTTTTTGAATAGGTTTGTCTAGAGTTCATCTAAACTTAGGATTAATTAAAAGATATAATCAAAACATTCACCTAAATGAAAATAAAATATGAACTTACCTTAGAAATTACTTAAGGTTAGGGAAGGAAAGAGAAGTTCTCTTCTCTTTCCCTCTCTTCATAACTTAGTAATTAATTGTAAGTTTCACTTAAACCAAATTAAAACATGATATAAAACCAACCCAAAACACTTAAACAACTTAAATGAAACCCTCCTCTAAGTTGAACATGTTCTTCACACTTAGAAAATTTGAACCTAAAGTCCTTAGCTAAGCATACCGCACAAGCCTTCAGAGCACACACATTAGCCTAAGTCACAACTTCTAGCCTTAGGTTAGGTCGGTGCATGGTTTGATGTTATGTTTTATTTTGTGATGAATTTTTTAGACTGGATGTTATGGTGTATGCTCATAGAATGAATGGTAGGATGTGCTTAGTCTAACTATTCTTTTCTGTAAGGGATTGTGCATAAGGGGCATTATCATAAATAAAAATATAATTGCTTCTTGCTTGCAGGTGTTTTATACCCTTAAGCATAATCCATAGGCCAGGTAGACTTAGTCACCCATGTGTGGGTGATAAGTCCAATATACATACTTGGGATTTGTGTGGTGTGATTTAACTAACCTTTATTTTGTAGATGTTAGTTAGATTTCCCTTTTCCTTTTCATGTAAAAATTTGCATAATTAGGATTTTAGAATGATTTATTATGGGAATTAGGATGAACATTGGTTACAAGATCTTATCTTATACACCATGTGAAGCCTTGAAGCATCCACCTTCCAACCTTCCAAAGGAGGAACCAAAGAAAAAAAAGAAGAAAAAATAAAAGAAGAAAGAAGAATAAAGCTTGAAGACCCTCATAACAATGAATTTCTTTGCTTAATTGTAATTTAATTCATTTGTAATCCGGGTTATATAAGGGTAGAGCTCAGCTACCAAATTTGATATTTTTTGGTTTGTGATGTGCGATCACAATGGCCTTTTATTTTTTTTGCACTAGTTTTATAAATTGATTGATATTTGTTTAACTTGCGCATTAAGTGGCATGCTTTTCCTAGTTTTTTCCTTATTTTATGTATGGCTTGGATGTAGATTAGGATCTTTAGGAAAAAATAAATCTTTTACCCAACTTAACAATTCAAATTAAAATTAAATAACTCATAACCTCACCCAAAGCTTAGGTTTAAAATCAAGATAAAAGAATTAGCAACCCTTTAGCTGGATAAGCATTTCTTTATAATATCATGCATAAATGCATCTTATTTCATACTTAATTGAAGGGCTTCCACCTTTGCCAAAGAACCTGGCTTGACCTTTGAGGGCCGTAGTGGAAACTCACCTCCTACCTTCTCGCTGACTTTGGCCAATAATCTGATTTCTCATGCATTAGACATAAAAATCCTATTAGCATGAGTCAAAAATAATTGTCCAAAATAAAAATAAAATAAAATTTGAATTGCATTAGGTTTAGGTCATTTGAAGCATACCTTTACATGATCTAGTCTCTTTAGGGAGTGAGTTTAAGGACTTAGTCTCTTTCTAAATAAAAATAGCCTAGCTATCTTACATTAAGCATAAAGACTTGCCTACATGTGTTTAAAATCGTAGGAGGAGTTAGTTGGCAGCCACCCCCAGGTAGTTGTAAGTTCAAGTAGTCGGGTGATTTATCCTCTCTTGTGGAGGTAAACCAATTACCCATTTTTCACCTTAGATTTAGGTTGCACTTTAAGCCCTCATCGAAGCTCCCTAGATTTAGGTTCTTAGGTTACTTCTCCCCTTTTGTGGGCCATAAACATGATTTCTCATCTCTTAGGCATTTTTTTAATCTTATGTTAAGGAATCATAAGTCCTAAATTGCTAATGAAAAATGCAACTCAAACAAACTAAATCAATTTCAAAAACTTAAAGCCCAACTATAGGATAGTTTGAGAGGCTCACTAGGTTTCCTAACATCATGAGCATCTCTTACTTATTCTCATTTGGTTTTGATAATAAATCCCTCTTTTGATCAATCCCATTTGATCTTTAAAAATAAATCAATCAATTGATAGTCCTTCCTATTGAAATCTTTAGAGACAACGATCATTTGCCTTAATCGAGAATTTTTTTAAGGAATCCCCATTCCTTAGATGTTGCCTTTGTAAGGATCTTAATGAACCTAATTTAAAAAAAAACTCTATTTTACTATTCCATGTAAAGTAGGAGAAGAATCTCTGGTACATATGCAGACCCATCATCCTTAGGAGTCCTTATTGAGATGATTGGTTCCATTAAAGGGTAGTGACTTCTATCTTTCAAGATAGTACACTATTTCCTTGATGATGTATCCGATCACCTGAATAAGTACATCTACGGATCTGTATGGCATCTTACCAAGATGAATTTCTATAAGGTGTCCTCTTTCTTTTCTTACCACAGATTTGAAAGGTGACTTCTCTATAGGAATTTTTCTCCAACAAGGGTCATGCTTTTCAGCCTTAAAAATGCTGGTGCTACATACCAAAGGGCTATGACTCAGATCTTCAAGGAACTCATCCACCATCAGGTTGAGCTACGTTGATGATTTAGTAGTCAAAAGCAAAGAAAAGGAAGACCACCTCTTTGACTTAAGAGTAGTTTTTGAATAGTTAAGACAATATAACCTAAAAATGAATCCCCTGAAGTGTGCATTCGGAGTAACTTTAGAGAAATTTCTTGGGTTTGTTGTTCGACACAAAGGAATAGAAATAGATCTTGAAAAGATTAAAGCTATTTTAGAAATGCCACCTCCTAAGAGTTTAACTTAATTCAGATCCTTTCAAGGACAGCTGGCGTATCTAAGATGCATTATCTCAAACCTATCGAGGATATGCAAACCTTTCTCAGCACTTGACAAAAAGGATGCTAAGTTCAAGTGGGATGACAAGTGTCAACATGCATTCGAAGACATCAAGCAATACTCTTTGAAATACCGGTTCTCGTAGCTATCCGGCAGACACTCATCCTTTACCGCGCATTGATGATCTTTCGGTGCTCTATTGGCCCAAGCCAATGGCGAAGGAAAGAAGAGTGTCCTCTACTACCTCAGCTGTCATTTGATCCCTATTGAAGAAAACTATCCACCTATTGAGGAACATTGCCTAGCTTTGATCTTTGCCTCCCAAAAGCTTCACTTCATGCTTTCTCATAATGTGAACTTGATCTCTAAAACAAATCCACCGCAGCATAAAATGACATGACCAACACTATCTAGACATTTGGGGCACTGGTCCATGATACACTCACAGTTCGATATCACATTTGTACCCCTCTGTGCGGTAAAAGGACAGGCACTAGCAGATTTCTTAGCAACACACCTTCTTCCAGCTGATTCTCTACTTAGTGATGATCTCCCCGATGAACAAATCATGAACTTAGGGAGGTCAATACCGATGGGAGATGTATTTTGATGGTGCTGCCTCTTTTCTTAAAGGTGAAGCACCACGATCTATTCTCCCAGGTAAGGTAGGGGTAGAATAGTGCTTCTAACTCTAAACTGCGATGTGATAAGATTCTCATACTATCTTTCCAATTCCTGCAACAATAATGAATGCTGAGTATGAGGCTTTGATTGTTAGTATGGAGTTAGTCACTATCAGTGTTAAAAGCATTAATGTCTTTAGGGATTCTCAGTTGGTTATCAACCAGATCATAGGGTCCTACAAGGTTCTCAAACCAAAGCTTTATCACTACCATGAGTATACCATGAAGTTATTGGCCCAAATTCTCAAAGTTACCATCTACAAGGTTCCTCGAGCAGAGAATGCAGTAGCAGATGCTTTGGCCAAACTGGCCAAAGAATTGACATGTCCGGAAGAAGAGTCCATTCTAATAAGGGTTCAAAATAGACAAGCCTTTCCCTTTATTGATGTCGAACTCATTGAGAGACTTTCTCTATAAGGGGAGGTTGTCATTGCCAAAGAATGAGGAGCTAGATTGGAGACAACCGTTCATAGACTACTTGAACACTAGCAAACTACCTCAAAAGAAATCATAGCTCAGTGAAACAGAGAGCTCTCTCCAATGCTCTCATTGATGGCACCATGTACCGTCGTCCTTTGACCAATTATGGTTACATTGTTTAGAAAAACATGAACCCTATGGCATTATAACTGAGGTACATGCAGGTCTATGCGGAGCTCATCAATTTGGTTTGAAGATGAAGATGAAGATCAAGAGACTAGGATACTATTAGCCTTCAATGATCATAGATTATATGGATGTAGCTAGAAGATGCCATCAGTGTCAGGTACACGATGTGATCCTCCACCAACCACCCAATATTCTACACCCTACATTGGCTTCATGGCCATTTGAGTGTTGGGGTATCGACATTATGGGTCCGATCAATCCTCCTTCTTCCAAGGGTCACCGGTGCATTCTAGTTGCCACTGACTACTTTTCCAAGGGGTGGAATCCATCCCACTTAAAGATGTCACAGCTTAGCATGTGCTTCAATTTTTCAGAAACCAAATCGTATATAGGTTTGGGGTGCCTCGATGAGTTATATTCAATAATGTACTGCATTCAAAAGCACGAAAATCAATAGCTTTGCCAGAAGACACGGTATAGATTGGAGATACTCCACCATCTACTTCCCTAGAGCAAATGACTTAGTAGAAGCATTCAACAAAACTCTCATCAAGATACTAAAGAAAACTCTCGATGATAACAAATGATAGTGGCATGAGCAGTTGGTTGAAGCCTTGTGGGCCTACCACACCACATACCGGGCTCTAACTCAATCTACCTTATTTTCCTTAGTGTATGGTTCTGAAGCCGTTCTATCTTTAAAAGTTTAGTTCCCATCACTAAGGATAGCATTGGGTAACAAGATCACTTTAGAACAAAATGCAAAGTTTCGGTTAGAAGAGCTCGAAGGTTTGGAAAAGAGTCACCTACGGGCGTGCCCAAACCTCAAGTTGTACAAGGCCAAAATGATTCAAGCTCACAACAAGTTAGTCCAACCTATGTCTTTCCAAGTAGGAGAACTTGTGTTAGTCCTAAAATGACCAATTATTGTCCGATTGAAAGATGGGAGGCAAGTTTGAACCCACTTGGGAAGACTCCTATTTTATAGAGAAGGCCTACCGAGAAGGATCTTATCAGCTTATTGATTGTAAAGGGGAACACCCGATGCTTTCAATTAATGGGCTCTATCTAAAAAAATGTTACTCATAAAATAAATGATGTTTGAAAATAATCATTAATAAAAAGAACAAAAATTTGATTCCATTCATAAAATCTTCTCTTCTTTTTGAAGTGTTGTTTGTTTGTCTTGCGAATCTGTCGTGACATGTTTAGGGTAGGTGTAAGAGTCCCCCAGTAGCATCATATCCCTCTTTCACATCACAAACACAACCTCCTGGTGTTATTAGAATATGTGTGAGAGAACCCAAGAGGCATCCTATTTCAATTAGCACAACTAAGATAGGTGTTAGAGAACCCGAGTGGCATCCTTTCTTAGTGAGAGTCCTGGTTTCCATCTGTTACACCATTTCATCAAACTCCCCTAGTGTGTTTAGGATAAGTGTGAGAGAACCCAAGAGGCATCATATTCTTGTTAACACATGCACAAAACAAACATAAATCTTTTGTCTCAGGCTACTTTAATGTGAGAGCAAGCCCCCTGTGGCACTCACTCATTAGCGGCTCTAGGTCGGGGGTCTACATGCTACGCTAGTATGTCACCCCAATGGTCATTTGTTGGAAGATGTGAGTCCCACGCTTTCTTTCTAACTTGATCATTGTAAACCAATGAGCACTTTTTTAGTATGGTAGACTTCCTTTGCTTCCAGTAAAATTTTCTTAAAAGTTGTGAGTCCCCATGCTTTCTTCTTGAACTAATCATCATGCACTAACTAGGTTGAGTTTATTTGAGGTTTAAGGTAAGTCCCCCAGAGGCGCCTTTCCTCTTGACTACTTTTTGAGTCGATATAAGTCCCCCAATGGCATTCACTCAGTAGTCGCCCTAGGTCGGATAGCACCTATCCGGCCGATGATAGACTATCCTAGCTGTTAGTTCCGCTATAGGAGGATGTGAGTCCTTGAGCTTTCTTCCTAGGCTGATTATTGCAAACTGATGGGCACCTTAGATTGGTTGATGTTCGCTATGCAGACAATGACTCACCCAGTGAGTACACCACTCTTGGCAGATATGAGTCCTCATGCTTACTCCTTGAGTTAGACACCAAATACTTATTGAATTTATGACTAGCCATGCCATTTTCTCCAAGGTGTTGAATTAATCCCCTTTAGCGGCCCCATCCCCTATGGGCACTCTATTTGGATCAAGTCCTTTGTGACCCCATTTAGACACTACTCAGGTTACTCTTGGATTGGATAATCCCCCTTTCCTAGTAACCACCCCTATAGTTGGAGAATTTGTTCAACAGATATACAAATTCTCCCTTGGTTCAGGAAATCTGAGATAGGACTAGGTTGATATAAACTCTTTCTCAGTTTGATCCCTCACAAACCAACAGAGTCCATGTTAAAACAAACTGAAATAAATAAAATTAATTCGCTTGTGGATTAGGGATTCAAGCCCCCAAAGGGCCACTTCTTCCAAGCAGGCATCCTATCTTTAGGGCAATGTCAGCAGAACTCCCTATAGGAATTGCGTGACTACCTGAGTTGAGATAAATCTCGAGTTGGTACTCACTCCGTAGTTGCCCTTAGGTCAGGTTCAATATATTTTTCCATAAGCAGGTTACCCCGTCAGTCATTCCTCTTTGAAAGATACAAGACTATGACGCATTCTTTCTAACATGATGTGTAAATCAACGGGAAACCCTAAGTCTAGTTTGATTTGTTATCCAACGCAACTGATCACCTCAATGGTCTTTTATAGTAGAAGATGTGAGTCCCTGAGCTTTATTCCCTTAAGTTGATCATTGCAAACTAAAGGCACTCCTTTGGTTTGATAGTTCTCCCATCGACCGAAGCTACTCCCTTTGGTTCAGTAAATTTGAGATAGGTCTAGGCTTCTATAAGCCCCTTCTGAGTGTGATCCATTGCAAACCAATGAAATCCATAAACAAATTAAAAAGGAAATTAATCTTTGACTATCTTTGAGCTGATCTAAGTCCCCGAGTGGCATTCACTCAACAATTAGCCCTAGGTGGTTGATTTGCGCCGATCACCCTAATGGTTTCTTGTTTCTAGAAGATGTGAGTCCCCATGCTTTCTTCTTAAAACTTGACCATTGTATGCCAAAAGGTATCACTCCTTTGGTTGGATAGTCCTACCTTATGGTTGGTAGACTACTCCCTTTGGATTGATAAATCTGAGCGAGGTCTATGCCTCCATGGTCCCTACTCAGTGCGATCCATCACAGATCAATAAGATTCATAATCAAAATAAATCTAAAAATGAAATCTACCTTGACTATCCTTGAGCTGATCTAAGTCCCCCAGCGACTTTCACTCAATAGTCAGCCCTAAGTTAGGTTCAATCTATTTTCTTGCCAATAGATTACCCCAGCAATTGGTCCCTACTTTGGAGGATGTAAGTCTACTACGCTTTCTTCCTAAGTGTAGCTGTTGTATACTGAAAGACATACCTTTGGTTGGCTAGTCCTACTACATGCTTAGTAGACTACTCCTTTGGATTGGTAAATCTGAGTTAGATCCCTCGGTATTCCACATTATCCATCAAACCAACAGGGTTCATCTCAAAATATAAAAATTTGAAATAAATAAATCTAATGAAACAAACAAACAAAACAAACAAATCAATCTAAATTATTCCTTTTTGCTTCTCCTCAGTGAGATGCAAATCTTTCTAGTCCCCTAGTGGATCTAGAATTCTAATCCCTCAGTGGATTTCTCAATCCCTCCCTTATGGATGATTTGAACTTGCTTCCCTAGCGAAGAGTTCATCTTTCTATCCCCTGTGGAGTCTAAAAATAAACAATAAAATGAAAACAAATTCAACCCTCTTCCATCAGCAATTCTCAAATCAAACCTCTCATCCCCTTATGGATGACTTGAACCTGCTTCCCTAGTGGAAGGTTCACCTACTCTATCCCTTAGTGGAATCCACCTTTTCTCCTATGCCTTGGACATAAGTGGAGCCACATTGCATCAGGCTCTGGATTCTTTCTACTCATTAGGTTATGGATAGATTGTCTCTGCTAATGCTTATGATCTTACGGTGTTGTTGATTGTTTGCCAATCTGTGCAGTGTCACCACACCTACCTTTATTTTCTCATTTTAGAATGAGTTCTCAACCCCTCCATCTTAGACTTAGGACTTCTCTTAGACTTTAAGAGTTTCATAGCCTTAAGACACATCCAGTGATTAGGTGGACACTTAACCTAGCCCTAGAAGACTTAGAAGGGTTATCCATAGGAATAGGTCATGCCTTAGGGGTGTTAGGAAATTTGCATACCATTATCTTGAACTACTCCTCACCTTCCTTCCTTCAAGTCAAACTCCAAATAAATCTCATTTGATTTTCTTCAAATTCAAATCAACTCTCTATGATTGAAATCCATGATTGAAATCTATGATTGAAGCCCATGATCAAATTCCATCAAAAATTCCTAAGTCCAAATTTTGCCTAAGTCCTTAAGCCTCCCTTAAGGACTTAACCAAAATCATGATCAAAACCTAATCAAATCTTTGAGATCTTCTCATGATTCATTGATATTCTCATTTATATTCACATATATAAATGAAATATAAATTCAAACCCATCAAATCAAATTCAAAATTCAAAATCAATTCATAAAATTTTTCCTTTAAATTCCCTTTAATGGATCATTCAAACTCATGGAATTTTCTCAAAACTCATTTATATTATCATATATAAATGAAATATAAATATAAATCAATCAAATTAAATCCTAAAATTAAATTCCAATTTTGAAAATTTCCTTAAATCCTTTAAATTCCCTTTTATGGATTTAGCCTAAATCATGATTAAACCACTTCAAATACTTAAAATTGTCTCATGATCCATTTATATTCTCATTTATATTCACATATCTAAATGAAATATAAATTCAAACAATCAAAACCAACTCCAAAAATCAAACTTAAATCAACTCAAAATCTAATCTAAGCCTTTCAAGCCAAAATCTTGAACTTAGCCAAAACTAAATATATACCAAATTAAATCAAACCAAAGCCACCAAAACATTTCAAATGCTCATATGAACTTGACCTAACCCTTGGTTTGACCCAATTTGACCTATTGGTCAACTTGATCCAAGTTGACCCATTTTGACATAAATGGGTCAACATGAGCCAAACCCTATCAAATGAATTTCAAATCTCATGAAACTTGGCCAAACTTAGTTTCTCCACATACCCAACATATCCAAAATGGAAAAATAGTAAAATGACCATCCTACCCCTAGGACATAGAACAAATTTTGGCCTAACACATGGGTATTTTGGTCATACACTCTTTACAGTCACTTGAGGCTTTCTTAAAAGCTCGAGGGGCTTAGTGATGAGTGGTGCACCCAACCCAATTAGTTTGGGTCAGCTCATTTGGTCCTTAGACCAAACCTGAGCCCCTAACTTAAAATTGAATTTTCAAACTCCCTCTTAAGCTCAAATTAAGGCACATGGGAGGTTGGTAATCCCCTCCTTGGATCAAACCAACCATGTGCACACTCAAAATAGATCAAATAGCCCTCATAATCTCATCAATTGGATCAAAATGGCAAGAGTATTATCGGTCAGCCGATACTCCCCCTAATTCACTTATGTTTTCATTCACCCTCTGTCAATTGAAGCTAAGGAACCCAGAACAATCATCAAAGAGCACTCCCAAGCTTCTTAAAGAGGATTTGAATTCCCCATTTCTCGGTTTTGCATAGTGCAAAAATAAGGGAGCTCAATCCATTAGTCAACTTCCACCATACTTGATCTCCTTCCAATTACTCTTGCACACTTCATCTAGGAGCTCAGTCGAGTGTACCTAGGCTTCTATTGAGTTCCCACAGTAAGTAGGGATCAAATTCAATCAAAGCCACAAAGGAAGTAAAGTGGTGTTGGTCTATAGAATAATCCACTCAACCCCAAGGCCTAAGAATTTCAACAAGGCTTTGTCTCCACTAGACGAAGCTACCTCATTGATCTTGAGCATTGATGATCACCTCCGATGAGGTATGAAATTTTTCGATCATTAAACTCAATGTGGTGTGGAGCATTATGAATGAAATTTTTACCTCATCAATTTTTGACCATTGGATTTGTCGCTCTCTATCTCTAGATGGTGTGGGTTGAATTTGGTGTGATTCCATGTTACATCTAGCTTGGATCTACCCCTTGATCATGGACGGTCTTTGTTGATCAAGGGGGAGAACATGGATCATCTCAGCCATCCATCCACATTTTTTAGATGGATGATTGAGATTATTCAGCACGTTTAGAAATCCATTTATCTATTTTAAATCGTGGGGGAATCCTTAGTCGCCATATCTTTAATCGGACCGAGAATTTAAGCACGTGCATGGCCGTCGTCATTTGTGAGGTGAAAACTTTAGTTGTCCCCTCACAATGCGACGCATGTAAAGCACGCTGACTGCCACCACCACGCGTCGTGCTATGAGCCAAGGATTAGTTAGGGATTATTTAAAATGCTTAATTAATTTCTAATTAATCCATGGATCTTCAAAAATGCATAACTCTTCATAGAAAATTTAAAAAATATGAAATAAAAATTTATGGATAGATAATTAAACCTAGAACATTTTAAAGTTAATTTTAATGAGTTTTGAGTTATGGTTTTCTCTGAATTTGGGTTTTATTAGAAAAAGTATTTTGTTAATTACTCTTTAATTAGGCCTCTGATTAATCCCAAATTTCTTGGATAAGTTTTAGGGGATGACTTCTGCCTCTCCTAATTTTCTTGGGATTTATTGAAGGCTTGATTAGAGTAATTACATATGATTTCCTTAATTACCCTTCTTATAGAATTAAGCATAATTAGGGTATGATTAATGTTTTTACCCTTTGATTAGGATTGATTAAGGTCAGATCTAGTAAGTAGGAGGTTTATGGAATATTTTTGGGGCATTTTCCCTAAGCTATTCTCTAAACCCCCACTTCTCTCCTTAATCTCTTCTTAATTAAGGGTTAATTCATTAATTATCCTCTTAATCAATTTCTAAAAATTCTAAAAAGTTCTAGAACATAATTAATCTACCTTGGGTAGATGCTTAGGTGTTTAATAGTTTAAGTTCAATTAATAAAATCAAAACCCCATTCATAAGTGTGAAAGGGTATTTTGAAATTACTTAAGCTAACCCCTTAGCTTAATTAACTTTTAATTATAGCCAAATTGCATTAGGCATTTTCATTATTAGGTGCATTATAAATTTAAATTCCTTATGGGTTATATGTCATCTCATTAGCTCATAATTATTTAGTTAATTCTTCTAAGATAGTGTAAGTAAGGGTTAATTAAGCTACTTAATTCATACTTTAACCTAATCAACACATAAAATAGATCTAATTATCTAAAAAATTAAACAAAAATATCAAACACATTTGCGATGCGATTGGGTTAGGAATAGCAAACTCATCTCACCTTTTTCAAAATTAAATCAAACTCAAACCTAAACAAAAATCTCTTAGAAATTCACTTTGATTTATTCTAAATTTTCTTACTCTATAAGAATGTCTTTATGATTTAAGTGAAGTGAATTTGTTTACATTCTTTCATTGCTTTGAATCTTTCCCAACATGTTAAGTTATATGCCATGTGATTTCATGCATTCATAGTTTCATTTCTCAAATTCTAAAATGAAATTGTTTACTTTATGTTAAATTTGTATGTGTTGGCTAAAGTAGAAATATGAGTGGCTATTATCACTACTAAATTCAAATTATTTTCAAAATATATAAATCAAATACCAAATCTGAAGTATGCTACTTATATTTTAATTATAAGCTTGCATGTGATAGATTATAAAGGTATGCTTAGCATAGGTTCCCTTTCTTCCTTATGTTAGCATAGTTTTGAATAGGAGTTGGTAAGATGTATGATTCATTTGAAAAGAATCCAACACATACTTAATTCCATACTCTATTCATCCCTATGCTATCATTTAAGAATGGTTGCCTATACTTGCATGCATAAATTGCATAAAAAAATGAAATCATTAAACAATTTTTGCATTTTCCTTTTCCACTTCATTTCTTTTATACATATGTTTGTATTTAAGAAAAGTGATATATTAGTCTGGACAATCCCAAGGTTACGAGATTTTAAGTAGCCCTAAGTAGGTTTTATACCTTACACCTCTGGTTAACAATGACGATGTACTCACTTATGCCTTTCTTACTTTCATGTGTGTATGTGAAGATTTGGATAAGGAAAACCTTTTCTACTTAAGAAAAATCATGCATACTCAACTTATAAATTTTCTTAAATGGATTACTTAGCATACATCATAAAGTGTGTTAAATACTCTCATTTGTATGTATAGATATGCTTAAGGTCCATCCATATGCATGTTATATATGTTGGGAAAGAATTGAAGTAATGTGTATTATGTGGATTTTGATTCATTTTATTTAATCTTAAAATGTCTTTCTTTTTTAATAGATTTGTTTAGAGTTTATCTAAACTTAGGATTAATTAAAAGATTTAATCAGAACATTCACCTAAATGAAATTAAAATGTGAATCTACTTTAAAAATTTCTTAGGTTAGGGATGGAAAGAGAAGTTCTCTTCTCTTTTCCTATCTTCATAACTTAGTAATTAATTATAGCATTCACTTGAACCAAATGAAAATATAAAATAAAATCAATCCAAAACTTTTAAACAACATAAATACCCTCCCCTCTAGTTGAACATGTTTTCACACTTAAAAAAAATTTGAAACTAAAGCCATAGCTAAGCATACCACACAAACCTTCAAAGCACACAAATTAGCCTAAGTCACCACTTTTAATGGTTAGGTTGGTGTATGGCTTGATGCTTTATTTTGTTTTGTGATTTATGGTTTAGACTGGATGTTAGGATGTATGCTCGTAGAATGAATGATAGGACACTCTTAATCTAACTATTCTTTTAGGGATTGTGTGCTTAAGGGGCTATCATAAATAAAAATATAAAATGTTTTGCTTGCCCCACCCCTTCTATGCTGAACATGCTTTCACACTCTTAAAAAAATTTTGAAACTAAAGCCATAACTAAGCATACCACACAAACCTTCAAAGCACAAATTAGCCTAAGTCACCACTTCTAACGGTTAGGTCAGTGCATGGCTTGATGCTTTATTTTGTTTTGTGATTTATGGTTTAGACTAGATGTTAGGATGTATGCTCGTAGAATGAATGATAGGACACTCTTAATCTAACTATTCTTTTCTGCAGGGGATTGTGCTTAAGGGGCGCTATCATAAATAAAAATATAAAAATGCTTTTGCTTGTAGGTGCTTTATACCCCTAAGCATAATCCATAGGCTAGGTGGACTTAGTCACCCATGTGTGGGGTGATAAGTCCAATATACATGCTTGGGATTTGTGTGATTTATTTTAGCTAACCTTTATTTTACAGGTGTTAGTTAGACTTCCACTTTTCCTTTTCATGTAAAACTTTGATATAATTATGATTTTGGAATGATTGTTATGGGAATTATGATGAATATTGGTCATAAGATCCTATCTTATGCACCATGTGAAGTCTTGGAGCATCTATCTTCCAACCATCCAAAAGAGAGAACCAAAAGAAGAAAGAAGAAAAGAAAGAAGAAAGAAGAAGAAAGCTTGAAGACCCCCCATAACAATGAATTCTTTTGCTTAATTGTAATTTAATTCATTTGTAATCCGGGTTGTATAAGAGTAGAGCTCGGCTACCCATATTTGATATTTTTTAGTTTGTGCGGTGGTGTCCGACCACAACGGTCATTTATTCTTTTTTGTGATTAGCTTTATAAATTGATTGATGATTTGTTTAACTTGTGCATTAAGTGGCATGTTTTTCCTAGTTTCTTTCTTACTTTATGTATGGTCTGGATGAGGATTAGGCTCTTTAGGAAAAAATAAATCTTTTACCCAACTTAACAACTAAAAATAAAATTAAATAACTCACATAAAGCTTAAGTTTAAAATCAAGATAAAAGAATTAGCAACCCCTTAGTTGGATGAGAATTTCTTTTATAATATCATGCACAAGTGCATCTTATTTCACTCTTGATTGGAGGGCTACCACCTTTGCCAGAGAACCCCGCTTGACCGTTGAGGGCCGTGGTGGAAATTCACCTCCTCCTTTCTCGCTAATTTTGGCCCATAATCTTTATTTCTCATGCATTAGGCGTAAAAATCCTATTAGCCTAAGTCAAAATGATTTTCCAAAATGAAAATAAAATGAAATTTGAATTGCATTAGATTTAGGTCATTTAAAGCATACCTTTACATGATTTAGTCTCTTTAGGGAGTGAGTTTAAGGACTTAGTCTCTTTCTAAATAACAACAGCCTAACTATCTTACATTAAGCATAAGACTTGCCTACATGTATTTAAAATCATAGGAGGAGTTAGTTGGCACCACCCCTAGCCGGTTGTAAGTCCAAGCTATCGGTTTGTCCTTTCTTGTGAAGGCAAACCATTTACCCATTTTCATCTTAGATTTAGATTATGCTTCCGGCCCTCACCGAATCTCTAGATTTAGGTTCTGAGGTTGCTTCTCCCCATTGTCTATCATAAGCATAATTCCTCACCTATTAAGCATTTCCTTAATCTTGTGTTAAGGAATCATAAGTCCTAAATTTCTAATGAAAAATATAACTCAAACAAACTAAATCAATTTCAAAATATAAAGCCCAATCATAGGATAGTTTAAGATATTTGTTAGGTTTCCTAGCATTATGAACATCTCCTACTTATTCCCATTTGCCTCGATAATAAATCTCTCATTGATCAAGCTCATTTGATCTTCAAAAATAAATCAATTGATTGATAGTCATTTCCTATTGAAATCTTTAGAGACAATGATCATTTGCCTTAATCGAGAGTTTTCTTAAGAATTCTCATTCTTTACGATGTAATTAACAATAGAGGCTTGCCCCTGTAGGGAACTTAACGAACCCGTTTAAAATAAACCCTACTTTACTTTTCCATGTAAAGTAGGGGAAGAATCTCTGGTACACTTCAAAGACCCAACGTCCTTAGGAGTCCTTATTAAGGTGATTAGGTCCATTAAAGGGTAGTGAATTCTATCGTTCGAGATTGTATACTATTCCTTGATGATGTACTCGATCACCTGAATAAGTACATCTGCGGATCTGCGTGGCGTCCCAAAAAGATGAATTTCTATAGGTCTCCTCTTTCTCTTTCTACCCACAGATTTTGAAAGGCAACTCCTATATCGAAATTTTTCACCACAACTATTCATCTACCTTCTGAAATTTTCATCGATACTTAAAATACTCTTTTCATTCAAAAGAGGTTGGTGGCGAATTTTTAGATCCCACACTTAATATACATGTAAAACATTTTAATATTTCTATGTCAAAGTTAAATATAATTTTGGCTACCACACATGAAGCATCTTGACAACATGATTGAACGCCTATGGACATACACAACTCTATTTTTCCTAAAATGTGGCCATTGTGCTAAATCTCTACTTTATTAAACATCAAGGTGGATTTTCTACATCAACGCCCAAGCATCATAGTAAAAATAAGGGGTACAAATCACATTTAGTTAGATATTCTATTAAGATGCATATAAATAATTATTATGATACATTTAGATGTTTGATATTAAAACGTATCTTAAAAGAATCCTTTCCATTTGAAATCATATAATTGTAATATAATTATTATTAATGTTGCTCTATCTCATTCATAAAATGTTTCATCAATTTATTTTTTTTAGAACAAAAACTCTTGCATGAATCATATTTTTTAACACTCTTTCTTAAGTAATATAGTGGATTATATTTCTCAAATTTCTCCTACCACATTTGATGTAGGCATCATCATTATCATTATAAAGACTAAATTATATATTTAAGATATATTTTGTTATATTATGAACCTTGTTCTATGGCGACTTTATGTTGTATTTTGAGTTGGGTATCATTGAGTTTTAATTTCATGATATTATTTGTTGGGTTTAAATATATTGAGTTATTCTTATGTCACAACCCATGTAGGAAGGTCATGTTATTATGATTGACATAAGATATGATAAGAGTGGTATATATAGTAATAGTGGTAGGTTGTTATTAGTAATAAGCATGGTAGTGATGATAAGAATAATATACGATTTTAAGTAAACGTTAGGGGGTATATTTAAATTTAGAGTAGGTTTTATATTTTAATCTCTTACTCTCATTTATATAAATAAGAAGACTCTTGTAATGCTAAAAATTATATCTTGGAGTTAAAAATTTCTTTCTTGAGCTTTCTACTCTTATATGTGCTTTGTCTTCCAAAGTGAATGGTTATTTGAATGTAGGAGTTCACAACCTTTAGAAAATGACTTTTAAGGAGAAATGAGTTCTCAATGGCAATAAACCATTCATAGACACCGAGTTCAACTTTTCTTCATTTCATTACTGGGTGCAGTAAATCCATCAAATGTTAAATCATTCGCAACTTTTTTATTATTCTTTGCATTTCAATAAGTTAGATATTTGGTGTCAATAACATAAAATTAGCTTGAATCACTTCAATCACATTCTTGTTATAGTGTTTGTGTTTGATACTACTTGCATATGTATTATTATTGTCTTCTAAGAACTAAGAAATATCGTGTGATCAAATTCATCTCATTATACATTAAAATTGTCCTACATCAACATTTCTTTAAATTCTTATATTTACTTTTTAAATTGTGATGCTTCACTTATCTTCTCGTGGAGTAATCTTAATGTAGTTTTTTTTATAATTATAAATCTAAACTTTTAATGCAAGTGTTTTTTTTATCTCAAGATATATCAATTTTTTTTATTTTTATACATTTACTAGAAAGTAAACAAGAACTTTAGAATAAAAGCAAAAAATGGCTAATGAGAAGATGCACAATAATGATGCCCAATCTGGATCACCTAAACATCTAAACACTATGCATTTTGAGAAATTCATCAAAGAACCCTATATTAACATTAATTTTTTTCCCCATAAATAATTAAAAGCCTGATTAGAGGATATCAACAAGTAATTTCCTATGTTTGTTAAGGCAAATAAAGTAAAATTTCTTTTTAACTAATTATAGTAAGTTAGCCCAATCACTTTTTTTACCAAGGCAAGAGAATTGTTCATAATACTCGCAATATATTGCCACTTACCCAAAGTATAATGCACAATGCAAAACTTCTCATTTATGCAAATGTTTTGGAATAGATGGTCCCCTTGAATTCAAAGATTGCTAATTTAAGATGTATGTGGTAATGTTGATCCCTTTGATCATCTCAGTATTTGTTCTATTTAAATAATTTAAGGAATTATCTTACATGTGCTTGACTTGATAAAATTCTTGCATCAAAGAGAACATTGAAAAACCTTTAGACTCTCTTATACATCAAGCAATATAAAAATAGAGATATTAAGAGATTACACGACAATGTTTAATATGGTTCTCCAAAACGTGACAAGTTCTGATAAGTTAATGCTTTCATTTAAGGGTTGTAGTTAAAAAAACTTGAAGTTTTTTATTGGCAAATATTATTTTGATGATGTGAAAGATATTCTTTGTAATGGAAAAAAAATATTTGATATCTAGAAATTCATGCATGTATGTGTTCACTCACTAATATCAAAAAATTTATAACACATTAAAATAGAGATTTGATACACTTGTTGAGCAAGCAGCGAGCATCAACATGGTGACATTTGATGATATAAATTTTATTCTTAATGCAAAAATACAAAGTTTAATTCATAATATAACTAAAAATACATATAACAATGGAAAGAAAAATTAGATAATGTTGTATAGAACCCTCTTGCTCTTTCTAGCCATCTAACTCAATAAAGTGTTCCTTTCTCTCAATTATTTGATTTTCTAATGAGGATATGGTTTAATCTTCTTCTTTAAGATACTATTTAGTGTAAGGTGAGTAGTCAACCATTAGAGTCTCCCACCTTATATATATATATATATATATATATATATATATATATATATATATATATATATATATATATATATATATATATATACATACATACAAGACCATGTAATTTTTTATATTTATTCATCAGAAGTCTCTGTGAGAGTCAAGTCGGTTAGGTGGCTATGAATTATTCCTATAGGTCTTGTTTCAAGGTTAGTGGATACTCAATCCAAATTAATTTCATAATAGCATCAAGGAGATCATATAGTCTTATTATTATATTGTTGTGTGCATTTAGAGTAGCCACTTGAAAGAGAGTCAAGTCGCATAGGTGGCTATGAATTATTCCTACAGGTCTTGTTCCAAGGTTAGCTGGATAATCAAACCAAGTTAATTTCTTGTTATATGTGAAAAGTTTGATGAGACATGTGGTCAACCATTTAATATTTTGATCGATCTTGTATGCCAACTTAATGTTTTTTTTTTTGAAAATTTGAGGGCAATGCCCAATTTCATTCCAAAGAGTAAGGTAACAGATTACAAGTATATGTTAAACTATGTGTCAAAAGGAAACCTATACCAAGTTAATAGTAAGAAGAGTCAAGCAGCCCAAAAAACAACATGACCCAGCCAATGCAAAAGCAAGATCAACCATCCAACAAAGAATATCAACCTGAAGTCATAAAGGACCTCCCAGCACAACACAATAGAAAATACCGCAAGCACATAGGATAGACCCCTTCCAAACTAGCAAGTCACCAAACAAAGACACCCAAGCTGAAACTGAACAAGATTGAAGGCACAACCTAAAGCCCAAACCAACTTCCCAGAATAACAAGAAGATAGAAAAATAGCAGCCCATTATTGCAAATAACCCAACGAAACCACAAGGAACCACAGAAAAACATCAGCAGAAAAACCAAAAGCAAGGGAGCAGGCAATCAGCAAAAAAACACTCCCACTGTGGAGGAAAATCAAGGATAATAAAAATCCCAAAATTTTCTCATTTATCCATCATTCTTTTAACCTCAAGGGGCCAAGAATCTTTAACAGGCCAACGACAAATTTTTGCTGCCACTTTAGATTTAATTGCAAGAGAGGTGGTATATAGAGAATAGTTTTGGTTGGCAAATATCCTTTTATTCCTCTCACACCAAATAGAGTAAATCGATATAATAATTAAGTAAAGTCTCTTCAAGACTTTATGATCCATTAAGGAAGCAACTGATAGAACAGTATGAAGAGTTGGGTAGAAAAGAAAGAAATTGTCATTAGGCAATAGAGACCTGAAAATGCTTAGAGAGTAGGGACAACCAAAGAAAAGGTGAGCATGAGATTCTTTTTCAATGTTACAAAGGGTGCAATCCAAGAAAGGGCCGAGGCCTCTTCGATTAAGCACATTTGAAGTTTTGAGACCATTCTGAATGGCCATCCAATAAAAAATAGCAAAGTTTATAACATAGCCTTTAAATCAAATATCATTTGACCAATCCATCAATGGTGAATCATAAATATTCCTTATATTTGTTCCCAAAACCAGTCTCGCCATTCCAACAAATAGTATCTTTTCCCGAGTGTAAGGTAATATGCCTAATGATATGTGCACAGTCCGGGAAACTCCTACTGAATAAGTCAGGTAATACTCAATCACCATTCCTAATCAGCCCACTAAGAGTAGAATCCTTAGGAAGGTTGATCAGAGAGAAATAGTCAGCCCCACAAAACTCAAATATAGATTTACCCTTACACTAGGGATCAAAGAAGAGAGAGAATCGACTACCATCGTCAACAAAGTAAAATAAATTCCTTCTAAATCTGGTGGCACACATATGGAGCTCTCTCCAAAGTGCTGAGAAGCGCTGAATTTTTTCCCAGATGAAGCCGAATTTGTTCCTGCACCAAACAGCTAAGGAGGAGGAATGATGGAGGAGTTTCCACAAGACCTTAGCTTTGTGTAATACATTGAGGGTATTGATAGAAACCAACCTGGTGCCACCATTATCTCTAGGTAAGGTTGTCCTGTACTATGAGATGGGATGCATCTTTTTAACCACGTCCCTATGATAAAAGAATTTGGAAGTTAGAGAGGTAATTTTTTTGAGAATACACTTAAGAATCACAAGCGCCTGAAGCTGGTAGGTGAGATAGCTATTTATGGAGGAACATATAAGTTGGAGCCTACCCCCATAAGAGAGCCATTTTGATTTCCAACTAGCTAGCCAATTAGTTAGCTTATCAAGAAGAGCAGAGAAGTGAATAGATTTGAGAGGACCCGCAACTGGGGGAAGGCCAAGATATTTAAAGGGAAAATTTCCCACCTCCATGTTCAAGATGTTACATATATTACTTGAAACTCCATGGGAAATGGGAAAGCATAGTTGAGATTTGGCATGGTTCACATTGAGACCCGTTAAGGAAGAAAGATACCCTAAGACTTCATTGAGTGCCTCAGCAGAGGAAGCCTCAGCTTCACCAATAACTAAATATCATCAGCAAAAGGAGATGGGAGATGAAGCAGTTACCTGCAGAATGATTTGAAGGAAGAATCCTCCACTTTCCTCTCAAGAAGACGGGAGAAGATATCCATTACAATGGCAAAAATAAAAGGGGAAAGAGGACAGTCCTGCCTTAAACCGTTGGAAGATTTAAAGAATCCATCTAATTGACCATTCAAGATGATAGAAAATGGAATATATAAATACAACCATCAATCCAATTCACAAACACCTTAGGAAAACCCTTCTAAAGCAACCTCTAGATGACAATTCTTGTGTTAACACTATAAAAGGCCTTATGAAGGTCGATATTAGAACAAAAATGATTGTGAGACTATTGGCTACCGAATTCAGAGTAAATTTCATGGGCCACCGCAATATTATCAACAATGTCTCTTCCTTTGATGAAAGCGGACTGGGTAGGATGGATAATAAAGGGGAGGATACATAAACTTTAATGACTTTAGCAATCACTTGTATAATGTGTTGCAAGAGAGATTGTTACTCCTGCAATTTGTTTGAATGTTTTATTTTTGGGATTAAAGTGATAGCACTATGCTTGAAAGCCTCAGGAAATTTCCGAATCCAGAAAAAATGGTGAGCTGCTAATAAGAACTATTTTCCTACAATATCCCAATAGTGAGTGAAAAACTTTGAAGTAAAACCATCAGTGCCAGGGGTTTTATCTTCATTTATATTATGAAGAGCCTTTAAAATCTCCATGTCAGTAATTGGGTCACCAATTTCCTTCAGAAGAGAGGGGTTAAAGGTAGATCTTACCGGGATGTCTAAAAAAGACAAATCCTTAGGATAATTTTTGTTGAAGAGGCTTGAATAGTAGAGACAAATTTCAGTAGCCATTTCAGAGAGCAAGGTAATAGTATCCCTTTCCACAATGAGGGAGTTAATCTAATTGCTATTCCGCCTTTCCTTTATAGAGCAGTAAAGGAACTTGAGATCATCATCGACATGGGAAAGCCATGATATTTTAGCTCTCTGCTTCACCCAAAGACTTTCCATTCTAATGGCCTCTTGGTATTTAGAATTTATTTCATTCATGTTATGGATATAGTGGACATTAGTGGCTCCCTTTCTAGGAGCTTCAGATACATCTCCTAATGCTTTTAGGTTCAAGATTTGATGCTCAAGAGGAGAGGGATCCAGCTTTTGATTTTTTAGAGCCTCTTTAATCGATTATAACTTTTTGAGTATAACCATAATGGTATCCCCATAAACATATTTTGACCAAGCCTCCTTAACCAAAGACTAAAAATTTGGGAGGTGGACCCAATAATTCTGAAAGATAATACGGTGTTTCCTTGGATACTGATTGTTTAGAGATATGATCAGCAGGAAGTGGTCCGAGGATAAGGGAGGGGGCACCTTAAGAGGAGGTAGGGTAAACATCCAACTAATAGGAATTGCATAAAACTCTATCTATCTTTGTCTTTATAGGGTTGTCCACCCGAAGATTAGACCATGTGAAAAAAAAGTCTAGAGCTAGTAAGGTCCATTAACCCAACATCGTAGACACAATCTTTAAAATCAAATAACCGGCTAAGGGGAGTAGGGTTACCTCTCATCTTCTCATGAGAATAAAGAATACAGTTGAAGTCCCCAAGGATCAGCCACGGTTCATTCATTATGACAGAAATATGGCGAAGAGTTGTCCAGAGCTCTAGGCTTTCACTAGCATCATTATGAGCATAGATCCATGTAACAAAGAAATTCTGGTTGGAGGGAATACATATTTTTCAATGAATGAGTTGAGAGTTGATGATAGTGGGAGTAAATGAGAGAACATCCGGATTCCATTTAAGCCAAATTTGACCACCATAACACTGATCAAAGTTGTCACAGCTGTCTTCTGAAGAGAATAAGGTAAGTTTCTTCTTAATAAGAGGATTGATATGGGAATCAGAATTTATCTTGGTTTCCAAGAGACAGAACATATCAAGGTGAAAGTCCTTGATAATACGGGCACAGTCACGAATCCGACCTTTCGCCAACAATCCCCTCACATTCCAGCATCCTAATTTGGGAAGGGACAAGCAACCATTTAATAATTTTTACCTTTCTTCTTTATCTTTTGGACAAGGAAGAAGGCATTGTTTGGGGATTTGGAAATGTATTTCTCCAAGGGGGGCTTCCCTGGAGTTTTTGAGATAGATTCTTGAGATCTAGTTGATGAAGTCTTGAAGATTTGGGGGGAGGCAGCTGCCGAGTGGGTGGTTATGGTATAAGCGAAGTTTAGAATAAATGAGGTATGAGATTCAGTCATCTCCTCATTTAGGGCAGGTCAGGCTCATCTAAATCTAAAATGGGGGGAGATTGAGCCAGAAGTTGGTTAAGGTCATTTAACGAGGTTTGTATGTGAGGAGGGATGGTCTCAAGGAGGGCTTTCTCAGTCACCAAGGAGGAGGGGTCCTCCATTGGAAAGGTTTGGGCCAGTAGAGGAGTGGTAGCAAGTGTGGGGATTGTAGGGGTAGCACCCATAGGTGTTCGGGATGGAAAAGTTTGAGGCCTTCTACTTCTACTGCGCCCCCTTACAGGAGGATGGGGTGAGGGGTTTAGTGGACAACTCATGATGATGGGAAAAAGTAGAGCACTTAGGGCAAGCACTGAGTTTCCAATCATAAACAACATGTTGTTCATATTTCACCCCATTCAGATTCAACATGAAAAAATCAGGAAGCGTGGAGGAAGAACGAACCTGAACGCAAATTCGAGCAAAAATTAGTTTGAATTTGGATGCCGTGAGGTTGTCCATCGCAAGAAGAATTCCCACTTTGATAGCAACTTTGGAGAATCCCTCATCATTCCAGCAGCACAACAGCAAATTTGGAAGCTTGATCCACAACGAATTTTGAAAAAATTTTCTTGATCGGTCTGAAATCCCAAGACCATTTCCTAAAAATAAATGACCTTCCAATGAGAAAACAAGGTCCACTATCCCACACAAGATCAAAGTCCTCCTTACAAGAGAAACAGACAAGAAAGAAATCCCCCTCCAGAGTAAGCAAATCCAGATGCCCTTTGAAAGACCACTTCCTTTTAATAGCTGCCAAGAGAGAACCATAGTAGGGACGTTTTCCAATCGCGTGCTCGACAAGCGAAAACTCTCATTCTTTCTGACCCTCAACAAGTTCAGCCTCAGAGAATGAAACTTCAGGATCAGAAGAGGGGATAAAGGCTAATGAGACATTGTTAGAGTTTTCCTAGTGTGAGCTCGCTCAATAATGCTTTCCAGTTGCACGAGAAAGGAACGGTTAGTTGGGACTGTGCATGCGGGTTAGCTCTAGAGCCCAAGCCCATGGCAGGGGAGAGATGGGGAAAGAGGAAGAGGAAACAAAATCCATGACCAAATGCAAAAACACCCAACAAGAAACACCTAGGGCAAAAAAGACACGGACCAAGGCCTCCGGCCGAAGTTGGAGATGAAAAACCTAGGGCAAGCAAGGCAAACCACCGGAACAGACCGCCAAATCGAGAAATAAAGGGAGAAAACAAACCATATTTTCATTCAGAGCCGACGGGAGGAGGAAAAACCTAGAGCCATTGTTACTTAATACCCAACCAACTTAATGTTTATGATAGAGCACAAAATTTGAGATATCATAATGATAAAAGTCATAAATTTGAATAGACGATTAGATGAGCCAACCAACTAATTAATTCTAATTCAATCATGTCAAGATTAATTTGTATTGGATTGCCATCATTGATTAATTTACTCTAGCTACTCTAAATTCATCTCTCTCTCTCTCTCTCTCTCTCTCTCTCTTAATTAATTATGCAGTTATATAAGGTTTATCAAACCCTCATGCCGTGTTACATGACACTTGTCTCTCTTTCTCACGCACTCCAAACTCTATTCTCATTTCCTTTACCGATGAGCGACGGCGAGGCAGGAAGTAGCAGCTTCGTCCTAGTGACGAGGAAGGGTGGCTTTGGTCTTCCCACTGCCTGCCCTTCTTGTCTTCCCGTCTATCTCTATCTCCGATTCGCAAACACAGCTTTTAACCTACACTACGACGTTTCCAACCCTGATTCAGGTTAGCAAATTTTCTTCTCTCTCTCTCTCTCTCTCTCTCTCTCTCTTTCTCATAATGTCAGTATATTTTTATTCGTATTCTAAACAAAGAAAGGAGCCATGGTTAGATGCAACAAATCTTTCTTCTTTTACTTTTTGTTTGATTTCTGTTCTTGTTGATTGCAATCATACTCTATTTTAGGGCTATGTATTCCTTTATGTCATTGTTAAACAATTTATTTGCTACGTCTGCTTCTACGTAATTAGATGCTATTTGGCGTTCATCTTGTTTGCTACTTTTTTTTGGCATAGTTTGTTAGTGTTGCTTCGGTTGAAGAAGAGTTTACGGTTTAATTTCTTATTTATTCATTTATTTATTAATTCATTGCTTTGATACTTCTTATTTTTGATATATATAAGTTTGTGAATTAGGTTGATAAATCACCAAATATATTTTCTGTGGTGGCATTTATTGGCATGCATTAGTCTGCATCAGCTGCAGGTGTCCTGCTTCTCTGTTTTTGGAAAAAATGCTGCAGTTACTACTCTCTGCCAGTTCATCTCCACTGCTCCTCTCCAACCAACCAATTAGTCCTCCTCGTTGATGCGTTGTAATGTAATCATCACGTGATATTATTGTAACCAAGTCAAGCTTATATACCTTGGCACAATGGTATCTCATTGGATTTGCACAATGTAATTTCTTATTCTTCTTCTCTCAGGTGTAATGAATTCTAACCCCCTAAGTTTTCCTATTATCTTCTACAATCAGCATTAGCTAGCCTGTTCCTCTTTATTAGAGGTTTTTGCTTTAGTAGCCCTTTGATTTACTGAAAAAGGAATGCAATATAATTGAAATACAGTGATATTATAATGTAGTGCAGCAGATTAATTTTTTATGTTTGGTTTGAGAAGAAAATTAAAATTAATGTAAAACCATGAAGTAAGGAACAAAAGAATCAATGCCAATGACACATCACAATAGACATTCCAATAACCACAGCACTACTACCAACTCACTGGGTTGCTCCAATATCTCACAATTACAGTACAGGACATTGCTTTTGTCATCAACTAAATCTGTCAACATAGGCATTTGCTGCTAAAATCACTTCCAACTTATCAAAAGGTTTCTTCAATACCTCAAGAGAACTACAATGCATGACCTTCCAATGACATCACATAATCCTTCACTTCATTCTTATTTTGATTCTGACTGGGTAGGCAATCTCTAGGTTGGATGACCTACCAATAGGCATTGCACATAAAGAAACAAAAGATGATGACTAGATTATTCAAGGAAGTCGAGCATCGAGTACTAGCAGCTACCACTAGGAACATCATCTGGCTGCACATAATCATACATGAATTTGACATACCCACCTCCCTAGTGACTCAATCCTTCGTGACAATATATTGGCGACATTCCCACCTCCCTACTATACTGCAAGAGTTTGTTGGTTCCTATATTTATTAATAAAGGTGATGCACAAGAGTAGGCAAATTATAGAGGAATTAGTTAATGTGTCATACATTAAAATTATGGGAGAGTAATTGACCATAGGTTATGATGTGATGCAAATGTTTCTCACAATCAGTTTGATTTCATACCAGGTAGATCTACTATGGATGCTATACATTTGTTAAGAGGTTTGATGGAGAAGTATAGAGAAAGGAAGGAGGATCTACGTATGATATTTATTGATTTAGAAAAAGATTATGATAAACTTTCAAGAGATGTTCTTTGGAGAGTTCTAGAAAAGAAAGGAGTTAATATTAGTTATATTCAAGTCATTAAGGATATGTATACTGGAGCTATTACTTGTGTCCAAACATAAGGAGGATTGATAAAATATTTTCTCACTTCAGTTGGATTACATCAAGGATCAGCTTTAAGCCCTTATCTTTTTTGCTTTAGTTATGGATGTTCTTACTAGACATTTATATGAAGATGTACCTTGGTGTATGCTTTTTGCTAATGACATTCTTCTTGTTGATAAGACTAGAGAGGGAGTTCAAGAGAAACTTGAATTATGGAGGTCAACCTTAGAGTCTAAAAGTTTTTGTTTAAGTAGATCTAAAATTGAATTTATGGAATGAAATTTTAGTTGTAGAAGTTCATGGTATCTACGCCTATCTGCTCTATTCAAAATGATGGTGAAATAGATGGAGATGCTATTAGTAGAATTCAAGTTGGATGGTTGAAGTGGAGGAATCCATCTGACCTATTGTGTGATAGAAAAGTCTCGCCAAAATTTAATGGAAATTTTTTTAAGATAGTGGTAAGACCTGCAATGATTTATGGTGCATAAGTTGGCCAATAAAAGAGAAGCATAAGACTAAGTTAAGTGTTGCAGGGATGTGGATGCTCAGGTGGATGAGTGACTTTACTCCTCCAGGGTAGATAAGATTAGAGAGAGTCGCCTTAGATGGTTTGGCCACATAAAGTGTCGGTCGTCTGATGACCCGGTTAGGAGAGTAGATGTATTGGATTTGTCTTATGTTAAGAAAGGTAGAGGTAGACCTAAAAAGACTTGGTTAAGATGTATAAAAAATGACCTTAATATACTTGAATTAAATGAGAATTTGACACATAATAGGACACAATGGAGACAAAAGATTCATGTAGCAGACCCCACAGTGGGATAAAGGCTTTTTGTTGTTGTATTGGCTTACACTAGTCTGTATCAATCTCATATGCTCCATGTTCTAAGTTTCTAGAAAAATGTTGTAGTCACTTTCTTTGCCAATTTAACTGTACCGCAACTCTCCAAACAACCAATTAAGCTTCTACATTGATGCATTGTAATGCTATCTTCAACCGATACTATTGTAATGACTCGAGCTTATTTACCTTGGTACCATATTTTATTGTAGATACATACAATGCAATTTCTTATTCTGCTTTTCTTGGTGTAATGAATTTTGCCCCCCTAAGTTTTTTTGTTATCTTCTACATTCAGAATTAGTTGCTTTTTTCTTAGTTGTTAGCATTTTTGGTAGATCATATTTGATTTTTAGCTTACAACCAAGACCCCAGTTGCCAGCCACACCCATAAGAAATAGAAAAAGTAAGTGTCAATGAAATGTTATGAAACTTTAATGATCTGTCAATCCGATTATCATTTAGAGTAATCCAGTTGCCAATTCCAAAGATTGTGGTATGCATTCAAATACTTTTCTAGTAAGTTTCTTGGATAAATACATGTACGTATAAAAGAAAATAATAGAGAAGATGTTAATGTGGATGCACAACAAATCATTATTGCCCATGTGTAGGGCTTTTTTATTGACATAGGTTTTTTTGTGATTAATTTTTTATATAAGTTTGTGCGACAATTACTAAACTATACAATGACCCAATGACATTAAACAATACTATATTGTCTCTAAACTTTTCTCTTCTAACATTAAAGTAATGAACTCATGTTCCATGGAGCCAAATTTGAGTGGATGGTGTTGCTAATAGAAACTTATACATATGGTATTCATTGTTACCATAAATTCTATGTAACTATCAGACCTTTTCTCTCAATTTTTACATGTTCTAGCTTAAACAAGCATAATTGTAGATATATCATGTAATTTATAGGGTTTATTCCCATGCCCAATGAAGCACTCTTCATACAAGCCTCTGATTGTCAAATTGTAATGATTGTGGATGATGTTATGCTTTCATGAAAATCATTTTATAACTTTTTTTACAACATACTTGACTTCTTTGAATGTATGAATGAATACAAAAAGTACCTTTGTTTTATTAAGATAAGTGTTTTTTTTTTGTTATTTGTTATTTGTTTTGATGAATGCATGCCATAGCTTATTGTTTTGTTTACTTTATCTTAACCATTAATAAAGCTCTTCTTAGTTGTTATCCCAACTACAAGTTATTATTTTAGTCGCATGTAAAGATAGAATGGTTATCCTTAAAGGTGTGTAATGCAGATTTGGATGTAGTTGCACTTTGTCATATTTAGGACACAAGTATAAGCAGGGAAATTTGGAGAAAAGTTCTGAAGAAATTTCTACTATAGGAAAGTGCTTGCAACCATTACATGCATTGTCCTAGTTCCATTTTTTCTTTAGGAACTTCACAAGTCATAGGAGCAAGTATTTACTATTGTCAGCAAGTCTAGCTTCAATTACAAATCTCTATTAATGTTTCTCTTGAATTAGGAACAAGTCTCAAAACCTAGTAGAGACATACTCTTGTGAGTGCATAACTTCTATAGGGAAAAAAATAATCTAGTGCCGCTCACTTGTTACTCATCAAATGCTTCATTTTAGGAATTACATAAACTTGGGGCTTTGTGATTCTTTTCCATCAAAATAATCTAATAAATTTTTTTTTTTCGGTAAATTTCAATAGCTTTTGATATTAATTATACTGATAACTTGTTTGCTGCAAGCACATGGCTATGAAGTACTCCTTTTGCATGCATTATAATTTTTTTGGTATTTGGCTAAAAGCAAAACTAGGGAAAATTAATATTTTAAAACATTTTAAATTTTCTTCATTTCTTTTGAAAAGAACATGTTGCCAAATGATTGAATTTTGTTTCCCTTGATGTTGTGTGTTATTCGATGACATGCTACTCTACTTGAACATTCTCACATCCTCTGCTACTCTGTAGCTAGTGGATTTCCACTGTTTTTTTTTTTTTTTTGCAGTTTGTTGAGCATCACCAACATCTTTTCTTACATTTTCATGTACGACTCATCACCAAGGTCGTCAAATTTTTGATTGGAGCTTGCTTTTACTTCTTGTTGGCGATCTCAACATATCTATATGCATTTAGGTGGCTGACCACTTAAGATGATAATAAAGTGGGAGGAGGTAACTTTGGTAATAGGAGTGGTGGCAATGATGTTTAGAGGGATGCATGAGGTGATTGTGAGGAAGATGTTGTTAGTGGCATAACAATTCTTTGGGGAGAACGGAGAGGCTAGTGTTTAAGATGAGGAGTTGATCGTGGTAGGCAGAGGTTTTTTGTTTTTTTGTGCGGGCAAAAATTGATAATGTTAAACATACCCTCAACTTTTTTCATTTGGGCTTGTAACTAGCATTAGTGATTTAAATTTTTTTATTAGAGTTTTTATATAAAAATATAAAATATTTACTAATAGAAACATATAAGAGTGTAAATTACAATTTCTCCCTTGAGTATTTATATTTTGAATTCCTTAAATAATTATTTTGGTTTTAACACTATTAAAAATGTTCTTTAATATATATATATATATATATATATATATATATATATATATATATATATATATATATATATATATATATATATATAGTGTGTGTGTGTGTGTGTAACTAGATAATTATTCATCTAAGTGTCTCCCATATGATTGGGAGTGACTCTTAATAATCTTCATTATGTGGAATTCTAGTTTAATTCTTTATAATCTTTATAACAGTCAATCATTCACAGGCTATCAAAGTTGTTCGAATGATAATCTGAAATTTTTGCCTTTAAACAAGGATTTGTTAGAATGTCTTTTACATTTGTTTTAATATAACTTTGTTTGGAATTTGTATTAAATGATCAACAATATGGAGTTCATCAGTTTCAGCTTTCTTTTTTGAAGTATCCCTTCATTAAATTGCACAACTCAAGTGTTGTCGGGAAAGAAATTATACTGAGTCAAACAATAATCTTGGTAATATCTTTGTTTTTTACGGTGATAGTTGTGATCATTCAATTAATACTACATTTATCAAATATCAAATCAACTCCTTCACCATAAAAGTAGAAAAATCGTAGGTAAGTAGATTATTATGCTAAGAAAATTTACAAAATTAAAGAGAAACATGCCTTAATAAAAGATTGGAGAATGAGCAAGGGAGAGAGCGAGAGAAGTAGTATGATAATCTTGAAAACACGAAATCAGAAGATAATTTTAGTGTAAAATATTTTATTTGAATGTAAAATATTTTATTTATCGAAATAATCATTACATGAATCCTTTAAATCATTGAAAATGTTGTATGCCCTGAAGCGACGCTACAGATTTGAATACAAAATGTCTAGAAATGCGCAAGTGCGGGTTAAAGCAAGGGTTCCCACATTAATGACGCGCAAAGAAGTTAGAAACTAATTAGGATCTTGGAATATGGTACTTTACAAGTAAATTAATGGAATTAATAGATATTATGGTTCATAAAAGATAAATATTTTATGTGAAAAATGGGTGAGAAGAAGGAGATTGATAGTTTAGGTTTTAAACTTTGGTATTCGAGTCGAACTTAGAAAGAAATTATGTGTGATAAATAAGAAGGGATAATGTTATAAGTTTTAATTGGAGATAAAATTATAGTTTTAAAGATTATTGTTGATCTAAGATTATCAATGTTATAAGTGTACGCTCCTCAGGTTTGGAGGTAAGCTGAAAAAAATTTTGGAATGAATTGGGGACAAAAGATACCTCTTGAAGAAAAATATTTATGGGGAGATTTAAATAGACATTTAGAAATTAGAAGATTTTAAAAGATTCATAATGGATTTAGAAATGAAAGGGTAGGACTATATTAGATTTTATTAACTTATGATTATGTAACACTTCTTTATTTAAGAAAAGAGAGATAACATATTATTACTTATAAAATGATAAGAAACAGATTGATTATTTTAAAAAATAGATCGTTATATGAAAGATTGAAGGATTCAGTGAAATTTTAAGATCCAACATCGAATTATTAGTTTTAGATTTTAAGATGAAAGGTTGTAAGAGAAAATAAACTAAATTATTGTCTAGATTAGATGAGACTTAAAGAATACAAATAAAAAATATTTTAAGAGCTGTGAAAATTAGAATTTGGATGTCATGCTATTAGGAAAAAAATATGAAAATTAAGAGTTCAAAGATGTTTGGAGAATCAAAAAGAAGCTTCTTTGATAAGAATAGGAGTCGAGTGAAAAGATAAAAGAAAGATCATATAAAACTTTTAGATTTAAACCTGGAGATTGGGAAAGATATAAAGTCATGTAGAGATTAAGAAAGAATATATGATGAAAAAATTTAAATTTTTTATGATTTATACAATGAAAATAGAAGTGAAAGAGATTGTATGTTAAACCAAAAGAGATAGGAAGAAAGACATACCAAGGAGATGGATGAAAATAATAAAGTGTTTTTCTGAAAAGATATTGAAAATAGGATGAGGTATTTTGATAAACTTTTCAATGAAGGATGAAAAGTACGATTGATTTTAACAACCTTAATACTAAACAAAATAGAATTTCATTTTTATCAGATAAGAATCAGTTAGTGAAGCTTTGAAAATGAAATGTGGAAAAGCAAGAGACCTGATAATATTCCAATAGATGTGTGGAAATGTTTAGGAGATCAAGGAATTTCTTCTTACAAATCTTTTAATGTTATTTTAAAGACTAAAAGATGTTATGAGTGGAGAAAGAGTTTGTTGGTCCCTATATTTAAGAAAGGATGCACAAGAGTGTGCAAATTATGAGGAATTAAGTTAATGTGCCATACATTAAAATTATGGGAGAGAGTAATTGTGATAGAAGTTTCTCACAATCATTGGTTTCATGCGGTAGATCTACTATGGATGCTATACATTTGTTAAGAGGTTTGATGGAGAAGCATGAGAAAGTAAGAAGGATCTACATATGATATTTATTGATTTGAGAAAGCTTATGATAAAGTCTGGAGATGTTCTTTGGAGAGTTCTGAACGTGAGGAGTTAATATTGGTTATATTCAAGTCAAGGATATGTATACTAGAGTTGTTACTTGTGTCCAAACACAAGGAGGATTGACAAAAGATTTTCCTATTGCTATTGGATTACATCAAGGATCAACATTAAGCCCTTATCTTTTACTTTAGTTATGGATGTTCTTAATGAGGCATTTACAAGAAGATGTACCTTGGTGTATGCTTTCTCGATGACATTCTTCTTGTTGATAAGACTAGAGGGAGTCCAACTAAAACTTGAATTATTGAGGTCAACTAGTCTAAAGGTTTTCGTTAAGTAGATCTAAAAGAATATACAGTGTAATTTTAGTAGAAGTTTTAATTGGTAGTGTTGTGACTTTAGGTGATCAAGTCAATAAGAGCGATTTATCTGATATTTAGGCTCTATTGTTCAAAATGATGGTGAAATAGATGGAGATGTTATTAGTAGAATTCAAGTTGGATGGTTGAAGTGGGAATGCATCTTATTATGTGATAGAAAAGTTCCACTTAAACTTAAGGTAAAATTTTATAAGATGGTGGTAAGACAATGACTTATGCAGAATGTTGGCCAATAAAAGAGAAGCATAAGACTAAGTTAAGTTACGAGATGAGGATGCTCGTGGATGAGTGGCTTTACTCTTAGAGATAGAATGCAAAATGAGTATGTTCGGAAAAGTTGGAGTAGCTCAAAGTAGATAAGATTAGGAGAGTCGCTTAGATGGCCACATAAAGCGTACCGTCTAATGACCCGACAGAAAGTAAATGTATTAGATTTTCCTTATTAAGAAAGGTAGAGGTAGACAAAAAAGACTTGGTTAAGATGTATAAAAATGATCTTAGTATACTTGAATTAAATGAGAATTTGACACATAATAGGACACAATGGAAACGAAGGATTCATGTAGCCGACCCCACCTAGTGGGATTAAGGCTTTGTTGTTGTTGTTGTAAAATATTTTATTTGAAAAGTACTAGTTTAGTTTGAAGCAAATAAATTTCAAATAACACTAGGATTATTATCACTTGTTTGTTGACCTGGTAAGTGAGATTTCAAGATGCAGCAAGTTAAAGTTATGCGGCATTGGTTGATTTGAATTCAGTGGGCTGATTCATGCAATGGTAGATTTAAAGCAATCTAGCAGCTGTTTGAATTCAATATTTGTGAGCAATTCAACAGTAAAGGTGTGGATGTTCAATGGCAACAAACCCAACAGTAGACTGTGAGTTCAAGGCAGTCTACAACGGAAACCTGTGAACTCAAATGATGTAGGAATTGCTTGTGGGTGACAGGTAGCTTCTACAATATTCATTTAGCTTTAATGATGAGACATTTTCCATGCTTTGGTGATAATGTTACTTTTTTATATTTGTTTCATTTCATTTTCATTTCTGGTAATGAGTAGTAGCGTAGAGCACTTGACGGGAAGGTCAGCCTGCTTAGAAGAGACTTGAGAATTGGAAGGGAGAGGAGGAGAAAAGTGAGCTAATTTGGGGGAAAGGGCAAGCTTCATTTGTCATTTTGTCAATTATGGTTCATTACAACCCAAACTCCCTACTTTTTGAAGGGATCCACCCTAATTACAATGGAATGAAAATTAAACTATTGAACTTGTAATATAATGTTGGCTAATGAAACAAATCAAAAAGCAAAGCATCATGTCACCTTGTCCATAATTGTTTGCATCAAAAGCTTTTAGCCTAACCCTTGACTAGTATGTTCAAAAAAGTTCATCGTATCAGGCAAATGCAATAAAGAATGTTGCAATGCTTTTTTCCATCATGGAAGAATGAATTGAACAACTTCTTTTGTTAATATTATTTAGTTCGTTATTTTCTCCGATGAAATATGTATTAGTCACATACCTACATAGTGCTGTTTGTTCCTGTCTATTTGTAATTAAGATGCCATATTTCTGTTCTATGATTTCTCGCTCTTTGTATTTCACAGATCATGTTCCATATTTTGAGTATGGATATTATGCGGCATTTAACAATGAAAAGGGCGGGGTTATTGAAACTCTAAAGCAAGAAGGTATTGCTGATCTGGATCCCAAAGCCCCAAGTTCCTACTTCTCGGAGTGGTTGTCTACAAAAGCATTGATCAGCTCCTGGCTTGCCGCGGCAATAGAATATGAGCTGTGGGTGGCTTCTGATAGTGGTATCGCCAATAAAATATATTTTTCTGACCTACCATGGCTACTTGCGAAGGTTCTTTATAAGAAACAGAGTCAAGCTGTGAAAAGACGGCTTGGGATAACTGATCTCAATGCTTCTGAAAGAGAGGAAGAGGTCTGTTTTTTCTTATTGGTAATGAATTTTCAAGTGACAATTGGTTAAAAATAAAATAATTAATTCTTGAGCATGCTAACTGTTGCCAAAGAATTTCTCCTTAAGATGCTTCAAGGAAAGCTTAATTGTCCCGATGCATTACTTGGGTCTCTAAAAAGTGATGCAGCCTAACCAACTCAACCCTGATATGATTGATATGACAAGTTGACAAACTTTATTTATATTTACTTATGACAATGATATATTTTATATTTATTTTCTGTTTAGTCTGTCATGTTTATTTTATTTAAATAGGACATGATGGTCCTTTAAATTTTCTTGAATGATCTAGTCATAATGTAAAAGCACCCTGTTTTGTATATAGGGTGCCTTACGTTGTTTTTATCATGCGTGGATGAAGATCGAATTAATAGTTGTTCTAGCCTTGTTCCATGGGAATGTTCACTCAGGTCTCTTTTTCTTAAGGATGTTGCCATGAGTCTCCTTTTTTAGGTCTGTCCGGTCTTCACCTTTTTGATTGGTGCTGTGTACCCCTGTCCCTCTTGTCTATGGTTTTTACTGAGTGTTCTGGCTACTTCCCTTCTTTTTGATTAATATGCACGCTTGCCATCAATATGATATCAAAGCATTAGAAAATGTTCCTAAGAACCCTCTTCTTCTTTGCTTGAGTTTTCCGAGGCAGAAGTATTTCCTTTTCTTCATTTTAATAGGTTGCTTGCAAATTTTTTTTTTCTTCTTCTGATGAACTGCCTAATCTTCCTAATTAATATTTCCCTAGACACCAACCAATTATTGTCTCATAATTAGTTCGCCAAAGAAATCTAGCTAATCAATCATGACAACAAATTCTTGTTGCACACTAATAGCACCCTAACCACTTAAATTGGTGCAGTCCAGTAACCCATTCACCTTGCATGCACTTCAACAGTTGATTCCACTCCAAATCTCCAATCCGGAGCAACCATCATAGTTTCCAACCACAAATTGAGAGTTCCAATTAATTTCTGTAGCCATCAGCGGCCCTCTATTCCAGCCCTCCTACCTGTTCCTTGCAGAAGTTTTGACTTAGTCGGTGGCTCTCATTGCTACTCCCAAATGTTTGCTGTTGTAGCAATCTGTTTCCCTTAGTGTTGCCAGCAATTTATGAGACTCTATGTTGATTTAAGTTGACTACATTCATTATGAGAATTTGGGAACATTTACATAGAGCAGTCTAAATTGTAATTATACTTGAATGCTTTTGATGGAGCTTCCTCGTTGAAAAGAAATCAACCTCTTGGATCTTATCATGTTTAATTCCATCATTATATTCTCTTGACCTAGCTGTACTACAACAGAGTATGATTATGGATATCATTCCCCTCATCGATAGGATAGGTATCCTAGAACTGATTATGACTATATCAGTGAATCTCTTCATCATCATCATCATCATCTATATATAATTATCATAGATCTTACTGTTCTCATACTTTTTTTCCCTATGAGTATTACTCAAAAACTGGCTTGTTCTAATGCCATCTTGAGAGAATTAAAGAATTATGGATATGAGAAAATATCTTCTTTCTCATACCCTACAATACCAACAAGTAGGGGTGTCAAAATTGACATTCGAGCTCCTAACCCCATCAAAAAATTGGTTTGTAATTCAAAATTTTGGTTCGCTTGAAGAAATTGACGAAAATTTTCGGTTTGCTGACCCTCCAACCAAATTGACCGGTTTTGACCAATGACGAATGACAAATTCGACAAATCAAATCAATTCAAATCGCGAAATCAATTCAAATCTTCCCATTGGTCAATCTTGAAATCTCTCCGTTGAGTTTTGACCCGTTCCAAAACTGGCTTGTTCTCAATGCCTGGTCGAAATTAGTGGTCGGAGAAAATACCAATTGACACTACCAACAAGCTGTAGAAGTTGAAGATATGTGCTATACCTTTGTTATACTCTCCTTTATCTGAATGGTCCATTTGATGATTACTATGATGGCAAACCATTATTTCACTACCGAGTTTTCACTTGTTTCTTTTTCATTGAAGTCAGTTAATGAAGCATATTTGATGTAAATTTTTCTACGATTTGCTTTGGTGTCTTATAGTAATGCTTTGTTACTATGGTCGCCAATGTCACTGTTTGAGTTTGGGTTTCCATAATGGTTGCTCATATTTCTGATGTTCTTGTGAAGTTTGTTTGGTTATGCCTTTAGTTGATTTCTCTAGACCCTTATGCTTCCATTCACATCACTTTATGTCCTGGGATAATAAAAGTGATGTTGAGGCATAGTGACAACTAAGAGAAGGTAAAAATCAAGAGAACTTAGTGAAATCATAAGAGGAAAGAGATGGGGATGTCAATTTCTTGATATAAAATAAGAGGGCGAAGTTATTGGCGCTAAATAAGAGGGGGAAACCTAAGACACCTATTATAGGAGGAGAGAAGGTGAGTTGATTGAATACTTAGGGAGAAGGCTAGAGTGAATGAGAGATCATTTATATTTGTAAAGAATGGATGATTTATATCTAAATAGTGATTTGATGGTCATCGTCAAAAAATAACTCACAACAAAATATTTTTTGAACAAATCTAGCTATTTAATCAAATAAAATTTTTTCAACCGTGTGATTTTTGAAGGAATCCTTATTGTTAAATGATTACTATCTGGTTATATTTTCTAGTGGAATAATTTATTTTTTTTAAAACTAATGGATTGCTTACCAATTTGAATAATTGCAATGAGATGTATGACTCTGCTTGTAACCATTCTTGCCTTATTGTAATTGATTATTTTGACTTTTAATCGACATTTTCCTTATCTATATATATGGATTGATAAATTAGAGGGTTTTCAGAGGAATCTTTCCTTGTGTAATCACCAGAAAGAACAACATTTTGCTCTATAGTGGTCTTTTTTGAATAAAGTAATGTGCTTTCTCTAGAGAAAGAGAAATCATCTCTTCATGTTTTTCAAATTGCTTGTGCTCTTGTTGGCGAATAAGTTTCTAAGGGCTTTATTAGTTTCAAATTATTGTACTATCAAAGTGCCAGGTTTCTTCAACCCTAATCCATGATGTTGATGGCGAATGACTACTTGAGAATGGCAGAACTACTTTTCACCCTTTGTATAGCCAAGGAGGATGAAGGGATGTGCCATGTTAACACAACTAAGAAGAGAAATATTTGGTGACTAGTTTACTTAAGTCGTGATCATGCAACAATAGATGGCAACAATGATGGAGATGCTTACTAAATGAACTCCAACAATACAAGAAAAACCATTTTAGCATGGATGGATGGCTAATAGTGAAGGCTATGCTACTATGAGAGCGAGAGGCCAAGAATCATTTCATAGAGTAATATGGTGATTCTAAAGAAATTTGACGAGATTTTTCTACTTAAGTAATAAAGAGATGGGCCAGACCATTCAAGGTGGAGGATAGAATTAATATCCCCTTTTATGGTGGTTTCATTGATGTTGAGAATTGTATATTAACTTGAAACTTATATCTCTATTGATATTCTTTCCAATAGAAGGTTTCATTCACCTACTTCAAACTCATCCACAAAGCTTTAATGCGGTGAAACACTCATCTATAATATATGCATCAAATGTCTTATGGGGATACTTCAAGAAGATGCATCAATAAGAATTCTACTGCATGTCATATGAAGAAGTTCGACAGAATAAGTGGCATGAATTATGCTAAAAGCTACGCCACGAAGCACAAAAAATAAGCCCTCATTGCAAGCACAAAAATCCCTCATTGCAAGCATACGATAGGAAAAGGTTTCAATGCTAATCAAAGAAATGTTAGGTCTGCATTACAATATTTGCGATCCTACTTTTCTTGTTAAAGACTTTGGCTAGGTGAATGCTCTTGCCATTGCCTTTAAAACGAAGAACAAATCTCAAGGATATAAGCCTTCTAACAACAAAGAGGGATGAGATTTGTAATATGATGGAAATAAAAAGCTAGACAAGAAGTGTTCTACAGAAGGTGATCCTCAACCATCTTTAGGGAGAACCAATCTCTATTAGAAACATTGTAAAATTAATAGTCAATATAGATGGAAGTGTTGGAAATTTCTTTCTAGTCTCCTTTTGGAAAAGTTTAAGAAGGTGGATGCCAAAGGGGAAGAAAGTGGTTATTATAGTTGTAGTTGACTTGATATAAACATTAGAATTAGTAAAGCATTTAGACTCGAGCTTTTCATTGATGGCAATGTTGAAGAGGGAAGATGAGAGCTTTACCCTTAGGTTTGCTCTGCAAGAGGAATTGCTCTCTTTGCTCATCTTGATCAAATATAAAGTGATCAATATTATCATCAACACATAGAGTCAACAAAACTTAATATCCTCAAACCTAGTTAAGAGTTGGTTTTGGAGACAAGTCCTTGTCCATACCCCTATCCACTCTAATGGATTTAGAAGGATTCAAAATGCATATAGATAGGTAATGCCGCGAGTATATTTATGAGGTGATGTGTGAAGTATTTTCTCCCAATATTTTCCAAATTATCTTTGTTATTTCATACCTATCTGATCGAGAAATAATCTATTTTAGAAGGGCATTATTATACTGGTTCACTGCGAATGTCGTCAACTATACTGTCAATAAGAGTAAAGAGTGCTAGCTCATGGCTATGGTGCCGTCAAGGCTAGCCAATGGGATTATAAACACTTGCCAACATTTTATTTTTTGTTTATTAGATAAAAAAAATCAAATGGAATGCTAATTGTTTAGTTTGAGTTGAAGTAGAAGACACTCGAAAAAAAATTTGAATGGAGAAGCTCTCGCTCTTGCCTTTAGGAAGCAAAGGTTAAGATTATAATAACTTGTATTAAACACTTTTATAAGACTCGAAAGGATTATTACTATGTCACGTTGTGGAGCACAATATTCAACTTGTCTCTATTTCTCACAACCCAATTTGGAATGCATCACAGTTTGGTGTTAGGGAATGATGAGATCAAAAGCAAGTTGCAGAGTTATTTGACTAGGGATTCATTAACCGAGTAGTTCTCCATGTGGCTTTCCAATATAAAGAAATGTTAAAATGGTGCATTTGCATCGACTACAAGTCTTGGAATAAGATGACCGTGAAGAATATGCACTACCTTCATCAAGTTAACTTATTAGACTAGCTAAAGCATGTCTATATTCCCAAAGTTAAATCTCAAATTGGCCTATCATCAAGTACATTTTAGGAGTGAGACATGTGGATGATTGTGTTCAAGACAAGATTTGGATTGTACGAGTTGATATCATTCGGTCTCTATAATACTACAATAGTTTTTATGGTTCCTACAAATAAGAACCTTCATAAAAGATTTTATAATCATTTATCTTGACAATATTCTCATCTATAATCATACATGGGAGAAGCACCTCACACATGTATAGAAAGTGTTCAATCTCTAAAAAAATTAATTATATTCAAACCACAAAAAGCTTTACTTCAGTAAGAAAGTTGTGCTTAAGGTTTGAAGTTAACAACTTGGAGATCAAGATTGAGAAATGTGATAGATGTTTGCAGCTTCATAGGAGCTTGCCAATATGTGATGAGGGTTCATTTGAAGCTTCTCCTTGCTTCACCCTTTCACTTATTTACAAATGTCAACTAGTTTTTCTGAGAGAAGACATACAATACATTTCTACTTTTGAAAGTGATGATAAGTGAACATCGATGTTAGCCTTATCAAATCACAAATGATCGTTAGAGGTTGACAATGATGCATCGGGTTATGCAATTGGTGCAAATATAATACTTGAAAGATGTTTTGAATCATGCTACTACTCTAGTATGCTAAAAAATGGAAAGATGTTTTGAATCATGCTACTACTCTAGTATGCTACAAAACACTCAATAGAATTATCCAAACTATGATAAATAGTTGTTGACATTTCATGAAACATTGGCAATAGTCTTTAATGGGAAAAGTAATTGTGCTTCATGCTTACTATAGATCTTGTAGACTCAATCAAAGCTCCAATAAGCAAGAAACAAAAATGGGCATCTTACCTATGATAATTCAACCTAGCCATTCGGAACTAGATGGGCTTTCATAACATGCTAGTTCTTTTGCAATCATGCTATTGTGACCATCCCAACTAGAGGACTACATATACCAATATAGGCCCTGATGATGATTTCAAGGATGTCATGGTGTATATTTTCAAGGATGAATTCTCTACTAGATTCATTTGTGTTTCGAAAGGAGATAACAAAATGAATTGGTAAGAGAAACATACACCCCTAAAGTTGTTGGAATGTATGCTAACCACAGACACACTTCATTGTGGCTGCATTTTCAAAATGGTGTAATATGTTGCGCATTGAAAACCCTCCAATTTGATGCAAGGACTTTTCTATTGGCTTGGCTCGATCATGGGACATAATTTTATACCTCATTGCTAATCGCACAACTTGCATGGGTAATAACTAAGTTTTCTTTTTAGTTGAGAAGTTCTCAAAGATGATCATCTTCATGGCTCAAACAAAAAAACATTATAGGGAAAGAAGTGACATACCTTTTTTTGGAATGTGTGGGTTCATTTTGACACCCAAAATGAATTATGTTGGATTAAGATTCTTGATTTCCAAAGATATGGGATGATATCTCTTACATTCAGTTTGCTTTCAACCATGCAATGCACAATTCTACTAACTGAGCTCCATTTAAGATACATCTAGGATACTTACCTCAAAGTTCATTTAATATGAAATTCGCTATGTGGTTGATACCATCAACTAAACAAAAATTTTTGAGGGCACAAAGGGCTTAACATTTTCTAGAAGTACCGAAAGGTTTATTAGACATGATGAACACTGAGTAGAAAGAAGATACGAGAAAGGAGACATCAGCTGGTTTCTCATCAAGAATGGAGTGTCCCAAAGGAGATGGCCACAAGCTTAAGCATGGATTCAAAATAATTAATAGGATTGGTGATAATGCATACCAAGTGGATCTACATTCCCATATGTTTATTTGCTCTTTCATGAATGTGGAGAACCTCAAGCTATTCGAGCCTTTAGTGCTAGATGATGAGTCTTAATGAATTGTTGATAGGTTGAGAAAATGTGTTGGAGAAAGACAAACTATTGGAGGCGAACTACTATGACTTGTTGAGGAACTAAGGTGCTTTATGATATCAACAAGAAATGACTATTAGCTCTAACTCCAACCGGTAGAACCTATAGCTATGAGCAACTCTATTTCTTTTCCTCAGGTTTGATCCACGGTTGTGTCTTCCTCTAATTTGATCAATTACATGAGCGAAGAATATACATTTTACAACAAAATAGTTTTTAACTAGATCTAACCAAAGATGTAAAAAATCACTCATAACCAAATGTTTTTTTAATGGAATCCTATCTTCCATGCAGTGCTTGAATGATTCCTAACCTTGCTCTATTTGTAGTCCGATTCCTAGAAAACAAATGGATTACTTGCTATTTTGACATCCTTGATAACTGTCAGTAGAGACATAACTCTTATTGTAATCTTACTTTTTTTTTTCAAAATATACTTTCTTAACCTATAACTGATGTTTGCTTCTTCTATATAAAAGGGGTGGGGGGTTGATTACTTTCTTCCATTGTGCATTGGTCTTTTCACTTTTGTTGTTGTTTTTAGTAAAGTTTCTTTGGGAGACAGATAAATCCTCTCTTCAAGTTTCTGAATTGCTCATGTTCTTGTTGCATGATCACTTTCCTTGGACCTCAAGCAGGTTTAGATAATAGAAAGCCACCATTGTACTTTCATTCATAACTACATACTTATAATAAAACAACCCTAGTAATTAATTCATCATTATAGGATAGCTTCCTGCAATTTTTTCTATTTATTTGTTGCATTATTTCTGTATGATAATTTATTGTTTCACAAGTAATATAGTTTCTCTTGGCACTCTTTTGTATATTATTAAGCTTTGCGTTTATGGTTAGCTGATTATTTTCTTAATTACTAATCAGACCATTTCTCTTCATTGCAGATATATAGGAATGCAACGTTAGCATATGAGGCTTCATCTTTGAGATTAGGGGATCGGTCATTTTTCTTTGATGACAGGTACCGCATGCATTGGTTTATTCTATTTCTATTTTATTGACCATTTTTGTCTATTTTGAATAATATTTTCTATAAAGTTGTGTAGAATATTTTAATTATTATTTTTTTCGTTTACTTGCAGGCCTACGAGTGTGGATGCTCAATTCCTTGGACATGCCCTTTTTGTGCTCCATGTTTTACCTGTGAGTACTATATTTATGGTTCTAGCACATAGATGAAGACTAATTGCTTGTAAATCATTTTTTAAATGAGCCCTTTACAGGGTTTGATACAATTAAGCTTTAATAAACTATTACTAGGGTTTCTATTTATTTGTTTTACTAGTGTGTTTTTGGGTGTGATTCAAGTGCCTTGTGGTGTCATCTGAGTTGAAATCGCATTTTAAAATTAATTACTTTTATGTATTTTTTAAAATTGATTCGAAAATGTGAACATACAATTCTAGATTTAATTTAGACATCAATGATTTTTAAGGAGTAAAGTATCAAAATGGTCCCTCTACTCTTTATGAAGAATCAAAATAATTTCAAATTATCAATAAGGACAAATTTAGGCCTTTGACTATTAAAAAAAGGGACTCATTTGGTCCCATGGTTCGAATTTGAACAAAAAAATTGGTTAATAGTTAACAGGGTTTGGGGTAATTTTGGAATTTAATTTTACGTTTTAAGGGATATGCGAAAAGTAATGAGCTAGGTTGCAACAATTTGAGATTGCAATAGTGTTTCATAAAAAAATAATAATTTGAGTTATTAAAAAATAACTTGCTTCAGAATCTCTGTGATCTTAATCCAAGCCTATTGAATATGATAGTAGCTATTATACACATTAAAATAAAATTAATAGAAAATTTGAGATGCTTTATGAATCAAGAAAATAGTTCAAATACCCTTATTTTTAACACCTTAAAGCATTAGTTTGGATGGTGGGATTAAATTGATCTCTTTTTAAATAGTCGTGGGATTAAATTGGTTTCTTTTTAAATAGTCGGGGGATTAGATTGTTCCTTCTAAATAGTCCAGGACTCTTTTGATTTTTCATAAATAGTTAGGGGATCATTTTGATCTTTTACTAATTTTTTAAGTACTGGTGATAACTATATTCCTCGTAGACAGATTGTTTTAGATTCTCCTAGCATTTGCAATGTTTTTCAGTTATTCTATTAAGCTTGACCCTTGTTATGGATGCCTCACCTATGTACATTCACTGAAGAAACACCAGTTAAAGGAATTAAATGAAAAAAAAAAAAAAACCAAACCCTTGAAAACTAGGACTCTCGATGAGCTTGGTTGGCCAAATGAAAATGTGATCCCTTCAGTAACGAGGATGCTTGACACCTAACCTTGAAGCATCTGGGTTGCATTCTTCTCCATTATAAAAAAATGAGAAAACTAGCGTTTGAACCCCACAATGGTTTGCCTCAGCCGCCCATTAAAATTTTGGTTTCCTATAAACATAGGAAATGAGGTGAAGATGTAAGTTTAGTATTGCAACGTAATAAAAGGAAAACAACTGAAAATGGAGGGGACAGAAAAGTAGAAGATGAAGGAAGAGCAAAAAAGACGTGGGAGATGAGTAGAAGTGGAGGTAAGATGAGCTTTATCCAGAGGAAGAGAAGTAAGAGTGGAAAGAAGATATCTTAGGAGGAAGGCTAGGAGGAGGGAAAATAGGTATGTTTGAAAGACCGAGAAGAAAAGAAGTGTAAAAAGCATAGACAAAGAAGAAGAAAGAAATGTTAGGCAGAAGTTAAGGGAGAGGAAAGAGAACAAAATGGGACAATAAAAAAACAGAAGGCAAAGAGAGCCAGGTGTTTTCTCTTTTGGCATTCATTTGGAAGTTCTTCATGCACAGTGATAATCTTGTTGCAATGTTTTGTAATTCTACTTACAGCCCAAAGCATGCATTGGTGGAAAGTTTGATGTATTGAGCAACTCTTTTTCTAATGCAAATGTGTCTTCTTTTTATCCATTAGGAAAATAAAAGCCATGTTATTCTCAACTTTATCAACCATCACAAGCTCATTTACATCAAGAAGGGCCTTTCTATTTTCACATTCTCATCAATGATTATTAGTAGGTGTCATTGTCGATGGGTTGGGTTTGACAATCGATCCATTTATTAAATGTCAAAACTTCAACCCAACACTGACTTTCAACCGATTGACCCGAAAAATAAATTTATATATATATGTATTTTAAGTCAAAATCGAGTCAAAATTGAGTCAAATTCGGGTTCGTAGTTAAAAATTGGGTCAATTTTAGGTTCGTGGGTCAATTTCAAGTCAAATTCGAGTTGGCGGTCACAATCGAGTCAATTTCGGGTTGGTGGGTCAACCCAACCCACCCAAAATATCAAACGGATCAATTTCTTCAACCCGAACCCTACCTTGAAATTATTCGGGTCAACCCGAACCCGAATTTTTCAAGTCGGGTTCGTGTCAAGTCAATTTTTGACACCCCTAGTTATTAGAGCCTAATAATCCGATCTAAGGTTTGATCACTACCACCTTTGATCATTCAAAACCTAGTCTAGAAAATATCACCACCCACCATAGAAAATTCTTTAAAAAAAACCCTTAAACCTACTACTTGAGCATTTCCCACAACTTAATCTCTTTCATCATCATCCTTGAAAATTTTGATAGTATGGCGGCTATATGTGATGACTTAACCTTTATGATTCGTGCAAAAGCAACCATTGTAATTACATATATCATCTTATTCGCTAAGGTAGACATCAAAGTTTCTAAATCTTAATGACATCCATGCAGTTTTGTCACCAAACAAATGCCTATTTAATCATGGTAACTATTTATCATAAATAGATTGTACACAACTATATAATTCATCACTTGTTTTCTTACCACATCAGAGGGAATTTATCTTAAATACTTTCTTAGTACTTCAATATTTGTGCATAACACTTGTTATGAGAAACAACAATAAATAATAATGAGAGTAATAAACTTAATAGTTGCCTCCAAACTTAATTATGTAAGATGTAAGGCATATTGATACCTATTCTTATTCCCTATCTTGTAATAATAAAATTTTTAACACTAATGTTATTATTTACATTGGTTATTATTCAATTTGTATGTTATACTTTGAATTTCTTCCTTTTATATCTAAGTAATAAGCTTCTTGATCCTTTTGTACTTTATGATGGTGATACCAATTCCTACCTACTATCCTTCATTTTGATAAGTCCTAACCATGCCCCACTTATTTTTTCATATCTATGTTTGATATGTTCATATGACTACCGATCCTAAATACTTACCCAATTTACTTTTGCATATTGTTATTCTTGTGTCTATAATATTATGATTATATGTCTATGAAACACCAACACTTCTAAATAGTTGTCGTACTCAATGAAGGATATGTGTCAGAGACAGATTTGGAATCAAATGCCTCGACACGTGTCTGACGCTTCACTTAATATGTCAGGGTGCGTACTTAATGTAGACAAGGCAAGGACACAACAAGAACATGGTAGGGACACATTCTTGAAGCAACTTGACAAGTGTAAATAAATTAACTGTGCAACCTACCTAAGGTTGAAGTTGTCTCTCCTGCTCCTTCATCTTTGTCAAAGAAGTCCTAACCTAAGAAATCGAAGCCATGTTCCTATTGCACTAGTTGCCACGTCCTCCCGTACCAGTTGCTACACTATTGTCGCCTTCTCCCGTGCCTTCATTAAAGCTACTTCTCGTTGATGAAGTCACCATTGCTGTCACACCATTAATCGTGCCCTCATTGCCTTCTTTCATTTGTTGACTTGAAACTACTCTTAACGTTGAAGTTGAAGAAGCCCTATTCGACGAAATTGAAGCTCTCCTACGTGTGTCGAAGTCGAAGAAGCAGATGTGTGCTGAGGGTACTACGTGCATAGAAGTCTTATGTGACAAAACTGTAGCTCTCCTTCATCACCTTTACTAAGGTATGCAGTTTGTAATTATTGATCTCTTATTTCACCTATATTTTGAGATTATTCTTTGTTATTCACCTATTGATGAAAAATTAAATACAAAATTGTTTTTAATTGATCATAGTACATGTAGTTAAAAAACCAAATAATTGTTTCTTGTCAAAGGCTTGTAATCATTAGACAGTCATTTCATACTTCTGTTTACTATTATTTGACAACATTTAGGTAGCCCATATTTTTATTTTATATTCTTGAAATTTTTTTTTTGTGGAAATAACTTTAATCAATATGATGTATTTATAATCTATAGTTAATTGTCTAAATATTAGCTACATAATTCTATCAATTAATTTTTAGATGTTCAAGTCAAAATTAAAAAAAAATTATTATGCCTGTTAAAAAGTTAATAGTCAGAATGGGGAATATTGTGCTTGTTAAAGTTTAGCCCGAAGCTCTTTTGCATTGTGTGTGTAGCCTTTCAGAACATAATGCAACACCTTTTCAGAATACTAGCATTTACATATTTTCTTAGGTAGAAATTTTTTGATTTGTTCTAATTTCATTTTAGCTTAATATTTTTATTGTTAATGCCACTTGAGATATCTATCTACATGCTTTCACTCCTTACATTGAAGTAATTTTACACAAAAAATACTAGTTTACTTATTTTGTGGTTGTCTTGCAATCTTTTTGTTGAGAAGATTTATTTATATTCAGAATTTTAAACCTTTTATACATTTTTAATTTCTTTATTTGTGTACTAAGATAATGGCCTCTACTTTTGGTAATAACAGCTGATAACAATCCCTTAGAGGATGAGATGAAACATTTATGGGTATATGTTATCAAATTAGAGAAAGTAGCGGTCTATCGAAATGAGTGGCATATTTCAAGGTTAGAGCTTACTTGCTCAAACAACTTGAAATGAGTATTTAATCATGCCCTAAAATAACTAGTTCACAAGTTCAAGAAGTGCAGAGACGATGCAAATGCTGAGCAAAAGTAGAATGTTGTATTTTAGAAGGTTCTAGTTCCTTCTTCTGGGCAAGGTAGTTCTAATCAGAGTTATAGTTCACAATCAAGTGGACATCTATTTAGAATGGAAGGTTATGACCCTCTCTTGAAAGAGCATTCAATTTATAAGCAAGAGATCATTTGCATGAAGAAATTACTCGCGTGTTGACCTACAATGTGCCACATTAAATTAAATAAATAAGGTGGATTTTAAATTCCTCAAAAATCCGAACCCCATCAAATTGCTTTAATTCGACGATTCGACCGCAATGCGTCGAAAATATTAAAATGAATTAATCGTAAAATTTTGAATCATTAAGGATCGACGGATAATTAATATCAATTTTTTTAATAAAATTATGCGATATCAAAGTCGAGAGCTCGACGACGCCTAAACGACCTCCGCTCAAATTGATCGCCGTCATGCCAAAACGCCGACCTATCAAACGACGCCTTCGCGATCAAATCCAGCAGGCGCGAAGGCCGAGCAATTGAGCGCTGACGCGATAATTTAAACCCACTTCACCGACGTCGCCGGCGTTGTCCCGATCATGAAATTGATCACACAAGGTTTCTAATAACCTGAACAACTTAAATTGACACCCATATTGCTGGTTTGTCAAAAGTAATAAAATCGCAATTAAATGACTAATGCCTTAATCCAATTACCTCTCAAAACCCCTTTAATTCTTACCTAATTCTGTCATTCGATTTTGTGGAAGCTTATACAATGAAAAGAGAATACCGCCCCAAGGGGTCGAAAGAAATCGTTGACTCGCATTCGGCTTTCCCATCTACGAATTCACTCTCACGACTCTTTTCCTCTCTAAGCTCGGTCTCTCCTCTCGGCGATTTCTCTTGTTCTTGCCTGAGTCGATCGGGTACACCCAGATACTCCTCTCCTGCCTCATTGACGACGATCCTCCTCTGAGCTCCCCCAAAGACCCAGGTTCTCTCTCGCCTCAAGCAGAACCTCGAGCAAACAAAGGACTTGATCCTTCCTAACTCCTTCCAACCAAACCCCGTGTTGAATCTTAAGTTATATTTTGCTATGGGATTTTCTTGAAGGAAATGATTTATCCTTAGCACGTATGGTTGGATTTGTTTCATTGCAGATATGTTTTTGCTTTGCTTTTCTCCTCCTAAATGAGTAGGAGCTCATTCCTCGATTCTTCCTTCTTGGCGAGACCTAACCGAGGCTTCCTCCTCCTCTGTGTGAAATGTTGGGTTTTGCTTTCCTCCTATACTGATGAGGAGCCATTCATTCTCTCTGCTTGACGATAATCCCTCTCTCTCCCTGTGATTCCCTGCTTTCTTTCTCCACGAGTCGACACAAGAGATGGAACTCAAGGAAATTGAATTGTAAATGGAAGTGAAGCTAGTGAGAATCGGGAAATTTGACTTTAAGAAGTTTATCGCTATCTTAGATTGAATATTCATTTAAAACTTTATTAGAATTTCTTGATAACATTATCCTGCTGTCTATGATAACTTTAAGGCTTAGTTTGCAAATTAGAGCTTATATGGGTCTATTGGAGAAGTTGAATAAATCGTCATTGCCAACATAAGGAAGGATTTTTTTTACCAATCACCACAATGTGAGATTGAAAGCTTTTGTTTGGAGCCATACATTTAGATCCATTATAGCCTTTTGTTCTTTTCGAAGCATTCTGTTATCGTTGAAATAATGTGGAATGATGAAAAAAAAAAAAAATGAATTTCATTATCCTTATGAATGGAAAGTGAATTGATTTGTTGTAATGGGTAAAATACTTGGCTGAAATCATTTTTATCTAAAGGGAAATCAGCTAATATGTTATTGGATGAGTATAAGGCTTGCTAAACTTTCTTATCCCTATCTAAAGACGCATGCTTGCTGAAAATTTCTTTTATTTGAGCCTAAGTTTGAAAATTTGATAAGGAAGGATGTATGGCTTAAATATCATATTATTTCTTCTCCTATGAATTTCATGCTTCTACTTTGCCTTGGTTTCCTATGAAGTGAATTATATATATCATGTTTTCATATGCAAGTTGAAATCAAATTAATAAAGGATTCGATTATACCACTTGCTATTATCTGAGTTTCATTCTTACTCAGATATGTGATATCATATTATGAATGCTAATCAAAGCACCATGCTCTCACTTTACACATGCACGCCTTTCGGCTGTGCCTTCATAGAACTCATGGGAGAGTATCACAGAACTTTGATAAGCACGGAGATGCTGTAAATTTCATCTTTATACTCTGATATGTGATATCCGCTAATCAGGAATGCTACCATCAAAGCCACCAGGTCTCACGACACCACCCATGCACGCCTTTCTTGGCGCAGGGCGCGCTCACAGAACTCATGGGAGAGAGCGGATATGTAAACTTTGATAAGACGGAGATAAGGATTCGTAAACCGCCGCTATATTATGCTAACCCATGCACGCCTTTCTGTAAATAAATCCGGGTTCTCACGACACTACCATGCACGCCTTTCTGGCGGAAGGTTTAGTCTCCTCGCTTCTATGCGATGACGGACGGAAATTTTCAATAAAAAAAAAGAGTTGAAATGTGTCATATATAAATGCTTATACTTTAATTTCATATACATGTGAATGCAAATTTGTTAATTTTATTATGTATACTCACGCTTGTTCCAACGCTGGAACCGCATGATAAAGATACCACGCTGTTCAACGCAAGGAAATGAACGCCAGGTTACGCGAACCCATGCACGCCTTTCGGCGCAGGCAACAAACTCGGGGTTCACGACCTACTACGCACTTTTTCATGTGGTGGGAAGGCCTGGCCTCGGCGATGCGGATGACGGAGGTCAAAATTTTGATAAATAAAATGTGAAATGTCTAAGTATTTAAAAGAAGAAAAAGAAGGTACACGATTATTCATGCCTATCTCATTCATCATATTATACGACAATTACAAGATGCTTACCTACGCTAAATTTTCTTACCGAATCTTCATAAAGATGACAATTACTTACTTAAAGTTCAAATTCATTTGTTATGCATTATATATGACACTCAATGCATGAAAGATATAAGTGACATCATATATATTTTAAAACAAAAGCGCTACGCTAAAATGCTTAAGAATGATTCAAAGATATTTAAAGTGTTATCTCATTCTATTCGCTTTGAATGCCTTTAATATGCAAGATAAATGAAATCTATGACTTATGAAGCAATGTTCTTTTGCTTAACTATTCGATCCATGCAAAACATAATCCCAGACCGTCCCAACAAAAAAAAAAAATCTAATGACGCTATCAGAATCTTAAGTTAATTCTCACAAATGACTAAAGATAAATCCATCGATCACTTAACGATTCGCAAAGTTCAAGATCTCAAGAAGAAAATCTCAAACCCGATCCTCTACGTATAATCTAGAAATGCTCGGAACGATTGATCTCAAAATTAATCTAGATCCATCCTCTCGCAAGAAAATATGAGCCGAGGTTATCTTCCTTTGGTCTTCTGACCGTCCCAAGTTAACAAAACTCAAAAATCAATCTGACATCAACTTCAACATTGTATATCTTAATGCCCATGCAATTAAACAATGATATCCATAAAGCCAGTAATTACTAAGTCAAATACAAAAACAATGTGATACTACATAATCCCGGTTGTCTTCTGACCGGTTAACAAAACTCAAAATCAAAATTTGACAAACTTCAACATTGGGACATCTTAATGTCCATGCAATTTTCAAAGAAGATATCCATATGCGTAAATTACTAAGTCAACATAAAGAATAGATGTTATATCATCCTTGCTTTTCTGACGTCCGTTAACAAAACCTAAAAATTGATATTATAAGAATTTCAAATTAATAATATCCGGAAGTTTAACTCTCATATAATACAAGATACAACCAACTAACATTTCTAAAATTCAAATTCTGAAGAAAAGTCCCAAACCCGATCCTCTATGTTCAAACTAGAGTTAAGCTTTATTATGAGATTTAATTTAATTGACCATCCTCTAAAACCTGACAGAGTATAGCGCCTATCAATCGATACCTACGATCGGTAGTAATTATAATTAAGATTTCAATGATAAATGATCATATATATTCAAATCAAAATCAATCATAAACGATCAAAATTCAAAGAAAATAACAAAAAAAAAATAAAATAAATGAAATTAATTATTAAAAACTAAAAATAAAAAAAAATAAAATTAATTCACCCTCCGCAATTGTTTCTTCTGCGACAAATTAAGAAAATTTTTGCTCACAAAGAGCCAATGTCAAATTAAATACACTACCTTCACACTCAAATATTCCTAAAGTTCTCGCGACGCTGTCCTCTCATTCCGCTGGTTTTGCCGCTGATATCACACATAAATGGCACGAATTCTCCGACCGGGTCGGCCATATGGCACCACTAAATTATTGGCCACTACCGCAAATGTTCAAACTTTTCTTCGAGTGGAATGAATGATTCGGGCAAAAGTTCTATGTTAGGAACTTATATTTGTCCCCTGACAAACTCCACCCCGCTACAAGCGACACCTGGACGACGAACATGGTTACCGACAGCGATCCTTCTACGTCGGGTCGACTCCGACTGTTTTAATGTGGATCGCGACATCCCGGATGACTGGAACCATGATCTTGACGGCCATCGCTCCCCACAAAAGTTTTAAGTTAAAATAATAAATTTCATAAGTTCTAAACTCCACTCATCGCAATTATATACTGCTCTTAACGATTCATCGACTTTTAATCGAAGCTCTCAAGACGTGAGTAATTATATGCTATGCATAGAAACCCGAACCAGATATAAAAGTTCTCACCAAATGAGAACTAAATCTCGTAAGGTCTTATCTACTATTCATCCGCTTCAAATTATCACCGACACTTAAACAACTCTTTCTTTCCTTTATCGAAAGATGTCGAAATTTTGATCCCACGATTTCGGACTACTGGGATGTTTCTTTCCATCTTCTACAAATCTAAGTTATAATCAGTGAGTATAAAAAATGAAAAGATAAATGAAATATGAAATGATAAGTTAAATAAAGAACTTAAACTTCTACTCAAAGTCTTATATGAGATTTTACGAGCATATGCAGTATGTTTATCTTATCAGATCCATATTTTAAGTGTGATACGCTTATTTTAATTGCTAATTTTACCTTTAAATTCCGTGAATTAAGAACACACCGCCACCGCATTTCTAAGAAGGCCAACATCCGCTTGGCAACGCCATTAATGCCGAAGCACCGGAGCTACCATCCGCCAGTGGATTTCCCATTCAATCTGAAAGCCTCGACTTGTCAAGTGTAAACTGCCCCGCACGCCATGCAAAGAATCTCAAAAGGCTGAGTGACCCCTACTCAGGGTCACTTCAAAAGAAACACCGCCTTCAGAGTTCGGCCCCTCGAGACACCAATCATGAAAAGGGTGTTACCTGACGGCCTCTTTGTCCCTCGACATAATCCACAAATGAACCATTCGCCCGGAGGTATGATGTCAAGCTTCTTCATCTCGAGGTAAGCTTACCGAGGCAAAGAAGAAAAGAAATCTTGAATGATGCTCAACACTTAACGCCTCAGGTACAAATAGAACCAATTGGAACCAAGCTGAGTGTTCCAACCCATAATCGGCTTGATAACCTTAAGGTTAAACGGAATGCCTCTACTGTCACCAAACAGCCCTTCTCGACCCCACAACATCGTTCCAGCCTCCTCCGCAGGAAACCCAAACTATATCTCAGACGACATCTGTTCTCCAAGTACAAGAGAGGGGATCATGAAAAGAAAAGTCCTCATATTAAGGATGTTGTCGCTCCTCCAGAGACCTCATCCCGAACTCAATGACAGTGACGCCAACATATTCATGTCCCACACCTGAACATCGGTGTGACACTGGACCGGCTGTGAGAATCCACCAAAGGTCCCGAAGGGAAAGATCGAGGCCAGCCTCAAAAAAGAAATTGCTTTGGCAAAGAAATGGCGACATCCTGTGAATTCTGCAGATCCCCAACTCAAATTATCATAAGCCTAAAAAGAGGCCCCAATGATAAGATATCGACTAGACACTGGAGAATCCGGGATCCCGCCATCAATCAATTCCATCCCATCAAGAGGAGGTTAACTTCGATCAAGCTCTAATCGAAGAAATTTCGATTCCACACTGGAATCTAAGTTCATCGGAGACGCCGACCAAATTGCGGTCCAAGAGGACAAGAAGAAGAGGAGGCAACGATCAGAAGAGTATATGGTGCAACATGCGGACATCCAGCCAATATCAACCTAAAGGCGTGACAATACCTCTCAACCAAGAACAACAAATGTTCAAATATAGAAGCATCCTCGAAGTCTTCGTGAGAGCAACAAGAAGAAGAAGAAAGGGAAGAAAATCCCACCTTCATCGATGATACCACTACTAAGAGACAAATTGGCCGATGAAAGCCAAAGATAAAGAAATCGTCAAGTGAAAAATGAAAATGATGATGATGCGATCATGATGAATGCAGAATATCAGGCCCAACACCCCCCCCAAATAATCATCAAGCTCCAAAGAATGCCACAATCCTCCAATAAATTTGATCTCACATGCTTCAAGGGTCCAAATCGCGAGATTGAAATAAATGAGTCGCCGAACCTCGCTAATATACAAACTATATCTCAAGCTCTCAACTCGATATTATATTGAATGGAAGATCAAACAAGTATGCGCGAGTGGTGAGCAAAGGTCGCCATATCCCGCGGAGTATGATCAAATTCCATATCCAAAGGGATATTCAATGCCAAAGTTCAATCTATTCGACGAATGGTAATCCCAAGCAAAGATCCGCCCATCTGCATCTCGGTATGCAATTATCATTATTCCGCGCCGTCAGAATTAACTTCGACCGCTGAAGATGCCGAAGTCAAATGACTGATTAAACTTTTGAACTTGAAAATATGTTCGTTAAAAGATTCGCCGCAAATAAAAAACAACCATCACGATCTCGCCTCGAGAAGAGGAAGAAAGATGAGTCAATATATATTACGGTAAATTGAGTATGAAATGTGAACAACAAAAGAAGAGCATGCAATCCACTATCATGGGCAACATCGATGATAAGATGGCTTTATCTTGTGATGCTTCAATCACCACATTTCCAAGAGTCGCTGATGGTAAATTCGAGAAATTAAATTTATCCCGCTCAAGAAGATAAATTCAAAAGAGCAAAGCTGACTGAAAGGTGAAACGATTTCACCTCATACAAAAGGATACGCGCTGCTACTATAACGTAGACAAAGAAAGGCTACCTGCCTATCAAGAAAACCAAGCCAATCCTCGCCCACAACCCAAGCTCATACTGAGGTAATGATGATTCTCGAGGTCGCTTCAGAAGGAGACCAAGACAAACAAAAGGATAATGACTCAATGGCCCACCCTAAAAGAAAAGTTGAACAAAGAGTATTCTTTAAGAAAGTGTGGCCAAATTGTTTAAACATGCACTCAAAGTAGTCTCCAACTACAGAGTGTAAAAGACCAAGAAGGAGATAATCCTAACTATTCCATATCAGTGCTCGCCATCCCGAAGATTGCTACATATTCAAAGATCGGAAATAAAATATAACGGTGAATTCACATTATCTGACGTGGTCCAAGAAAGAATCCACCAAAGTAATCACCTCATCTCCAAGATATCAAGCAATCAAAGGCAAAGAGAAGCCGGTCGATGATGAAGGATGAGTGTCAGCCTCTAAAAAAGACCGTAAAAAATGTCAAGCAATCGAAGGCGTGATATGGAAATCACCACTGAACGCATTGAAGCCGAGACAAAACCTGCTATGGAAGGTTCATCTCATACCTAAATACCGCAAGTGAAGGCTAAGAAACCCGCCAAACAAAAAAAATAAATTAAATAAAGAAGAAGAAGACAAAATGTTACTACTATTATGATGGTCGCAACGAACACAAAAGATCATCAATAATATGGAAGATTACATACAATCGAAGACGACCTATCACGCTTGAATTCGCTTAAATCTTCGATCAATGAAGGGAAGAAGTCAAGAACTTCCTACCGAAGTCTGCTTGATGATGCATGAAGTTGACAGCAGCTTAGAGGAACTGCATGAAGATGAATCGAGCTCACCATATCAACAAACATAAAAATATAAATCAAGGATTCTCAATCTTCTACTATCATCGACGGGCGTATGTGTCAAGAATCGAGTTATCCAAGATTCAGATGCAAATGAAGTAGCCAAGTACTGAGAAGTGGTCGATGCTACCATCTCAACAAAGAAAGAGCCAATGAATAAAGATAAAGGAAAAGAAATCAAGTCAATGAAAAGTTATCCCTAAGGATTCAAATAAGAAGTTCATCAAAAGTGGATCGACTACAATATTCTATCCCATCTAAAAAAATTCAAGAGTATGTAAGCACTTCTAATGTCAAGATCTCCGTAATACCTAATTGAAGCTCTCAGAAGGAAAGTTCAAGCATACTTTTCAACGCCGCCTAACTGAGACCTGATGTTCAAGAGCCTCCAATCCACATTTTCGTAAGATGATCTAATCGGGACCGCAGAGCACAATCGCCTCTCAGATGTTACAAATGAAAGTGATGAAATTATAATACCGCTAATCTTAATCCCTGCCCTCCGTGAATCTTATGAATTGAGAACTTGGGATGGCTTATCTCTGGGATGTACAACATCTGGACGAGATAAAGTCATGGTTCAAGGTTTCAAGGGATAAAACTATCTGTCATTCGTCCCTTCCTCTTAAATTTGGAGACCTCTACACGTGAAATTTCATGCGATCGATGATACTTCATTCGTGAGCTTCTCGTCACCATGGTTTCATAAGTATGATTGTCCCATCTACATTGCATCAATGTATGAAATATACAAAGGATGGAGAAGAATGCCAACAGGCATGACATGCAACCTTTATGCATGAAATGAAGATTTATCAAGACGCCTTATTTCCTTCCAAAAATAACAAAACAACCAAGAATACCATCTACTTCAAAACCCATAAAAGAACAAGTTAAGGAGAAGATAAAATGAATAAAGGAGATTGTTCCAAATATTCCTGTGAATATAAGAACAAGTCCAAAATCAATAACGCCCCTCATCTAAAAGGATATCAAGAAGAAGATGAATGTGTTCCTTCTAAATCCAAAGGTCCGCATGACTCTTCGAAAAGCTCAATCAAAAAAGAACATTTTGACTCGACATGAGTTCACCGCTTGAAGGTGCAATGCACCTACTTTAAAACAATCATGATCCATCAAAGAGAATACACTCAGAGTCACTCTGTTCCTCCCCGATTTTAAAGAAATCACCCCTCGAGAAACTCATAAAGTCGGAATTGGTGACCTTCTATGTACCTCCTCTCCCGAAAGCACGCCGAAGCCTTTTATAAACCGGTGGGTGTCAAGAAGAAGATCCCGACGGTAATGCGCTATCTCAAGAAGAAGAAGCTATGCCCACAAGGATGCCAAAATATTACTCCAAAGATGCAAAACTGATGCGCATCGGGGTCCAGTGAGCGAGTAAGCAAAGGACTAAGTCTCTTGAAATGATCTAAAAGGTTCTCAAACCATTGGTAAGAGAAATAAACACACTACTAAAGGCCTTGGTTTTATCCAAGACAATGGCCCATAGATATACCCGTTAATGCTATAACAGAATAAGTCGAGAGTGATGATGAGATGAATTTCTCTTTTAATCTCACAAATAAGAAGAAGTAGTGCACCAACCAAGAGCTGAAGATGGTGGGGAGGCATACTATGGATGAACTTAAAGAAGTTAATTGGGAACCGAGGAGGATCCTCGCCGCTCATCGCTCTACTCAAGATAAAGTGAAGAATTAAAAACCTCTGTGAATTGTGGATTGCTTTGCACATATATGAAATGCCGCTTATCCGATATCTCACAAACCATTAAGCGTGACGACACCACAAGCAAGCCTCAGTAATGAGATCGAGGTCAAGAACGTAATTGCGTAAACCAAGAAGCTCATCAGTCGGTTTTATTCGAGAAGAAAATACCGACCTGATAAATAATATTGTCCCCCAAAAAAGAAGAATGGTCGATTCAGATCCAGATCGACTTCGTGATTTAAACAAAGCATGTCCAAAGGATTTTCCGCTTTCCGTATCGTAACAAGGATAACACTTCAAACCACGACATGTTCTCATTTATGGACCTGATCGCCGTTACAATCAAATCAAGATTCCTCAAGATGAGAAACATACCTCATTCGACGCCAATCGGCATATATTGCTATACATGCCTTCCAAGAATGGAGCTACATATCAAAGGCTATGACATAATCTTTGACGCCGTTGATTCATCAAAAAGTAAGTCTATCCTTGTCAAGAGTATGATCGCAAAGATCATCTCGACGATTTAAGGATCGCCCTGAAAGAATCGTAAAATATGATCTCAAGATGAATCCTCTGCGCGCTTTGAGTTTCTTCTGAAAGTTCCTCGATATGTATAGGCGCGGAGGGATTGAAATCGATCCCAACAAAATCAAAGCGATTGTCAAATGCCTCCTCCAAGGAGTCTTCGCCAACTTCGCCCATACAGGACATCTCGCATTCATTAGAAGATTTATATCAAATCTGTCGCGATGTCCTTTGCAAAATTAATGAAGAAAGATACTCCTTTCAAGGACTAAGAATGTCAAGAGGCACAAGATCAAAACATATCTTGAATCCACCCATTCTTGCGCCCAATCCCGTGGAAGCCTCTCATATCATACAAGACTAAGAATCTCTAGTGCTCTGTCAAAGATAATGAAGGAAAGGAGAATGCTCTATACTACATTATTGAGCTAAGCCACAAGATTCTCCAATCGAGAAGCATTGTTGACGTTAATTACGCTGACGCCATTACATGCTATCTCATAAAATTACCCTTATCTCAATCGATCAAGTTCTTTGATGACAAGACCAACGCTGTGTCGCTGCACGATCGCCGTTTCCGCTACGCTTGATATTACATATGTTCCCCGTAAGGAAGGGCAAATTCTCGCATTTTCTTGCCGCTTCATCCCATCCCAGATTCATCAATGATGATCTTCCCGATGAGCAAATCATGCACATATATGAAAAGAAAAGCAACAAATGTGGAATTGTATTTTTCGCCCATTGGGATACACTCAACCCTCAAATCTTCCAAAGGCTCAAGCCAGATTCTGCCTCATCTGATCACACTGGCATACCGAGACATTCTTATAAATTAACTCAACCACCAACAACGGCGCATGTTGGCGCAGGAAGCCATTTCCATGGGAGTCCGACCGGTCTCAACTCACATCAATCAAGTGTCGCCTTTACAAAATCAACAAGCGAATTGGCCTACTATCACAAACGAAGTTCTCGAAGCTTATGAAGCAAATTCCAAATGTCATTATGACTGAGTCTCCGAGTTGAATAGGACCGCTAAATTGTTAGCTAAAGAAATGGCAAGTGACGATACACATACTAATTGGTGCATCGTCCGAGTCGAGAAGTTTAAATCCTCACTGAAGAGGGTCATCAAACAAATCGCCAGTGTTTCATGTTGCTCTTACACTTACAAATTATTTCTCAAAGTCAACAAGACAAGCTTCAAACCATTCATGAAAGACTTCAACAAGTGCCAAAACCACACAACGAAATCCTTATAAGTAGAGAAGAGAAGACCGAGACGCTTCGACTACTTCAAGGTAATGCCAAGCAAATAAGTCGAAATGCACAACTCGAGAAAGCGCTCACTATACGCTTATGTTCAATGTCAGATCGTAGATCAGACCCTTCTACCGCGATGTGGAAGAATAACAAAGTAATTGTTGAAATCCATCGACTTGGTGCACCAATCGTCCCTAAAATGGCTTTCAAAATTAAAAAAGACCGATACTATCACCGCCTACGTAAAAGATCAGATCAATCATGCCAAATGCCATGAATGCCGTCCATGGTAACATAATTCATCGCCTCCAACCAGATCCAACGATAAGATTCGCCGGAGAGGGACGTAATTGACGATCCGCCATCATCACCGGTCACCGCTTCACAACACCGATTATTTCTCCAAGGTTCGCACCATTTAAAGTTACATACCAACAAGTGACTAACTTCTTTACCCACAATATCGTATGATTCGGTGTACTAATCATTTCGATAACGCCTTCAAAAGCTAAAGTTTATAAATTCACGACATAAGATTGATCATGGCCATCAATTTATAATCCGAGAGCAAAATGGCACGAGGCATTTAATAAAACACTACCAAATTAAAAATTCTCACAAGAAATAAAAGGAGTGATACCAAACTTGTGGAGCTTACTGCATCACTTACAAAACTCCTACAAAGTCTACCCCATGACTATGGGTCAAGTAGCTACACTGTTGAACTACCTTCGCCCAGTAGCCATTCAACAAAATCTTACCCAAGATGAGAATGCTCGTCACGGATGGAAGAGCTTGATGCGCTGACGAGGTCGCCCAAGCTCAAGAAAATCTGTACGGCCGTAATGTCCGAGCATTCGATCATACAAGACGCCTCGAAGCTTTTCGCGAAGAGAATTGGTCCCTGAGAAGACCAATCATCCCTCATCGCAGACCAAGGTGAATTTGAACCTATTGAAGGACCTTTGTAAAAGGTATCAAGGAGGAGCATTATCAGCTGAAAGACCAACGCCGCCAATCAACTACCGACATTTAAAGAAATATTACATGAAAGTGACGACAAATCCGATTTGAAAATCCTTATTCAAACACTTATGAAAATTTTCATGGAAATTCTCTCAGAACACAAGAACATTTCAAAATAAATAAAATCCCTGTAGACAGGGCATTTTTTTAAATTTTATAAGAAAGTATCGCCCTAAAGACAGGCCTTTTCTCTCATCGCGTTAAGGTCGAGATCCCCATACATACTCAAAATTATGTCAAATGCTCAAATTTAAAAGTCTTATCGACCAAAGAAAACTTTCAAGTCTCAAACTTCAACAAACCAAGTCGACATTTATCATCCCACTTCAAATCTAAAGCCGAGTCATAAGCTGACTCAACATATATGGCCGACTCACTCAACACGCCACAAAGAAGAGATCTTCTCCTCGGGATAAAATCCTCAATCGCTCAAGTCCACAAGTATCTGACTCAACACGCCAAAATACTCAGCCGAGATCTACTCAACACGCCAGCGTAGAAGAAGTGATCCCTACTTCTCAAAGACAAGAGCATCCAAATCCCCAAATCTCCAAGTCTCAAGTCAAGGACTCAAATTATCCCTATTGGTCAAAGGTCATTTCAAAATTCTACAACAAAAAGATATACCAAGAAGGCACTGCGAATCACAAATGTAAAATCTCAACTCCTTCAAAAGTCTATCAAAGGTAGCAAAGATAAACTCTTCAAAGTCCATCAAGCAAAGCAAAGAAGTTATCCCAATGAAATCCCAACTAGTTTTATCAAGATGCATTACATCAAGTGCAGATCATGACTATCATCCAACAAAGCTAGTGTCGTGATATCCTTTCAAGCCAAAAAGAGTAAATAACAGATCGCAAAATCTCAAGATAAGACTATCAACCACAATCATAAAAGAAAAATCTCAGATGAAATCTTCAAAGTCCAAAAAGCAAAAGACAGACCGATATTTTATCTCATCAACTATTCGCAAAAAGCTGTAAAAATCAAAGTTCAGATGAAGTCTTCAACAAGTCCAAAGCAAAGCGACCAAGACATATCTCATCAACTCCATCGCCACATAAAAGGAAGTAAATAAAATTTAAATCTCATGAGTCTAACAAGTCCGCAAAAGCACAAAGCAGACCAAGATTTTATTTCATCAACTCATCGCCCACAAAAGCCGTGACAGAGGAAAATAAATCTTAGATGAATCTTCAACAAGTCACAAAGAAAAAGCACGACAATTCTATCTCATCAACTCCATCAAGTCCCAAGCACAAAGCCGTGACAGAGGAAATAAAAATTAGACAACTCAGAAAAGACAGATGATTTCATCTCACCAACTCCATCAAAGGCACAAAGCGACAGAGGAAAATCCAAGATGATTCAATCTCACAAAGAAGTATCACCATCATCTCAATCAAGTCACCAGCGCACGTAAACAGAGGAAAATACAATTTCAAATTTTCGTTCTTCAACAAGTCCGCCAAAGAAAAGCATAGGTCAAGATGAAGATCAAATTCTTTCGACGTGATGACAAGTCAAATCATCTCCTTCATCTAGCACAAGCATTGGACAACGACAACAAATTTCAAGCTATGAATAAACAATGAAATGCTTGCAACCCGAGTTATACTCACTTCTATCGAGGCAACGATCGTATTATCAAAAGTTGTTGAAATTACAACAAGCGGACATCCAAGCAAATCTCGAGATCCGCAAGTGTCATCATAACAAACACGGCCCGCCATGCGCACTATGTTTGTTGGGGCATTTGACCTACAACTATGTGCCACATTAAATTAAATAAATGTGGATTTTAAAATCCTCAAATATCCCAACCGATCAAATTCGCTTTTATCGACGACGACGCCGCAATGCGCTCAAAATATTAAAATAATTAATCGTAAAATTTTGAATCAATTAAGGATCGACGGATAATTAAAATCAATTTTTTAATAAAATTATGCGATATCAAAGTCGGAAGCGACGACGCCTAAACTCCGCGAAATTGATCGCGCCGCCGTCATCGAAACCTATCAAACGACGCCTGACAAATCAAAAGGCGCGGCCGCACTGAGCGACGCGATAATTTAAACCTAATTTCACTTCGACGCCGAATGTACCATCATGAAATTGATCGCGCGTTTCGCATACAATCAAACAACTTAAATTGACACCCATATTGCTTTGTCAAAAGTAATAAAATCGCAATTAAAATGACTAACTTAATCCGCTAATTACCTCAAAACCCCTTAATTCCTTACCTAACCTGCCGCTTCGATTATTGGATTCAAAGAGAATCGGCAAGAGGTTCGACTGATTATTTATTGATTTCATTTTCATGATCTTTTCTTTTTAAAGTTTTTTTTCTTTCTCGAAGATTTCTTCATTGGTTTCTGACGGCTTTCTCTTTTTCTTGGTTTCTCTGTTGGCTTCGAAGAGCTCTAGATTTTCCTAGAGAAAAGGACTCGATCCTTCTTCCCTCGAAGAGCTTCAATCTTAAGTTATATTTTTTCGGAAATGGTCATTTATCCCATATCGCTCTATGGTTGGATTTGTTTCACTGTGATATGTTGGGTTTTGCTTTGTTGTTTTTCTCCTCCAAAGATGAGGAGCTCATTCTCGATTCTTCCTTCTGAAAGGCACTAAACCCAGGCTTCCTCCTCCTCCCTGGTGAAATGTTCTTTGCTTGCTTTCTCCTCCTATAAGCAGGAGCTCATTCTCTCTTCTTACGATTCCTCCCTATTCCCCTGTGATTCGCTTTTCTCCATCCGTTTCTCGAGACACAAGAGATGGAACTCAAGGAAATTGTAACTATTTGAAGTGAAGCTTTATGGAGAATCAAAATTTGACTTTAAGAAGTTTGTTGATGTTTATGCTATCTAGATTGAATATTCATTTTAATGTTGCAAACTTTATTAGAATTTCATGATAACATTATCCTGTTGTTGTCTATGATAACTTTAAGGCTTGCAAATTAGAGCTTATATGGGTCTATTGGAGAAGTTGAATAAATATCATTGCCAACATAGGAAGGATTTTTTTTACCAATCACCACAATGTGAGATTGAAAGCTTGTTTGGGATACATTTAGATCCATTATAGCCTTTTCTCTTTACCAAGCATCATTGTTATCGCTGAAATAATGTGGAATTGAAAAAAAAAAATGAATTTCATTATCTTATGAATGGAAAGTGAATTGATTTGTTGTAATGGTAAAATACTCATTGAAATCATTTTTATCTAAAGCTAAAATATTGGATGAGTATAAGCTTTGCTAAACTTTCTTATCTGGGGGAAATCTTTTGCTATCTAAAGACGTAGTTTGCTGAAAATTTCTTTTATTTGAGTTTGAAAATTGATGGAATAATGTATGTTTTAAATATCATATTATTGCGTTTCTGAATTTCTCTTCTACTTATGCCTAAGTGAATTATATATATATGTTTATGTTTTCTTTCATATGCAAGTTGAAATCAAATTAAGAAAGTGATATTACCACTCATATTATCTATGAAGCCATTCAGATTTCATACGTGATATCATATTAACAGTGAATGCTTTATCAAAGCATACTTCACGACACACCCATGCACGCCTTTTTCAAGCGTGGCGTTTCACAGAACCCCTCATGGAGAATGGAGGTCTGTAAACTTCGAAAGACGAGATAGGTTCGTAAATTTCATCTTTATACTCAGATAATATCCGCTTAAGGAATGCTATATCAGCAAAAGTGCCATTTCACGACACCCATGCACGCCTTTCAAGGCGTGCTCGCCTTCATGAACCCTCATGGGAGATGGAGGTCGCCAGAACTTTGATAAGACGAGATAGGATTCGTAACCGCCGCTATATGCTATCCATGCACGCCTTTCGCGGTAAATAAACCGTGTGTTCACGACACCATGCCACGCCTTTTCGGCGCAGGAAGCTTACCTCCCTGGGTTGTTCTTACGGGACGACGGAGGTCCAAATTTTCAATAAAAAAAAGAGTTGAAATGTGTCATATATAAATATACTTTAATTTCATATACACGAATTTATTATTACATTATAGATTGCTCACGTCTTCCAACGTGAAAACCATGATAGACTGCTCACGTTCCAACGCCAAGAACGAATTGTACGCGAACCCATGCACGCCTTTCATGTAGGGCAAATAAACTTTTCCGAGGTGTCTCACGACACTACCACTTTTTCGGCCTACCTCCAAGCACCTCATGGATGACGAGGTCACGCAAAATTTTGATAAAAAAAATGTGAAATGTTATTTAAGTAAAAAAAGAAAAGTACATAATATTATTCATGCCTATCTCATTCATCATATTATAACAATTACAAGATGCTTACCTACGCTTAGCTTCTTACAATCTTCATAAAGATATGACAATTACTTACTTAAAGTTCAAATTCATTTTGCCTTTAATTACACATGCCATACGACACTCAATGCATAAAAGATAAGTTGATGCCATATATCATTTAAAACAAACGACAAGGCTTCATGCTAAAATGCTATAAATGATTCACAGATATTTAAAGTTATTCTCATTCTATTGAACGCCTTTAATACGCAAGATAAATAAATCCATGATCTTATGAAGCAATGTTCTTTTGCTTAACTATTCGATCCATGCAAAACATAATCCCTGCTGTCTTAGACCGTCCCAAGTAACAAAACCTAAAAAATCTAAATTTATCAGAATCTTAAGTTAATGCCAATAAACGACTAAAGATAAATCTATCTATCATCATAATTAATGTTCTTTCAAGTTATCTCGAAGAAAATCTCCGACCTCTATGTCCCAGAGTTGTGAGTTTGGAGAATGATTGATCTTGAAATAATTAATCTAGATCGATCTCTGCAGAAAATATTGAGTTGTGGTCTATCTTCCGGTTTGGTCTTGGAGGTCGTTAAAACTCAAAATCAAAATTTGACGAACTTGCATTACATCATGTCAGCAATTTTCAAGAAACGATATATATCGTGTTGGAGTAATTACTAAGTCAAATCAAAACGATCTTACATAATCCGGTTTGGTCTTGAGTACATCAATCAAAATTTGGCGTGAAACTGACATTAGGCATAATGTGCAATTTTGAAACGATATCCATATGCATGTTGGGTAAATCTAAGTCAAATACAAAAGAATGATCTTTATATCTCGGTTTGGTCTTGGTCTTAACAACCTAAAATGTGATATTATAAGAATTTAATTAATAATATCGAAATTTAATTAAAGTATAATACAAGATATGAACCTACTAAAACAAATTCTCTAGGAAGAAAAGTCCAAACCGTCTCATGTTTGGAGTGAATGAGGTTTTGAAGGATTATACTTGATGATGAATTTAGCGTCTCTAAAAGCTGAATGAGTAGACATCTATCGATATTATAACATGATCGAGAAGAATTATAATTAAGATTTCAATGATAAATGATCTATATATTCAAATCGAAAATCAATCATAAAATGATCAAAATTCAAAATATAAAAAAAAGGAAATAAAATAAATGAAATTAATTATTAAAAACTAAAAATAAAAAAAAATAAAAATTAATTCACCTCCGCTTGTTTGTCTGACAAATTAAGAAAATTTTCCAAGAACGATGTCAAATTAAATACATACTTCACACTCAAATATTCCTAAAGCGTGGGCGTGGCGTGTCTCTGTCGCGTGGTTTTACCTGTGATAATGGCACATAAATGGCGGTTCTGACCCCCCGGCCGTGGTTCGCCTGATATGGCCTAAATTACGGTCCGTACCAGTATGTTCCCCGGCTTTGCTCTTTGTGATATGTAGAATGTATTTGGTTGGGCGCTATGTTAGCTAAGGTTGACTTATATTTGTCCCTTACAAACTCCAAGTCAAGGACCTTGGGCGGCGTAACCCAGTGTTCTTGTGAGATCCGGTCGGGTTGATTACCTCCCCGACTAGCGGACCAGGATCGCTGACAGCGGGATGGCCATGGGATCTTGATCGCGTCATCGTTCACAAAAGTTTTAAGTTAAAATAATGAGTTTCATAAGTTAAACTCCATCTTGATTATATACTCGTTCTTTAACGATTCATTGGTAATCGAAAGTCTTTCTCGGTGGGAGAGTGTAATTAACTATAGAGCTTGCCTATAGGAAACGAACCAGAGATATAAAAGTTCACCATGAAATGACGAAATCTCAGGTAGTGTCTTATCTACTATTCATCTGCCTTCCAAATTATCAAACTTAAACTTTCCTTTTTTTTTTTTGTCGAAGATGTGGGTGGTCGGATCCCACAGTTTTATTAAGCAGTTCTTTCTTTTTATTTAGCAAGAAATTTATATTATTTTAGTACTGTCTCATATGCAACTAACAACACAATCTCTGGATATATCCCTACTGGTTAACAATCTTTTAAGGACAATTTTACTTCAGAAGGAAAGGGCATATGTTGAAAGGATGCTGATCTTTTGTATAAAATCTAATAAAAATATCAAATTCCTTATTGAAGTCAATTCCTTACTTAATTGCAAATTTCTGGATCAAATAATCTCACTTTAAGTCAAAAAGATTTCTTATTCAAGCATTCAAGACTATCCGCCTTAAACCCAACTCAATTTGTGGAGAAATTTAAGAAAAACTGATTTATTACTTTCTAGCCCTAGCCTCCTCTTCTTCTTCTTCCCACGGCTGATTTTCCAGTTCTGTTTTACCTTTGTTTTGAGTTACTGGATGAGGCAATTGAAATAGGAAATGCTTAGGTTTAAGTTGGGTTATACTTATATATTTTGGTAATTATTTATATACCTTAAATCAATCACAACCACACATTTCTACATCGGCTGTTGTTATGTCACGGTTTTTTTTTGGGTGGGTACTAGTTACTGCAACATGAACTTTAATATAAAAACCGTAAAAAAAATAAAATTAAGGCTAATAATTCAATTAATAAATTAATTTCTAAATACTATTATGATTATATATTAAAAAATACTATCGGCTATTTTTGGTAGATGCAAAAAATAGGGTATTAATTTTGAGATAAATTTTAATCTTAGCTTTGCGAATTTTTTGCATATTACAGCCTGTGTTTGAACTCTTTATTGTTTAATTAGGCACAAGCTGTTTCTTCTCTTTTGTGGTTGCCAATTTTTTATTTTCCTTGTGTGATTCTACTCATGTGGCTTGTTCTAAATTCTATTCAAATTCTTGGTGTACATAATATCTTAAGCTTTCTTGATCTGTTGACCACATAGGAGACATCAATACTGAGAATCGATTTCTTGAAGCATGATAATCTAGTTAACTATGCTGAAAACCTTAAGAGGCAGTTTTTGGATTTGGACCTATCAGCTACTTCTATTCCAAGGTCTCACTTTGATGCTTCAACATCAAAGTCAAGAAGGAAAGCTTCACATTGGAGTAAGAAATCAACCCATTTTTATTATTCATATTGTTTTTTTTTTAAACTTGAATCATTATATGATAGATTGTTGCAGATGATGACACTTGGCTTTATATTTCAGGTTACCTTAATTATTGGAGAATTTTTTGCAGATCATATATTCTAATTATTTGAATTTTGAATGATTTTTCTGTTTTTAAGATCTACGGATACCATTGATCACTTGAGAGAATGTGATTTGAGAACGTGGCTGAATTCTAATGACAGAAATAGGGATGTTGATTATTATTATTTTTAATTGTTATAACCTAGTGCTGGCAATGACTTAATAGTATTGTAACAGTGAGGGAGTTACATAATGCTGATCACTTATAGTTTTAATAATATTAACGACCTTAATAATGTAATCAACTTCAAATTTTTTATGGCAAATTTATGAAAATTATTTTCATCATCATTGTTAGTTTTAACACAACTATTTATAGTTGGCTTTATGATCTTTATTTCTCATTTGTTCTTATTAAGTATCATTTGAGATGTTAAATCTATTTTGCATATGTTTAATTTATTTTATATACATCTTTTTGCTCATTTTATCTTTTCATTTTGTCACCTTTTTTCTTTCTAAACTATTCATATTATTTTTAACAACTATTTATATTGGTGCATCTTCGATTTTCTGTTGCACATGTGCAAGCCACCTAAATCATTTTCCCTCACTGTATCTTCAAATTGTGGCATTCCTACATGAATATCATTATTTTTCAATTTATTTTTTCTAGCTTCCTATAGAATCATTTTGATATCATTATTTTTTTCACATTGAATTTATCTATCAACAAATTCTTGCCACCCGACACTCAAATCTATGGCTTATGGTTAATATTCTTGTAATTTTTGCAAACTTTTCCTTTATGTTACTATGGGATTTTCTTATTAAATAATATGCTTAATGCATTTTTTTTTTTTTAACAATCTAGCATTGATTATAGAAGTGAGATCTTATATATATCCTTATTTTTTATATGACAGACCTAAGGTTCTTAAATCTATCACACATTTGGCATCATTTAAACTTAACAACAAAAATTGCCTCATAACTATTAGCTTCACATTTTCTAAAATTTCTTATCACATATGTGATTTTTAATCCACCAATATTAGGCATCATATCTTCTAACATTTCATTTATTGTTTATGCTTAAAACTTAAGCTAACAAATGTCTTAGAGATTAGAACTATGTCATCTCCAAATAATGTACACTATGGTACCCTAATTTGACCATCTTTTATAATTGTCTTTGCACCTAAAGTTAAAAATATTGATTGATCCTTGGTGTAATCCTAATGTTAGTGAGAAATCTTTAGTTACTAACTTCTAATACCTCATTGCTTGATCCATAAGCAAGAGGCTGACATCTAGAGCTCTTTGTAATGGATTGAGGAGGATGTAGGTTTTTGTGGTGGAGTTTGTGTAGAAGTTAGGTGAAATCAATAGGTAGGGTTTTAGCATGCGTGAACTTGAGGTGTAAACACCTCACACACTTCCACTAAAGGATAATGGATTACGAGGTTTGACTGAAGGACGGCAAAATTATGTAAACTCGGTGAATGTTCGAAGCCATATATAATACAGTGTCATGCAAAGAGTGATCTTGAGTTACTTGAAACTAAAACTACTAGAATGATATAACCTTATTTGATGGAGGTGCTATCTTCTTTGTTTGCTCCTTGGATCTTTCCTTTCTCTTTCTTGATTTGATTTTTGCTAGCTTGAGGACTCTCAGGCAGAGAAAGAGGAGAGATGAAAATTGAGAAGCAAAAGAGGAGAGGGATGTAGATTATGCCAAGTGAGAAACAGAGATGGCTTGAGCAACGAATGACTAAGAAAGCCTCTATCTATAGACTTCATATAATGTATTAGATAATGTAAAAAGTTTGAAAGCAAATTCAAGTGAGGTCTAAAATACAACTAAAATAGTGGAAATGAACTAAACAAGCTAACTCCTCTTTTTTCGGTAGTCTTTGACCTTCCATTGGATAAGAAGCAAATGGTGTGGAGATGTTAATAAGATGGAGAAGATGATGTGTGGTTAGTTCCCCCTATAATGAAGTTATAGCCCAATGTGCCGCCTCATGTTCATCCATGTAAACCTTTCAATCCAGCTTTGTTAGAGCTTCTTGGATCATGGCTTACTCTTTTAATTCATTTGCTTTTGCAAGTTAAAATTGAAGAGGGGGAATTTTAATCTTTGACATGATTTTTGTTCAAGGTTGCATGGATTTTTATTATTCTTCATATGGTTTAAAGTATGGACGTCTGCAATCAAGAGTTAGCACATAACATCTCTTATGATGCTTCTTACTAGGGAGCACTCCATGACTTTGTTGGACAAAGTTCTACTTAGTTACTCTATTCTCTCATAGGCGGTGATGTCTAGATTTACTTGTGCTAAACATAAGACTTTTAGTAGGGAGAGTTTGTTTTTGTTGGTGATAGCTTCTCTTGACACTTTTTTTTTTTTCCTTGGAAAGAGTTAGGATTATTGATGTTGTAGTCTTTTGCAAGAAGGTTCTAAATCATTGACATGAATTATCATCATTTTGGTTGCATGATGATATATAAATCCCATTATCGTAGTGTTGTGGATTTTTGCATTACATATTTCTTTTTCATATTCTACAAAAATATATTTATGTTCTTTTCCACTGCATAGCATTTCTATCCCATAAGTGAGGATTGCCCATGCTTAAATGACATACTTCTAAGGGACAAAACCTCAGATTTTATGGTGCGTTTTTTACTGACTTTATTTTTCCTTCTTGAGATGGCCCTGAAAGTAATCTTTATAGTGTTTTGTGGTGGCTAGCCCACCCTAGTTTTTATTCTAAGATTTTAAAAAAGAATTTTCCCATTCCTTTTACCTAAACATATAGGCAGAAGAGATCTTCCTTGCTTTTTGGCTGTTGTTTACCACCAACCCCAACACTTGATACGCTTCATCTATAGTTGATAGTAGCATTGATGGTGCATTTTTTTTTTTCTTTTGCTCCTTTTTGATGAAGCTTCCAATAATCATGATCAATATGCCCTTTGAGTTTGTAATGGGAGTAGCATCAACTTTGTCCTATGGAAATTCTCAATTGTCTTGTTATCTTTTCAAGGAAACTTCCATCCTTTGCTTTTGTTAACAAGTTGATTGTTTTTTTTTTTTTAAATTACGGTAGATTTTGAGCCGTTCTCTTTGTTGTTGTTATGAAGAGAAGATTTAGCTTCTAGCATATGCTTTCATAAGTCATGATTTTTGTTACTCAAAGAAGATTTTGCTCTTAGCATGAACTTCCATAAAGTTTTTAGACATTTCAAAAACTTTGATTTCTCCTACTGCAAAATTCTCATTCCTATGGTTTGCCTTCATATTCTTTAGTGCAATCTTTCATACTTAGATTACAAACAGCTTTGTCTCAGATACTTCCACTGAATCCATACTTCTTCGTCATGGTTGATTTGGATACACCTTTGCTTTGAATGTTCTCTAAACCTAACCCACACCATTCTGACATGTTTGGTTATTGGATTCAGAGTTTCATCATATAAGTCCATGTGAGGAAAATTTTAAGATTAGCGAATTAAATTCAATGCATGATTGAATCATCATATCTTGTCACATCTATCCATATTAAATGGACGGTGATTTTGATGAAATTTTTTTTCCCCCTCATCTTAAAAAGCTACCTTCCAGTTATCTCCTTCCTTCCATATTTCCAGGGAACATTTTGTGCTCATCAAGGTGAACAGGACTAGTGGTTTGGTGGTGTCTCCTATAATGTTACTTGATTTAGAGTTTTTCATTCCTCCAAGGAAGGAACCATCATACTTTAGTACTTCAGCTTCACATCCACTTTGAATGGAAGCTAATTTTGTTTAATTTTCTGATGCATATTCTTTTTCTCTCTCATCTCAGAACTCTCAAAATAGCAATTTCCTTTTCTTCAGTTCGTTCTTTCTTTCCGGAGGAAACATCACCTTATTGTCATTGTGATCACGACTATTAGGAGCAAATTTTTCTACTTCATAGGTCCAACTATCTCTTATAATATCTCATATTATATACTAAAATTCGAAAGCAAATTCAAATTAGCTCAGTGAAAACCAATGGTAATTCAAGTGAACTCTTCTCTTATTTGTGTACCCACTGACCCTCTTTTTTGACTAGAAGAAAATAGTGAGGTGGAGGTGTAGAAATCTCCCCTCTATACTTAATGTTTATATATATATATGTCACACATCTCAATATAAATTTAATGATTGTGAGATTTCATTTCAATTAAAATCTTCTTAATCTGCTGCCCTAATTCACGCCATCATCTTTTCAGATTCAAAGCCCAAACCAAAACCTAAGAGAGAGAAGACTGAAGAAGAGAAGACATTTAGGAGAAGAGCAAAGTACTTCCTCGGAGCTCAGTTGGTTGCTGTGCTCGTTTTCCTCTCTCTCTTTGGGGCATTGAAGGCGCTGAATTGCAAGATGGTGATGGGGAAGGATTTGCTTATGAGGATTAGGGTTTTTTTTTTTAATAAATTTTTTCCCCTTAAAAGCATTTTATATTTATGATTTAGCTCTTTGATACAGATTTTAGGGTTCAACCATTGCATCAATCAATATTTGATTCAGATATTAGAATTTATATAGCTTTTAGAAGAACACCGTTGGATGTCCCCTTTTTTTTTTTTTTTCAAATGGATTTGTTTGTTATATTATTTATCTGTTGACTTCTATGAGAACACTAATGGTATAAGTGATATAATAGTTATGTAAATTAATAAATATGAAATGTATATAATCTAATTTAAATTATAAAAAAATTTCAATAAATCGATTGACAAATATATATATATATATATATATATTTAATTTAGAAGTTTTTAATTAGCTGTTTGTTTGTGACAGAATTTTTTATTTTGATTATTATTATTATTTTATTTATGATGTGTATAATTATTTAATTTATTATTATTATTTTAATCAGCCATTTATAAGCACATGTTGGTTAGTTATGTAAATTAATAAATATGAAATGTATATAATCTAATTTAAATTATAAAAAAGTTCAATAAATTGATTGACAAATATATATATATATATATATTTAATTTAGAAGTATTTAATTAGCTGTTAACACCTAAATTTAATTATTTTTATATATAATATTTAGATTTTTAGCATTATATTAAAAATATTACTATCACTAACTTATTTAAAATAAAATATGCATATTTTGTTCATCCATACAAAAAAATGTGAACATACAAATCTGAAAAATTTAGGGATTAGATATGTAAATATTAAAAAATTGTGACATGTAATTTTTTATGAAAAAAAACTAATAAAAAATGAAAGCTTATATTTTATCAAACCAACACTTGAATTAGGGCATTATTAGAGGAATTTTTTGGGTCTCTGTTCTTGCATTATACACTAAAAAAAAATAATAATAATAATAATAAATAGACTTAGTATACAACGTTTAATTCTGAAAGATTGGAGTTTTATTTTCTAAGATAAAATATCAAGAAAGACAAAAAAATTAGGGTTTATGATTTAGGAATTTGAAGACTAAATTAGGAATTTTGGTGATTAGGATTTAGGGTTGCGTTCATACTCTTAAAGTTTGGAAGAGTGCTTTTGAAGAGTTGCACGAATTGAAAATTATTGAAATTTATAGTTATAACGAGGTTAATTTTTTTTTTTTTGTAAAGAGTGTAATTAGGAGAATAACAAATGATAATATTTAGATGATTTCACATAATATTTTTTATATTATGAAAAAAAAGAATAATCAAATCAAGATAAAGCTATAGCTTTTAATCATGCTATCTGCATCTATAATTATAATATTATTATTATAATTTTAATTAAGATGAAGATAATAATAAAAATTAAAACATAGACTCATGAGAAATTATTAAATAAATATTTTGAGATAATCAATAGCATGATTAATTATAAAAAAATTATAAGTTATGAGCATCCTGAACTCTTAATAGTTCTCGTAATTTTATCTCATTTGTACAATTTAGATAGTTATCTATTTTAAGAGTGCTCTTACATTAACATATTGAAGTTTGAAGTTTCTATGAAAATTTAAACCATTATACAAAAAAACATTTTTATTTTTAAGAATTCAATTTTTTATATCTATTAATGTGTTGACTTTGATTAGAACTCATTCATAATAATTCAATTAATTAATCAAATAGACTTGAATACATTTATAATTACTCAATCATTAAATATTTAATAATTTTATACTTCATTTATTTATAATCATTAATAGTATCATTTAAAACTAATGAATAAGCTCTTTAAAAATTCCAATAAATAATATCATTTATCACTCATAAACATTCTTGTTAATAAACACTATTGCTTAACATTCACAAACTTCAAGTTGTTGACCTCCACATATGGTTCACTAGTCAAATGAGTCATGAAAATTAAAATAAATGATTAACGAGATAAACTATCATATAAATTAGGTTTAAAACCTCCTAATCGCAATCGGATTCGATCAAACTCGCTTCAATTTGAAAATTCGGCTTCGCAATACGTCGAAAATATTAAAATTAATTAAATAAAAAATATCAAATCAATTAATAACCGATCAATTAATTAAAATAAAATTTTAATAAAATTACGCTCATATTGAAGTCGGAGGCCGACGTCCGACGACCCGGTTATGCAAATTCGTGTCGTTGTGCGCGTCGAAATCTATCAAAAGACGCTTTCCGCGGTCAATTCGGCAAATTCTACGCGAACGTCGAGCGATTTGAATGAGACGTCACTGATTCACTCATCATTCGACGCGTTTTAAACGAATTCAATTCGAAATTGATCGTGCAGTTGCGTCTGATACAATAAAAATATCTAATATTGATACATATTATTAGGGTTTATCATACAAAGTAAATTCACAAAATTTGACGTGAAATTACATTAATTTATAATTAAAAAAATTAGAGACTGTTTAATCTCTTAATCCCTCTTAATACTTATCCTAATACAGCCGCCCAAGCCTACTTATTAAATCGGCCGCCCTATTTTTCCTATTGGATGCCGCTTAAACCACCAATCAGGATTTGCGGTTTAACCCTAAATCCTCATCCTCTCGGCCGAAGCCCCCATTCACGCGATTCAGCTCACACGACTCTCTCACGCAACTCTCTCGGCAAGCTCCTCCTCCTCTTCTCCTTCCCGTTATCTCAAGCACAGCAGGATCAACCTGTCCTCTCCACTGCTCGGTACAACAGTCTTCCATCCCGTCTCTGCCCCGAATCTCTGCCTTTACCGCATCTCAGCACAGCATGAGGCGGGTGGCAGCGACCCTCTCATGGTAGGCGAGGTCAGGGCGGCGGCGACTAATGCCGCCGGATGGAGCTCTTTTCCCCTATTGTCGTTTATCACACCGATTTTTAGCGCTTATCGAACAGCAGAGCTGGTGCGGTCGGGGTGGCGTCAGTCGATGCCTCATTTGCGAACTCCAATGAGCTGGCGGCTGCATAGAGGCAGAGGTTGGAGGAATTGCTTAAGAGTAGAGGGATACAACGAGGTTCTTACCCACCCTTTTCTGTTGATGTTAGAGGGCCAAAGGTTGCTGTTAAATTCAAAGTTCCTCCATCATGCGATGTATCTCGCCTTATCGTGGACATTGTTTCACTTCTGGGGCTGAAGACCGAGCATCGGGGTGGTGGTTCAGAAATGATATTACATGCCTGGGACAGTGCAGCTGCTTGGCAATTGACTAAACTTGAGGATGATTTCTGTGTGCTGATTCTTGAACCTCTTCTTGGCTCTGAATATTGTGAGATTGAATTTATAAAAGAAGGAAGCTTTACTTTTAAAGAATTTGATGCATTCGTGAGTGTGCTGAAATTGGCTGGTTCAAGAGATGTAAAACAAATCAGTTCGAAAGAATCCTGGTGGATACAGCTTAAAGAGCGATGGTAACTTTGGTAGTAGAAGCCATTCTTCATTGGAAAAGTCGGTTTCTGCTTTAGAGGCCATGTGGGTGAGGGTGTACGGGATTGATGAAATCTTTGGAGTTCCCATCGAGGGCATGGTGTCCTGGAACAATATTGCAGTATATGATCAGCAAAAACGGGAAATACAAGATACCATACTTTTGGCATTACATCGCCCTGAGGTCTATGATGAGATTGCTCGTGGCACCCATTCAAAATTTGAGTCTAATAGACCACGAGCAGTTCTATTTGATGGTCCACCAGGGACGGGCAAGACGTCTTGTGCTCGAGTAATTGCTAAGCAAGCTGTAAAATGGTGATGAAAATCATGCTATAGTAAAGAGGATTTCAGCTATATTTTAATTTTATGCACTGTGAATATAAATTTATTAAATTATTCTATTGTAATAAGTACCCGTTCATATTATTCTAATGCGACGGAGAAATTTGTGATAAGTATCACGTTCGCGTTACGCGTAAATCTCGTGATACGCATTACATTATTTCTTGATGTGATGAAAAAATTTGTGATAAGATCACGTTTTGTTCCGATGAGAAATCTATCGATATAAGTCTGCTCATATTATTTGGCGTGGCAGAAACGCGTTATGATATAATCTGCTCACGTTATTTCAACGTGACAGGAAATATTATGTTGTGTTAACTCACGACGTTCTTTGGCGTGGTGGCGAATAAACTTTTGGCGTTTCGCGACACCTACTATCTTTTCTGGCGTGATGGGAAGGTCAGGTCGGCGACGTATCGGGGATCATGTCGAGGGTAAAAAATTTTGGTAAATAAAATGTGTAAAATCTAAGTCTTGAGAAGGAAGGTATGTGCGTATGTTTATTTATGTTTAACTCATTCATCATATCATATATTATAATATCTTCACTCGTGTTTAGTTCGATTTCTTGAATTTTTCATAGCGTATGATTACTTAAAGTTCAATTCATTTTCTAAATGATGATTATATATATGAGCGGGTGAGAAATAAAATATGACGTCGTAATATGATTTAAATTTTACTTTATGGTCAAGTATGTCTTTATATATTACATGAATGAGTTGCACAAAAAAAAAAAAAAAAAAGACATCTTAAGAGACACATAATTAAAAGTTTTCTTTTATCCGCATTTTTTCATGTAACATTAAAAGAAAAAAAAAAGTTAATCTCCCTTTACATGTAAGTTCATGGCAAATGACATTAAGAGAGATGATTTATATAAATATTCAAGGAAATTAAATCAAGCATGAATCATGAACCATTCTTACATATGAGTTCATAGTTTTTGGACTTCATACTAAAATGCATATCAAGCATGAATCATGAACCATTCTTACATATGAGTTCATAGTTTTTGGACTTCATACTAAAATACATAGTGAAATGATTCATTGTGCATATTTGAAGTGTTATTGCATTCTATTTAATTTGAATGTCTTTAATATGCAAGTTAAATGAAATCTATGACTTTATGAAGCAATATTCTTTTTTCTTAACTATTTGATTCATCCAAACAATTGAAAGAATCAAATTCATATTCTACAAAATAGATGCATGTTTGATTTGTTAAAGAATAGATACACATCTTGATAGGATAAGTGGTTGAAAAAATCGCCATATCATTTGTAACGAATCACTTTAGTTTATAATGTTTATTCTTCAAAAGCAATTCTCACTGATCCATGTAAGTATGCAAAAGAGTCAACGTATATCGTATAGAATAAGATTTATACTTGACTCATGACAAATAATTGAAATATAACTCGTATATATCTTATAGAGCTCTCACTACTATGACATCACTGAAATTATATTTGACGAGCATCTACATTTGATTTATAATTTTAGGCATCAAAGCCTATGCTTGTAATTCAACATTCATGTCATGTCAAACATCAATTCTTCAACTTAAACATTTCAATGTCCATACAAAATTTTTAAAAAACAGATACTTGTATGTATGTTGAATTATTCAATAGCTTAAATGCTCAAATAAAAATATGCAAATAATTAAATGAAATGAAAGAACAAATACTATATTTTTCGATTTGGACTAGGACCGGGTCTAGGTTAACAAAAACTAAAAATCTAATGAGATCATTATACTATTTTCAACTTAATAAAATCTTACAAGCTAATTCTATCATAGAATGACTGAAGATAAATCTATCAGCATCATTGTTAATGTATCCTCTCAAGTTCAAGATCTCAAGAAGAAAGTCCCAAACTCGATCATTCATGTTCTCAGAGTTCTGAGGTTTGAAAATGAAAGATTTTGAAATAATTAATCTAGATTTGATCTTCTGTAAGAAGATAGTGGAGTTAAGATCTACTACTTGGTTTGGTCTTGGGGAGTCCAGTTAACACTCAAAACTCAAAAATCAAACTTGTAAATTGATATCTACATTTTAACTTACATTCGTATCTACATCTGATATTTAAAACAGAATCTCGTATGCGTTGAAATGTTCAGACATTTAGAAATATATACAAGTTAGATATAAAGCAAATGAATGGATGATATGCTTCCCGATTTGGTCTTAGGACCGGGTCTGTGTTAACAAAACATAAAAATTCATATCAAAACTCATGCTTGTATTTTGATGCATACATCATGTTAAACTCAAATACTTCGATTTAGACATTCACATGTTCATACAATATTTAAAAATAAATAAATATCTGTATGTATGTTAAAGTATTCATTAGATCAAATATGTAGAAAGATATGCAATCTAAATGCAACATAAAAAAAAAACATATGCTACACATTCCGGTTTGATTTTAGGACCAATAGGGGTGTGAGTTTGGTTGATTTGGATGGATTAGATGATAAATTTTTAAAACCAATTGGTTTTGGATTCCTAAAAATATTGAACCAAAAAACCAAATAAAATGTAAAATCAAACAAACCAATAACAATTTGATTTGGTATTTTGGTTTGGTTTTGGATAAATCGAAGTTCTACATTTAAAAGTCTTTGTATAATATTTTATTGTATAATGACAATGATAGTAGTTTATATTTATAATTCTTACTATAAGCCTAATATATAAATTAATAATATCATATATCATATACTTACTTTGGTTTATTTGATTTCATCCAAACTTTTATTTAACAAACCGATCTAAAAACCAAAAACCAAAGTTTTCATTAATTAAAATAAAAATCTAAATTATTAAGTTTAAAATCGAAACAAATTACTCAAAAACTTTGGTTCGATTTGATTTTTTGGTTAAAACCAAATAATGCACACCCCTAAGGATCGGATCCGGGTTAATAAAAGCTAAAAATTCAATATTATAAGAATTTTAAGCTAATAATACCTGAAAAACTAATTCTGTCATATAATTAAAAAATATGAATATCGACATAGTTTAAAAGTCCCGAGGAAAAGTTAACCCGATCCTCATGCTTGGAGTTGTGAATTTGAAAGATTATATTTCTTAAGATGATGAATTTAGGCCGTCAGAAAAAAATAGGTATAATATCTATTAATCGATATTAATCCTATGATTGAGAAAGACGATTATTATTAAAATTCTAATGATAAATGATAATATATTTAAATCTAAATCAATCATAAATTATCAAAATTTAAATTAAATAATAAAATATAATTGAAATGAAATAAATTATTTAAATTAAAACTTAAAATCAATCCACCCCTTCATAATTGTTTGTTTTAAATTAAAATTTTTTCCTAAATAATTGATGTCTCATGCATTATTTTCAAATATTCCTAAACTTGGGGCTTCTTTCATCTGCTGATTTTTTCTTCACAAAATCTGTAAATAATTACGTGAGCCCCATAGGGTGGTTCTATATATCACTAAATTACGATCGATCGGCGATGTTCCTGCTTTTACTCTTTTGAAAGAAATGTAGAATGTATTTGGCTACAAAAAACCTCGTTAGTAGATTAACTTATAAAATCCCAAGACTTCTGTTCACAAGACATTTCGATCAACGTTGACTTGTAAGATCCTTCGATGATTGGTTGTCTCTCCCTAAATATCTGACGGCTTGACTATGGGATCTAGATCGAGCTCATCGTTTCATCAAAGTTTTAAATTAAAATAAAAATTTTTAAATCATAAAAACTCAAGTTATTATATATTCATTATTTAACGATTATCATTCCTTTCGAAAAGTTAATAAGAAGGATAATTAACTATTGAAGATTGCATATAAAAAACCTAAAACCAGATTTAAAAAAATTCTCATAAAATGAGGGAAATCTCTAAATAATATTTTATCTACTATTCATCTATCTACTAAAATTTTTATCTACATTTAAAATAACTATTTTCATTCTAAAAGAGATCGATGATGAATTTTTAAATCCCACACAAATTTGTAATTGAGCTCATAAAATTTATTTCTACTTATATAAATTAAATCATTAATTTATAAAACTAATTAAGAATGCATATTAATTTCAATTAATTATTAATTACTAAAATAATATCTTTTTAATTAAATTTAAATAATTCTTTTTAAACTAAACCAATATTTGATTAAAAAAAATTTATCTTGACAATGCTACTCATTAATTACTCAATAAACTTTACTTTCTTAAAAAATAAAATAGATTGATAATACTTCTTATTTGTCTGCACATAAAGGCTCATTTACTTAAAAATAATAATTAATGATAAAATATTACTCATTAATTTGCTCAATAAAACTCATTTTCCTTTGACAAATAAACTATTCAATAATGGCTCAATCACCCTACTATGAAACGAACACAAATCCAGCTCAAATCAAACTAGAACAATCCGATTCATAAATGATCAAAGAGCAAATATGAATTGAAAAACTTAGTTCAATCTCAAGCTCAAATTTTAGAAATGAGCTCAAACTCATAAGCGCATTCTTGCAAGGCTCAACACGTTTTGCATACCTACCCATCATATAACTAATTCAAACGCTAGCTCCCTTAACATTTTATCTTGCATAGCACTTAATTCTCACCTTCAAGATGATGTAATGCTCTAATATCATTTATAAACAATCATAACACTCTTAATCATCAAAATATTACTCAATTTGGCCTAATAATAATGCCCGCACATAAAATAAGCCAAATCAATATAACTTGTTGCCTCATTATTGATGAACAAATGCCATGGTTCATAATTTGATTTCCATTAAACTCGTTGGATGAATCAATCCTTGCTATTTGCTAAGGCCGCTCCACGGCATTAGACCGATGTGATACCCAAGTCAATAATAGGTAGAACAGCAATATCCCAAATGATTGCTATGGTATGTATAGTTGCCTCATTATCATCCAATAATCTTAAGCTAGCCAACCAGTGAGGAAGGGAGGTCAATCGTTAGTCAAACCATAGTAAAAAAGACTTGAAAAAAAGTCAAATGGGATTGACCAAACTGCCATTACAACAAGAGTTATAATAAAGAATACAGAAAAATAAAAAATAAAATTCAGGAACCGAATTGACCCAAATTGCCATTTTCATAAAAAGCATTAATCTCATCAAGCAATTAAGCTTTTGGTTCTCTGATGGGCAGTACCATTCCAATTAATGAGAGCTTCGTTAAAGCATCCAAACGACGGAATATAATCCATGAACTGTAATTTACGTAGCGATTAGAATTATGTAATAAAAAAATGAATCAATTCAAGCTTAAAAATACTTAATTTAATTAAAATAAATAAAAGATAAATTTTTATTAATTTCTCCTGCATTTACAATAATAAAATCCAGTTAAAATATCTCAGAATTCAGAGCTCTGACACGTCCCATCAGAAAGAGCGCAAACACAATTGTATTTTACACAATAATGGAGGCGTAGACAACAATAACGATGGGGGATGAAGTCAATTGCCGGCAAGAGGAGGTTTCACGGACTGCTATTTTGTTTATATATATTTAGCAATTCGAAAATTGACATAAATACCACACAATTTCATGTATTTAATCATTAGACTTTCATATTTACAAACAAATCATCTTTTTTTATACATGTAAAGGTCTAAAAATTTTAGATGATGCTTATAAATAACACTTATATATATATTCAGCTAATTATTATTTATTGAAAACAATGTCATATTAAATAAAACTCCTTTTAAATTTACTCGTTTATACATCACAAAGACACGCATCAATACCGACACCGAACAATTTATATTAATGTTTGCTTAAAATTTATATTCAAGACTAAAAATGTTGCATTTATATTCAAGACTAAAAATGTTGCAAATGAACATGCAATTTGCAAGACGATGCAGAAGAGATGTGGCTAAAAATTCGAACTCAGGAACTTAAAAACAACCTTCCCTGACATCTATAATAACATTACGCGATTGAATCAAAGCCTAAAAAAGACTACATATGCAATTAATTTAATAGAAGAGTTAAACCAGAAAGAAAAATCCGATGAGAGCTCCATTGTTACATGTAGAAGAATTAACAGAAAAGATAAAAATAAAACAAAAGCCATGAAACTTGAGGAAAAATAAAGGAACGATAAGAGAACAAGTCAAAGCTACAGTGGTGTGCTTCAATCAATTAAGCTAAAATCATAGATAAGCTACACTGAGCAAAAGAGCGTAATTCAGGAAAAACACAGCTAACCTTAACCTTTTACTTTCACTTTTCCCTTCTTTTCTTTTTACATATAATACATAAGTGAAGCATCAATTACTCAAACTTTATCTACCCAAATCACTAGATACCCATAACCCCAGAACAGAAAACCACAAATTCCCCACCCCCTACCCAAAAGAAAAGAAAAAACAAAAACTTTATAAAGGACATGCTAAAAGTTTGCCTACCTATGTTAGTTTGGTGGAGATCCAGCTTGTCTAACTGGTGAGCGCCCATCTTCATCGTCTGAATCGCTTTCAGACGAACTTCCTGAATCAGAATCTGCGTTAACAAATTTTATTAGAATGGCTGCAAACCTATCGGTCGGAGCAAAAAACTTGTAGAAAGTAAGTTACCACTAGAAGAAGAGGAATCAGATCCGGAGCTACTGGAGCTACTGGCATGACCATCATCCTTTTCAATCTCAACAGACGGGTAATTTGTCGAGGTCATCTCTTCGCCAATGTCAACGTCCTCGTCAACGGGATCAATTTTCTTGCACCTCTTGGCAGCCGGGTCATCTGCAATCTGTGACAAGCAATGGAAAATAAATTAAGTAAAGATAGATATAGCTAACGAATATGTTAGTTAAAATATTTAATTTTGGAGTACCTTGTGACCTGCATCAACTGGAAGTGATGGCTCAGCAGCAGATGAGATTGGAGCAGAGGAAACAATGTTTCCAGCCAAAGCCTCCTGCCTCTTGATCTTGCTCAGCATCTTCTTGCAGTTGTAAACAAATCTATCTAGTTCCCAAAGGGTCTCTGTGTCCATAGTCTCAAAGTCGAGAACAATCTCATCACCATCTTGTTGAGTGTCAACATTTCTCTTTTTAACAATCTGTAGAACTTGATTCATTTTCTCCTCCGGTAGGCTTTGAAGACCAAAGCTTAGTTTTTGCCTCTCTTCATAGCTCATAGGTCTCTTATTTGGATCTTTGGCCTTGGGTTTTGGTAGCTTAGTTCCAATTACTCTAGCAGTGATGGGATATTGCTGCTGCGGTTGTTGATGACAAGCTGATGGTACTGAAGGGGAATCCACTGGGTTCGAATGGATTCGCTGTTGAGGAACTGGAGCAGGAACTTGAATGGAAACTGGTGGAGATAGAACAGGATTGATATTCGCTCTAGTCAAATTCTCGGAAACAGGATGAGGCCAAGAAGAGCCCATCTGCTTCTCGTCCCCTTGTTTGTCAATGCCAACCAGCTGCATCTCATATTTGGTATATGCTGGACCAAAAAGTCCCTCAAACTGACGGAGGAGCTGTGCAGCCAATTTATGTACCTCATGGGCCTCTGGATTATAGATAAGAGCATTGTTAAAAGTTAGTCTGATGTCCTCTGCAAAATCTAATGGCGTCTTATAGATGCCATTTTTGAGCTTGGATCTCACAGTCCCAAGGTCCATTGGATGCTTAATGATCAGCCGGTAATCATGCAACCCCATCCCCTGCACATCCACTGGGGAATTAAACCACATACCTCCCTTGTGCTTCATCAGCCTCGTCAAGATCTGCGAGCACTTCTTCATAATGCCAGAAAGAAGATTCTTAGAATCTGTCGCAGCCTTTGCAGAGGAAGTCATGCCCAGCCCAAACAGCTCCTGTTTAGGCAGCGGAGGCAGATGTGCATTCTTAGCTTCTGAAACTCTAATTTCCTTTTCGCTGAACGACTCCTGTTGGGAAAGTTGATTCTGCAGAAGGGCAGCAGGGGAGGTGACCTCCCGACTGCTGCAGTATATCCCAGACGCGGAGTATCCTACAGATCTAGCCGAAGACTGGAGCTCTCGTGACTCAATCCTGCTCGTGACACTTCGGACCTGCTCCAATTCAGAAACCAGCCTCCGTTTCAAATCCCTTAGATCTTTCTTCGATAAGGAAGAGATGTTCAAACTAACATATCTGGCTGAAGCACCTCCAAATTCCACATCCCGGCTAATTGGCTTCCAGTTGAACGAGGATGAATCCTCGGATATAGTGGGTCCTGCAGCAACAGTCGCGTCTTCTTTCTGATCCCTATGATTAGTGTCATAGCCCCCTCGTGCGTTAGAGTACGGGATGTGGGTAGGGTTAGGGTTGGGGCAAAGCCTAGGGTTAGAACTAGAATTAGTGTTTTTCTTCATATAAACCTTCCGCTCTCCCCAGTACGATGACTCATTCCGGCTTGCAAGGATAGCGGAAGCCATGCAAGGAACCGGCGGCTTCTCAGATCGGGCTGGATCCAGCGATCTTAGACGCCGCAGACAGCCTTCTTCTCATCTAAAATAAACCCGATCTAAGCTGTTCTTGTAACAGGTCCTCATCGCCGGAGCTGAAGCCTCCGACCACCGAGAATCCGGCAAACATGGCAAGAGAAAAACCAGATCAAGGTGGGCGAGGGTTTCCGCTTGGAAAAGAGAACGAAGCCCGCCTTAGCGTTTGGTGTGAAGAAAAAGGAAGGGGTACACGGTCTCTTAAAGGCCCTGAGATCTGACCGGCCTCGTCATGGGCAGATCATCAGCCGTCTATTTAAGCAGGATGTTAAATCCAACGACTTTGAATCCTATTTCTTCTACCCGAAGCCTTGCCCGTCCAATCTGTCATGGACGGTCGTGATACTTCTTTTTCTACACGTGGCGCGCATCGAGGTTAAACCGAACCTCTGGCGCTTTTTCTTTTGTTTGCCTCGCCGATGTGAATTTAGCGTCTCGTTTGAATTTCGCGTGAATTTGAGCCGCGTGACTCGTGCAACTGGGCCCGCTTGACGCAACAATTGTGACGTTGGAAGACCCAAATATTTGATTTGTCCACCGCGCGCCACATGGATAAATGTCTGGTGTGCATCAGATATTAGCCGGGTGAAAAGTTGGGTGCTTTTCTTTCTACTTCTTTTGGCTATCCCCCTTATCGTTCGAAATTAATTTCACGGGTTTTTATCGCAAGTTGCCAGCTGTCGTTAAGAGTGCGAAAATATCTGCGTGGGTAAGAGTGAACGCGAAATCTCGACCAACTATTTGGACCGTTCCAACTGGTGTGGCCCCCAAAATGTATTAATGAGGTTGGAAGACTTGGGACTTGCTTCGCGAGGATATTGATAATGAGATCATTAATTAGCTTTGTTTTTTTTATTTAGAAATGTGATCTATGGTCATTTCATTGTTGCATTCAATTACGAATGTTTGAAATTCAAGAGAAATGAATTTTATATATTTAAATATTTTTAAAATTAATTGATTAGTTATAAATCAAATTCAAAAGATTTTTTTAACTAAGTTAAATAAAATATATTATTTTTGGATAAAAATAGTTATTTGAAAATAATATTGATCATAAAATGATAAATGATTAGAGACTCAAATTAGTGATTAGAGAGTGCAAGTTTAATTTATAAGATGATTAAGATTAAATAAGGCGATCAAATAAAAATTAATGATAACAAAAGGGGTTGAGAAGACGAGGTTGTGGTTGACACTTGATGGTAGGGATGAGGAGATGTGGTTATTATTGAGTTGAGATAGTTGAAGATCGTAGAATTACATTTCTCGTAGGTTGCAAGCTCGTGCTTTCTGTGAGATACTCTTGTAATCATCATATTAGGAATCGCTCTAGTATTGGGTTAGTGTCACATGGAGAGATTAGGGGTGTAAATGTCAAGTCAATTTGTGTGCTGACTCAAATTTGACTCATTAATAAACTTTTTGAGTTGAGCTCATTGATCCATGAGCTTGAGCTTGATTTAACTCAACTCATTTGCTTGTTAAGCTGCTCGACTTCTAATTCATAAATTTTTTTTTTTTTTTTCATTTCTAGAGTCATTTATTTTATGATGATTGTTTTAATATAATATTTTTTCAAACTTCTCTTATCTTTAATGATTGATTTTGCGTATACATTATTATTGAGCTTAGTGGTTCATCTCTCTCTCTCTCTCTCTCTCTTCTTTTCTTGGTTTTCATTATATTTATTTTTCTCTCATTTTATATGTAAATCATGTCATCACCGAAACATGTGATTCCAATTTGAGAAGACGATCCCAAAGGCGGGGATGATGACTGAAGAAATTGCACGCGCTGCTAAGCTCTCAGGCGATTTTGAGGCGATCAATCCCTAATTCTCATCGGATTCTAGTTTTTTGATGACGCCATTTGGCAGCTACAGTCTTCCGCCGCCATCTTTTACCATTAGTTCGATTCATTCTATTCATTTCAATAGTGACTGGATCGGGATTGCTGACGCTATTTTTGATATGGGGAAGGGGAAGAAGTCATCGCCATCTGCGGGTTTTTTCTAAGCTTTAATGAGCAAAGGATCCTCATCCCAGGGCTTGGATACTCTCCGTTATCTTTCAATGGGTAAACCTGCACTCTCCCCCTTTGATTAAGAAAATCGATCTCTTGCTAAACTGTTTGAAATGCGGAGGTTTGTTGTTGTTAAACCTATAATGGATGATGTAAAATTGTAAACTGATATATATAATTTTTTAAGATATTGAATTGTTGAGCCCTTTCTGTTTGGGGTGTTTGGATGTTGAACTTGTGCTAACCCGCTTACAAAAGGAGGGAAATTATACGAACATGTTTTCTTGATGAGTGTATTATAAAATGGATTTGCAGTTTAGGTCATAACACGTAACCGGCAAAACGTAAATTTAGAGTCATTCCATTTTGGGACTGCATTAACTTGTTGTTGATGTCATCCATCCTCAACCTTTTACATTCGGACTTGATACTAATACTAACAGCTTTAGATTTCTTGTTGTAACGTTGATGAATAAAAATTGAAGGTTCCTTTCAGTCTCACTTTTAGATTTGGAGGTTTGGAAAGTTTTACAGAATGTTGCCATTTAAGTCACGACTACATAAGATATAAAAGATCAAGTGGTGGAGTTTTTAGAGTAGATAAATGGAGTTATCCCTATATTAGAAAGTAATATTGAGGAATGAATAGGTAAATAGTAGAAGCAATGTTGATATGTATTTGCCATTTTTTTCTTTTGGGAAAGCTGCTTTTGTAAGTGTTTCTACTTCTTTTAGAATAAATAATTAGTGAATTTCCTAACACACCCTTTTCAGGCATAGATGGAATTAAAAAAACACCCCCGCGGGATGATGCAGTGAGAATTTCCCCCAATTCTCAGATGGAAGAATGGCTTGGCTATTATGATACCAAAGTTGTATAGGTGTCTTTGATTCTTTGAATGTCAGATAGATTTTATGCGTAGTTTATAAGATCTTTAATAGATGAATATGCAAATTGATTAACCTTACAAACGAATCAAAATAACTCTTCTTATTATAGTGTTCTACCTTATTTTTATTTATTTTTTTTTTTTTTTGTGAGCAAATGTTCATTGCTCACAAACACAATACATTCAGTGGATTCCAATTTGTTTGACGATAGTCTCTTATGTTGGCACTCCTACACATTTAGTTTCATGTGTCCTAACATTAATCAGCTATGTTTAGCTAGTAAACTCAATCTATCGGCCGCTCCTTAGCTACATATTATCATTTGATATGTACTAATTTTTTGATTGCCATATACTTTAGGTATGGGTTGACTACTAATATATACTCAACCATTTTTGCATGAGTCAAATATCATGAAGTCAGTCAAACCATACAAATTGGCCACCATCTTAACCCAATTGACCCAAACTATGATGACAGACACACAGTATGGACTGGACACTCTATTTTTAAAAAATACATTGACACGACGACATGTCATTATAATAATAATTAAGAATAATATGTATAAATTAAATAGATAAAATATTAAAAATAATAAAAAATAAGTAATTTATTTTATTGTATTTTAATAATTTTAATGAATAAAATTTATTATCAATTCTAAATTTATAAATTTAATTATAATTTTTAATAATTTTAATTATTTGTAATAAGTATATCTCATTATTCTCTCTTTTAGCTCAAATATCATTCTCTAAATTTCTAAAATTTTCTACAATAATTTAAAATATAACAAACTATATTTAAAATATTTTTTATATAATTTTAACTCAATTATTTAAGACATGCGTGTCTCTTTAATTTTTTAATATTATTTTAATTGGACATTTTTCACGCCCACACGCGTCTGCGGAGTTGTGTCGTCAACGCGTCTTATTAATCGCACGTCTAATTTTAAAATGTCATGCATCATACCCAAATTGATCACTTAGTTTAATAACCCATTTGGCTAGATCAAAACTATAGAGATTTTGATTGAATTTCCTTCCAACAAATTTAATAAGATCTACTCCAGATTAGCCGGCTTAAGACATATCAAGTTGATAAGCTCAAAAATAGAAGAAGATTCTTTCAACTAAAATTAGGATTATTACATTCTCCCCTTTATAGGAAATTTCATTATCGAAATTTATACCTTTGTTCCTGAAGAGATCTAGGTTCTTGTTCTAATTGTCATCTATGCCTCTTAGTTAGTCTTCTAATCTAGTTCCTCTAATGGCCTTTCATTATGGAAATCATCATATTATAAAGCTTCTTATCTTGTTGTGGCAATAGCATATCATGTATCTCTTCGTAGCTTAGGTTGGTCTACACTTGCATCTTATGCAGGTCAAATTTAATAACATGTGTCTGGCCAAGAATGTAATTTGAAGTAAAAAAAATGTAGAAGAAATCATGCTCTTATGTTTTTTACGGTGACAAGGTCGGTCGAGAGGCAATGAAGTGAACAACTTAGGTTGAGCGGCTCTTCCTTTGAATGTAAGTTAGACCTGACCTCAATCATGTTCGCAACAAAAAGAATATAATTCTACCAAACACCAACTTGGGTTTGCTCTAGTTCTATCAAGTCAAAATGAATAACACCCTTCAACAACAATGTTTAATTTAATCAAATCCAATCTCAATGAAAAGATGTATGTATTATATGTAGTATGCTTTAGAGGATTCTCTTTATACAGTGAGCCTACTTTCATTCTTGGATAGTTAAATTTCCCATATCATGCCTTTGAGCCATTGATCATGTATATCACTTTTGAATCATGATTAGCCAACATTGTCACCTATAGGTATTTTAACTTTTGGACTTCATCCTGAAATTATCTTTATGCTAATATATAGTCACTCCAATTGCTCAGGTTACTTGAGAGAAAGCATCCCATAGCTATTAATTAAGATCCCTAGAAGTTATAGCTCTAAGCCTTCAAACTTTGGTAGAGTTGATCCACCAGGTGGATATAGTGTGGTAAAATCAAAGCATCTTGATCTAGTCATACACCTGTTCTCCCTCTCCAATCTAATGATGGAAACTTTTGACTTGGAGTGCAGATGATGTTTTTAATCCAAGATGTCATTTGCTTATTAGAGGGAATGTAATTAATATTGGCCTATTGGGAGTTTGTATCCATAGAAAAATTTTATCTCTTATATCTTAAATAAACCCTATTTAGTTGTAAGGGGAAAATCTTTGAAATATACAAGGTAATATGCTCCTAAATCTTATGGAACTCTTATTGAAACTTAAAAAGAGCAGAAGAAAAACACCCATGAGCATGTGAACCTTTTAGAGAATGCAAAACAAGACCTATTTATAGCCTTGACTAGGGATTATTTAGGAATAAAAAAAATTGTGGTAAATGTTTATAAAAAAAAGTGGTTGTGATTGTGCTCATGTCTTTATGGAAATTTGTGTGAAGGTAGATCTCTTGAAAGTATAATGGCTACTATTTATAATTGATGTTTATCAATAATACAATCAACCATTGAGGTATGGCTTATATTTATAAACAACAATTTTTTGTAATTATGTTATTCTCTTTATATAGAAGGAAACCTCATAAAAGTTACCATAAGCCTTCATCACATGCGTGTTCGAGTCGAGTATAGACTATATCGAGCATTAACTATTATTTACAAAGGAGTTTGAGGCATATGCCTCAAGGCTCACCTCGAATTAAGGCGCTTGAAGAGCACCTCAAGGCTTAACCCTCACTCAGTCCAGTGAGGTGTACACCATTTTCACGTAAGGCATACGCTATTTTCACGTAAGGCGTATGCCATTTTCACGTAAGGCATATGCCTCGAGGCTCTTTGAGGCGGTGCCTCACTTTATTTTTTATAAATAATAATTATAATTAATTTTTTATAATATTAATTTATTTTATAAATTATTATACGTATTTATTTATTTATCTCAACATCTTAATGATGTTAGAGTTCTTAATTTTAAGTAATAAACCTCTCTCAAATTATGCAAGTTAGTATTACTTTTCTTTTCCAAATAACATGAGCCAAAATTTATAAGTAATGGCACATCTCCAAGAAACATGAGCTAGATTAATGCTTCTATTTTCTTCTTATTTTTAATCTATTATTTTATTTAAAAGAATATTAAATATATTGCTAATTGTTATAGAGAATAAGAAGAAAGCTTTAAAAGTTTAGTAAGATTTTGAATATGCTGAAATATATTTTGTGGATGATAGTTACATATAATATTTTTTCTAAAAATGATAAAATAATAATGATATTATTATTGATCTTGATTCTAATGATGTATTTCAATTTTAAACGAGTGATTATATGAAATTTTATTTTAATTTATATTTTATACTAACGTTTAATATTATGATTTGTGATTTGTGTTCTTATGATAATGAATTAGGTGAATTTATTGATAGTTTATCATTTTTCTGATTTATTTTTTATTTTATGTAATGTTTATTTTTTATTTTTTGTTTTGAGGCTTGCGCCTTGCCTTACTATGACAAAACGCCTCAATTCTTGATTTCACCTTTTTAAATATTAGTGTCAACTGATAATATTGATTTTTCACTATTACCTCTTTTATGAATTGTTAAAGAGAATGCCAGCGTGATGCCCTCGTCCCTTTTGTGCTAAAAGGTTGAACTTTCCTGCAATGAATTGATGGCAACATTTCAAGGAGATATGATGCTTTCTTGTGTTGATTCAATAGAAACAACCAACCTTGCTTGCAAATGAAGGATGGAATTCTTTGTTGTTTTGTGAGCAAAATCCTAAACAAATGATTTAAAATAAGCTAGGGTGTATATTCCATAGTAACTATGAAATTTTCACATGTTTTTTATTTACTTCAACCAAATTTATCAATGTTGGTCATATTTGAGTTTACAGACATGCTTTTTATCTGTCCTTAATTCCTGAGGTACATATACACTGGGACCTTGATATGGATAGTAGTGACACATTTCAGCTCATGCTCCTCTCCTTATCGAGAAATGCATGAGGAAAATGATTTGCTTAGGTTGGTCTGATGTGGAATAGTCCAGGATATAGATTCAACTGGTTCAGGTGTGCGCAGACTTCATTTGCACCTCTCGTATTTTTGTTTCCTAAAACTTTGTTTGCACTTTCGGTATGTTTGGATGAGCCAAGTCGTGTTAGAGGAAAACATGAAGCAAATCAAAGATTTGTTATTCATTTACCAATTTAGCTATGGTAAATATAAACAAAATAGATCGATTGCATTCAAGGGGAATAAAGAATGATCAGTCATAACATTCTGCCGATTCATGATATTTTGTACAGAACAAAGAGTACAACCTTCAGCATTTCTAGTAAAGTACTGGTGACATGATACAAAAATTACTGGATTTCAGATATAAGACATTTAGAAGAAAAAAATCTACTTCCTGGACATGGATATAGAGCAAAAGAGTTTTTTTTTTTAATGTATTTATTTGATACAAATGGGCACACGTTGCTGTGAATGTTGTTTCTGGTATCAAGGGCCTAAATTTAAGCAGCAATCAGTCTTAGAAATTGTAATTAAAAAAAAAACAACAACAGTAGTGAAAGTATTCACATGGAAGTAGTGGACATTGAACCAAATGAACTAGTTTCGGTATTGCCACCTGAAGTTGTTTCATATGAGTTGTGCTGAAATGGATTAGGAGGTTTCATTATCTCCTCTTGCCCTTCTAACATTCTTACCACATTGCTCATTGAAGGCCTTGCCTCAGCCTTATACTGAATACACCAAAGTGCAACTTTGCACATTCTTTCGGTCTTCACCATTTGAATCTCTTGGATCTTAAAAATGGACTTTATTCTGTCCAGTTGCCCTTTTTCATACATCTCCCATATCCATCTTGGTAACCACTCTTGGCTCTCATTGGCATTCAATTCTAGATTCTTCCTTCCTCCTATTATTTCAAACAACAGCATACCATAGCTATAGACATCGCATTTGTGTGTTACAGGCAAGGGAAGCCACAGCTCAGGTGCAGCGTAACCAGGAGTCCCTCTTGCTCCTGTATTAGTGACATGACTATCATTTCTATTGCAAAGCTTTGCAAGTCCAAAATCAGCTACTTTTGGTGAGAAGTTGGAGTCAAGAAGAACATTCCCAGGCTTTATATCATAGTGAATTATCCTTTGCTGGCACTCTTCATGAAGATAACGAATTCCCTTTGCTGTTCCAACTGCAATCTCATATAGTTTTAACCATTCTAGTCTATGCTTCATGTCAAACAAATATTGGTCGAGTGAACCATTTTCCATGTACTCATACACAAGTGCTATTAGTTCAGGATCATAGCAGAACCCATATAGCATGACCAGATTAATGTGATTAGTTTTTACTATTGTACCTACTTCTGCCATGAATTGGTCCTCAACTTTCTTATCCAGAGTTTTGTGCAGGACCTTCACTGCAATTGGAATGCCATTTGGAAATTGTCCTTTATATACCACTCCAAATCCACCTGAACCCAATTTCACAGCGAAGTTATTAGTGAATTCTTTGAGGTCCCGTGGAGTTAATCTTATAGGCTTCTCCTTTTGGATGCCCTCTAGAAATCTCTCGACTGTTACATATCTGAGGAATGAGTTTGTAGTCATTGAAACGTACTCTGTTCTTTCAACAGCAATTCTTGTTGATTCCGAGGATTCATCAGATATCACACTAATGGATTGAAAATCCATATTGATCTTCTGCATTTTGATCTTCTGCATTTTGATCTTCTGAATACACTTTATCATTAGATATGCAACAACTATTATCACAAGGCCGCCAACTATAGTTGATACTGCATTTCAAACATATAATAATACATAAATGCTAATGAGACCTTTTCAAGTTGATTATTATGAGATGGGGAGCTGAGAAATAGTCTTACTTATAGAAATAAGTGCATTCCTTCCATTGTTGCCATCTTCACTTGAGTTTGGAATATTATTTGAAGAATTTGACATCCCTGTTAATACCAAAGTGAGAAGTTAGTTGGTCAAGTTGTACGAAGTTCAATAAACACTCGATGAAATTATGAAGTTTTTTGATAAATTTTTTCTTTTTGAAAGTTATTTAGTCTGTTAAAGCACGCATTGCTAGGCTGATGACTCAACATTAGAGACCTAATATAAGCCAAAAGGTTAGGTCGTCTGTATGCACCATTCAACGAATTCCAAAACAAGAAGCACGGATTCGGGCATGTGCACTTTCTCTGTCAATGGACAAATCAATCCTCATAAACAAACTCAATGATAGGGATTGATTTGATTGAATGTACTTGCGTAGATTGTGATATTTTTCTCATTGAGTAAAATTACAGTGGTTGAGATTGTTGAGTATATGTTAGTTGTATTATAAGTTTGGTTTGTATAGGAGTGATTAATTTTAAAATAAAATAGTTTATTGCGAGGTTAATCTTGGAGAAAGAATTTATTTATGAATGATAGTTTTTTTGGTTGTTAGTAGCAACAAAGTAGAAGTCATCTTCATCGAAAGTGATATCAACAAACACATAATTTTCTTGTGACGAGTGCATCCTTTTTTGAGTGGGAGAGTTGCTAGTAAAGACATATTTATTTGCTCTTGGATAAATTTTTTTTTTTTAATTTGAGGATGTGTACAAAAAAATGTAACACTTATAAAGATCTTGAGATTGTTTGAGGTGTTGAAGTGAATAAAATTTTAGTTAAACGATTGTAGGACTTTTGAAGGTAAGTCCTCTTATAAGTAATCAATTTATGATATAAGTGGTCATTAAAACAACTTCCCTTAATATCATTTTGGAACAATCTTTTGAAACTGGAGAGATCCTATGGTGGCAAGTAGTTTATCGTTTCATTTAACCACCCTACTTTGTTAAGGCGTGAATACATAAAAAACCTCATGCATTATTCTTTTCAGTGGATGTATGAGGATAGAGAATGACTAAAAGAATATTTGGCATTGTCATATTTAGTTTTTTTTTTTAATTACAAAGCCAAACTAATATTTTATCATATTGAAAAATTTAAGAAAAGTGGTACTTACTTCACTTTTTGCTTTTAGTAGAAAGAGCCATGGCACATGAGTGCTATCATTGATAAAAAAACACAAGATGTTAGGTGTAAAGGATGGTTTCCATATGCCACCATAAATAAGAGAAAACATGACTTCAAGTCCTTGTGTACTTATTGAAAAAATGATATGTTTGTATTTTGCTAAATCATAAACATCACAATAAAATTCTTTAATATTATTATTTTTGAACAAGAAAAGCAATACATTTTTAAGAATAGCAAAAGAATGATGACCAAGATTAGATTTAAAGGTTTCAAAAAAATATATAATACAACAGGAAGTGTGGAGTTTTTCTTATAATTAGATTCATTGAGGTAGTAGAGAAGTCCTCATTCTTTGATAAATCTAATTATCCTTCACATGCCTTGTTACTAAAATACACAATGTTGAGGATAATATATTACACTTCATTTTGAATACGTTGTTAACTTATAGATTGATGACAAATTGCTGAATAAGTTATGTAAATGGAGGGCATTTCAAAGTGTTAGGGATTTATTTATAGGAATATCTTTTTGGCCAGCAATGGTTATCAAGGATCTATTGACTATAGTTTTTTGTTTGTTGCTATGATAAGGAGTATTTAAAATAAATTTGTGTGAAAGTATGTGATGTGACGTGTGGTGTGAAATCCAGTAAAAGAAAAAAAAAAGGGAGATAATTGAACCGACTAATGTCATTGATTCGATTGAATCGGCATTAGTTGGTTCACATTATTAAAAAGGGGGCAAGGTCTAAGGCTGTCAAAAAAGTTCATTGTTCGCGAACAATTCATGTTCGACCTATGTTTTAATCGTTCGTTAAATAAGTTAGCCGAACACATACAAATATTTTAAGCTCGAATTATTAATGAGCCAAATACAAACAACTCTTTGTTCCATTATGTTTGGCTAATTTTAGCTCGAAATAAATAAATATATTATTTATATAATAATATAATAATATATTTATATATGAGATAATCATAGCTCATATGGTGGAGTGATTGTGCGACTTTTATTGTATAAGAGTATTATAAGATCAAATCTAACACCCCTCTTACATTTGTATTTCTAATTAAATTTATTATTTATTTTTTCAAAAATATCATGTTAAAGAGGGTAAGTAGAAGTCACTTAGCATGGTTAACTATCATCTCATTGGAATGTGTGTCTTTAAGGCTCCTGGCTATATGAAATTCAATCCAATTCGACCTAATAGAGCCAAATGAGCTCATTACAAATTAACGAGCCAAACACGACAATGTATTTTTGAACAATTTCAAACTTGAGCTGAATTTGAGTAGAAAATTTTCAAACAACTCGAATACGAACAACAACTAGCTCACTCAAGCTCAACTCATTTACACCCCAAACGGGGTTAAGTAGCAAACATAACGTGAGAGAGGGAAAATGGAGAGGGGAGTTGAACGAGAGTGGGAGATGAGAAGCAGTGCGAATTGAGTAGGTGCAAACAAGTTGAGCAGTGCAATTGAACAAGGAGTGAGAGGGAAAGAGAACGCATGACAAGAGAGGAATTTTGAGCGTCATCGAGGGGCTATGCAGGGCTTGGGTGTGCCAAACCGAGCAAGAAAGGAAGATTAGTGTGTTGAATTAGCCTGTGTGACTGACGACAAGCTTGATGGTAAGGAACTAAGTTTTGCTTGCTTGTTGGTAAGGTCTTTGATATTTTTCTTCTTCAAATTGATAAAGATTTTTGTTATATGAGTTTTTCTCACAAATTTTGAAACCCTAATTTTTTAATTTACCCTTTTTTAAGAGGAAAACATAAAGGGTATAAAATTGATGCTGGTTTTTTATATTTTACTTGTAAAATGATATTAAAGAATAGTTTATATATAACAAAAAGTTTATAAATATTGGTTATAAGTTATTTGATAAAATATTAATTTTATATATATATATATATATATATACATATATGTATATGTATATTTATATATATTTGTATTTAAATGAAAGAAAATATTAATAAATGATCAAATTAAATAAAAAATTAATTAAACATTAATATTTTTTTAAAGCATTTTCAAGTAACTTAAATATTGAGTTATTTAGGATGAATTTATAAAGAATTTTAGTTAGCTAACTATAAGAAAGGATAAAAGTTTTTATGAAAATATAGTTATGTGATAATTATAAATAATATAATAATAATATCATAGTTAAATGGTAGATGCTTTGCAAAATGAAATATAAGTTTTGAGTTATAATTATAAGCAATTATATGTTTAATTACTATGCGTAATTTATAAGTTGAATCAATGATGTGTGTGGTCAAGTTAAACGAAAAATCAAGTTTAATCATTGAAGACCAGGACTTTGAGATCAGTACTTTTACTTCTAAATTGTGGTACTATATTTACTTCTTTTAAACTAATTTCATGGTTAGTGATAGATATTGTTTAATTTAAATACAAGATTCTATCTCGATTCAATTATCCTTTTATATAGTTGGTCATCTTAATATAATAATTTAAGTTATTCAACATAGTTAATTTTTTATGCATTAATATATATATATATATTATATTATATTATATTATATTATACTGAATGATATTAAAAATGTAAATGATATAAACTATGTTAAATATGATGGAGTTTCATACTTTTATGATATTAACTGGGAATGCTAAGACACTCATGCAAGTATATGAAAAAAAGTTAAGAAAAATGATATTGATATTGAAGTTTCTTAAATAATACGACTTCAAACAATAGTTTTTAGTTATAGCAAAAAGTTTATAAATATTGTTTATAATGTATTTGATAACATATTAATTATATATATATATATATATATATATATATATATATATTTGTATCTAAATGAAAGAAAATATTAATAAATGATAAAATTAAATAAAAATTAATTAAACATGAATTTTTTTAAAGCATATCCAACTAACTTAAATATTGAGTCATTTAGGATGAATTTATAAATAATTTTAGTTAGCTGACTATAAGAAAGGATAAAAGTTTCTATGAAAATATAATTTTGTGATAATTATAAATAATAATATAATAATATCATAGTTAAGTTGTAGATGTTTTGCAAAATGAAATATAAGTTTTGAGTTATAATTATAGGAAATTATATCTTTAATTATTATGTGTAATTCATAGGTTGAATCAATGATGTGTGTGATCAAATTAAAGGAAAAGTCACGTTTAATCATTGTAGACCAGGACTCTCAGGTGGGTATTTTTACTTCAAAATTATGGTACTATTTTTATTTCTTCTAAACTAATTGCGTGGTTAGTAATAGATATTGTTTAATTCAAATACAAGATTCTATCTTGATTCAATTATCCTTTAATATCATTGGTCATATTAATATAAAAATTTAAGTTATTCAACATGGTTAATTATTTATGCATTAATTATATATATATATATATATATATTACTTAATGATATGAAAAATGTAAATAATACAAACTATGTTAAATATAATAGAGTTTTACCTTTTTATGTTATTAGCTGGGGATGCTAAGATTCTCATGCAAGTATATGAAAAAATTTATAAAAATAATTTTGATTTTAAAGTATCTTAAATAGTTTGACTTCAAACAATAGTTTTTATGATGGATATAAATAATATAGATAAGATAGGTATTATACTGTATGATAGAAAGTACTAAACTTTCCTAAAAGATCATAATTGAAAATAAATTTTTAATTATTTTATATTGATTCATTATGTTTGACTAGCATACATATTATTTCATTTTTTGTTATATTATTGTAGTTTAAAAGTATGAGTATTTACTAGTTGTTGATAGCTCACTATATTTTAAATGAATATTTTTAGGTTTAATATTTAGATTAGAGATGAGCGATAGAAGAGAAAATATATATCAAAGATGTGGTCAACATAGAAAAAGGTAAACTTATTTTAATTATTTTAAGTTTATTAGATTATATTTGTTAGTGGCTTTTTTTATTTATTCGGTGAGTATTGGTTAGTAAAAAAATTAAAATTTAAAATATAATTATATTGTCGGATCATCTGTTTCCATCTTGATAATTCTAAGCCCCCGGGATAGGGCGTAACTTGTGGCTCCTAAATTAATAATCCAAGAGCTTGAATTAGGCATTTTAGAGTCTTGAAAAGCATGGGAAGAGGAGCTAATACCTAAAAATGCAAGAGATTAAATACCTATTGTGGATGCCAATTTGTCTAATTGGTAAGAGACTTGAAAGTTGTTGCTATGGTCGTAGATTCAAATCTCACCTATACTAATAACATCTCACTTTATGGACTTGAGTGAGCTAAGAGAGAGAGAGAGAGAGAGAGAGAGTGAGAGAGAGAATAAGTACTATCATAGGAGTCTTTTTTAGAGATATCAACAATTTTTTTTTAAATTTTCTATTTATTCTTTATGGAATTTGATCGGTGATTCTTCGGTGTTATATTTTTTCACATCTATAACATTTGCATGTCTTTTTTCTTTTATTTGTCTTTCTAATGTTATCAATTTTTGCTCGATAGTTTGTCATGAAGCTTCCATTATATATTTTTTTTATATGTCAGACCTCCTTGTGAGAATGCAAGAGGCAGACATTCCACACATTTTGACTAGTTAAATTTTGTGTTACTAAAATATCTTAATGATGGTAACTTGCACATGGTAGGTTAAAAATTTATTTGACTTCTATCCTAGCAAGTTTAATGTTGATTTCCCTTATGCCCATGGAAACATGTGGTATTAAAACTATTGCAATGATGTAGTTGAGTCTCACTTAGCATCCACATGGTTAAACTATTCAAATGGCTAGGTTATAGAAGCAAGCTCCTTGGCATCACTCATGGCAATCAGATTGGTTTCTTGTATTATTTCCAACTTGAGATGGGATCACTGATGAAAGGAACCTGAACTAATTAGAGATTGTTTAGGCTTCTAGAGTGTTGGCTTAAGATCCATTTCAAACAGTTGATAAATTTATTTATATAGATAAGTCATGATTGGATCAGAATAACCTAAGCCTTTGATTTGAAAATGAATTTTAAGTGCTACACTTTTCAGCTCTCTTTTTTGTAAGATGTAAACATATCACTCTGATGCTAAATTGATGATGCATCCTTGGTGATTAGATCTTTTTTTTTAATCATCTTTTTCTTATTCTTTGAATTTTGCCTTTAATTATAGCTTATCTTCTTGTATTTTACCTTTTAGATTTGAAAAGATAGAGAAAGAGAGAAATGAGGAATGGGGTATTTATTTGAAGTAAAAACTAAGAGGGAGTTGGTAACCTTGAATAATTCATTCAGAGAGAATCAAGGTCTAAGGATATGTGCTTTTTGGATTGGAGAGAGACAGAAAGAGCTGTAGGAGTATTGTTAATACAAATTTTGAGGCATAAGATAAAATTATTGAGGGAAGAAAGAGAGAGAAAGGAGAGGGAAAGAGGAATAGGAGTAATAAGAAAAAAAATCTTATTTTAAATTTAAACTCATAATAGATAATCAAATTACAAGCAGTAAAATCTCTATTGATTGAAATAGAGTCTTATGATAAAACCAAAATAATTTACAATCCAAATCTTGAATAGTTTAAAAAACTTATCATTTAATTTAAAAAGATGGTTATCCTAAAATCAAACACTATAAAATAAAAAATACTAAATATAATCCAAAAAATACCATAAGAACTCAAATTGCTAAAATAGTTTGATATAATTCTTCGCCTAAAGAACCTTGCATGAATTGGTGCTTTGAACCTTATAGTCCATGGTGGAGGTCAAAGTGGAATGGTTTATGGGCATCTCTTGAATCATTAACGTATGCATGCCAAACATAGGAAGTAGTGTCTAGTGGTTTCAGATCCAAACTTTGAGAAAAACCATAAAAGATGATTCTATAGTAACAAGGTGGTTATAGCTATGATGGCATGAATCCAACCATATTAAAGGAATATACAATAATTTTGGAGCTTGAGAAACAATCTATATATTGGTGTGTAGAATATAGTATGAATACATGAAGCTGTAGATCAACATGTTTCTTCAGCTCAACTTATTTTTGAACAATAACTGTGATAGTTTCATCTAAGTCTCTTCTTAATAGTAGTATGGTAAGATAGAATATTAAATTTAGGCTTAACAATAATCCCATGCATAATTTTAAGTTCAAGTTTAACAAGAGGCTTGATTACTTGATAACTGTAATGAACATCATTATGAAACTCATCTATGGAATCCATTTCATCACTATAGTTATTCTAAAATAATGATTAACACAAGGATGTAATAGATTTTGCACTTGGCTTTTAACAAGGGAGACAATACATGTGCCAGAACTTCCATTATTGATGATAGTTTTTGAAATGTTGGAGTTTGAGAAATTGGTGAGACATTATTGAGAAATTTCTTTTGATTGTCAAAAATTAAGCATTAAATTTTTTTTTTATTTGTGTGCCTCTATAGCGGGATTATGTCTTGTGCCAAAACTTTCACATTGTTGATTATACCATGCTAGCATGAACACTCTTGATAAAATTGCAGAGCTCAATATAGAAATTACCACTGAGGATTTGCCTAACTTTTTTAAATTTCGAACTGATTCTTGTGATCCTAAACTTGATTGGATTAGGATGAACATCATCTTATAAGGTAGTTTGCTAGAAGCATTAAGTCATTTTGCTTGGTATTGTTATTATGATCATACCATCCGGCATCTGCTTAAGGCCAAGTTGATTCAGAACCCTCAAGACTGTTGAACTCCACTAGCTTATCTAAGTTCATATTTAGTCTGGGGACTTCTGTTATTTTAAAAAAATTACAAGTATAAAAATAAAATTATGTTTTAATCAAACCAATAACACCACATCACTTAGACACATGATTAGATCTTATGTTCCAAATTTCACTACTTTTTAATACATATTAATTTATTATTAATTTATTTAGTTAGAGTCTGCATTTCAGCTCATCATTCTGACAATGTTAATAGGTTGTTCAGTCAATCCTATTGTCGTCCCAAGATCTGGATTACAAACAGCTCATCTTTGAATGGAATTAGATGATATAATTATCCTTAAGGTAACTCGATAAGTTTCCTGTCAATATAGCTAATCTTGTTACAAGCTGCATATCCTCTCTTTTGGGCTAACAATTTTTTACAATTAATGAAGAAAAAACTAATAAAATATTCGCTTGTATTTCGACTAAATCACAACTTCAAAATATTCATTTCATTTCTTCATCTTATATGGTGTAAAAGGTTAGGACTTAAATCTCATTGATATTCTCTTTGTTCTTGTACACAGGAATTGCAAGTTAGTCTCGTTACTCTGAAGGGAGTGTAAGGAATTTTCTCTTACGTTAAAGGAGCATTGTATTCAGCCTCTCCGCCTGCAGATTTACAAAAGGAGTGGATTTGTAGAAGTTACAACGAAGAGGACTTTGTGGAGCTAATGTCAATGGTGCTGACCCACTCTAAACAGTTTGAGTTTCTTACTTATCTTTAATTTCAGTTTTGAAATCTTTAAGTTCATTTTTTTTAGTTTTAAGTAATTTCTAGTTTCATTTTATTCACTTGAATTAAAAAAAATTTGGTATGTGATTCAAAACAACTCAGTTCCACAACCCCCCCAACCCTCAATTTACCTGAGCCCCTTAGGATTGTGTCTCTTTTAAAGAAAGAAGAGAGAGAGAGAGAGAGAGAGAGATCTCACTATTTTGCCAACAATCCAAAGCCAGCTATAATAAACAACATTTGATTCTTAGTCGCCATAATTGAACTATAACTTCTATGGTAGAAATTGGATCCATAGTTTACTTCTATTTTAAAATACGACTAAATATTAATTTCAGTCACATTTTATTTAAAATTATGATGTAACTAAACTGTTTATAACAGTTGTTTTGATGAATTTTGATTATTTCTAGTATGAATAATAATACTAGAAATAGTCACAATGCATTAATTAGTGTAACTAAAAGATTCAAGTTCTGGCTAAGTAAGAATTGCCTTTAGTAATAGTTTTCACCAAAAAAAACAAGATTAAAATTTAATAAATAATCATGAACAAAACTTGATTGTAGCTCAAATTTCTAAAAGTGCTTTGAATAAAATATATGTTGAAGTAACACAAACAGCTAATAATGTCTATCAAGATGAACTTTATAACTAATAACTTTGCTTTAAGGCAATTGTTATATTTATTTTAAAATAAATCAAATGACTATAAAATTTATTCTGATCAAAAGCAGCTGAATCAGAATATCTTGATTCAAAATTTTCAGAACTTAAAAAAACTAGCTATAGCCATCAAAATCATTCTTATTGGTTATTCTTTAAGGGAGCTTATTTCTTTTAAGAGTAAATAACTTAATACTTTACCAAGACAGATGATTTTGCAAGACTACTAAATTTAACTGCTATCTTCCTTCTAAACAGATAAAATAAATGAAAAATAGATCTACATGCAATTAAAGCACTGAATGAGAAATTTAATTTCAATTTACTAGAGAAATATTTCAATATATATTTACTATCCTTCCAGGAGATTATATATATATATATTCTTAAATACATGCAATCTGATAAATATCAAAGGCTCTATTATCTTACCTGCAATCACTAATGCTTTTCCTTTGGTGTGTTCAGCTCTGCTCTTACACTCAAAAGCCCAAAACTGAGAAGTTCAAGAAATATTGGATCCTAAGGAACACTCTTTTTTAATAATTTATAATATGTTTTAAAAATCAGTCCACATAGAAGAATTATAAAATATATCAATTTCAAAGGATTTGTAGAAACACAAATCTGACTTTGCTGCTGTTCAATTTTGACCTTCCTGAACACATTCTAACTGTTCAAGGGTATAGTTTTCCATACTTAGATTATTTATTTGGGATATCAATAAACATACATACATATATATATATATATATATAATTAGGTTTTATTGTATTAATAATTGCTTAAATTTTGATTGATTAAAAAATTATTTTATTGATCTAGAAATTGATTTAAGATATGATATATATACACTTGTATACATATATGTATCCATACCATAATAGTAATAATAATAAGGGGGCTTTGCATACATACCGCACAATTCTTATGCATTTACATATCTATCACTTAAATTAACTTTTTACATAAATATAACACCATAATCTTCAATATCACATCAAAAATATCATCATCATTCACTTTTTAAAAATGAAATGCATTTTTTTAAATGTGTGAAAGTGTTAGATAAGTAAATATCTAACTTTAGGTGTTAGATATGTAAATGCATAAGAATTATGTGGTATGCATGTAAATCTTTCTAATAATAATAATAATAATTTTATGATAGGTTATTATGATATTTATTACTTTTGGACTCATGACCGGTACATTAGAAGTTATTTCATGTATTCAAAAAAGTAACTTTTAAACTTATAAGAATCATATTTATTAACATGTATTTTCTTAAAAAATGTGATAATAAATAATTGAAATTGAATCCCAAATTATGAAACTTTTGCAAGGGAATTGAAGTCAGAATTGGATTTGAATCTAAAAACCTAGGTTGTCTTGTTTTCAATGCACATGAATTAACGTTTTTGACCAAAATCTCTTCATTGATTATTTTTCATTTTTATCAATTCTTCTTGTTTTTACTCTGCTAATTGTGCAATTATTATGATATTCCTTTTGTATACGCTTCTTCTAGATGCAATCAGGTGCCATTCGTACAAGTTAATTGTGTTAAACATATCATTTTTTGGATTAATTGAGTCATGTTGATCTAAAAATTTATATAATTAATATAATAGACATGTTAGATGGGTCAGGTTCGTGTTAGGGGGGTTTTGGATTTGATCCATATAATAAACGGGTCAAGTTCAAGTTTACTGTATTCGGGTCAAGCCAAATTTAGGTCAAACTCGATCCCGGCCTGCTATAAGTTGAACCAAAACCATAGGCTAAACAAATAGATCCCATCTAACATATTAATGATCTCTACATTTATGAGTCACATAATATTTTAGGACAAAGGAATATGTTTTAGTTAACTAGATGATGAGAATGATTTAGAAGAAAAAAAATTAGAATATTTTAATATAAATTGAATTGAAATAATTTTAAAAGTTATTGAATTTTCTTTGTATTGCAAAGATTTCAAAATTTTTGTTTATCTCAAACTTCTAAAATTATGAAGGAACATACTAATAAAAAATTATGAAGGACCATTTCCTTTGTCATTGAGAGCTAAGTTGAGCCAAAGATGGACGGCTAGAAAAGACTTTGGGCCTAACCTGGAGAAGTTTTATTGGGCTTTTAATCTGTTGCTCTTAGTCTTTGGGCTATTCAGCTTTGAATTCTCACAAGAAACAACCCTCCTGAAGTATATATATATATATATATATATATATATATATATATATATATATATATATATATATATATATAAATCAGAATGTGTGAAGATGCTTCATTTCAGTATACTGAATATATATGTCCTGATGATATAAATGAATGAAAAGTTATGCTTCACAATATGAAAGATAGGTTACCATAAATTTATGCTATCTGATAATAAATGATGCTTAGAAAACGGTGGTCATAGAAAATAATTATTACAGTATTTTTTAATATTTTTTAATAAATAAATTGTCATTATTTGAAATTGATCAGGATAATTTTTTAGTCGATAAATTTAGTCTGAGATCAATATAATATAATAATTGATTAATTAAATATTTGTTGTAAATTTATTAACTAAAAATAATTTTGCAGATAAAAAATAAATGTAACCCAAAACTTTATTTCTTATAAATGAAGTTGCTAGAGGCTACTTGTAAGTCTGAATTGCCAATAATGGCTTTCAATTAACATTTAATTAATGATAATTATAATGGCAATTGTCAGATTAGAAACCTTTAATTAATCTATTTAATATTTATTATTGGCTCTAATAATATTAACATATTGACATGCATCGATCCAACCAATGGCGTTAGAATTCTATCAGAGCAAATTGCAGGAAGCATGTGCTCTTCATTTTTTTATAATACAATCAATAAGGCTTTTATTGAAATATTCTGATATAGATTATTTATATATATATATATATATAAAGTTTATAGAATAAGATTAAAATTATTATATCTGATGTTTTTGAGCTTTTTCTCCTATATTTATATATTTTATTTTTTATGTATATCTTTGTTTAATATTTTTTTTATAAGATTCTCCTGCAATAACAACAGAGAAAAGAGAAAACAATTGATGTTAAAGTGGCAGTTACAGCAGTTAAGGCATAAATATATATATAGTATTTATTTATAATTGTAAACCAGATCCAACTTGCCAATATTTTTATTTTTTTACCCACCAAAAAATAAATAATTTTATTTCATCTTTGGTACACTTAAATAATCACCTGTCACGTTCTCTTAAGCTTGCCAAATTAAATAAATAATTATAGTCATTAAAAATAAATAAATAATTATGAATCGCATGCCCATAATATTTTTAATATCACATTAAAATATCACTTTCACTTTTTTTTAAAAAAAATATGTATTTTTATATATAGAAAAAATGTTATATATAAATATTAAATATTAAGTATTAGATTTGTAAATAGATAAGGATTATATGGTATGTAATGATTGGTTATAGTAATAAAGGAGGAATAGGTGAAATAAGTGGATTAATATTTTCATTCAATCTTAAGCTCTATTTTCATTATAATACTAAGAAACCTATATAGTATAGATTTAGGCTTACAACACCTTTCTAAAATGCTTTAACTATTAATAAATGAATTTATAAATTCTTATTACCAACAAATGAATATTTAAATTATTTAAAATATGTCAAAATTAAGTGGAATTATGCATAATAAATGATTTGGTAGAGAATTTAAAGGATAATATGTCCTACATTATTCACCTAACCATAAATAAATATACAAAACTCTTCATTGTGGCTCATTTGGTTCCTTGTAACTAGAAATTATTTTTTAAAAAATGATAATTAATATTGTAAAATTGAAAACATCAACATAGTTTAATTTTGACCTGCAACTAATTATTAAAAATCACAACACAAAATAATGAATTTAATATTAACTCCCAACTTGTTTAAATACACAAGAAACCTCACCTAAAATCCAAAGCTACTAACAAGTTTCTCTCTTTTTTCGTTAAATTTCATTCATGGATCAGAAGAGCTCCAGCAACAGAATCACTGAGATTGTTAGGCTTCAGCAGATGCTAAAGAAGTGGAAAAAGCTCACAATTTCTCCAAAGAAGATCTTTCTGAAGAGAACTCTCTCCTTCTCTAAAATCTCTTCTTCTTCTTCTTCTTCTTCCTCAGCATCGAACGATATTCCGAAGGGATTTTTGGCAGTCTGTGTTGGCGAAGAGAAGAAGAGGTTTGTGATTCCGACTGAGTATTTGAGTCACAGAGCTTTTGCATCGCTGTTAAGAGAAGCAGAAGAGGAGTTTGGGTTTCAGCAGGAAGGAGTGCTGAGGATGCCATGTGAGGTTTCTGTGTTCGAAAGCGTTCTGAAGGTGGCGGAGAAGAAGAAGGAAGGAGTCTGCTATTGCTCTTCAGAGGCAGTGTTTGTGAAGGCTTATCATCTTCCTCCAACGGTAATGTACAGGTGAGAAAGGAAGGATTTTGTTTTATTTTTTTTATTTTTTAGGGGATTTTGGAAGATGATTTGAGCTATATTTTGTTCAGATTTGTGAGGATTTGGAGTTTTGTGAAAGAATAATGGGGAGATTATTACTCTGATAAAAAAGAGAGGAAAATTTAGATACATAGCACACAATTCTTATGCATTTACATATCTAACACCTAAAATTTGATATTTACAAATGTGGCATCTCTCTTATGCTTTAGGGTGAATTTTACTTCAAAAAATTAAGAAAGAATTTATTTTTATTATAATAATAAAAATTTAAGTGTTATAATGTTTAGGTGTTAGATATGTAAACATATAAGAATTGTGTGTTATGTATGCAAATATCTCAAAAAATAATGGACTATGATCTTCACTAAAAGATTATTGAGTTATAGTTATAAATTATTAATCATATTTTCTATAAAAATAAGATAAATGTACTCTACTCATTTTTTTATTTTTAGGATTTTTTTTAATTACATAAAGCATTTAGCTGTAATATTATGAACGAAGAATATTAATTTTAATTTTATCAAGTCAAATATGTGACCAAAAAATATTATTTTATGTTGCATTGGCAAAATTGATAAGAATGACAGTTGATCATGTAATTTAACTTTTAGATCTATGTCTATTTTTCTTCGTTGTCCTCTGAAATTAATTTTATTTATTAATTTAATAAGTGAGCTTTGTTTTAATGAATATATACAAAAAATACTTCTGAGTTTTGATAACTGTATAATTTTATTATACTAGTATGATTACACGTTTGTAATAATTTAAATATTATTTTCCTTATATTTTTATAATAAAATTTTAAATCATCTTATTAAAATTTAAGTTTCTCTTGGAATAAAATTTAAATATTAGAATTTTGAGAGTTTTAGTTAAGAGGCTCTTTGGTTGGTGAAAAAGGTATACAGTGTAAAATAAATGCAATCCAAAAGGAATATATTGTAAAATGATTATTTTACAATTGTTTGGTTGAGAGTTTTATGAATTCATGATTTTATTTTTCTTGTTTGGTTTAAAAAATATAATGTAAAATATTTTGAAGGTTTTGACGTTCGGTGTGAAGACAATGGCGGTGGCGGCATGAGCGGCGGCGGCGGATAGGAGGGGAACGAGCGGCAGAAGCGATAATGGCAGTATAACTTTACGTTACCGTGTATTTAATTTCAAATACACCAATACTTTTGTAATGTATTTGAAATACATTACATTACCTTGAAAATTTACTTAAAGCTAAACATCAAAAAAGTTAAAATTTTTGTATTTATTTTACTTTTATTTCAAATTCTTCAACTAAATAGCCTAAATAAATTAAATTGCATGCATTTATGAAACATAAAGAATCATAAGAATACTAAAAGTTGATCTTGATTTTAAATTGTACTCTTTGAGTAATATTATTATATGTGAATGAAGTGCATATAGCTTGAATTAAAAAAAGTTAATATAAGCATAAGAAAAATAAATTAATTTATATTGTAATATTAAAAAGTTAATTAATCAACACTTTTTTTATGTATAAAAGAAACTTTGAAATTGATCAAAAAGCTAATAAATTTCTAATAATTTCCATCTTGTAGAAAATATAATTTTTTATAAATTATGTATTTATTTATTTCTAATGTTATATGATCAAAATATTCTATTACTTAAATTTTCATAAAGATAGTTTAATTGTATGTACATTAAATATATGTTTTTAGATTTACAAAAATAATAACAGCCATAATAAAATACAAATTTAATTATCATATATTATAATGTTTTTATATTAAAATAACTTATTTGTTATTTATTTATTTATTAAGAGAACCATTTATGCATTCATTTTAAAATAAAATTTAGCAGATAAATATAAATACTAAAATTAGTAATATATATGTTATTTTTGTTGTTGTTGAAGTTGTCAAGATTATAGTAGTTGACGTGGCTAGTAGTTATATTTGATAGCAAGATTCACAACTACAATATTTAGCTCTATGGGTATGTACATTTTTTCCTTAAACTTTTGATTGTTGTACTATTTATAAAGAAATTCTGTTTAATATAAAATTTTAACAATTTACTTTAATTTATTATTGAGTCCTTTTACTATTAAAAATTAATTTTAGTTTAATATTGATATGACACTAAAAATTTTATCAATCGAAGCACGAATCTTGATGTCAAAAGTAATATGATCCTACTAGTCAGATCAAACTTAAAATATCATTTAAAACTTTGAGATATCGCTTAAATAAATAGTTAAATATGAAGTGTTTATAATCAAATCGAGCGTCTTGACGAGCCGAATCTAACAAGCCCAAGATCTCTTGATTCTAACTTTATTTGAGCATTCAAATACTTAAAATACTTCAGATGATCAAGGGAATCATTTTGAGTTATCCGATGGAGCGGTTTAGATTTTGCATGTATTTACATAAATGTTATCCCTATAATCTATAAATAGCCCTTTATTCTTCACATGAGGGGAGCCCAAGCTAAAGAGAAGAGAGAGCTCTAAAGCTTGAAAATCCTCCAAGCAAAATCGTGCCACCACTCGGCGATCACCGCATCATGCCAACCGCTGAGACGCCACCACCACCGGCCTCGCCGTAAATCATCATCACCGCCGACCGTTGCCGACCACCATTGGGTCGCCGCTACCATTACTCACGGCCACCATCGATCATCGTCGTCTTCACCGCGCGTCGGTCATCACTAGATCACTGCCCATCATGCCATCGACCACTTATCGCCGGTGGCTACCACCCTGTTGTTACCATGACCATGATCGTCATATTGACCATCGTCGCCTCGCCTCCAACCACCGCCGGCGTTCGGCCATCTCCTGGTCATCACCACCGGCCGTCAGCCGCCGCCGGCCATTTGTTCACCATCATCGCCGATAACTAGAGTCTACCCGCATAATTGTTACGATTCGAGATTCCCATTATCGAGTTTCTCATATCTGATTCTGTAATCCGTTATCGGGAAAATTTTGTACTCAAATAGATACATAGTGGAAGATTTTACTTGGGTTGGATTTTCCCCTCTTCGTGGGTTTTTCACGTAAAAATATTGGAGTTTCTTATTCATTCTTCAAATATCTGTGTATATGTTGGATTTCATAACAGAGCTAAGGTGTAAACTTCTATTCCACCACTGTTTTTTTGCACAATAGTTTGGCGTTAAGCATTGGAAACCCACAATCACAATATCTGTGAACATCATTATATAGCAATGCAACAAGACTCAAATAATCACTCTCAATTCTTGAACCAAGGGCGCTAAGTTTTGCCTCACTTCCCCCTGATAGGCATGACCTAATCGGTGAAGGTGCAATAGGAATCTCTCTAGAAGATCATGTGTGCCAAATAGAAGAGTCTCAAAATAAGATAATCTGACTTCTACGAACACATACATGGCCGCATTTCTCCCAAGATCGATCGTTAGCCAGGTCAAAATGCTAATCTCTCTTGCCATCGAAGTTCCTCCTCTTCCGGGATGATCGCCACCACACCGCGTTCTACTCATCCATCACTTGCACTCAACCGTCTAATCAATAATTCTTTGGCTTGGCACGCGTTCTGTTGATTCCACCCGTCATGTTATATGTGCAGAATTACAATGCTTAGTGTGAGAAGAATTCCACTTTAAAGATGAAAATCATCTTCCATCTCATCACAGCTAGCAGAGTCTTCACCTTTGACTGAAGCTATTCTTCAACATCCTATTCTCATAGGTTTAAGCTTCCAACATCAACTTTTATGATATGAAAACTGACCCATATGAATACATCAACCATTACAGGACCATCATGCATATTCAAATGAGCTTCGACACCTTTGCTGTCGTCTTTCCGATCACCCTCAAGAGGTCATACATGGTTCTACTCCCTTCCAAGGAGATCCATCCATACCTTTGACAAACTCACCAAGATTTTTGTAGAACAGTTCATTGTAAACCAAAGGATCATTAAAGATTTCTCTCATCTCTCAGAATTCATCAAAATAAGGGTGAATCACTTAAGGAGTACTTCAGATTCTCTATAGCAAATACCGAGTAAACCCCTATTAGAGGAGTTTTCCTTGGAGGGTTCCGTCACGGAATTACTTGTCACTAATGCGTCTGTTGCTATATGTACTTGGTTCATCGTGTGGAAACATAAATTTCTACTTATGAGGCTATTAATGCCCATCATAAATAATTTGAACAATCAATAAGAAAACATAAGAGTTCTCCAGGGAACACAGATTGGACAATCCCATCAAAAGAAGCAACAAGGAAATTGTGATCTTCCTCCATGACTCTCACATCAACGACATGAACCCGACCAAAAAAGAAATACACACCACTGAACACATCTCGTGTTAACATCTTGATGACCATTCAAGATGAAGAGACCATCAAGTGGTCATATCCGCTGAAATCAAATTTAGGAAATCAGGAGCAATATTATCACTTCCATCGAAGTCATGGACATACTAGTAAGGCGTGTAGACAACTCAAAGAAGAGATCGAGAGGCTCATTTAACAAGGATATCTACGTCGATTTGTGCAGAATCAATCGACTCAAGAAAACATAACTCCAACTGGGGGCAACCAGGACAATCATCACATAAATAACAAAAAGTCGCCAGATAGTTGGAGAAATCAAAACAATCACATGAGGACCACTACTATCTAATCAAGCCCTCATTGCCACCAACGAAGAGCTAGAGTTAAAAAAATCTCATATTGATCATTCCATCACTTTTAATGACTCAGACTTAGAAGGAGTCCAAGTTCCACATCAAGATCCACTTGTCATCAGTGCGGGGATTGGATGACCCATGTTATAATGTGTGGAGAAAAATTCCTATATAGGGGGAGTCACCTTCCAAATATGTTGGTGAGAAATCAAAGTGGCAACACCTATATAAAAATTTTCCTTGGTAAGATGCCACAGAAGATAAATGTACTTATCCAGTGATATCATCAATCATAATGTACTATCTCGAAAAACGAAGTCACTACCCTTTAATGGAACCAATCACCTCAATAAAACTCCCCAGGGCGATGGATATGTACAGAGATTCTTCCCTTTTGAAAAAAGCGAGTTTATTTTAAATCGAGTTCATTAAATTCCCTACAGGGGCAAGCCCTCATAGTTAATTACATCCTACGGGATAGGATCACTTAGGCAAACTCTTAATTAAGGTAAATGATTGTTGTCTCTGAAGATTTCAATAGGGAAGTACTATCAATCGATTAATTTATGTTTTGAGGATCAAATGAGATTGATCAAAAGAGGGAGTCATTATCGAAGCCAAAATGGGAAATAAGTAGGAGATGCTTACGATGCTAGGAAACCTAGTAAGCATCTCAAACTATCCTACAATTGGGCTTTATATTTTAGAAATTGATTTAGTTTATTTGAGTTGTATTTTTATTAAAATTTTAAGACTTAAGATTTCTTAACACAAGATTAAGGAAATGCCTAAGAGGTGAGGAATTATTCTTATGGCTCACAAAGTGGAGAAGCAACCTCATAACTTAAATCTAGGGAGCTTCAACGAGGGCCGGCAGTACAACCTAAATCTAAGGCGAAAATGGGTAGTGGTTTGTCTCCACAAGAGGACAAACCACAGACGACTTGGACTTACAACCCTTTGGGTGGCCAACTAACTCCTGCTACGATTTTAAATACATGTAGGTAAGTCTTTATGCTTATGCAAGATAGCTAGGCTATTATTATTTAGAAAGAGACTAAGTCCTTAAACTCACTCCCTAAAGAGACTAGATCATGTAAAGGGACATGCTTCAAATGACATAAATCTAATGCAATTCAATTTTCATTTTATTTTCATTTTTGGACAATCATTTTAACTCAGCTAATAGAATTTTATGACTAATGCATGAGAAATCAGTTATTTGAGAAAGGAGGTGAGTTTTTACCACGGCCCTCAAAGTTCAAGCCCAGTTCTTTGGCAAAGGTGGAAGCCCTATAATCAAGAGTGAAATAAGATGCATTTGTGCATGATATTATAAAAAATGCTCATCCAGTGAGGAGTTCTTTTATCTTGATTTTAAACCTAAGCTTTAAGTGATGTTATGAGTTATTTAAATTTGAATCATTAAGTTGGGTAAAAGATTTATTTTTCCCTAAAGAGCCTAATCCACATCCAGCCAAACATAAAGTAAGGAAGAAACTAGGAAAAGCATGCCACTTAATACAAAATCTAAACAAATCATCAATCTATTTATAAATCTACTCACAAAAAGAATAAGTGACCATTATGGTCGAGCACCACTGCACAAACCCAAAAATATCAAATATGGGTAGCCGAGCTCTACCTTTATACAACCTGGATTACAAATGAATTGAATTTCAATTTAAGCAAATGAATTCAATGTTATAAGGGTCTTCAAGCTTTTTCTTCTTTCTTCTTTCTTCTTCTTTCTTCTTCTTTCTTCTTCTTCTTTCTTCTTCTTCTTTGGTTCCTCCTTTGGATGGTTGGAAGGTGGATACTCCAAGGCTTCACATGGTGCATAAGATAGGATCTTATGACCAATGCTAATCCTAATCCCCATAACAAATCATTCTAAAATCTTAGTTATACAAACTTTTACATGAAAAGGAAAAGTAAAAATCTAACTAACACTTGCAAAATAAAGGTTAGTTAAATCACACAACACAACTCCCAAGCATGTATATTAGACTTATCACCCCACACATGGGTGACTAAGTCCACCTATAGATTATGCTTAGGGGTATAAAACATCAGCAAAAGCATTTATATTTTATTTATGATAGTACCCCTTTAAGCACAATCCCCTGCAGAAAAGAATAGTTAGACTATGCACATCCTATCATTTATTCTACGAGCATACACCCTAACATCCAGTCTAAAATATATACCATAAAATAAAACATAACATCAAACCATGCACCGACCTAACCTAGGGCTAGAAGTGGTGACTTAGGCTAATGTGTGTGCTTTGAAGGCTTGTGTGGTATGCTTAGGACTTTGGGTTCAAATTTTCTAAGTGTGAAGAACATGTTCAACTTAGAGGAGGATTTTATTTAAGTTTGTTTAAGTATTTTGGGTTAGTTTTATTTCAGGTTTTAACTTAGTTTAAGTGAAACCTATAATTAATTACTAAGTTATAAAGAGAGAGAAAGAAAAGGAACTTCTCTTTCCTTCTCTAACCCTAAGTAATTTTCTAAAGTAGGTTCATGTTTTAGTTTCATTTAGGTGAATGTTTTAATTACATCTTTTAATCAATCCTGAGTTTAGATAAACTCTAAACAAACCTATTCAAAAAGAAAAGCATTTTAAGATTAAATAAAATGAATCAAAATTCACATAACACACATTACTTTATTTCTTTCCCAACATATACAACATGTATATGGATGGACCCTTAGCATATCTATACATGCAAATGAGAGTAGTTAACACAGTTTATGATGCATGTTAAGTAATCCATTTAAGAAAATTTAGAAGTTGAATATGCCTGATTTTTCTTAAGTAGAAAAGGTTTTCCTTATTCAAAATTTCACATACATACATGAGAGCAGGAAAGACATAAGTGAGTACAACGCCATTGTTAACTAGAGGTATAAGGTACAAGATACTTAGGGATACTTAAAGCCTCGCAATCTCGGAGTTGTCCATACTAATATACAACTTTCCTTAAATACAAACATGCATATAAAAAAAATGAAATAGAAAGGAAGATGCAAAAGTTGTTTAATAAATTCATTTTTGTTTATGCAATTTATGCATGCAAGTATAGGCAACATTTCTTAGGTGATAGCATAGGGATGAATAGGGTATGAAATTAAGTAAGTGTTGGGTTCTTTTCAAATGAACCCTACATCTTACTAACTCCTATTCAAAACTATGCTAACATAAGAAAGAAAAGGAATCTATGCTAAACATGCTTTTATAATCCATCACATGCAAGCTTATAATTAAAGTATAAGAATATCACACTTTCAGATTTGATATTTCATTTGTAAGTTTTGAAAATAATTTGGATTTAGTAGTGGTAATAGCCACTCATATTTTACTTTAGCCAACACATGCACATTGACATAAAGTAAATAATTTCATTTTAAAATTTGAAACATAAAATTATGAGTGCATGAAATCACATGGCATACAACTTAACATATTAGGGAAAGATTCAAAATTATGAGTGCATGAAATCACATTATTTTTTTTAAGTAGAAAAGGTTTTCCTTATCCAATATTTCACATACATGCATGAAACTAAGAAGAAAGGCATAAATGAAATTATTACTATTGTTAAGTTAGGTACCTACTAGGGCTACTTAAAGCCTCGCAATCTCGGGGTTGTCCTAACTAATATATCACTTTCCTTAAGTACAAACATGCCATTAAAAGAAATGAAATATAAAAGGAAGATGCAAAAGTTGTCTTATAGATTTATTTTATTTATGCAATTTATGTATGTAAGTGTAGATAATCCTTCTTAGATGGTAGCATAGAGATGAATAGGATATGAAATTAGGTGAGCATTAGGTCCTTTTCAAATGAACCTTATATCTCACCAAAATTCCTATTCAAAACTACACCAACATAGGAAAGAAAAGAAACATATACTAAGCATACATTTACAATATTTCACATGCAAGCTTATAACTAAAGTATAGGTAGCATACTTTCAGATTTGATATTGCATTTATAAGTTTTGAAAATAATTTGGATTTAGTAGTGATAATAGCCATTCATATTTTACTTTAGCCAACACATGCACATTGACATAAAATAAACAATTTTATTTTAAAATTTGAAACATGAAATTATGAGTGCATGAAATCACATGGCATACAACTTAACATATTAGGGAAAGATTCAAAGTAATGAAAACATGTAAACAAACTCACTTTACCTAAATCCTAAAGACATTCTTATAGAATAAGAAAATTTAGAATAAATCAAAGTGAATTTCAAAATGATTTTTTTGTTTATTTTGAAGTTTAATTTAGCTATTCCTAACCCATTCCCACATGTGTTTTGTATTTTTTTTTTAATTTTTAGATAATTAGATCTATTTTTATATGTTGATTAGGTTAAGGTATGAATTAAGTAGCTTAATTAACCCTTACACCACCCTTAAAATTAACTAAATAATTATGATGAGATGACATAAAACCCACAAGGAATTTAAATTTTCAATGCACCTAATAAGGAAAATGCCTATTGCAATTTGGCTCATAATTAAAAGTTAATTAAGCTAAGGGGTTTAGCTTAAGTAATTTCAAAATACCCTTTTACACTTATGAATGAGATTTTGATTTCCTTAATTAAACTTAGGCTATTAAACACCTAAGCATCTACCCAAGGTAGATTAATTAAGTTCTAAAACTTTTTAGAATTTTTGAAAATTGATTAAGGGGATAATTAATGAATTAACCCTTAATTAAGAGGAGATTAAGGAGAGAAGAGGGGGTAGGGAATAGCTTAGGGGAAATGCCCCAAAATTATTCCATAAACCTCCCACTTACTGGATCTGACCTTAATCGACCCTAATCATAGGGTAAAACCACTAATCATATCTTAATTACCCTTAATTACATGAAAGAGGTAATTAAGAAATGAAATATCAATTTCTCCAATTGAGCCCTCAATAAATCTTAAGAAAATTAGGGGAGGTAGAGGTCATCCCCTAAAATGAACCCTATAAATTTGAGATTAATTGGTGACCTAATTAAAGGATAATTAGCTAATAATTAAGATTCTCAAAGAAACTCAAATTCAAAGAAGAGAGTAATTCAAAATTCATTGAAATCATTTTTAAAAATATTATAGATGAAAGTATCTTTCCATAAAATTTTTTCTTTTATTTTTTTGATTTTTCTAGAGGGAATTATGAAATTTAGAAGTTATCTGAATTAATTAGGAATTAATTAATGAAATTAACTAAGTCCTGATTAATCCTTAGCTCACGATGCGACGCATGGCAGGCGTTCACTTACGTCAGATGAGGACAACTTAAGTTATCACCTCACAAAGTTGGCGGCATCGCTTATATTCCCTATCAATCAAAGATGGACGGAATTCCTAATCTCATCATCCATCTAAAATGTGGATGGTGAGCCAAGTTCTTCCCCTTGATCAACAGAGATCGTCCATGATCAAGGGGAAGATCCAAGCTCGATCTAGCATTAAATCACACAAAATTTAACCCACGCCATCTAGAGACATAAAATGACAAATCCAACGATCAAAATTCGATGAGGTGAAAATTTCTTTCACAAAGCTCCACACCACATTGAGTTTAGTGATCGAAAAATTCTATACCTCACCGACACTCGAGATCGATGAGGTAGCTTTGTCTAATGGAGACGAAGCCCTGTTGAAATTCTCCTTGGGGTTGAGTGGATTGATGGATGGACCAACACCACTTCACTTGGGCTTCAACTTTAATCCAATTGAGCTTTTCCTTGCCTCTAGAACTTCAGAGAAAGCTTAGGCCAATTCGACTTGACCCTCAAATGGAGTGTGCAAGAGTAATAAGAAGGAGATCAAGTGTAGAGAAAAGTGGCTAATGGATTGAGCTCCCTTATTTTTGCACTGTGCAAAATTGAGAAATGGGGAATTCAAATCCTTCATAAGAAGCTTTGGAGTGCTCTGAGATGGTTGCTTGGGTTCCTAGACTTCAATCGATAGAGAGTGAATGAAAATTTCATTGAATTAGGGGGAGTATATCTCCCCCTATGGAAATCAGACGACTGAACCATGAGTTGCCATTTTGATCCAATTGCTCAAATTGGAGAGGTTGTTTAGGCTATTTTGAGTGTACATAGTCGGTTTGATCCAAAGAATGGATTGCCAACTTCCCATGTGCTTGAATTGAGCTTAAGAGGGAATTTGAAATTTCAATTTAGCCTACGTGGTTGGGTTTGTTCTAGGTACCAAATGGGCTAAACCAAACCCATTGGGTTGAGTGCACCACTCATCACTAAGTCCCCTTGAGCTTTTAGGAAAGCCTCAAGTGATTGTGAAGAGGGTATGACCAAAATACCCATGGGTTAGGCCAAAATTTGTTCTATATCCTAGGGGTAGAATGGTCATTTTGCAAATTTTCCATTTTGGGCATGTTGGGTATGTGGAGAAACTAGGTTTGGCCAAGTTTCATTGGATTTGGAATCCATTTGATAGGGTTTGGCTCATGTTGACCCATTTAGGTTAAAATGGGTCAACTTGGGTTGAGTTGACCAATTGGTCAAATTGGGTCAAACCAAGGTTGGGTCAAGTTCATATGACCATTTGAAATATTTTGGTGGCTTTGGTTTGATTCAATTTGGTATAGATTTGGTTTTGGCTCATATGACTTCATTTAGGTCAAATGGGTCAAGTTGACCTATTTGACCCATTTGACCTATTTGAGGTAGGTCAAGGGTAGGTTTAGGTTTGGTTAGTCATATGGAGTGGATTGGTATCTTTGTTTCCAATCAATTTGGATTAAGTTCAATTTTGGCTCAACATGACCCTTTTAGGTCATGTTGGGTCAATGGCTGGGAGGTCTAGTTGGCCAATTGAGGCTTTAGTCAAGTTCCACAAGTGATTTGGAATGGAACTTGACCCATTGGTTTGGATCAATTTGGCTTAGATCAAGTGTTTACACATTTTGACCCTTTAAGTCAAAATGGGTCAACTTGGGTCAAGTGGGCCATTTAGGCTAGGTTAGGCTCAAATGTTGGCTTGGCCAAGTTCAAACATTGGTCATGAGTGAACTTAGATCAATGGTTTCAATCAATTTATTCTATGGTGTGAAATTTGGCTATGTAAGGTTTCATTTTAGGTTAAGTGTTGATTTGGTCAACCCTTAGGATTGACTTGGTTTGACCCAATTTGATTGATTGATCATCCCATGATGATTGTTGATCATGATGAGATGGATATATGAGTTTGGTTCAATCCAATTTAGTTAGGATTAAAAGTTGGCTCATAAGGATACTTTATGTCACTTTGGGTTAAGTGAGCATAAGTGGGTCAAAAGGCCTGGTCAAAGCTTGATTTGAGCTTAATTGATCTTGTATATGGACTTATGATTGAAATATAAATCCATTTACAAGTGGTTTGAAGTCAAATGGATTTTGATCCAAAGGAAGAATATGAAAGGGTTTTGAGTTTGACTTTTGATTTGGGTTTTGATTGTTTGATTGAGGTTTGGATTTATATATGAGCTCATGATTGTAGGATTGATTGAACCATGAGAGAAAATCAAGAGTTTGGCTTGATTTGAAAGTGATTTGGCTAAGTTCCAGATTTTGGCTTGAAAGGCTTAGCTTAGATTTAATTTTGAGTGGATTTGAGTTTGATTTTTGGAATATGTTTTGATTGTTTGGATTTATATTTCATTTATATATGTGAATATAAATGAGAATATAAATTGATCATGAGAAAATTTCAAGGATTTGAAGTGGTTTAATCATGATTTAGGTTAAATCAATTAAAAGGAATTTAAAGGATTTACAAGAAAATTTTAATTTGAAATTTAATTTTTGGATTGGATTTGATTGATTTATATTTATATTTCATTTATATATGAGAATATAAATGAGAATACAAATAAGTTTTGAGAAAATCCCATGAGTTTGAATAGGTTTGATCAATGTTTAGGTTAAATCCATTAATGGAAAATTAAGGGATTTAAGGAATTTAAAGGATTTTAAATTTGAAATTTAATTTGAGGGTTTGATTTGATTAATTTATATTTATATTTTATTTATATATGAGAATATAAATAAATTATGAGAAAATCTCAAAGGTTTGAATAGGTTTGAATCACAATTTTGGCTAAGTCCTTAAGAAAGGGTTAAGGACTTAGAAAATTTGAACTTGGGAATTTTTTGATGGATTTTGATCATGGGTTTCAATCATATCTTTCAATCATGGAGTTGATTTGAATTTGAAGAGAACCAAGTAGAATTGATTTAGAGTTTGAAGAAAATCAAATAGATTTGATTTGAGTTTGACTTGAAAGAGGAAAGTGAGGAATGGTTTAAGCTAAAGGGTAGGAAATTTTCCTAACACCTCTAAGGCATGACCTTTTACTATGGCTAACTCTTCTAAGTCTTCTAGGGATAGGTTGGAGTGTCCACTTAATCACTAGATGTGTCTTAATACTAAGGAACTTTTAAAGTCTAAGAGAAGTCCTAAGACTAAGATGGAGGGGTTGAGAGCTCATTCTAAAAATGAGGTCAACATAATGTTAAGAGAATTTTCATTGATAAAGGGAGTTCTATCGATGTCTTATTTTACTTCACATTTCTTAGCATGAGCCTGGTTAGGGAAAGCTCCAACCCACTGCAGGACCATTATATGAGTTTGATAATCGCCCTGTGCGAGTGGAAGGGTAAATCACCCTTCCTGTTATCCTCGGAGAATTTCCTCCACATGTGATTCATTTAATTCAATTCATGGTGATCAAGCCAGATTCGTACAATGCTATCTTCGGAAGGCCCCTCCAATCAGATTTGGCATACTCCATATTTCTTAGCTTGGTTAGAGAAAAGCTCCAACTCATTGTAGGACCATTATATAGGTTTGATAATTGCCTTGTGCGAGTGGAGGAAATCACCTGTTGTCCTCAGAGAATTTCCTCAACAAGTGACTCATTCAATTTAATTCATGGTGGTCAAGTCAGATTTGACATACAACGTTATCTTCGGAATGCCCCTCCAATTAATTTTTGGTGTTGTTACTTTGGTATCTCATCTTAAGATGAAATTTTCAACCCCCATTGGAGTTGGAGTGGTCTGTGAAAATCAATAAATACCACAATCATGTACTCGGACAAGCTCACATCTTTGGTGACCTTGACATGAAAATTTTAATTTTTGAGATGAAGTACCCTAGAGAGCTTCACTTGTAAAAGATTTGCTCCCTGTTTCATTGTTAGATGACCAACCTCTGACGATTGCAAGTCGGATCTCGCTCAGATGAGCGAGGACAAAATAGACTTCTTGTGCAAAAATCAAGACATCTTTGCTTGGAGTCTAACATATATGCCTGGGGTCAACCCAATGTAATCATGCACTCCGTCAAGATTGATCCAACATTCAAATTGATCATCTAAAAGAAGCAAAGTTTTGCACCTGATCGCCTCCAAGCTATTGAACAAGAAGTTAACAAGCTCTTAGATGTAGGATTCATACGAGAAGTATATTACCGTACATGGCTAACAAATGCTATCATGGTTAAGAAAGCAAATGAAACTTGGAGAATGTGTATTGATTACATTGATCTCAATAAAGCTTGCCCGAAAGATAGTTTTTCCCTCCCCCGAATTGATCAATTGGTTAATGCTACATCTGAACATTAAATGCTCAATTTTTTGGATGTTTACTCAGGTTACAACTAAATAAAAATTGACCTAATGGATGAAGAATCCACATCATTTCAAACATATAAAGGTTCATGTTGTTACCAAGTTATGTCATTTTGGTTAAAAAAATGGTGCTATCTATCAACGTCTTATAAATAAGGTTTTTAAAAACCTCTTAGACCACACAATGGAGGAATATGTGGATGATATGTTAGTAAAAAGCTTAAAAGAATTGACTTAGAAATATGCTTTAACCTTCTTCGACGTTATAACATGCGACTTAACCCAACCAAATGTACATTTGGGGTTACGTCGAAAAAATTTCTTGGGTTCATGGTCACCCACCGTAGGATTGAACCTGATCCCAAGAAAATTAGAGCACTCAAAGATATGGCTCCTTTGAAGAATATCAAATAAATTCAACGCTTGAATGGATGAATTGCTGCCTTATCCCACTTCTTAGCCTGTTCTGGGGATAAATACTTATCATTCTTTAAAATATTAAAGGGAGCTAAAAATAATAATTTTTAATAGACTGATGAATGTCAAGCAACTTTTGAGCAACTAAGGGAATATTTAACATCTCCACCATTACTATCCAAGTCTATCCAAGAAGAGATGTTATACTTATATCTCATAGTCTCTTCCCACGTAATAAACTCAGTTTTAATGCGAGAAGAAAATACAATACAAAGATCAATTTATTATGTCAGCAAAATTCTCTCTAATATAGAAAGTCGTTATCCACTAGTAGATAAGATGGATTTGCTTTAGTTTTCTCAACGTAAAAATTGTGTCCATACTTCCAAGCTCACACCATTGGTGTTTATACCCATTTACAATTGAGGGCCATTCTACATAAACTAGAGGCATTTGGGAGGTTAATCAAATGGTCTATAGAATTGGAAGAGTTTGATATCCATTTTACTATAGGACAAGTCTCAAGTAAAACTTTATAGTGGAATGCCCCTCTAAATGAGCTATCTATTTCACCCCTTTTGTCTCCTCAATGGACCCCTATGTTGATGGAGCTCTAGAAAATACTGGTGTAGAAGCTAGAATCTTACTTATTTCCCCCCAACAGGATACCTTAGAGTATATAATTCACTTAAAATTCCCTACAACTAATAATATGGCTCAATATGAGGCTCTCATCACAGGGTTGAGACTTTCCATCGATTATGAAGCTCAAAACTTAATGATTCACACTAACTCTCAGCTTGTATCCTTCCAGGTTGAGCGAAACTTGAATAGTCATGATCCCCAGCTAGCACAATACCTCAACTTAGTGAAGTCACTTCTTGCCCATATCAAGATACATTAAATCATTCACATACTCAGAAAAATACTGAGTTGCTTGCTTGCTACCTCTGCTACTAAAGCTATTTAAGAGAAGTCATGTTGAGGAAATATATTTTCCTAGTATGCATGCAAGGGTCATGGATAATACAAGTAATTAATGAGAAAAAGAAACCTTCGTGGATGGACCCCATCCTGTCCTTTCTACAAGAAGGGACCCTTCCTGAAGATCCAACTGTTGCAACTCATCTCTGAAGGCAAGCTGCAAATTTTATTATTATCGAAGGAGAACTATACAAATGAGTTTTTTTTGGGCCATACCTTAAATGCCTCTCACCATTAAAGCCGATTATGTATTAAGAGAGGTTCACTCTAGGATATGTAGAGAACACTTAGGAGGAAGGGCACTAGCCCATTAAATTATAAGGCAAGGGTTCTATTGCCTATGATGAAGCAAGACACCTTGGAGTTCACAAAAAAATATGTGAGTTGTGAGTTGCACTCTAACCGCTCTCATACAGCACATACAGAGCTCTCATCCCTTCAAAGCTTGTGACCTTTTGCTCAATAGAGAATTGATATCATGGGACCTTTTTTAGTAGCATTAGGGCAATGAAAGTTTATCATTTTAGTTGTCGACTACTTCACTAAATGGTGGAGGCTGAACCACTCGCTAAAATTATAGAGGAAAACACTAAATAATTTGTTTGGAAAACTATATTATGTTGATTAGGTCTTCCTGCAAAGATCATCATCAATAATGGAACCCAATTTACTAGAAAAGTCTTTACATCTTTTTATAAAGATCTTTATATTCAGCTGTTGCATATGGTTGTAGCTCATCCTCAAACTAATGAATAACAAAATATACTCAAAGGGTTAAAATGCATCTCAAAGGCGGGGCACGGGTTGAGGAGCTCTCTAATGTTCTTTGGGCTTCACTACATCCCAAACTTCAGGTGAGACACCATATAATTTGTGTTTAAACAGCTATTATAGTAGATATCGGGATTCCATGTCCAAGAGTTTAATCATTCAATCATAATAGTAATAAAAAAAACTCTAAAAAACTTGACCTACTCCTTGAAACTTATGACATGACCCTACTTTAGACTGCTTCCAACCACCAAAGGGTAGCTTATCACTTCAACAGAAGAGTAAAACCCCGTCCCATCTATGTTGGTGACTTGGTCCTGTGAAGTCTTGAAGCTGCGGACAAAGGCCCTCAATGCAATAAGCTCTCACCTCTTTGGGATGGCCCTTATGTGGTTACAACTATGGTCATGTTAGGAACATTTAAGCTCAAGGATCTAGAGGGAAAACCTTACTCAAACTTAAAACACAGATAATCTTTGGAAGTATTATCAGTAATTCCTACTACATAATTATTGCAACTTTTATTTTATCTCGTTTGTCATTTCCTCTTCAACTCATATCTTTGTTAAAATTATCTTATGATTGTATCACCAACCTTATAGAGTAATGGGTTTATGACCTTTTCTTTCAAGTTTGTTGCATATAAACAATTTCCTTGATTTAATCCTCTCATTTTGAGGAATGCACAACTCACATTGTGTCTCAGTCGGGGAATGATCAATCTCAAGGGGATTTGATTGGACCTCTTACATACAAGTAAGAAATTAAGTAACACTTTGGCTAATACCCAGGACAGGTCAAAAAGTCCTTGATGGACATTCCATGGCCTCTTCCATACAGGTAAGACATCAAATAATATTTTGACTAATACCTAGGTGTGGTAAAAATATCTTCGCCCTCATCTATCCTTTTGAAGAGGCTAAATGAAAATAGAAATATAAGCCTTTTGTTTGGGACACCACGTAGATCCACAAATATTCTTATTAGGGTGATCGGGTATAACATTGATGAGAGGTGTATTATCTCAAAAGATAGAAGTCACCACCCTACAATGGACCTAATCACTGCAATAAGGACTCCTAAGGACAATGGGTCTGCATATATACTAAAGATTCTTCCCCTACTTTACATGGAAAAGTAAAGTAATGTTTATTTTAAATTGGGTTCATTAAGTTCTCTACAGGGGCAAGCCCCCATAGTTAATTACATTCTAAGAAAGGGAATTCTTTAAGAATACTCTTGATTAAGGTAAATGGTTGTTGTCTCCAAAGATTTTAATAGGTAGGACTATCAATCGATTAGTTTATTTTTGGCAAATCAAGTAGGATCGATCAAGAGGAGGGAGTTCTTATCGAAGCCAAATGGAGGTGAGTAGGGGATGTTTAGGATACTAGAAAGCCTAGTAAATATCCTAAACTATCCTATGATCGGGCTTTATATTTTTAAAATTGAGGAGAATTATTTATTTGAGTTGAATTTTTATTAGAAGTTTAGGGCTTATAATTTCACAATACAATGTTATGGAAATGCTTAAGAGGTGACAATTTATGCTTATGGCCCATAGAAGGGAGACGCAACCTTAGAACCTAAATCTAGGAAGCTTTGGCAAGGGCCAAAAGCACGACCTAAATTAAAGGTGAAAAATTCAATTTGCCTCACAAGAGAGGACAAACCACCCGACTGCTTAAACTTAAAATTGCCTGGGGGTGGCCACCAATTAACTCCTTTTATGATTTTAAATTCATGTAGGCTGAGTCATATGTTTATGCAAGATAGCAAGGTTGTTATTTATTTAGAAAGAGACTAAGTCCTCAAACTCACTCCCTAAGAGACTAGATCATGTAAGAGCGTGAAAAATGATCTAGATCTAATGCAAAATATATTACATTTTACTTTTATTTTTAGATAATCATTTGACTCAGGCTTATAGGATTCATATGTATAATGCATGAGAAGTAAGATTATTGGCCAAAATCAGCAAGAATGGAGGAGGTGTGTTTCCACCATGGCTCTCAAAGGTCAAGCCAAGTTTCTCTGGCAAAGGTGGAAGCCCTCCATTCAAGAGTGAAATAAGAAGCTTTTGTGCATGATGTTATAAAAGAAATACTCATCTAGCTAAGGGGTTGCTAATTTTATCTTGATTTATAGCCTAAACTTTAGGTGAGGTTATGATTTATTTATTTTAATTTTGAATTGATTAATTTGGTAGAAGATTTATTTTTTTCTAAGAGCCTAATTGTCATCTAGGCCATACATCAAAGCAAGGATGAAAATAGGAAAACATGCCATTTCTAATGCATAAGCTAAACAAAACATCAAACATTTTATAAAGCTAACATAAAAGAATAAAAGGCTAAGTGTGGTCGCATAAACCCAAAAATAAATTGGATAGTCGAGCTCTACCCTTATACAACTCAGATTATAAATGAATTAATTACAATTAAGCAAGGAATTCATGTTATGTGGGTCTTCTTCATTCTTCTTTCTTCTTTCTTCTTTCTTCTTTTGGTTCCTTCTTTTGAATGGTTGGAATGTGGATGCTTCAAAGGCTTCACATGGTACATAAGACATAGTCTCATAACCAATGTTCATCCTAATCCCCCATAATAATCATTCCAAAATCCTAATTATAAAATTACATGAAAAGGAAAAAGTAAATCTAACTAAAACCTACAAAATAGATATTAGCTAAACAAACCACACATTCCTAAGCATGTATATAAACAAATTGGACTTAGCACTCCACACATGGGTAACCAAGTCCATATGACCTATTTTAGATTATGCTTAAGGGTATAAGCAACATGCACAGTAAAAGCAGTTACATTTTTATTAAAGCAACTCCTTACTAAAGATAATGATTAGACTAAATCATCCTACCATTCATTCTACACATATATACCATAACATCTAGACTAAAATATCACATCACAAAATAAAAGCAAACATCAAACCATGCACCGCCCTAACATAGGACTATAGTGACTTAGCTAATGTGTGTGTGTAAGGTTTGTGTGGTATGCTTAGCTAGGATTTAAAGTTAGGATTTTCTAAGTGTGAAAAGGTTCAACTTAGAAGGGTGATCTCATTTAAGTTGTTTAGTTGATATGGGTTGATTTTATTTGATGATTTGATTTGTTTTGAATGAACCTACTTAATTACTAAAGGTTGTAAAGAGAGGAAAAGAAGAGAACTTCTCTTTCCTCCCTACCTTAAGTGATTTCTAAAGTAGATTCATTAATGATTTTTGTTTAGTGAATATTTTATTATGCATTTTAATTAATCATATGTTTAGATTTTCTCTAAAAAAATCTATTCAAAAAGAAAGGTATTTTAAGATTAAGTAAAGTGAATTACTATCACAAAACACACAACTTTTTATTTCTTTCCCACATGTGTATCATGCACATGAATGAAACCTAAGCATATCTATACATGCGATGCATTTATTTACACAATGCATGATGCTAAGGAATATAGAAGAAATATAAAATATATAAGTAGTACAACATCATTTTGTAAAAGTGAAATAAAGGTTAAGTAAAACCTACTTAGACTATATATCACTTTTCTTAAATGCATGTACAAAAGAAATGCATGGAAAGAAATGCTAAGTGAGTTTTAAGAAAATTTGAACTTTATGATGCATAATTTTCATTAAGTAAAAAGAGTTTTATTTACTTTTCATATGCACACATGTATGTATGAAAGGCATAAGTGAGTACTCATTGTTAGCTAGGGTACAAATTTAAAACCCTTAAACCTTCAATTGTCAAGACTAATATACCACTTTCCTTAAATACAAGCATATGTACAAAAGAAATGAATAGAAGAAAGATGCAAAATTTGTACTTATGTTTGGACTTGGTTATGTAATTTATATGTGTAAGTGTAAGGATCTTTCTTAAGTCATAACATGGAAGAGGATAAGAATAGATTTAAGCAAGTATTATATTCTTTTAAAAGAACTATACACTTTGCAAATCTTATTCAAATCCATATTAAGGAAAGAAAAGGAAGCAAACATAAGTATTTTATATTCACATGCAAGCTTATAAATAAACAATAAGTAGCACACTTTCAGTTTTAGGTATTTGATTCATAGATTTTGAAAATAGTTTTGAATTTAATAGTGATAATAACCACTCATATTTTTTACTTTAGCCAAAATATGCAATTTGACATAAAGAAAATATTTCATTTTGAATTTGATTTTAGAAAAGCATGATTGCATGATTCTCATATGACATACACATTTAACATGCTATGAAAGAAATAAAGTGATGTAAGCATGTAATTTCATTCACTCTAATTAATTCTTAAAGACAATCTTATGAAGTAAGATCATTTAAAGAGAATCAAAAGTTGTTTAAAGATATTTTCATTTTATTTTGAGTTTGATTTGAATTATAAAAGTGTGAGAAGGTTTACTGGTCCTTACTCATTCCCACGTGTGTGTATTATTTTAATTTAATTTTTAGGTGATTAGATTAATTTTATGCTTTGGTTAGATTAAGGTGTAGATTAAGTTCATTAATTATCCTTTACCTATACCACTTTAACATATTTAATCAAATAATTATGAGCCAATGTATAAAATGCATCCTAGAAAAGAAAGGTACATAATGCAATTGGCTAACAATTAATAATTTTTAAGCTAAAGGGTTTAATTTAAGTACTTTCATAACCTTTCCCACACATATGGGTTAGGTATGATTTCCTTAAGTTTACTTAAGTTATTGAACACCTAAGTATCTACCCAAGAAGGATTGATTAAGATTAATTTTGGTTTTGAGAATTTGATTTGATTAATTAAGTAGATCATCTGGATAAAAATTTGGATTAAGGAAGAAAGGGGGTTTAAGGAATAGCTTAAGGAGAATATCCAAAAAATCATTCCATAAACCTCTAATCACTTAAACAAAATTTAATTAACTTAATCAAGGAATTAATCCACTGTTCACATGCTTAATTAAGCTTAATTACATTAAGAGAGTGATTAGGAGTTCATTAATTAATTTTTCTGATTAACTCATTAATAAATTCCAAGAAACTTAGTGGAGGTAGAAGTCATCTCACTAAACATGCTTGAGAAATTTGGAATTAATTAATGAAGTCATTAGGGAGTAATTAGGGTTATTAAGTTTTCAAATAAACTCTAATTGAGGAAAATCTACTATTCAAATTCAATTAAAAATAATTTTATTAGATTTTCCTCTAATTTATCTTTAAAATGAACCTGCATTTATATTTTTTGGATTTTCTATAATTAGTTATGAATTTTGTTAATTTATTTTGTTAAAATAAACCATTTGACATTCAAAATTCAATATATTTTAATCCAAAGGTCATTTTGACTTGAAATTTTTATGGTAGGTGTATTTTAACATTAATTTTAATCTCTGAAATTTTCAACTTAATCTAACATGTATTTTTGGTTTAATTAAAGAAATTTAATTTTTATAAAAACTCAAATTAAGCTCACAAAACTCAGTCAAATTTGGGGATTTTGATTTTATTGGATTCCTCTCAGAAAGAGGAATCCAAAGATTCCTCATTTGCAATTTTTTTTATTTAAGTATTTTATTTTCAATAAATTTTGAATTGTAATTTAATTTAATGGTGTCTGTGTTGCGGTAATATGCGAAGCAACGTCCAGCATGAGCGATGCTGGCTATTGATGTAGATGGGGCGTCGAAGCGGTCATCGTCGAAAATGGGTCACGCCATGGTGAATGTTGAGCGTCAATAAATCAAGCGTAGATGCCGGATTGCATCGAGCGTCCAAGTTTGATCGCGCGATCCATGCGATCCGTCGAGCCGCAATCCGTGAACCATGGGATCGGATGGCGGCTGTAGCCCACCGACGATGAACAGTAAAAATAATTTTTTTAAATGAAAAAATGGGATTTTTAAGTGAAAACTTGTCCAAATGGACTCATTTTCGTATCGATTCGCACCAAAAAATTTCTATTTTCTAATTGGGATGATTTAAAGTAAAAATGTGAGATTATCTAGGGTAGATTCCTAAAATCACCTATCACAAAATAAAAGATCCTAAGGCTGACTATGGTTTTTGAAGGTTACCTCACTGGGGATGATTTCCAATGGAAGTGGTGACTCGGACTCAAGTGAGGGAAGAAGCATGGGGCTGAGATCCTCCTTCACATCAAAATGAAGTTTCTCAGATCATCATTTCCTCACCAAAATCCACTTAGTTTTGAAGTATTTCTCTCCAAAATAAAGTGGGGGTGATTGCTAATGGCTTTGGGAGCTCTAGGAGAGGGAGAATGAGAGGAATGAGGGTTTTCTTCAGCTACTAAAGCCTTAGAATGAAAAGTCAAGTCAAATGAACTAAAATCCACTTTTTGTTTAAAATTTTGGCTCCAAACGCATGTCACTTGGCTTGGGGTGGTTGGGAATGGAAGATAATTATCCTAGTTGGTTCCCTATGATTTGCTAACACATGGAAAGTGGCTGCCATGAAGGACAACTGGGTGTCCTAGCCAAGGGGAGGTGAGTGTCCTTCATGCAAAGTGTTCCAATGGGAGAGGTGAGGTGATTTCACCTCCCCATGAATCATGGCTGCCCCAACCACTCCTTGGGTCAAAAAATCAGTGTCCTTGGTGCCTATGTGGACCAATGGATGAGTGCCAAGTAGCCAAGGAAGAGAAATGACCACTTGGAAAAGTGTCTTTTCTCATGGAATGCCCTTGACCCAAGGGGAAAGTGGTCATTTGATATTGAATTTGATTTGGGAAGATTTGAAATGATTCAAAGTAAGTTGGACCAAATTTCATGTCATTTGAAGTTCATTTGATTTAATTTATTAATTTGATCGGGTCAAAATGGGTTAGATTGACTAATTGGTCAAATTTGGGCAAATCAAAGTTGGGTCAAGTTCAACTGACTATTTGGAGCATATTGGTTCAATTGGTTTCCATTAATTTGGATTAATTTGGATTTAATTTGGATATTGGCCAATTTGATCCTTTAGGTCAATTTGGGCTAAGTTGACCGATTTGACCCAATTGACCAAATTGGCTTGAATCATGGCTTGGATTAGGTTTGTTTGATCATTTGAAATGGATTGGTATCTTTGTTTCCAATCAATTTGGTTTATGTTTGATTTTGACTTGATTTGACCTTTTAGGTCAAGTTGGGTTCATAGTCAATTGGGCTAGGTTGGGTCTAGTTGGCCAATTGATAAAATTGGGTTTAATTAAGTCTTTGGTCAAGTTCAATAATTAATTTGGAGTGAACTTAAGCCATTGGTTACAATCAATTTGGTTTATGTTGCAATTTGGCTAGTTTGGGTTCATATGGGTTAAAGGGTTGATTTGGTCAACGGGCTAAGTTAACTTGGTTTGACCAAATTCATGACAATTGATTATCCTATGATGATCAAAAAATATAACATGAAGTTTGGATTGGATTAATTAACTTTGATTTGGATTGAATTAAATTTTGGTTCATGTAGGTCAAATTGGCCACTTTGGGTCAAGTGAGCCAATTGGGTTTAATTGGCTTTATCAAGACTTGATTCAAGTTTGGTTGAACTCACATATAAATTTATGATTGAAATATAAATCCATTTGCAAGAGATCTGGAGTAAAATGGTTTTGATCCATTTGATAATTTCAAGTCAAAGGATGAACATGAGTTTGACTTGGGTTTGATTTTTGAATTTAGTTTTGGTTTGAGGATTGAAGTTTATGTTTATATTTGGATTCATTATTGAAGAATTGATTGAATCATGAAGAAAAATCAAGGGTTCGGCTTTATTTGAATTTGATTTGGCTAAGTTCAAGATTTGACTTGAAAGACTTAGGTTAGATTTTGGTTGAATTTGAGTTTGAGTTTTGAATTTGGTTTTGGATGTTTGAATTTATATTTCATTTATATATGTGAATATAAATGAAAATATAAATGGGTTATGAGAAAATTTCATGAGTTTGAATTGATTTGAACATGATTTAGCCTAAGTCCTTAAGAGGGAATTAAAAGGGCTTAGGAAAGATTTTGAATTTGGATTTGAATTTTGGATTTAGTTTGATTGAATTAAATTTATATTTAATTTATATATGTGAATATAAATGAGAATATAAATGAGTTATGAGAAAATTTTATGGATTTGTATTAATTGATTCAAGGTTTGATTTGGAGTTGAGGTTGATATGAGTTTGGAGTTGATTTGAATTTGACTTGAAGGAAGGAAGTGAGGAGTTGGTTCAAGCTATAGGGTAGGCAAATTTTCCCAACACCCCTAAGGCATGACCTATTCCTATGGCTAACTCTTCTAAGTCTCTAGGGCTAGGTTAAGTGTCCACCTAATCACTAGATGTGTCTTAAGACTATGGAATTTTTAAAGTCTAAGAGAAGTCCTATGTCTAAGATGGTGGGGTTGAGAGCTCATTCCAAAAATGAGATCAACAATGGCCAATAGGTGTGGTGTGACTAACAAAGAACACCGCACGTATTGGTGTTGACCAAAATGATCAACAACACCAAACGATCACAAGCACTAACAGAGAAAATCTACTCCTAACCCGTGGTGTAGAAGGAATCCATAGCTTAGTGCAATGTGGCTTTACTTATGTCGAGGACATAAGAGAGGGAAGGAGGAATCTACTATGGATAGAGTATGTGAACCTTTCACTAGGAAAATAGGTTCAAATCATCCACAAGGGGATGAGAGGTTTGATTTGATTTGAGTATCGCTGGAGAAAATTTTGATTTGATTTGTTAAGTTCTGATGGAGAAGTGGGTTGAATTTGTTTCAATTTGTTGTTTGTTTAATTGTGTTTATTTTGACTCCAAGGATAGACAAGTGAACTCTCTACTGGGGAGGCAAGTTCAAGTCATCCGCAAAGAAGGAAAGGTTGTGAAATCCACTGAGAGATTAAAATTCTAGATCTGCCGGGGAAGAGGGTTGAATTTATTTTGTTTGACTCTTTTGATTTGTTTTTATTTTAAATGCTGAGACGGAGATGACCTACACAGCCTAAAATCTACCAAACACATAGTAGGACTAGCCAACCAAAGGGGATTCCTTTCAAGATACAAATGTAGAAAAGAAAGCATAGTAGATTTACATCCTCCAAAGTAGGGACCAATCGGTGATCCATTGCGAAAAACAACCTAACCAACCTAGACTATTGAGAATGCCACTTAGGGACTTAGATCAGCTCAAGGATAGTCAAGAGTAATTTCATTTTTAGTTATTTTGATAGATCCTATCAGTTTGTGATGGATTGTACTGAGTAGGGGTCGCAATGGCCTTGGGCTAACTCAGATACCAATCTAAAGGGAAAAGTCTACCAACCATAAGGTAAGATTAACCAACCAGAGGGATGCCTTTCAGTGTGCAATGGCCAAGTTAGGAAGAAAGTACGAAGACTCGTATCTTCTAAAATAAGGAACCACTAGGGTGATCGGTTGCTTTGGGAAATAAATTGAGCCTAACCTAGGGATAACTATTGAGTGAATATCATTGGGTGGACTTAGATTAGCTCAAGTATAGTCAAAGATTAATTTTATTTTTAGTTTATTTTGATGGATTTTATTGGTTTGCGATGGATCACACTGAAAAGGAGCTTATATTAGACTAGACCTATCTCAGATTTACTGAACCAAAGGGAGTAGCTTCTCGTCTGATGGGAGAACTATCCAACCAAAGGAGTGTCTTTAGGTTTGCAATGATTAATTTAAAGGAAGAAAGATCAAGGACTCACATCTTCCACTACAAAAGACCATTGGACTCTTTGAAATCAACCCAACCTAAGGCCTGGTTTGTGATACATGCTAAAAGAATGCTTTATAGTCTTACATCTTCCAAAGCGTAATGTCTGGGTAACGCCATGGAAAAATAGATTGAACCCATCTGACTATGGAGTGAGTACCCGGGATTTATCTCAACTCGTGTAGCAATTTCTATAGGGAGTTCTCACGACACCGCCTAAAGATAGATGCCCGCTAGGAAAAGGGCCCTTTGGGGGCATGAATTCCTAATCCACAAGCGAATTAATTTGTTTATTTAGTTTGTTTATTTATCATGGACCCTGTTAGTTTATGAGGGATCAAACTATGAAGGAGCTTATGTCAACCTAAACCTATCTCAGATTTACTGAACCAAAGAAGAATCGCACATCAATAAATTTTCAACCACGGGGTGGGTCTACTAGAAAGGGGACCCATCCAACAAGAGTAACCGTAGTGTCTAAATGAGGTTGCAAAGGATGTAATCCAAATAAAGTGCTCGCAAGGGATGGGGCCACTGAAGGCTTAATCCAAAATGCTAGATAAGATGACATGGTTGGTCATATATCAAATAGGTATTCGGTGGCAAACTTAAGGAGAAAGCATGGGGACTTACATTTGCCAAGAGTGGTGGATCCACTGAGTGAGTCGCTGTCAACATAGTGAACATTAACCAATTTAAGGTGCTCATCAATTTGCAACAATCAGCCTAGGAAGAAAGCTCGGGGACTCACTTCCTAAGCGAATCAATTGTCGATAGTCTCTCAATAGTTCCATCTGACCTAGGGAGACTATTGAGCGAATGCCACTGGAAGACTTATATCGACTCAAATGTAATCAAGAGGAAAGGAGCTTCTAGGGGACTTATCCTAAACCTTAAATATACTCGACCTAGTTAGATCATGATGATTAGTTCAAGAAGAAAGCTCGAAGACTCACATCTTCTTAAACAAAATCAACACGAGACTAGTAGTGAAGTCTACCATACTAACAAGGTGCTCAAGGCACTAGTCAAGGAAGAAAGCAGACTCATATCTTCCAAACAAAGAACCACTAGGGTGACATACTAGCAAGGTAGCATGTAAACCCGACCTAGAGCAGCTAATGAGTGAGTTCCATTAGGGCCTTGCTCTCACATCAAAAATAACCCAAGATAAAAGATATGTGTTTGTTTTTGTGTTCGTGCTAAAGGGAATAGGATGCCTCATAGGGGACTCTTACACCTACCTTAAACATACTGGGGATTTTGATGAAATGGTGCCACAGATGTCAACCGGGATTCCCATTAAAGAAGGATGCCGCTTGGGTTCTCTCACACCTAACTTAGTTGTGCTAATCGAAATAAGATACCTCTCGGGTTCTCTTACACCTATTCAAATAGCACAGGGATTCATGTTGTGAAAGAGGGAAAGGATGCCACTGGGGGACTCTTACACTTACCCTAAACACGTTGTGGTAGATTCACAAGACAAGCAAACAACGCTTTCGAAAAAAGAGAAGATTTTGATGAAATGGAATTAGATTTTTGTTTACTGATAGAATTGTTTTCAGACATGATTTTTATGGGTAATATTTCTTCAAATAGAGCCCATTAATTGGAAGCATCGAGTGTTCCCCTTTATAATCAATAAGTTGATAAGATCCTCCTTGGTAAGGCCTTCTCTATAGTGGGCCTTCCCAAGTGGGTTCAAACTTGCCTCTCATCTTTTGACAACAATTGATTTCTCCTAGACTAACACAAGTTCTCCTACTAAAAGACCTAGGAACACCTTGTGAGCTTGAATCATTTTGGCCTTGTATGACTTGGAGATGCACGCCATACTTCTCCTCCAAACCTTCGAGATCATCTAACGCAACTTTGCTCAGAGTGATCTTGCTACCCAATGCTATCCTTAGTGATGGGAGTTGGACTTCTAAAGGTAGAACACTGCACATACACCAAGGAAAAGGGGTAGATTTGGAGTTCTGATGTGGTAGGCCCACAAGGCTTCAACCAACTGTTCATTCCACTGTCGCTTGTTATCATTAAGAGTCTTCTTTAATATTTGGATGAGGGTTTTGTTGAATGCTTCTACTAAGCAATTTTCTCTAGGGTAGTAGATGGTGGAGTATCTCTAATATATACCATGTCTTTTGGTGAAGCTGTTGATCTTGGTATTTTTGAATGCAGTACCATTATCAAATATAATTCATCGAGGCACTCCGAACCTATATATGATATGATTTCTTAAAAAATTGAAACACATGCTAAGCTATTACCTCTTTGAGTGGGATTGCCTCCACTCACTTGGAAAAGTAATCGGTGGCAGCTAAGATGAACCGATGACCCTTGGAAGAAGGAGGATCGATAGAACCCACAATGTTGGTATCCTAACACTCAAATGGCCATGAGGACAATGTAGGGTGTAGAATATTAGGTGGTTGATGTAGGATCACACCATGTACCATTAATCGATGGCATCTCCTACATCCATCCATGTAAATCATCAAGGCTAGTAATATCCTAATCTTTTGATCTTCTCTTCATCGGACGAATACTCACTCATGAGACTGAATGTACCTCGATTATAATGTCACGGGCTTCATGTTTGTCTAAATAATGTAACCATAATTGGTCAAAGGACTGTTAATACAAGGTGCCATCAATGAGAGCATATGAGAGAGCTCTCTATTTCATCTGATGGGCTTATGACTTTTCTTGAAGTAGTTTGTCGGTGTTCAAATAGTTTATGAACGGTTGCCTCTAATCCAGCTCCTTATCCTTATAGGCAACGATAACCTCTCCTTCAAGAGAAAGTCTCTCGATGAGTTCAGCATCAATAAGGGATAAGACTTGTCTATTTTAGACCCTTATTGGAATGGACTCATCTTCCTGCCAATTTGGCCAAAGCAGCTGCCATCTACTACATTCTACTTGGGAACCTTGTAGATGGTGATTTTGAGAATTTGGGCCAACAACTTCATGGTATACTCGTGGTAATGACGAAGCTTGGGTTTGAGAACCTTGTATGACCCGACAATCTGGTTGATGACCAACTGAGAATCCCCAAAGATGTTGATGCCCTTAACACTGATAGTGATGGCTAACTCTGGACCCCCAATCAAAGCCTCATACTCGGCTTCATTGTTGGTGCAGGGGTTGGAAAGATAGTATGAGAATTTCATCACATCACAGTTTGGAGTTAGGAGAACTATTCCTACCCCTACCTTTCCTGGAAGAGTAGATCGTGATGCTTCTCCTTTATGAAAAGAAGTTGCACCATCAAAATACATCTCCTATCAGTGGTTTTTGGCCTCCCCTAAGTTCATGATTTGTTCATCAGGGAGATCGTCACTAAGCGGAGAATCACCAAGAAGTAGGTGTGCTGCTAAGAAATATGCTATTTCTTGTCCTTACCGCACGAGGTACCAATGTGATATCAAACCATGAGAGAGGATCACCATCGTGCCAAACGCCGATAGAGAGTTGTGTCAAGAGAGATACAGTGATTGGTTCTAGAAATCAAGTCCACCTTATGAGAAAGTATAATGCCATAGCTTTTGGGAGGCAAAGATCAAAGGCAATATTTCTCAATGATGGATACTTCGCCTTCAACAGAATCGATGACCGAGGTAGGTAGAGATTTCTCCTTCCTTCGCTTCAGAGCACCAAGAAAGTCATCCAATGGAGTAGTGTAAGGGATGAGTGGCCTGCCTAGGATAGGGGCTGCTAGAACTGGAAACTTCACCAAATAGTGCTTGATGTCTTTAGGGCTGTCAAAATAGCTTGTTGTTCATGAACAGATCATGGTTGGCTCAAAAATTAGCTCATGTTTAGCTCATTCATTAAAGTAACAGTCGAAGATGAACAAAAAATTTTTGTTCAAATTTGAAATGTGTCGAACACTAACAAATGGAACTATTCTCTAAAAGCTCAAACGGGCCTCACGATTCCTCGATTGTGTTACATCATTACTTGGATATTTATGTTTGGCTATTCGACTTCTCCGAGCAATTCAAATTTCATTATTTTGCTTAAGTCTTTCCTGCCTTTCAATGGCGAGCAATTTGAGCATTCGTGGCCTAGTTCTTTTGCCTCTGAGCCTCTCTACCTCTGAGTTCTCCAATCTCCACTTCTCTACATCCCTCGACTTTGAGCATCCGAGTAGTATGCACTCTACAATCCCTTCCTCCCGAGTCCTGCCTCTCAGATTTCTCTCATTCTTGCATCACTATGTGGCGTCTTGAGCAAGTGGAGACTGTGGAGTCGTGAATCTGATCCTCTGTGGCACTGTTCCTCTCTCTCATTCTCATTTCTTTTAGTCATCTGATGCTCTGACTCTTCTTTGTGATTTCTTTTACTTTTCAACTCTATTAACTATTAATAGGATTAGTAGCAGTGCTCGACCCACTTAGGTATGCCAGTCTCACAGATCTCTGTGACCTTTCACCAATTTATGCTTATTGCGATTATATAATTTTTTTAAGAGCATGACTCTTCTATTGTATGAAAGCCTCTATTGGTTGTGATTCTTGTGAATATGTGAGACTGTGATGTTGTTTAGTGTTTACTGTTAGTGTTTAGTTTCAATGTGTTGCATACTTGCGTTGTTCGTTCCATTTGGTTTCTTCAAAGTTCAAAGTAAGTTAGGCTTTGCAGTCAAAGCAACAACAACCAAGTAGGCAAGTAGCCAATAATTCCAGGAAAAAAAATAACAACATTACAAGTATATAATAGTACCATTCACCAAAATGTAGAACAACCCACTAGAAGTAAAGTGGATACAAAAGAAGGCACTTAATAGTTTTAATTAATCAATCCAAAAAAATAGTTCTAATCAAAGGAAAGAGGCTGCAAAAAAGGAATCATTTTAGGTCCACCAAGAAGTGAGAATAGGCTGAATAGCCAAACAAATTATCAAAGTACCAAACCTAAAAGAATCAACAAAAGCAACCATCAATGGCTGGATAGAAATGAAACAAAACATAATAATAAGTCAAAATCCTCTAATGTCATATCATAGCAAATACTCAATCACATCTAACAACCAATAGGCTATCTATTATAAGAAGTTATAAACTTGTAATCTTGTAGATTTAAAACAACAAAGCAGCAGTTGAATGAAAACAATAAAATAGCAAAACAATATAGAATAAGAACTCAAGTGTGAAGGTGTAGTGGAAAGTTCGGGTAGTGGACAACAATTGAATAAAAAGATAGGAGTTTTTTGTAGCTAATTGTAAGCTCTACAACTAGTAATGCTTGAAGTATGCTTTATAACATCCTGAGTCCCAAGCAAGAAAAAGGATCATATATTCATATGCTTTTACATTGATATTTGATGATTATTTATTGTTTCTTTTTTTACCAAATTATTTTGGAAAAAAATAGATGATTTAAATAGCCATTAGCCAATTAACTAATTTTCTAATAATCTTCTTATTTCTATTATAATGAAGCTCACCCTCCTTTTATTATAAATGATATTCATCCTTGCAATTTTGATTATGCAAAGCTTCATTGCAATGTATTATGTATTCTAAACTCTTATATATATGAATGCATTATTTTTAACATATTTGTCATTTAACACATGATGTTTGGAATTATTCATAGTTTACATACAACATATGTCATTATTTGAGCATTCCCAGCCTGCATCAACTAGTGAGGTACCACTAGTTGATATGGAACATTTGGAAGACAGTCATAATCAAGCATCTAAACAAATTGTTAAGAGTACTAGCACTATACCAGAGGCGCAAGATAAAAAATCTAGAAGAGAAAGTCTAGTGTGGGAGTACTTTGTAGAGGTTAAAACTATGTCTAAGGATGTTGAGATTCCTTGCTTGTAATTTATGTCTTGTGGAGTTAAGTTCCAAAAATAAAAAATTCTTAGACATGTTAGAGATTGTGATAAAATTAAATCAAAAGGTAAACAAGTTATTGATTTATCATATAAAAGATAGAAGCGAATTTCTCCCCAATTGATATTGCTAGTGAATTTGGCATTTCTATTTTTCATGATCCTAAACATTATGATCAAAGAGAGGTTAGAGAAATTATTGCAAGGATGATTATTGTCCATGAATATCATTTTCTGATGGTAGAGCACACTTGGTTCAATATCTTATTGAAATATTTGAATCATAACTATGAAAGTGTGTTTAGAAATACCATAAAAATGATTGCATGCGGATTTAAAATGTTGAGAAAGAAAAACTTAAGACTTATCTTAGTGGTGTTCAGAGAGTTTCATTAACATCAGATTGGACATCTAATCAATAGGGTATATGTATTTGACTATTCATTTCTTTGATTTGTCATGGAAGATCTAGAAAAGGATTATTAATTTTATTTAATTTGACCTCCTTATACTGGGACTTTCATCTGTGAGGCTATATGTGACTATTTTTTAGAATAGAATCTTTAGGATAAAGTCTCCACAATTACTCTTGATAATGCCAGTAACAATGATGTTGCAGCATCTTACCTTAAAAATAACTTTGATTCAAGAGAAAATTATTTTGTATCATTTTTTTTATATCGTTGTGCACATATATTGAATATAATGGTGCAGGATGGTTTGAAAGAAGTGCATGACATAATTTATAATATAAGGGAGTCAGTTAAATATTCAAAAAATCTCCTACAAGGCTACACAAATTTGTTGAGATTGTAGAACATTTAGGTGTACCTACATTACGGTCTCTTTGTATTGATGTGCCAACACGTTGGAATTCAACTTATATGATGCTTGAGTCTGCTTTTATTTATCGTACTGTCTTAACTCATTATGTAGCTAGAGATTCAAATTACAAGTGGGTATCACTAGATTCTGATTAACTGAGGTATAAAAAAATCAGAAAGTTCTTATCAATTTTTAATAATGTCACTCAAATAATTTCTGGCACATCATATCCAACATCAAATATTTTTTTGCCAACTGTAATGCATGTTAAGAAGCTTTTCTGGGAAGAATCTAGATCTGAAGATGAGTATATGAGAAAAATGGCCACAGTTATGAAAATAAAATTTAATGAATATTGGGGGGAGTGTAACCTACTAATGTATATTACTGCAGTTCTTGATTCTTGTTTAAAATTTAAATTCATTTCATTCACATTTCCTAAGATCTATGAACCACATGAACTTGATTCTCAAGTTATATTCGTTGAGAAAGCTCTTTGAGAAATACATGTAATATGTGCTTCTGAGAGTTCTTCTATTACTGCAATGAATGAATCTATAAATGTGGGATTTTCTTCTTTGAAGTCTGTTATAGATCCCCTTGACACATCCTAATTTGATTGTATGTTGGGTTTTAAAGATTTTGTTATGTCATCTGGCTCCATACATCCTATTAAGTCTGACTTGCAGGTGTATCTTGAGGAAGGGTTATTTGTTTGAATACTGAGCAATTTGATATTTTGGAATGGTGGAAGATGAACACATTGAAATATCCATGTTTGTCTAGGATGGATTGTGATATTTTATCAATTCCAATAATGATTGTTGCTTCTGAATCTGCATTTAGTGCTGGTGGAAGGGTGCTAGATGATTATAGAAGTTGTTTATCTGCCAAGATAGTTAATGCATCTAATTCGATTTGATCATCCCAAATAAATGCTAAAACACCATTGGTAAGTGCTTCATTGCTTCAATATAGTTCCATGCAATTTAATATTGTTATTCCATTGTATCTATTTTGAATTTTAATATTTTTTTAATTTTCACAACAAGAAATATTGGAGGAGGAAAATTTGGGTGTTCCCTTGGGTGATTCATAAGCAAGAAGCCAACAATGCCTTTTTTGCTATTATTCTACTAATCATTTGAGGATTTCATATACATTTAATTGCAAATACTTTTCATATTTTTATTTTATATATTATAGACTTATCGATGATGTATGCTTACTTCGGGTTGATTTAAATTTATGAATTACTGTGTAATATTATTCCATTCTAATTATTATTTTTTTGCAGAAGAATTATAGGAGTATGGCTATGATGATTTAAAGTGCTCAAATAAGTAAATATTGATTCATTTCATTTCCTTCATTTTGGTTTGTCATTATTGCTTGTAACCCTATAGAGGATTGAAATGTTGGTAAAATATGAAATTTGAGCAAATATTTTTTTTATTGATCCTTTATGGTTTAGATGCATGCAATTTATCAACCGTATATGGGATTTTAAGATGATGATTGATGAGTATCAAATACTTTTATGTTCTAACCTTTGTCTCTCTATATTTGGAATGACATGTTAAAGTTAAATGTGAAACCATATAGAGTGTACGATGTTATGTCATTGTCATATCACATATGTGTTATAATTAATTCTGAGCCTCTCTAGTTTCAAAACTCTTATATTTTCATTCAACTGTCATCACCTTTGCCCACTACAGTTCTATCATTCTATGTTGTTTTGTTATTTTTCTATTTTCATTCAACTACTATTTTATTATTTTAAATTTACAACTTCTTATAATAGATAGCTCTGTTGGCTGTTAGATGTGATTGAGTATTTGCTATGCTATGGCATCAAGGGATTTTAGCTTATTATTGTATTTCATTTCATTTCTATCCTGCCATTGATGGTTTCTTTTGTTGATTCTTTCAGAGTTTCAGGTTTGGTACTTTGGTTGACTGTTCAACCTGTTCTCACTTTTTGGTGGACCAAAATGGTTTCTTTTTTGGCAGCCTCTTTGCTTTGATTAGAACTATTTCTTCTAGATTGGTTAATTAGAATAATTAATTGCCTTCTTTTGCATCCTCTTTGCATCTAGTGGGATGTTCTACATTTTAGTGAATGATGCTATTATATTATTGTTATGTTATAGCATCATAAGGATTTTGGCTTATTATTATGTTTGATTTCATTTCTATCTAGCCATTGATAGTTGCGTTTGTTGATTCTTTCAGGTTTGGTACTTTGTTAACTTGGTTGGCTGTTCAGCCTGTTCTTACTTCTCAGTGGACCTAAAATGGTTCCTTTTTAGCAGCCTCTTTGCTTTGATTAGAACTATTTTTTCTAGATTTGTTAATTAGAACTATTAACTGCCTTCTTTTGCATCCTCTTAGCTTACAGTGGGTTGTTCTATATTTTGGTAAATGGTGTTGTTGGATTATTGTTATGCTATGGCATCAGAAGGATTTTGACTTATTATTGTGTTTAGTTTCATTTCTATCTAGCCATTGATGATTGGTTTTGTTGATTCTTTTAGGCTTCAGGTTTGGTACTTTGATAACTTGGTTGCCTATTCAGCCTGTTCTCACTTCTCGGTGGACCTAAAATGGTTCCTTTTTTGCAGCCTCTTTGCTTTGATTAGAACTATTTTTTATGTATTGGTTAATTAGAACTATTAAGTACCTTCTTTCGCATCCTCTTTGCTTCTAGTAGGTTGTTCTACATTTTGATGAATGGTGATGTTGTATTATTGCTATGATATGACATCAGAGGATTTTAACTTATTATTGTGTTTAGTTTCATATCTATCCAACCATTGATGGCTTTTGTTGATTCTTTTAGGTTTGGTACTTTGGTAACTTGGTTGGCTATTCAGCCTATTCTCACTTCTTGATGGACCTAAAATGGTTTCTTTTTTGCAGCCTCTTTATTTTGATTAGAACTATTTTTTCTGGGTTAATTAGAATTATTAAGTGCCTTTTTGCATCCTCTTTGCTTCCAGTGGGTTGTTCTATATTTTGGTGAATGGTGATGTTCTATACTTGTATTGTTGTTATTTTTTTCTAGAATTGTTAGCTACTTGCCTACTCGGTTGTTGTTGCTTTGACTGCAAAACCTAAGTTACTTTGAACTTTGAAGGTTGCTTACTTGCTTTTGTTGTTTTTATCATTCTATGGGAATCATGGGATTGATTGGCTCATTGGTTGTTCTAAACTTTTGGTTTCATAACCTGTATGTAAGTCCAGAACTAACCATTATATACACTTTTGGGACTTTAGTTGCCTATGGTCTAGACTCTCGCCTATAACTGCTAATTTACTTACTGTATTGTGTCATAATTTTTCATACCGGTCTCCTTTTGGTTGTTGGTTTTGTGGAATCATTGGGCTTTGTTTACTATTTTGATAGCCCTACCCGTGGTGCTTTTTTCGCAGGCTTTTGTTGCTTATGGTGGCTAATTGGCTATGATGGCTATGATGATCATAAAATTGTTTTCTTTGGCTAGTAACATCTTTTGTGATTGTAACCCTTCTTGGAAGTTGGATGCTCACTAATTTGTTGCCCCTTATGTTGATTATTAGAATGAATATTTTTTTACTATGAGCCTGAGCCATCTATGCCTTTTCTTGTAGATCTTCGTCATATATTTTTTTCTCTTCATTAACTATCTTCTCAAGTATTTTTTTGGCAGATCATTTTCTCTACTCCTTTCAAGGTGTTTGACCTACGATTGTTGATCTTTTCAAGCTCTCTCATTTTTTTTATTTTTTACCTTTCTTTAGCTTTTTTTATTTTCTATTTTTTGTACTTATATAGGGATTAAACTCTTTAATCTTCTTGTAGCTCCTAGAGCATTAGATCTTTGAGCCTCATCCCACATAAGGACTTTATATCCCTTTCTCTAGTTTAATAACACATTGTTTTATACTTTTGTGTCATTGTATTTGCATGTCTTTCATTAGAAAAATTTTATGTGGAATGTATATTATAAATTTGAAAAATTATTTAATGTTAATAAAATTTGAATATTATTTTGTATTTTTTTCTTATTTGTATCTAAAATTTTGTGTTCTAATAATTCAAATTTTTTAAAAAGTTAGTTTTAGTACTTAATTTGATAAATTCGAGCCTATTTATAGCTTCTTCACGAGCTAAAATCGAGTTGATTAACAAACAAATAAATGAGCCTTATTCGAGCCGAACACAAATACATTCGAGCTTAAATGAATAATAATGAGGTGAACATGAACATTCTCATAACGAGCTTAACTCAACACATGCCAAACACGAACACAAACAAATATAAATGAGTTGAACATGAATAAAGCCTCAGCTCAGTCTTCAAATGCATGCTGACACTTATCATCCCACTAGAACTTGGCATCATTTTTGATATGTACTGAGAATGGCTTGCATCTCCCCGATAGGTTGGAGATAAAGCGTCTTAGATATGCCAGCCATCCTTGGAAGGATCTGAGTTGAGTTAAACTATTAGGAGGTGGCATTTCTAAGATAGCTTTGATCTTTTCTGGATCTATTTATTCTGGTCGACAACAAACCTAAGGAATTTTCCTGAAGCTACTCCAAATGCACACTTCAAGGGATTCATTTTGAGGTTATATTATCTTAACCGTTCAGAAATTACTCTCAAGTCAAAGAGATGGTCTTCCTTTTTTATGCTCTTGACTACTAGATCATCAATGTAGCACTCAACCTAATGATGGATGAGTTCATTTAAGATTTGAGTCATGGCCCGTTGGTATGTAGCACCAATATTTTTAAGGCCAAAAGGCATGACCCTATAATAGAAGATTCCAATCAGTGTTCAAAAAGTAGTGTTTCTTTCATCTTCAGGAGGCATCTTGATTTGGTTATAGCCATCCATGAAAGAGAACACTGCATGAGATGAGGTGATGTCCACCATTAATTCTGGTATAGGAAGAGGAAACTCATCCTTATGACATGTTTTATTTAAGTCCCTAAAATTGACGCATATGCGAATTCGACCATTCTTCTTCTTAACGGGGATGACACTAGCTAACTAGGTAGTATATTTTTTTTCCCTGATGAAACCATCATCGATCAGTTTCATGACTTTAGAAATGACTTGTTATTCAATTTCTAATTGCATGCGTCTATGAGCTTGCTTAATAGGGGTAGCGTTAGGATCTATTGCTAGCTTGTGGACTGCTACGTCAAGAGATAATTTGGGCTTCTCTTCATAACTCCATGTGAAGTAGTATTAAAACTCAGTCAATAGCCTAACTAAGTCATTTGTTTCTTCTTCATTCAGCAACGAACTGATGTATATCGAGTGGATTTTCTTCTGTACCGAGGTTGATTTCTTTAAGCTTGTCAATTATTGAATGGATCTCCTCTTCAAATTATAGCGGTGCATCTTTGATTTAGAGATCATCCAGATCATCTGAGGTTTTTAAACACACATTCTCATAAGAGTTGGTGTTGTGTGAAAAGAACCTATTAGACTCCAAATGATTACAACTAGCAAGAATCATCATCATCGAACAACCCAGTACCAAATCTACCTCGCTTGATTGTTTCTTCTGATTCCATAGCTTCTACTCGACCATTAGATCATGTTTGACAAACTAAACCTTTTTGTATAAGATTATGAACACAAAGCGAGTAAAAGTCAAATGGTAATTCCATTAATTCTTTAAATGTATCCTCCTCAAGTTCTACATCAACTTCAAGACTTGAGGATGATGATGCCAAAAAGAACCTCTTCGACTTCATATCACTGGAAGACTTAGGGGCTTCCTTAACTACTAAACCTTCAACTTTTTGAGATGAAAGTGAGGCTAGAGCTAAGGTTCCCAGCTACTACCTAATAGTCTCACATTAACCTGATTCAAATACTTTGCTTTGTATGGAGGCCCGATCTTCATCGCTATCCAGCTCGAGTGTCACCTCCAATGAAACCCGCTGAGAGGGGTTGGCTAGTATGCTAATCACATTAGACTCATCCTCCAAATTGGATTCCAAGTCTATATGAATAGTAGGGGTACTCCTTTGAACCGGAACATGACCCCTGTTAGCTGATGGCCAACCAGGTGGTCTTCCACCTCTGTTTTTGCCTCTGCCTTTGCCTGGTGGAGGTTGAGTCATCCTACCCACATGTACATATGATGGAATGAACTGTGGGTGGAATGTGATATGCAGATCTATTTATTCTTCAATTCCCCTTTCTTTTTCACTTGGATTTTCCTTTTTCTTTTGCCTTTTCTTTTTCTTTTCTTCATTTTCTTTTGCTTTTGAATATGAGTTTTGTCCAAGTTCATGAGAAAGGGTGTTTTGAGGAACATAGTAGGTCACATCCTCATATATCTCAACCTCTGTAACTAAAAATGGCTTTTCATCTCCTTTGACACAATACTCAATCCCATCCTTCCTGAACTTCATGCACTGATGGAGGGAGGATGTAATTATCTTATGATGTATCCAAGGCCTGCCGAGCAAAGCGATGAATGAAGTATTTGAATCAATTATGAAAAACTTGGCTTCAGTCTTCCAATCACATATCTCCAAAGGTAACACTATGCAACATAAAGTCCGCACACCTCCTCTCAACATCATCCAATCTCCTCGGAGTGTAGAGATATCGATCTTCAAATAAGCAAGGATCTTTAGACTCATAATGTTTACTGATGCACCTGGATTGACGAGAACTCTGACTAGTCTAAATCTGCCCATATCAACTGTAATGTAGAGGGGACGGTTGTGCTCTAAGTCACCTAGAAGAAGGTTTTCATATGTGAAAGTGATTCCCTGAGCTTCTCTAGAATAATGTGCCTCCCACACCATGGTATATCTCGTGATCAAGTAGAGCCTTGATTAGTGATTTCCTCATCTCATTGGATAAGTCAAATGCATCATATATGCTTAGCTTAGATGGCAACTTTCTTAGGTGAGAGATGACATTGTAGTTCACCTTGGGCTGATCCTCCACAAGCATATCCAAGGGTGGAGCATCTTGTGGAGGGGCTTCTCGATCCTCTGAACTATTGAGTTGTTTCTCTCTATCTTGAGGTGTTGCCCTAGGAGGTAGAACCTTGCCACTACGGAGGTTGACTTTGGTGATCTCTTGTGCAAGGTAATGGAAGGTTCTACCTGCACATCAGGCTCACCTACAGCTTCTCCTATGGGACCCTCAGAATTGGATAATTCCAAGTCTATCTCAAGAGGAGAACCCATAGCATTCAGAGTAGGAAAGTCCAACTGTGAATCAGAAAGAGGAAGATCATAATTGTTATAGTTATTTTGACTTAAAGAGTTATCATTAGGAATAGAAGAAAATAACCCATCAGAAGTGACACAGATGTAATTCGAGCTAGCTTTATTCTTCAATTTCTTGGAATTATTTGGTACAAAATAGAAATCAAGTAAAGTGAGTGGGGTAAGGAATTTTATGCCCTTATCTGCCGATACAAAAGTTTTACTACTAGAAGAAGTAGAGCTAGCTGAAGTAGAAGAAGTCACTGGTGTGGAAGTCAGAATGTAGGGTTTGGAGGCTGGTCCTGGTGCGCTAATGGGCTATCCCATACACGAAGGCGTTGAGCTCCCCCTTTCCTTGAGTTGGCTCTAGCAACTTACAAACCTTCCTTGATGTTGGAGGTTTGACCTGACTTAGGCACCTACAAGGAAATTTTCTTGATTTTGGAGACAATTTTCTTAGTGATTTTGGATAAGGAGATATCCCAACCTTCTTTAATTTTGGAAGGATCACAGTCATCCCCAAGGATTACCCTAATGGAATTGGATGGTCGTTCCACAAGGTATTCCTTCGGGATGACTATAGCACCGGTCTTGAAGCTATGCTCAAGCCAGTCCTCGAATGTAAATCAATACTCCAAAACATATCCTAGCATGAGTGGTAGGGCAAAAGTTAGGATCATTGCTTTTACCCACTTCCTCTGGCCCTTTAGGTTCAGGTAGCTAAAAGTCAGATTTTTTTTAAGAGATTCTTAAAAATTTTCCTAACTACCTCCCTCTTAAATGTGTATGGTTTATTTAATTTATCCATAAGAGTAGGTGGATGGTAGCACCGCGGCGATATGTGTGTGTGTTATTGTTGTTGATGATGTGGTTGAGGAGCAAGCCGTGTAGGCCATGGAGGCTACTGTAGTGGCTGGTAGGGCTGCCTCGGTGGTGGTATAGGAGGCAGTGGAGCACGAGGTCTCTCAAACTACTCTCTGGCCGGTTGTTTCCCCTTATTTACTGCCATCACTACCCTGAGCTTCTTGTCATATATCTTCTGCAGCTTTGGCTTTATTGGTGGATCTGGAGAAGGTAACTGTTTGGCTTCTCCTTGCAAGCTAGTCACCTTATTGATTAATTTTTCAAAAGTTTTTATGGTGAAACCTTTGAGCATGAAGACAACCGAGCCATGGATATTCTTAAGCAGAATATCAATGACATGTTATTCAAACAGTTGTGTTTCGCATGTCATATTCAAATTATGCCATCTAAGAGTGTAATGAACAAGCAACTCACCATGGTTTTGTTGAGGCACAATGAGATCGCTGACAGTGACCCTTTCCTGAGCTCCAGCAAACCTCTTGATAAAGAGTTGCTCCAACTTAGCAAAAGTCTTTACTGAACTATTGGGAAGTTCAGCATACCAATCAAAAGCTATCCCTACTAAGCTACTGATGAAGAGATGGAAGAGTAAAGTGTCCCTGCCATCAACGTTGCAACAACTTGCTCTGAAATGTGTGATGTGCTACCTTGGGTTTCCACTGCCATCAAAGATCTTGAAAGAAGGTGGGACAAAACCCTTAGGATATTGGATTGCATCAAATTCCTCTAAGTAGGGTATACCCTTTGGAACTGATGATCCTCCTCGGGCTTAAGCCAATGCTTCCTTCACCTGCTGCTCAACCATGGACTTGATATCCTTTTTCTATATGGAGGTACCATCCACTACCTTTCTATACATGCTGGTGTTACCTTGCTCTACTGGAGGTAAAGTCTTGGCTGGGTCCAAGACATGCACCAACTGACTAGTCTCAATGTGGTAGATGAACTCAGCTTTGCAATGCTAATATAGATTCTAATAGATCCTCGAGCCTCTTCTCCAACCTTTCTATCTTTTTATCCTTCTGTTTAATATGTGTTAGGAGGTGTTGGGTCGAGTGGGTTGTGTCTTCTTGCTTGGGCTCAACACCTTCCATAGTCTGCTGCTCTCTGAGGAGGGATCCTCTGGTATCTACCATACAGACTCCGGCTGAGTCTCCCAACAAGTCATCTTTATTGGGGTCAAAGCTGACCTTCTCCTCATCTGACCAATCATACCCTAAAATCTCCTTCTTCTTTACAAAATAATGTGCTACTATCTCCTCGAGAGAGAATCTACAATGGAACAAATGATCTAGCCGAGTGTGATCACCGCCATGCACTGATAGCACGACCTCGCCATCGGGAGTCAATCCTATGAGGATTGTACTCACTAGATGAGAGGCACTCCTGACTGTCACTAGCTATGAGAGGGGTGATATTCCTAGGAGGTTCTGCTATCATTGGTGTAGCTGGGCTATCATCTGCCACCTTTGAAATAATTGCTACCATCTCCACGTTCTGATGCCAGAGTTGGAGAAGGGATGACCACTATGCTTCAGGGTCACCACTCCTTCCGCACCACCACTGAGGCAGAAGGTCGAGTAGGAGAGCTTGGACTTGCCACAATAGATGGTGTATATGAAGTAGGATCCCTCAGCCGTAGCCAGATCACCAACAGGGTATGCTTCTCCTTGGATATTTCCTTCATGGCCTTTGATGGAACTTGAGATGATGTGACTGGTGATGGTGACGGGGAGGGAGAAAAGGTGGTAGACACCAATGACTCTATGCATAAGAGTTGTCCACGTGATGATCGGTCCAGTAAGATGCCATATGGTCGAGATGGGGAAGGAAAATTAAGTGCTACCGAACCTCCGCCTCTCCCTACTGGTAATGTGAGCAGATGTATGGGCCTCTCTGGCCCTCTCATAATAGATATGTTTCCCCACACTAGGGGGATAATGGATCTCAGATCAAATTGAGCTTTGAACTCTGAATGTCCATAAGCTCCGCCTACCTGGCGCAAGACTGATCGAGGCCAACAAATGACCTCCTGCTTTTAGTAATTATTGGTTGATGTTGGACCACTGGCCGAGGTGATGTGTGAATCCTCCTAACATCCTCTATGTCTGACCCAGAGAGAGGATGGAATGGTTTTCATAACCAATGGTGAAGTGGGAACTCCTCAACAATGTGCAGCTCCATCTCCCTGGCAATCCTAGTGTGATACCGCTTGATCATGTAGTTTTTGTTCCTACGATGTGTCCTAGTAGGATGGGAGGAGTGAGAGCTAGACCTGTACTCAAAATTAGGGAGGCAATCAGATCGGGAGCCTTACCCTTAAAGGATAGAGAGGGTGTCTCCTCATGTAAAGATAAGAAACCATAGGTGCTCATACACTATTGGCACCGGCTACTAAAGTTGGAAGGAGCCACCGCTTTCCTCTTAAAGAGATTTTAATCGAGGGTAGATCAATCCGGATGACCGGCTTCTACCCGGTCACCATGGTCCTACTGATTATTGTGAGGGGAGTGCCCTCACATGTAATCCTCTCTCCCTCAAATAACTTACCGAAGTGGATAAGATGTGTATGATCCAATCGGGGGAAGTTGGCTTGGTCCAAAGCCAAATCCATGCCATGAGGGAAGGTGAAAACAAATTTCTGTGAGCCTACCATGTCAGATCAACTATAAAAGACTAAAAAAATTGAGCTATAGTTGTACTCTAACTGACGGTGAGAATCTGCAATAGGAAATGAGCTTGGATCAAATTTCTGCCTTTGTGGATTTTTGAATTTGAATCAAAAATTTGAACCCACATCCAACGTCTTGGAAGTGTTAAGTGGGTTCAAATGGATTTAAGAAGATTTAGAAATTTGATTGAACAGAAGAATTTTGAATATGAATCCAACTTCAACAAATTTGGGTATGTTGAAAAGATGGATTCAAATATTTTGAGAAGGATGCTTCCATAGGTTTATGTTTACTTGAATTTAGATTTTTGATTTGAGGACCCTTTCCTTTAACAAATTTGGGTATGTTAAAGTAAGGGTCAATTGATTTTGTTTTTGATTTGGTGTTTTTGGAATTTTACATAATAAATTAGGTATGCTAAGTGAAGTGTTTGAAAATGATTGTTTCTTTTTTGTGAATTGTTGTTTTGATTTTAAAAATTAGAATTCCCACTTAGCAAATTTAGGTATACTAAATGAAGAACCCAAGTATGTTTTGTTTGATTTTTGAAAATAGGATTCTTAGCAAATTTGAGTATGCTAAGAAAATCCTAGGTGTTTCATTTATTTTTGGATGTTTAATTTTTGAAAGAGTAGGATCCTTAGCAAATTTGGATATGTTAAGGAAATCCTAATGTATTTCATTTTTGTTTTGCTTTGATTGAAAGTGGAGACTTTACTTTAGTAAATATGGTATGCTAAAGATGAAATCACACTTAGTTTTGCTTTGAGTATGCTAAATGAAATTCTGAAAGATGTGTTCAAAATTTTTGATTTAGTTTGGTTTTGAAAATGAAAACTCTCTTTAGCAAATTTGGTATGCTAATGAATAAATTTCTAAAAGTGTTTGAAGATTTTTGGTTTTAACTTTGGAGACTTCACTTAGCAAGTTTCAGTATGCTAAATAAAGTTCCAAATAAGTTTGAAAATTTTTTATTTTGGATTTGGAGGCTTCACTTAGCAAAATTGAGTATGCTAAAATGAAGTTCCAAATGTGTTTGAAAATTTTTTATTTTGAATTTGGAGACTTCACTTAGCAAATTTGGGTATGCTAAATGAAGTTCCAAATGTGTTTGAAAAATTTTTATTTTGAATTTGGAGACTTCACTTAGCAAATTTGAGTATGCTAAATGAAGTTCCAAAATGTGTTTGAAAATTTTTGGTTTTGAATTTGGAGACTTCACTTAGCAAATTTGAGTATGCTAAATGAAGTTCCAAAATGTGTTTGAAAATTTTTTATTTTGAATTTGGAGACTTCACTTAATAAATTTGAGTATGCTAAATGAAGTTCCAAAATGTGTTTGAAATTTTTTTTATTTTGAATTTGGAGACTTCACTTAGCAAATTTGAGTATGCTAAATGAAGTTCCAAAATGTATTTTGAAAATTTTTTGATTTTGAATTTGGAGACTTCACTTAGCAAATTTGAGTATGCTACATGAAGTTCCAAATAGTTGTTTGAAAATTTTTTATTTTGGATTTGAAGACTTCACTTAATAAATTTGATTATGATAAATGAAGTTCCAAATGTGTTTGAAAATTTTATTTTGAATTTGGAAGGGAACTCAATCATATGTGAGATATGTTCAAGTGGGATTTCCAAATGATATTCTTTTTATTTAGGAATGAAAACTTCATTCAATAAATTTGAGTATATTAAATGAAGATGTTCATATGTGCTTTTGAAATATTTAATTTTATTTAAAGGAAATTTCCATTCAATAGTGTGTATTGAATGGAAAGGTTCATTGTGCTTTTGAAAACTTTATTTTGATTTTGATTTTGATTTTGGAAAGATGATTGTTCATTTTATTTTGAAAATGAAATCTTCATGAATTGAAAGGAATATGTTCATTTGTGCTTTTGGAAAATTTTGTTAGTTTTAATTTTGAAAATTCTACATGTAACAATTATGAGAATTGTTAAATGAGGGTGATAAAATTTTGAAAATATTTTATTATGTGCATTTTTTGAAAAGTGCTTTTGAAAAGCAAATCTTATGGAAAATTTATTTTGTCTTTATTATTTTAGAATGAATCTTTCCTTATCATAAAAATGATAAGGAGGAAGTCTTTAAATGTTTTCCTTTTATTTATATCTTTTATTTTTACCCATTAGAGAACCCAACAAGGGTTTTAAGACCAACACTGAGTGAGGTCCTAGAACCTAAAGATGTTGGCTAACTCAATTTAAGGATGAAATAAGTAAAACGAGAAAGATAGTCTCATTCATACCAAAGTACAAACCACTATCGATGAGAATGATCATTTACCAAACATGGAGAGAGGAACCATCCCAGTGAGTAGAAAAATCTGATGAAAATATTCATGCCTTCATCTATCTTTTGAAGAGGATAAATGAAAATATACCTTTGGTTGGGCCACATAGATCCTGAAGTTCTCATTAGATTGGGATGACATTGAGGAGAGGTGTACTATCTGAAAGGAAGTCACCACCCTACAATGGACCTAACTCCTTAAGGACTCCAGGACAATGGGTCTGCATATGTACCAGAGATTCTTCCCCTACTTTACATGAAAAAGTAAAGCAAGGTTTATTTTGAATCAGGTTAGTTAAGTTCCCTACAAGGGTAAGCCCCCATAGTTAATTACATCCTAAGGAAGGAGATTCCTTAGGAATACTCTCGATTAAGGTAAATGATCGTTGTCTCCAAAGATTTCAATAGGTAGGACTATCAATCGATTAGTTTATTTTGGCAAATCAAGTGGGATCAATCAAGAGGAGGGAGTTCTTATCGAAGCCAAATGGAGGTGAGTAGGGAATGTCTAGGATATTAGGAAGCCTAGTAAACATCCCAAACTATCCTATGGTTGGGCTTTACATTTTTAAAATTGAGGGGAATTATTTATTTGAGTTGAATTTTTATTAGAATTTTAGGGCTTATAATTCCACAATACAAGGTTGTGGAAATGCCTAAGAGGTGAGGATTTATGCTTATGGCACATGGAAGGGAGAAGCAACCTCAGAACCTAAATCTAGGAAGCTTTGGCGAGGGGCAAAGCATGACCTAAATCTAAGGCAAAAATGGGTATATGATTTACCTCCATAAGAGAGGATAAATCACCTGAATGTTGGACTTACAATCGCCTGGGGTGGCCGCCAACTAACTCCTCCTATGATTTTAAATTCATGTAGGCAAGTCTTATGCTTTATGCAAGATAGTGGGCTATTATTTATTTAGAAAGAGACTAAGTCCTTAAACTCACTCTAAAGAGACTAGATCATGTAAGGGCATGCTTCAAATGGCCTAAATCTAATGCAAATCATATTACATGTTATTTTTATTTTTGGACAATCATTTGACTCAGGCTTATAGGATTCATATGCCTAATGCATGAGATTATTGGCCAAAATCAGCGAGAAGGGAGGAGGTGTGTTTCCACCATGGCTCTCAAAGGTCAAGCCAAGTTTCTCTAGCAAAGGTGGAAACCCTCCAATCAAGAGTGAAACAAGATGCTTTTGTGCATGAAGTTATAAAACAAATACTCATCTAGATAAGGGGTTGTTAAATCTTTTATCCTGATTTTAACTTAAGCTTTAAATGAGATTATGAGTTATTTATTTTAATTTTGAATTGATTAATTTGGTAGAGGATTTATTTTTTTTCCTAAGAGCCTAATCATCCGGTACATCAAAGCAAGGAAGAAACTAGAAAAATATGACATCTTAATGCAAGCAAACAAAAAAAATATCAAACATTTTATAAAGCTAACAAAAAAAGAAAAAAGGAAAAATAAATTGGGTAAGCTCTATACAATTATACAACCCATTATTAAATTAAGAAGAAAGGAATTCATTATTATGGGGGTCTTCAAGCTTCATTTCTTCATTCTTCTTTTCTTCTTTCTCCTTATTTTCTTCTTTCTTCTTTGGTTCCTTCTTTCGGATGGTTGGAAGGTGGATGCTCCAAAGGCTTCACATGGTACATAAGGCATGGCCTTATAACCAATGCTCATCCTATTCCCCATAACAATCATTCCAAAATCTTAATTGTAAAGGTACATAAAAAGGGATAACGTAAATCTAACTAAAACCTGCAAAATAGAGATTAGCTAAACAAACCATTCCCAAGAATGTATATAAACAAATTGGACTTACTCACACATGGGTAACCAAGTCCACATTATGGATTATGCAAGGTATAAAGCACACAAAAGTAATTACATTTTTATTAAAGCCCCTTAAGCACAATCCACATGAAGATAATAATTAGACTAAATCATCCTACCATTCATTCTATGCACATACACCTAACATACTAAAACAAATATATCATAAAATAAAAGAAAACATCAAACCATGCACGCCCACATAGTGGGACTAGAAGTGGTGACTTAGCTAATGTGTATTGTTATGTATGGTTTGTGTGGTATGCTTAGGTAGGATTTAAGGTTAGGATTTTCTAAGTGTGAGAAGGTTCAACTTAGAAGGGTGGTCTCATTTAAGTTGTTTAGCTGATGTGGGTTACTTTTATTTGTTGATTTGATTTGGCTTGAATGAACCTACTTAATTACTAAAGGTTGTAAAGAGAGGAAAAGAGAAGAGATCTCTTTCCTCCCTACCTTAAGTGGTTTCTAAGGTAGATTCATTAATGATTTTTGTTTAGTGAATATTTTATTATATATTTTAATTAATGCTAAGTTTATATTTTCTCTAAACAAACATATTCAAAAAGAAAGACATTTTAAGATTAAGTAAAGTGAGTTACTATCACAAAACACACAATATTTTATTTCTTTCTCACATGTGTATAACATGCATATGAATGGATCCTAAGCATATCTATACATACAAATGGGAATGTTTAGCATACTTTATGATGAATGCTAAGAGGTTACTTAAGAAAATTTGGAATGTTTATGATGCATGATTTTTTAAGTAGAAGAGAGTGATTCTTATCCATTTTTCATATGCACATTTACAAGTATAAAGACATAAGTGAGTATGCCATTGTTAGGGGTGTAAGGTACAAGACCTACTTAGGGCTACTTAAAGCAACCTCGGGGTTGTAATATACCACTTTTCTTAAATATATGTGTATGCATAAAAGAAATGCATGGAAAAGAATTAAGAGTTACTTAAGAAAATTTGAATGCTTTATGATGCATGATTTTCATTAAGTAGAAAAGAGGTTTTCTTATCCATTCTTACATGCACACATGTATTTATGAAAGGCATAAGTGAATGCATTGTTAACAGTGTAAGGTACAACACCTACTTATTACTTAAATGAACCCGGGTTGTCAGACTAATATATCACTTTCCTTAAATACAAGCATATGTAGAAATGAATGGAAAGAAAGATGCAAAAGTTTGTACTTATGTTTGAACTTGGTTATGCAATTTATATCTATAAGTGTAAGATCATTCTTAAGTACAATATAGATAAGAATAGATTTAAGCAAGTGTTATGTTCTTTTAAATGAACTATACACTTTGCAAATCTTATTCAAATCCATATTAAAGAAAGAAGCAAACATAAGACACATTTTATATTATGCAAAACATAAATAAACTATAGTAACACTCTTTTTAGTTTTAGTTATTTTATTTATATATTTTGAAAATATTTTTCAATTTAATAGTGATAATAACCACTCATATTTTTTACTTTAGCCAAAACATGCAATTTGACATAAAGAAAATATTTTTATTTTGAATTTGATTTTAGAAAAGCATGAATGCATGATTTTCATATGACATACACATTTAGCATGCTAGGAAACAAATAAAGTGATGTAAGCATGTAATTTAATTCACTCTAATTAATTCTTAATGACAATCTTATGAAGTAAGATCATTTAAAGAGAATCAAAAGTTGTTTAAAGAGACTTTCATTTTGTTTTGAGTTTGATTTGAATTTGGAAAGTGTGAGAAGGTTTTCTAGTCCTTACTCATTCCCACATGTGTGTGTTATTTTAGTTTAATTTTTAGGTGATTAGATTAATTTTATGCTTTGGTTAGGTTAAGGTGTAGATTAAGTTCATTAATTACCCCTTACCTATACCACTTTAACTTATTTAATCAAATAATTATGAGCCAATGTATGACATAAAACAACAAGGAATTTAAATCATCAATGCATCCTCAGAAAGAAAGGTACCTAATGCAAATGGCTCACAATTAATGATTAATTAAGCTAAAGAGTTTAATTTAAGTACTTTCATAACCTTTCCCACACATATGGGTTAGGCATGATTTCCTTAAGTTTACTTAGGTTATTAAATACCTAAGTATTTGCCCAAGAAGGATTGATTTAGTTTATGGATTAATTTTGGTTTTGAGAATTTGATTTGATTAATTAAGAAGATCATTAGTGGATTAACCCTTAATTATATTTGATTAAGGAAGAAAGGGGGTTTAAGGAATAGCTTAAAGAAAATATCCCAAAATTATTCCATAAACCTCCTAATCACTTAAACAAAGTTTAATTAATTTAATCAAGGAATTAAACCACTGTTCACATGCTTAATTAACCTTAATTACATTAAGAGAGTGATTAGGAATTTATTAATTCATTTCCTTAATTAACTCATTAATAAATTTCAAGAAAATTAGGGGAAGTCATCCACTAAATATGCAAGTTTGGAATTAATTAATGAAGTCATTAGGGAGTAATTAGGTTATTAAGTTTTCAAATAAACCCTAATTAAGAAAAATCTACTGTTCAAATTCAACTAAAACTAATTTTATTGGATTCTCCTCTTAATTATCTTTAAAATGAACCTAAATTTGTATTTTTTTTTTTGGGATTTTTCTACATTTAGTTATGAATTTAGTAAGTTTCAATTAATTTAAGCAATTTTATGAATTTTGCTAATTTATTTTATTAAAATAAACCATTTGACATTCTAATATCAATATCTTTTAATCTAAAGGTCATTTTGACTTGAACTTTTTATGGTAGGTGTATTTTATCATCAATTTTAATCTCTGGAATTTTCAATTTAATCTAATATGTATTTTTGGTTTAGATAAAGAAATTTGATTTTTATGAAAACTCAAATTAAGCTCACAATACTTAGTGAAAGTTGGGGATTTTGGATTTATTGGATTCCTCTCGGAAAGATGAATCCAACGAGCCCTTCTTTGCAATTTTTGGTTAAGTATTTTATTTTTTATGAATTTTTGAATTTCAAGTAATTTAAATTAATTTTTTAAATCAGAAAATCCCACTTCGCGTGGTAGCGCGGCTGGACAAGCGCGTTCCGCATGCACACGCCATGCCGCCCGTGATTTCACCGCGTGTCGCGAAAAGCGAAACGGCAGATCTGGTGACCCGCCTTCCGATTGATGGATGATGGTCCGGCGGTCATCGCAATCTAAAGCTAGGATCCCCATGGATGTATGCGATCGATATTATTATGTGATGGGCTGATCACGAGCGATCGAAGGCGATCGATTCGAGTAGTCCGATCCACGTGAGCTGGGATCGACGGCATATGCGGACAATGAAAGTAAAATAGATTTTTTTTAAAGAAAAATAGGATTTCTAAGTGAAAACTCATCCAAATGGACTCATTTTCATGTCGATTCACACCGAAAAAATTATATTTTCTAATTGGGATGATATAAAGTAAAAATGTGGGATTATCTAGGGTAGATTTTTAAAAATCATGAAAAAGCAGTCACAAAATGAAAGATCCTAAGGCCGGCCACGGTTTTTGAAGGTTACCTCATCAGGGATGATTTTCAATGGCGGTGGTAACTTGAGCATGTTGTCGAGTGAGGGAAGATGCCTTGGACTGAGCTTAGATCCTCACCTTCACATTGAAATGAAGGTTCCTCTGGTGATCATCGTTTCATCACCGAAATCCACTTGGTTTGAAGTATTTCTCTCCAAAATGAAGTGAGAGAGATTGCTAATGGCTTTGGGAGCTCTAGGAGAGGGAAAATGAGAGGAATGAGGGTTTTCTTCAGCCATTAAAGCCTTAGAATGAAAAGTGAAGTCAAATGAACTAAAATCCACTTTTGTTTAAAATTTTGGCTCCAAACTCATGTCACTTGGCTTGGGGTGGTTGGAAATGGAAGAGAATCATCCTAGGTGGCTCCTTATGATTGACTAAGACATGAAAAGTGGCTGCCATGAAGGACAAGTGGGTGTCCTAGCCAAGGGGAGGTGAGTGTCCTTCATGCCAAGTGTTCCAATGGGAGAGGTGAGGTGATTACACCTCCCCATGAGTCATGGCTGCCCCAACCACTCAGGTCAAAAATTAGTGTCCTTGGTGCCTATGTGGACCAATGGATGAGTGTTGGCAGGAAGAGAAATGACCACTTGGAAAGTGTCTTTCTCATGGAATGCCCTTGACCCTAGGGCAAAGTGGTCATTTGACATTGAATTTGATTTGAGAAGATTTGAAATAAGTCAAAAGTAAGTTGGACCAATTTCATGTCATTTGAAGTTCATTTGGTTTAATTTGGGTTAATTTGACCCATTTTGGTCAAATCAAGTCAAAATGGGTTAGGTTGACCAATTGGTCAAATTGGGTCAAACCAAGAGTTGGGTCAAGTTCAAATGACTATTTGGAGCATATTGGTTCAATTGGTTTCAATTAACTTGGTTTATTTTGGATTTTGGCTAATTATATCCTTTAGGTCAATTTGTTGAAGTTTTTGATTACCAAATTGGCATCATGGCTTGGTTTGGGTTTGGTTGATCATTTGAAATGGATTGGTATCTTTTTTTTCCAATCAATTTGGTTTATATTTGATTTTGGCTTGATTTGACCTTTTAGGTCAAGTTGGGTTCATGGTTAATTGTGAGTTGGTTAGAATTGGTCAAATTGAGTTTAATTGAGGCTTTGGTCAAGTTCAATAATCAATTTGGAGTGAACTTGAGCTATTGGTTGCAATCAATTTGGTTTAGCCTATAATTTGGCTAGTTTGGATTCATATGTGTTAAAGGGTTGCCTTGGTCAACAAGCTAGGTTAACTCGGTTTGACCTAATTCATGACAATTGATTAACCTATGATGATCAACAAATATGACATGAAGTTTGGATTGGATTAATTTACTTTGATTTGGATTGAATTGAATTTTGGTTCATGTAGGTCAAATTGGCCACTTTGGTTTAAATGTGTTAGTTGGATTTAGTTGGCTTGATTCAAGTTTGGTTAAACTCACATATGGATTTATGTAAATCCATTTGCAAGAGATCTGGGGTCAAATGGGTTTTGATTCATTTGAAAATTTCAAGTCAAAAGATGAACATGAGTTTGACTTAGGTTTGATTTTTGAAATTAGTTTTGGTTTGAGGATTGAAGATTATTATTATATTTGGATTCATGATTGAAGGATTGATTGAATAATGAAGAAAAATAAAAGGGTTCGGCTTGATTTGAATTTGATTTGGCTACGTTCAAGATTTGACTTGAAAGGCTTAGGTTAGATTTTGGTTGAATTTGAGTTTGAGTTTTGAATTTGGTTTTGGATATTTGAATTTATATTTCATTTTTTATGTGAATATAAATGAAAATATAAATATATGGTTATGAAAATTTCATGAGTTTGAATTTGATTTGAACATGATTTAGGCTAAAAGTAAGAATTAAAGGACTTAGAAAGATTTTGAATTTAGATTTGAATTTTTGATTTGGATTTATTTATATTTCATTTATATTATTATATTATATAAATTTGTATTTTGATTTGAAAGATTTGTATCAAAGTTTTGAATTTGAGATTTAAATTCATAAGTTGATTTGTGATTGAAGTTGATATGAGTTTGGAGTTGCTTTGAATTTGACTTGAAGGAAGGAAGTGAGGAGTTGGTTCAAGCTATAGGTACAAATTTTTAACACTCCTAAGGCATGACCTATTCCATGGCTAACTCTTCTAAGTCTTTAGGGCTAGGTTAAGTGTCCACCTAATCACTAGATGTGTCTTAAGACTAAGTAATTCTTAAAGTCTAAGAGAAGTCCTATGTCTAAGATGGAGGGGTTGAGAGCTCATTCCAAAAATGAGATCAACAAAAGGCGCCTAATAGGTGTGGTGTGACTGACAAGGAATACCGCATGTATTGGTGTTGACCAAAATGATCAATAGCACCGAACAATCATAAGTACTAACATAGACAATCTACTCCTAACCCGAGGTGTAGAAGGAATCCAGAGCTTAGTGCAATGTGGCTCTACTTATGTCGAGGACATAAGAGAGGGAAGGAGGAATCCACTAGGGATAGAGTATGTGAACCTTCACTGGAAACAGTTCAATCATCCAGAGGGATGAGAGGTTTGATTTGATTTGAGTATCATTGGGGATAAATTTGATTTGATTTGTTAAGTTTTGCTAGGGAAGAAGGTTGAATTTGTTTCAATTTATTATTTAATTGTGTTTATTTTGACTCCACCGGGGATAGATAAGTGAACTCTACACTGGGGAGGCAAGTTTAAGTCATCCACAAAGGAGAAAAGGTTGTGAAATCCACTGAGGGATTAGAATTCTGGATCCGCTGGGGAAGAGGGTTGAATTTGTTTTGTTTTGACTCCACTATGGGAGGTTGGTTGATTTGTTTTAATTTTTTAAATTTTGAGATTTTGAGATAGATCTTGTTGGTTTGCGATGGATGCAGGTAGAACCGAGGCTAGACTTCAGTTACCAATCCAAGGGTAGTCTACTAAACACATAGTAGGACTACCCAAAGTGATGCCTTTGCAACAAGCTATACTAGGAAAGCATAGTAGTTACATCCTCCAGTAGGGACGTTGTTGGGTGATCCATTGGCGAAATGGTGAACCCAACCTAGGGTTGATTATTGAGTGAATGTCACTAGGGGACTTATATCAGCTCAAGGATAGTCAAGAGTAATTTCATTTTTAGTTATTTTGATGGATCCTATTGATTTGATGGACTGCTTGGTAAAGTCATGGTGGCCTTGTCTTAAACCAATCCAAAGGAAAAAGTCTACCAACCATAAGGTAGGACTAACCAACCAGAGGGATGTCTTTTGGTGTGCAATGATCAATGTCATATCTTCCAAAATAAGGAACCACTAGGGTGATCGGTTGCTTTGGGCAACAAATCAAACCTGGCCTAGGGCTAACTAGTGAGTGAATGCCGCTGGGGGGACTTAGATCAGCTCAAGGATAGTCAAAGATTAATTTTATTTTTTAGTTTATTATAATGGATCTCATTGGTTTACGATGGCTCACATTGAAAAGCTTATAGCTGACATCTCTGATTCTTGAACCAAAGGGAGTAGCATCCCGGGCGATGGGAGAACTATCTGACCAAAGGAGTGCCTTTCGGTTTGCAATGATCAATTTAAGGAAAGAAAGCTCGACTCACATCTTCACCACAAAAGATCACTTTGGGGTGATCAACTTTGCTTTAAATCAACGGGTGGCCCATGGTTATCATGCTAGAAAAGAATGCATAGTCTTACATCTTTCAAAGCGAATGAAGGGTAACACGCTTGTGGAAAATAGATTGAACACTAAGGGTGACTGAGTGAGTATCACCATTTATCTCGGTGTAGTGGGGTAATTCTATAGGAGTTCTTAACTCCCAAGATGTGCTTGGGAAAAGGGGCCCTTTGGGGCTTGAATTCCTAACAAATTATTTTGTTTGTTTATTTGTTTGTTTATCATGGACCTAGTTTTTTGAGGATCGAGAAGGTGCTTATACCTAGACTATCTCAGTTCTTGAACAAGGGAGAATGCACATCCTGAACAAATTCTCCGAGGGGTGGTACTAGGAAGAGGACTATCTAATCCAAGAGTAACCCGGGTAATGTCTAAATTAGGTCGCAAAGGATGTGATCCAAATAGAGTACCCGTAAAGGATGGGCCCACTAAAGGCTTAATCCAAAACCCTGTAGAAGATGACATGGCTAGTCATATATCAAATAGGGAGATGGTGGCCAACTCAGAGAGAAAGCGTGGGGACTCACATCTGCCAAGAGTGGTGTATCCACAGGGTGAGTCACTGTCAGCATAGCGAACATCAACCAACCTAAGGTTCCTGTTAGTTTGCAATAATTAGCTAGAAGAAAGCTTGGGACTCACATCCCTATGGGCGATTCTTTGGGATAGTACGTCTTATTTCGGTGTGCCATCCGACCTGGGGTGACTAGAGATGTCATTGAGGACTTATATCAACTCAAATGTAGTCAGAGGAAAGGAGCCTCAGATTATCATCCTAAACCTCACATATACTCAACTAGTTAGATCATGATGATTAGTTCAAGAGAAAGAAGCGGGGACTCATCTTCTTAAATAAAATCAACATGAGGTAGCTTCTGGTAGGCGGTAAAAGTCTACCATACTAATAAGGCTCGTTGGTTTGCATGTCAAGTTAGGAAAGCATGGGGACTCACATCTTCAAATAAAGTCACTTGGGTGACATACTAGCGAGGTAGCATGTAACCCACCTAAGCTAATGAGTGCCACAGGGGCTTGCTCCCACATCAAAATAGCCGAGATAAAGATTTATGTTTATTTGTGCATGTGTTAAAGGAATAGGATGCTTGGGGAGACTCTTTACCTTAAACACTAGGTGTTTTGATGAAATGATGCCATGGGAACAGATTCCCACTAAGAAAGGATGATGCTTGGGTTCTCTCACTAACTTATGTTAATCAAAATAGGATGCCTCTTGGGTTCTCTCCTATTCTAATAGGAGATTGTGTTTTATGTGTGAAGAAGGATAGGATGCCACTAGGGATTATTACCTATCCAAACACATAGGATTGACAAGCAAACGCTTGAAAGAAGAAGATTTTGATGAAATGGAATCAAATTTTTTGTTGATTGATAGAATTATTTTCAAACATGATTTTTATGGGTAATATTTCTTCAAATAGAGCCCATTAATTGGAAGCATCGGGTGTTCCAATCAATAAGGCGATAAGATCCTCCTTGGTAGGGTTCAAACTTGTCTCCCATCTTTCAATGAGCAATTGGTCTCCTTAGGACTAACACAAGTTCTCCTTGAAAGACCTAGGGTGGACTTGTTGTGAGCTTGAATCATTTTGGTCTTGTACAACTTCGAGGTTACGGCATCATGGGTGACTCTCCTCAAACCTTCAAGCTCTTCTAACGCAACTTTGCATTCTACGTAGTGATCTTGCTACCCAATGCTATCCTTAGTGATGGGAGTTGAACTTCTAAAGGTAGAATGGCATCTTGCATACAAGGAAAAGGGTAGATTGAGTTGGAGTTCGGTATGTGGTGCGGTAGGCCCACAAGGCTTCAACCAACTGCTCATTCCACTGCCACTTGTTGTCATCAAGAGTCTTCTTTAGTATTTGGATGAGAGTTTTGTTGAATGCTTTCACTAAGCCATTTGCTCGGGGTAATAGATGGTGAAGCTCTCCAATCTATTTTCTCAAAGCTATTGATCTTTAGTATTGAACCATTATCGGATATAATTCATGAGGTACCAGAACTATATATGATATGGTTTCTAAAAACTAAAAATACATCTTGTGACCTCTCGAGTGGGATTGCCTCACCACTTGGAAAAGTAGTGTGGCTAAGATGAAATGACCCTTGAAGAAGGAGGATCGATGGGACCCACAATTTTGGTACCCAACACTCAAATGGCCATGAGGCCAGTGTAGGGTGTGGAATGTTGGGTGGTTGATGTAGGACCACCCCATGTACGACATGGCATCTCTAGCTACATCCATGCGATGCAATCATCGAAGGCCCTAGTATCTAGTCTCTTGATCTTCATCTTGAAGGTGTGCACTCCACATAGACACGATATACCTCGATTACAATGCCATGGGCTTCATGTTTGTCTAAATAATGTAACCACATTTGGTCAAAGGGCCGGTATAGTGCCATCAATGAGAGCATAAGAGAGCTCTATTTCACGATGGGCTTGTGACTTTTCTTGAGGTAGTTTTATCGGTGTTCAAATAGTCTATGAAGCGGTTGCCTCAATCCAACTCCTTGTCTTTATAGAACAACAACCTCCCCTTCAAGAGAAAGTCTCGATGAGTTCAACATCAATAAGGGATAGGACTTGTCTTTTACCCTTATTGGAATGGACTCATCTTAGGATGCTAATTCTTTGGCAAGTTTGGCCAAAGCATCTGTTCTCCGGGAACCTTGTAGATGGTGACTTGATTTGGGCCAACTTCATGGTATACTCATGGTAATGATGAAGCTTGGGTTTGAGAACCTTGTAGGACCCGACAATCTTTGATGATGACCAAATGAATCCCCAAAGATGTTGATGCTCTTGACACATGATAGATGGCTAACTCCGGCAAAATCAAAGCCTCATACTCGACTTCATTGTTGGTTGGTGGGGTTGGAAAGATAGTATGAGAATCTCATCACATCATCAGAGTTAGGATTATTCCCACCTTATCTTTCCTGAAGAGTAGATGGTGCTTCCCCTTTATGAAAAGAAGGCACCATCAAAATACATCTCCCATGGTGGTTTCCCTCCCCAAGTTCATGATTTGTTCATCGGAGATCATCACAAATGGAGAATCAGGAAGTGGGTGTCTTTCTAAGAAATTGCGTGCTCCTTTTACCGCAGGAGGTATGAATGTGATATCAAACTGTGAGAGGATCATGGACCATCGTGCCAAATGTTTAGATAGCGTTGGCCATGTCATGAGATGCTGCAGTGGATTGGTTCTAGAAATCAAGTTCACCTTATGAGAAAGCATATAATGTCGTAGCTTTTGGGAGGCAAAGATCAAAGCTAGGCAATGTTTCTAAATAGGTGGATAGTTAGCTTCAGCAGGAATCAAATGACGGCTGAGGTAGTAGAGAACATTCTCCTTCCCTTCATCATTGGCTTGGGCGAACGAAGTGCAGAGAGTCATCCAATGAAGGATGAGTGGTACCCAGATGAGGCTGCTAGTGGCGACTTCACCAAATATTGCTTGATGTCTTCAAAGGCATGACACTTATCATCCCACTTGAACTTGGCATCCATTTTAACAAGTGCCGAGAATGGCTTGCATCTCTATGATAGATTAGAGATAAAGCATCTTAGATATGCCAGTCGTCCTTGGAAGGATCTGAGTTGAGTTAAACTCTTAGGAGGTGGTATTTCTAAGATAGCTTTGATCTTTTCTAGATCTATTTCTATTCCCAATGTCAAAAAACCAAGGAATTTCTTAGCTACTCAAATGCACACTTGAGATTCATTTTGAGGTTATATTATCTTAATTGAAAACTACTCTCAAGTCAAAGAGATGGTCTTCCTTTTTCTATGCTCTTGACTACTAGATCATCATAGCACTCAACGATGATGGATGAGTTCATTGAAGATCTGAGTCATGGTTGGTATATAGCACCGACATTTTTAAGGCTAAAAGGCATGACCCTATAAATATTTTGATGGTTCAAAAGTGTTTCTTTCATCTTCAAGAGACATCTTGATTTGGTTATAGCCAGATAACCCATCCATAAAAGAAAACACTGCATGAGGTGAGGTGGTGTCTACCATTAATTTTTGTATAGGAAGAGAAAACTCATCTTTAGGACATGCCTTGTTTAAGTCCCTAAAATTGACGCATATGTGAACTTGGTCATTCTTCTTCTTAATTGGGATGACACTAGCAAAACCGGATATTTTTTCTTCCACGATGAAACCGCATCGATCAATTTCTTGACTTCAGAAATGACTTGTTGTTCAATTTCTAATCACATGCATCTAGGAGCTTGTTTAATAGGGGTAGCATTAGGATCTATTGCTAGCTTGTGGATTGTTATGTCAAGAGATAATTCAAGCATCTCTTCATAACTCCATGCGAAGCAGTCTTTCAACTCAGTCAATAGCTTAACTAAGTCATTGGTTTCTTCTTCATTGTTAGCATGTATGCGTGGATTTTCTTATCGAGGTTCATTTCTTAAGCTTTCAATTGTTGAATGGATCTCCTTTCAAATTTTGCATCTTTGATTTGGGATTAGTTCACATCAGGTCTCTAAACACATTCTCATAAGAGTTGGTGTTGTGTGAAAAGAACCTATCGACTCCAAAGATTGGTAATAACCAAGCGAATCATCATCATCAGACCTTTGTTGAATCTAGTCCCACTTGATTGTGCTTCCCCTTTGTATTGTTCCATAGCTTCTCAAAATACTTTGACTTTCAGTATGAGGGAACCTTTGTATAAGATTATGAACACAAGCGAGTAAAAGTAAATGGTAATTCCATTAATTCTTTAAGTGTATCCTCCTCAAGTTCTACAACTTCGGACTGTGATGATGATCCCAAAAAAAATCTCTTTATATCCTTTGGAAGACTTAAGGGCATCCTTAACTACTAAACCTTCAACTTTTTGAGATGAAAGTTAGGTTAGAGCTAAGGTTCCCAGCTGTTTTGTTATAGTCTCACATAAACTTGATTTGAATACTTTGCTTTATGTTGACCTCATTTTTAGGATGAGCTCTCAACCCCTCCATCTTATACATAGGACTTCTCTTAGACTTTAAGAGTTCCTTAGTCTTAGGACACATCTAGTGATTAGGTGGACACTCAACCTAGCCCTAGAGACTTAGAAGAGTTAGCCATAGGAATAGGCCATGCCTTAAGGGTGTTAGGAAAATTCAGCTACCCTTAGCTTGAATCATTCCTCACTTTCCTTCCTTCATGTCAAACTCCAAATCAATCTTAATTGATTTTCTCCAAACTCAAATCAACTCCATGTGATTGAAATCCATGATTGAAACCCATGACTAAGAATTCCCAAATCATGATCATAACCAATTCAAACTCATGAGATTTTCTCATAATTCATTTATATTCTCATTTATATTCACATATATAAATGAGATATAAATTCAAACCAATCAAACTAAACTCAAAATTCAAAATCAATTCATTAAAATTTAAGTCCTTAATTTCCTTTTAATGAACTTAGCCAAATCAACTTCAAATCAAGCCAAACTCTTGATTTTCCTTCATGATTCAATCAACCCTACAATCATGAATCCAAATATAAATACAAACTTCAATCATCAAATCAAAAATCAATTCAAAAATCAAACCCCAAATCCTTTCACATTCTTCCTTTGAAATTGAAATTGTCAAATGGATCAAAATCCATTTGACTTCAAACTACTTGCAAATGGATTTATATTTCAATCATAAGTCCATTTATAAGTTCAATCAAACTCAAATCAAGCTTTGACCAAGCCATTTGACCCACTTAGGATCACTTGACCCAAAGTGACCTAAAGTACCCTTATGAGCCAAATTTTAATCCTAACCTAATTGGATTGAATCAAACTCATCTATGCCTCTCATCATGATCAACAATCATCATGGGATGATCAATCAATCAAATTGGGTCAAACCAAGTCAAACCTAAGGGTTGACCAAGTTGACACTTAGCCCAAAATGAAATCTAACATAGCCAAATTCCACCATAGGCCAAATTGATTGGAACCATTGATCTAAGTTCATTCATTACCTATGTTTGAACTTGACCAAGTTAACATTTAAGCCTAACCTAGCCCAATTGGACACTTGACCCAAGTTGACCCAACTTGACCTAAAAAGTCAAAATGTGTCAAAACTTGATCTAAGCCAAATTGATTGAAACCAATGTGTCAAATTCACTCCAAATCACTTGTTGAACTTGACCAAAGCCTAAATTGGCCAACTAGACCTAACCTAGCCCAATTGACTTTAGACCCAACTTGACCTAAAGGGGTCATATTGAGCCAAATTTGAACTTAACCAAAATTGATTAGAAACAAATATACCAATCCACTCCATATTTCTAACCAAACCTAAACATACCCGTGACCTACCTCGAATAGGTCAAATGGGTCAAATAGGTCAACATGACCCATTTGACCTAAGTGAAGTCATATGAGCCAAATTCAAAACTAATCTAAATTGAACCAAACCAAAGCCACCAAAACATTTCAAATGATCATGTGAACTTGACCCAACCCTTGGTTTGGCCCAATTTGACCAAGTCAATCCCAAGTTGACCCATTTTGACCTAAATGGGTCAACATGAGCCAAACCTTATCAAATGAATTCCAAATCTCATGAAACTTGGCCAAACCTAGTTTCTCCACATATCCAACATATCTAAATTGAAAAATAAAATAAAATACCATTTTCATATAAATTTAATCATGGGTAATTTGGTCATGCCCTCTTCATATCAACTTGATGCCTTCCTAATAGCTCAATTGGACATAATGAATAGTGATGCACCCAACCAAATGGGTTTGGGTCAGCCCAAATGGCCCCAAGGCCAAACCCGACCCCATGGGTCAAATTGGCTCATTCCAAATCCTCCTTCCACTCAATTTGATGCACATGGGAGGTTGGCAATCCACTCAAAGCCTCAAACCGATGTGCAAAGAGCTAACAGATCAAACAACCCCTCCAATGTGGTCAATTGGATCAAAATGGCAAGGGAGGTGTACCGTCCATTGCCATAGGGGGGGGGATATACTCCCCCTAATTCAAGTTGAAATCAACATCCCCTCATTCGATTGAAGCCTAGAGAGTGTTAGGAAAGATCAAAAGCCATCCTAAGCTTTCTAAAGAGGATTTGAAATAGCTTCTTCTAGGTTTTCTCCATTGAAAAAAGGGGAGCTCCTATGAATCTTCAACTTCTTCCTCACTCAAAATTACTCCAATTCCTCTTGCATGCTCCCTCAGTGAAACTGAGTGCACTCAAGCTCTTATTCGAGTTCCCAAAGCAAGGAGAGCCTCAATTGGATCAAAGCCATAAAGGAGGTGAAGTGGTGTTGCTCCATAGAAGATCCACTCAACCCCAAGGCTTGAAACTTTCAACAGGGCTTCATCCCCACTGGACAAAGCTACCTCATCGAGCTCAAGTGCCGGTGATCACCTCTGGCAAGGTATGGAATTTTCCGACCACTTAGCTTAGGGGGGTGTTGGTCTTTTGTGAAAGGAATTTTTCAAGTCATGAGAAATCCACTATTGGATATGCTCCTTATTAGCTTTAGATGGTGTGGGAACGATATTTTTCCAATCCAAGCTCAATCGAGTTTGGATCTTCCCTAAGATCATGGACGACTTCTATTAATCCTAAGGGAAGAACTCAAGTGATCGTAGCCATCCATCCGCACATTTTGGATGGACGGCCATGATTATTCCCATGTTTTAGAAATCTTTTACCCTTTTATAAACTGTGGGATGATCCATGGCCATTCGATCCTTGATCAGGAGATCAAAGCGCTCGCCCTGCCATCTTGATGCTTAAGTAATGGGCTCACCGGCTGATGTAAAGCGTGATGACCGCCAGTGTGCGTGTGAGGGATTAGTTAGGGAATTTAATTAATGATAATTAATCTTTTGATCTTTAAAAATTCATATCTCTCCCAATAAAATTTAGAAAAATATGAGGTAAAATTATATTGATAGATAATTCAACCTAGAATATTTTAAAAATAATTTAAATGGATTTTGAGTTATCATTTTTTCTGATTTTGGATTTTATTAGAAATATCATTTTGCTAATTAATTCTTAAATAATTCTCTGATTAATCTCAAACTTCTTGGGTATGTTTTAGGGAATAACCTCTGTCTCTGCTAATTTTCTTGGGATTTATTTAAGGCTTAATTGTGGGGATTGCAAATGTGTTTCTTAATTACCCTCCTTATGTAATTAAGGATAATTAGGGTTTGATTAGTGTTTTAATCCATTATTAAGGTTGATTAAGGTTAGATCTAGTCAATAAGAGGCTTAGAAAATAATTTTGGGATATTTCTCCTAAGTTATTCCCTAAACCCCCACCCCCCTTTTTTCTTTCCTCAATCCTCTAATTAAGGGTTAATTCATTAATTATCCCTTAATTAATTTCTAAAATTCAAAACTAGAACTTAATTAATCTACTTTGAGTATATGCTTAGGTTTTTAAGAGCCTAAGTTCAATTAAGGAAATCAAAATCCAATTCATATGTATGAAGAGGTGTTTTAAAATTACTTAAGTTAAACCCCTTTACTTAATTAACCATTAATCATGAGCCAAATTGCATTAGGCCCTTTTCTTCCTAGGTGCATTGCAAATTTAAATTCCTTGTGAGTTTTTATGTCATCTCATTGGCTCATAATTACTTGGTTAATTATGTTAAGGTGGTGTAGGTAAGGATTAATTAACTTGCTTAATTCATACCTTAACCAAATTAATATATAAAAATGAATCTAATCATCTAAAAATTAAACAAAAATATCAAACATATGTGGGAATGGGTTAGGAACAGCAAACTCAATCCACTTTTTCAAAATTAAATCAAACTTAAGATCAAACAAAAATCACATTGAATTAACTTTGATTTATTTTAAGCCTTCTTATTCCCTAAGAATGTCTTTAGGATTTAATTAAAGTGAATGTATTTACATGCTTTCATTGCTTTGATTCTTTCCCCAACATGTTAAATTAGTATGTTATATGGTTTCATGCATTCATATTTTCTAAATTCAAATTTAAAAAATGAAATTGTTTACTTTATGTCAAGTTTGCATGTGTTGGCTAAAGTAGAAATATGAGTGGCTATTATCACTACTAAATTCAAATTATTTTTAAAATATATAAATCAATTATCAAATCTAAAAGTATGCTACTTATATTTTAATTATAAGCTTGCATGTGGAAGAATATGAGGGTGTGCTTAGTATAGGTTTCCCTTCTCTCTTATGTTAGTATAGTTTTGAATAGGAGTTGGTAAAATGTATGGTTCATTTGAAAAGAACCTAGCACTTACCTAATTCCATATTCTATTCATCCTTATGCTATGACTTAAGAAGGGTTACCTATGGTTGCACACATAAATTGCATAAACAAAATGAATCACTTAATACAACTTTTGTATCCTTTCTTTTCCAATTTATTTCTTTTATACATATGTTTGTATTTAAGGAAAGTGGTATATTAGTCTGGACAACCCCGAGGTTGCGAGGCTTTAAGTATCCTAAGTAGGTCTTATACCTTACACCTCTAGTTAATAGTGGCGTTGTACTCACATATGCATTTCTTACTTTCATGTGAGCATGTGAAATTCGATAAAGAAACCCTTTCTACTTAAGAAAAATAATGCATCTTCAACATCTAAATTTTCTTAAGTGAATTACTTAGCATGCATCATAAAGTGTGTTAAATATTCTCATTTGTATGTATAGATATGCTTAGGATTCATTCATATGCATGTTATACATGTTGGGAAAGAAATGAAATAATGTGTGTTATGTGAATTTGATTCATTTTATTTAATCTTAAAATATCTTTCTTTTTGAATGGGTTTGTTTAGAGTTTATCTAAACTTAAGATTAATTAAAATATTTAATCAAAATATTCACCTAATAAAACCAAAATGTGAATCTACTTTAGAAAATACTTAGGTTAGGGAAGGAAAGAGAAGTTCTCTTCTCTTTCCATCTCTTTTTAACTTAGTAATTAAGTATAGGATTCACTAACTTAATCAAAACATAAAATAAAATCAATCCTAAAATAATTAAATAACTTAAATGAAACCCTCCTCTAAGTTAAACATGTTTCCCCACTTAGAATATTTGAACCTAAAGCCATAGCTAAGCATACCACACAAACCTACAAAGCACACACATTAGCCTAAGTCACCACTTCTAGCTTTAGGTTAGGGCGATGCATGGTTTGATGTTTGTTTTATTTTGTGATATATGTTTTAGACTGGATGTTAGGATGTATGTTCGTAGAATGAATGATAAGATGATCTTAGTTTAACCATTATTTTCTATAGGGGATTGTGCTTAAGGGGTGCTATCATAAATAAAAATATAAATGCTTTTGCTTATAGGTGTTTTATACCCCTACCATAATCCAATAGGCCAGGTGGACTTAGTCACCCATGTGTGGGGTGATAAGTCCAATATACATGCTTGGGATTTGTGTGGTTTGTATTATCTAATCTCTATTTTACAAGTGTTAGTTAGATTTCCATTCTTTTCCTTTTTATGTAATTAGGATTTTGGAATGATTATTATGGGGATTAGGATGAGCATTGGTCATAAGATCTATCTTATGCACCATGTGAAACCTTGGAGCATCCATCTTCCAACCATCAAGGAACAAGAAGAAGAAGAAAATAATAAGAAGAAGAAAGAAGAAAAGAAAAGAAGAAATAAAGAAGACCCCATACAAAGAATTCTTTGCTTAATTGTAATTTAATTCATTTGTAATTCAGTTTATATATAAGGGTAGAGCTCATACCCAATTTGTTATTTTGGGTTTGTGTGGTGGTGCTCTGATGGCCTTTATTCTTTTTACGATTAGCTTTATAAATTGATCGATGATTTGTTTAGCTTGTGCATTAAGTGGCATATTTTTCTTAGTTTCTTCCTTCCTTTATGTATGGCCTGGATGTGGATTAGGCTCTTTAGGGAAAAATAAATATTTTACCAAACTTAACAAACTCAAACTAAAAATAAATAATTGATAACCTCCCCTAAAGCTTTGGTCTAAAATCAAGATAAAAGAATTAGCAACCCTCTTAGCTAGATGAGTATTATGTTTATAATATCATGCACAAATGCATCTTATTTCACTCTTTATTGGAGGGTTTTCACCTTTTCCAGAGAAACTTGGCTTGACCTTTGAGAGCCATGATGGATACACACCTCCTCCCTTCTCGTTGATTTTGGATAATAACTCTATTTCTCATGCATTAGGCATATGAATCATATTAGGCTGAGTCAAAATAATTATCCAAAAATGAAAATAAAATGAAATTTGAATTTATTAGATTTAGGTCATTTGAAGCATGTCCTACATGATAGTCTCTTTAGGAGTGAGTTTAAGGACTTAGTCTCTTTCTAAATAAATAATAGCCTAGCTAGCTTGCATAAGCATAAAGACTTGCCTACATGTATTTAAAATCATAGGAGGAGTTAGTTGGCAGCCACCCCTAGGCAGATGTATGTCCCAGCTATCGGGTGCGGAGACAAACCAAATACTCATTTTCTCCTTAGATTTAGGTTATGCTTTCAGCCCATGCTAAAGCTCCCTAGATTTAGGTTATGAGGTTGCTTCTCCCCTTTGTGGGCCATAAGCTTAAATCCTCACCTCTTAGGCATTTCCTTAATCATGTGTTAAGGAATCATAAGTCCTAAATTTCTAATGAAAAGTAACTCAAACAAACTAAATCAATTTCAAAATGTAAAGCCCAACTAGATAGTTTGAGATGCTGGTTGTTTTTTTTAGCATTGGGCATCTCTACTTATCTTCCATTTTATTTGATAATAACTCCCCTTTTAATCAATCCCATTTGATCTTCAAAAATGAACTAATTGATTGATAGTCCTTTTATTAAAATCTTTGAAGAAAATGATCATTTACCTTAATAGAGTTTTAAGGAATCTACATTTATGATATGATGTTAACTTTTGCCCTGTAAGAACAACAAACTTGGTTTAAAATAAATCCCTTTACTTTTCATATAAAGTAGGGAAGAATCAATGTATGCATACATCATCCTTAGAGTCCTTATTGAGGTGATTATATCAATTAAAGGGTAGTGACTTTGCTTTCAAGATAGTACTATTTCCTTGATGGCATAATCACCGAATAAGCATATGTGGTCTATTAGCATCTAAAAGATGAATTTTTATATTTTGCCTTCTCCTTTTCATCACAGATTTGAAAGGCGACTATATAAAAAAATTTTTCACACTTTATTGTGAGGCGATCTTGTAGGAACCTCAGAAACCCCGAGAGAGGTTGGCTGGTATGCTAATCACATTAGACTCATCCTCCAAACTGGATTCCAAGTTTATGTGAATAGTAAGGGTACTCCGCTAAACTGAAACATGACCCCTGTTGGCTGATGGCCAACTAGGGGATCTTCCACCTCTGGAACTGCCTCTATTTCTGCCTATGCCTCTGCATGGTGGAGGTTGAGTCATCCTACCCACATGTCCATATGATGAAATGAATTGTGGGTGGAATGTGATATGCAGATATATTTCTTCTTCAATTCTCCTTTCTTGTTCACTTGGATTTTTCTTTTTCTTTTCTTTTTCTTTTGCCTTTTCTTTTTCTTTTTCTTCATTTTCTTTTGCTTTTGAATTTAAGTTTTATCCAAGTTCATGAGAAAGGATATTTTGAGGAAGATAGTAGGTCACATCCTCATATATCTCAACCTCTCTGGCTTTTTCATCTCCTTTGACACTACTCCCATCCTTCCCGAACTTCATGCACCGATGGAGGGAGGATGGAATTATCTTATTCGATGTATCCAAGGCCTACAAGCAAAGCGGTGAATGAAGTATTTGAATCAATATGGCTTGGCTTGATCTTCCAATCACCTATCTCAAAGGTAACACTATGGAACTAAAACTCACCTTGTTCATTGAATCCTCTCAACATCATCTGATCTCCTCGGAGTGTAGAGATGTCGATCTTCAAATAAGTAAGGGTCTTTAGACTCATAATATTCACTGATGCACCTGGATCGATGAGAACTGTAATGTAGAGGGGACGGTTGTGCTCCAAGTTCCCTAGAAGAAAGTCTTCATCTGTGAAAATGATTCCCTGAGCTTCTTTAGATTAATGTGCCTCCTCACCAATAGCGATCAGCTAAGCTAAGCATATATCATGATCAAGGAGATCCTTGATTAATGATTCTTCATCTCTTTGGATAAGACCAGGGCATCGTATATGCTTAGCTTAGATGGCAACTTTCTTAGGTGAGAGAGGACATTGTAACCATGGCTGATCCTCCACAAGCATATCCAAGGGTGGAGCATCCTGGAGGGGCTTCTCGATCCTCGAACCAATGACTTATTTCCCTCTCTTGGCTACTTCCTGGAGGTAGAACCTTGCCACTATGGAGGTTGACTTGGTGATCTCTTATGGGGTAATGGAAGGTTACCTACATCGCTCACCTATAGCTTCTCCTATGGGACCCTCAAAATGGATGATTCCAAGTCTATCTCAAGAGGCAAACCCATAGCATTCAGAGTAGAAAAGTCCAACTCTGAATCAGAAAGAAGAAGATCAGAATTGTTATAGTTATTTTGACTTGAAGAGTTATCATTTGGAATAGAAGAAGATAACCCATCAGAAGTGACACAAATGTAATTCAAACTAGCTTTATTCTTCAATTTCTTGGAATTATTTAGAGGTACAAAGTAGAAATCAAGTAAAGTGAGTGGGGTAAGAGATTTGATGCCCTTATCCATCGATACAAGAGTTCTACTAGTAGAAGAAGTAGAGCTAGTTGAAGTGGAAGAAGTTGTCGGTGTGGAAGCTGCAATTGATGAAAGGCTAGATCGGTCGGTGGTTATGCTAAATAGTCAATTCTAGCGACACATGTTGTTTCTATTCTTCTTGAGCTCCCCTTTCCTTTAGTTTGCTCTGGCAACTTGCAAACCTTCCTTGATGTTGGAGGTTTGAGTTGGCTCAGGCGCCTGCAAGAAAATTTCATGATTTTGGAAACAATTTTCTTAGAGGTTTTGGATAAGGAGATATCCCAACCTTCTTTGGTTTTGGAAGGATCGCAGTCATCCCCAAGGATTACCCTAATGGAACTGGATGATTGTTCCACAAGGTATTCCTTTGGGATGACTATAGCACTGGTCTTGAAGCTATGTTCAAGCCTGTCCTTGAATGTAAAGCAATCCTCCAAAACATGACCTAACATGTGGTGGTAGGGGCAAAAGTTAGGATTATTTCTTTTTCCCACTTCCTCCGACCTTCTAGGTTTGGATAGTTCAAAGTTAGGTTTCTTTAAGAATCTACCTCCCTTTTAAATGAGTATGGTTTGTTTAATTTATTCATAAGAGTAGGTGGATGGTAGCTACCTAACAGCGGGTATATGTACTGATGTTGTTGATGATGTGGCTGAGGAGATGGCGATGCTGGCCGTCGAGGCCAATAAGGCTGCCTCGGTGGTGGTAGAGCAGGTGGAAGCGACGGTTGTGGGCACAAGGTCTCTCAAACTTCTCTCTGGTCATTTCCCCTTATCTACTTCTATAACTACCCCGGGCTCGGCTTTGGCTTTGTTGGTAGATCTGGAGAAGGTAACTATTTGACTTCTCCTTGCAAGCTAACCGCCTTATTGATTAATTTCTCAAAAGTTTTGATGGTAAAACCTTTGAGCATGAAGGCGACCAGGCCATGGATATTCTTAAGCAAAATTTTGATGGCATGTTGTTCAGACAGCTGTGGTTCACATTTCATACTCAAATTATTCTATCTGAGAATGTAATCAATAAGGGACTCACCATGGTTTTGTTGAGCCATAATGAGATCACTGACAGTGACCCTTTGCTGAGCTCTAGCAAACCTCTTGATGAAGAGTTGCCCCCAACTAAGCAAAAGTCTTTATTGAACTATTAAGAAGTTCAACATACCAATCTAAAGCTATCCCTGCTAAGCTACGGACGAAGAGACAAAATAGTAAAGCATCGCCGCCAGCATAAACAACTAGCTGGTGTGCAATATGTTGCCTCGGTTTCCACGCCATCAAAACTCTTGAAGGAAGGTGGCATAAAACCCTAGATATTGGATTGCATCAAATTCCTCTGTAGGGTCTACCCTTTGAACCGATGATCCTCCTGCTTGAGCCAATGCTTCCTTCACCTCAACCATGGACTTGATATCTTTTAGGTACTTATCCACTACCTTCCTATACATGCTGGTGTTACCTTGCTCTATTGGAGGTAAAGTCTTGGCTGGGTCCAAGACATGCACCAACTCTGGCTGACTAGTCTCAGCTGTGGTAGGATGAACTATTGGGGCTTGGTTCTACAATGCTAAGATAGCTGCTAATAGATCCTCGAGCCTCTTCTCCATCCTTTCTATCTTTTCATCCTTATGTTTGATATGTCTGTGGAGGTGTGAGTGGGTGGGTCTTCTCGCTCAACACCTTCCATAGTCTCGATGCTCTCTCGAGGAGGGATCCTCTATCTACCATGCATACCCCAAGTCTCCCAACAAATCATCTTGGGATTGAATCTTCTCCTTATATGGCCAATCATACCCCAAAATCTCCTTCTTCTCTATAAGATAATGTGTTACTATCTCCTCGAGAGAACAATCAATCTAAACGAAAACAAATGATCTCAGCTGACCGATGTGATCACTATCATGCATTGAGAGGCACCCACCTCGCTTGGAGTCAATCCTATGAGGAGTACTCACTAGGAGAGACACTCACTATCATTATCTATGAGAGGGTGACATTCTAGGAGTCCACTATCATGGTAAGCTATCATCTACAACCTCGAATAATGCCACCATCTCCATCCTGAATTGGTGAGTTGGTGAAGGGACGACCACTATGCTTCGGGGTCACCACTCCTTCCGCACCACCATTGGGGCAGAAGGTAGAGAAGGAGAGCTCGGCCTCTCCACAATAGATGGTGTAGATGAAGTAGATCACCATAGCCGGATCATCCCGGTGCTCTCCCTGATATGGCCTTCATGGCCTTCATGGAACCGAGATGATGTGACTGGTGATGACGAGGGGTAGAGGTGTGGAGACACCACGACTCTATGAATAGAGTTGTCCTCTTGTGGTGAGTCCTAGTAAGAGTATTGGTCTGGTAGCGCATGAAAATCAATAAGTGTGAAGTCACCGATGACAACCTCCACCTCTCCCTAGTAATGTGAACAGATGTAGGGCCTCTCGCCTCCCTCGATGGATATGTTTCCCACACTATGAGGGATGATGGATCTCATCAAATTGAACTCACTGACGCCCAAAGCTCCTCCACCTAGAAGACCGATCAAAGCCGAAATGACCTCCTACTCCTAGTAACATGCTAGACCACTGGTGGAGGTGATGTGTGAATCCTCCTAACATCCTCTCTGTCTGACCTAGAGAGAGGATGAATTGGTAATGGTGAAGTCAACAGGAACTCCTCAATGAACGCTTCCATCTCCCGACAATCCTAGTGTGATACCGCTTGATCATGCGTTTTGTTTTCATGTGTCCTAGTAGGGGGGAGGAGAGAGCTAGACCCACTCAAAAGTGGGGAGGCAATCCTCAGATCGAGGAGCCTCCCTTAGAGGGTACAATGAGAGGGTGTTACTCACTGGCACTGGAAACCAGGGTGTACTATTAGCACTGCTGCACTATCACTACCAAGCTGGGACTGCCTTTTTCTTTAGTGAGGAGAATCGAGAGGTTAGATCAATCTGGATGACCAACTTCTGCCCAATCACCGTGGTCCTACTGACTGTTGTGAGGGGAGTGCCCTCACATGTAATCCTCGCCCCTCAAATCCTATCAAGTGGATAAGATGTGTATGATCCAATGGGGAAGTTTGGTCCGGCCAAATCCATGCCATGAGGGAAAGGTGAAAACAAATTCAGCTACCATTTCATAATCAACTAAAAGACTAAAACTAAACTATGTATCATAATCATGAGAGAATGCAATAGAAATGAGCTTGGATTAGATTTTTGTCTTTATTGATTTTTGAATTTGAATTGAAAATTTGAGCCCACATCCAACATATTGGAAGTGTTAAGTGGGGTTTAAATGGATTTGAGAAGATTTAGAAATTTGATTTAAAAGAGGAATTTTGAATATTAATCCAACTTCAACAAATTTGGGTATGTTGAAAAGATGGATTCAAATATTTTGAGCAAGATGCTTTCATAGGTTCATGTTTGTTTGAATTTAGAGATTTTGATTTGAGGACCCTTTCCTTTAATAAAATTTGGGTATGTTAAAGTAAGGGTCAATTGATTTTGTTTTATTTGTGATTTTGGAATTTTACTTACTTAGAAAATTTGGGTATGCTAAGTAAAGTGTTTTGAAAATAATTGTTTCTTTTTGTGAATTGTTGTTTGATTTTTAAAAATTAGAATTCCTACTTAGCAAATTTAGGTATACTAAGTGATGGACCCAAGTGTGTTTTATTTGATTTTTGAAAATAGGATTCTTAGCAAATTTGAGTATGCTAAGAAAATCCTAGGTGTTTCATTTATTTTTGGATTTGATTTTTGAAAGAGTAGGATCCTTAGCAAATTTGGGTATGCTAAGTGAAATCCTAATGTGTTTCATTTTTTTTTGTTTTGATTTGTTTGAAAGTGGAGACTTTACTTTAGTAAATATGGTATGCTAAGGTTGAAGTCCCACTTAGTTTTGTGAAATGGAAACTTCACTTAGCAAATTTGAGTATGCTAAATGAAATTCTAAAAGATGTGTTCAAAATTTTTGATTTGGTTTTGAAAATGGAAACTTCTCTTTAGCAAATTTGGTATGCTAAAAAACAAAGTTCCAAAGGTGCTTGAAAATTTTTGGTTTTTAATTTGGAGACTTCACTTAACAAATTTGGGTATGCTAAATGAAGTTCCAAGAATGTGCTTGAAAATTTTTTGATTTTGGATTCGGAGACTTCACTTAGCAAATTTGAGTATGCTAAATGAAGTTCCAAATGTGTTTGAAAAAAAAAATTTTGATTTTGGATTTAGAGACTTCACTTAGCAAATTTGAGTATGCTAAATGAAGTTCCAAATGTGTTAAAAAAAATTATTTTGGATTTGTAGACTTCACTTAGCAAATTTAAGTATGCTAAATGAAGTTCCAAATGTGTTTGAAAATTTTTTATTTTGGATTTGGAGACTTCACTTAGCAAATTTGAGTATGCTAAATGAAGTTCCAAAACGTGTTTGAATTTTAAAAATATGATTGTTAAGTTTTGATTTTTGAAAAGATAACTTCCACTCAACAAATTTGGGTATGTAGAAATGGAAGTCAATCTTATTTTTGCAAATGTAAAAATTTTACTTTGTGTGTGATTATTGCTTTTTGAAAGAGGGAATTCTAACTTAATCCTATATGGGATATGTTTAAGTGGGATTTCCAAATGATATTATTTTTATTTGGGAATGAAATCTTCATCCAATAAATTTGAGTATATTGAATGGAGATGTTTATATGTGCTTTTGAAAATTTTAGTTTGAAAATGAAACTTCCATTCAATATGTGTGAGTGTATTGAATGGAAAGGTCATGTGTACTTTTTAAAAGTTTTATTTTGATTTTGACTTTTAGAAGGATGATTGTTCATTTTATTTTGAAAATGAAATCTTCATCAAAATGAATTGAAAGAAGATGTTCATTTGTGCTTTTAAAGAATTTAGTTTTGTTTGAAAATGAAACTTCCACTCAATAGATGTGAGTGTATTGAATGGCAAGGTTCATGTGTGCTTTTGAAAGTTTATCTTGATTTTGATTAAACTTTTGGAGAGATGATTCACTTTTTATTTTGAAAATGAAATCTTCATCAAAATGATTTGAGGGAAGATGTTCATTTGTGCTTTTGGAAAATATTGTTAATTTTATTTTTGAAAATTCCTACATATAATAATTATGAGAATTATTAAATGAGGGTGATCTAAGAAAACTTTGTAAAAAATATTTTATTATGTGCATTTTTGAAAGGGTGTTTTTTGAATAGCAAGATTTTTACAAAAAATTTATTTTGTCTTTATTATTTTAGAATGAACCTTTCCTTATCATAAAAATGATAAGAAGGAAGTCTTTACCCATTGGAGAACCCAACGAGGTTTTAAGACCAACGCGGGGTGAGATCCTAAAACCTAAAGATGTTGGCTAGCTTAACTTAAGAATGAAATAAGCTAAGTGCTAACGAAAAGAAAGATAGTCTCAGATTCATACCAAAGTACAAACCCATTATCGATATTTGAAGATAATGATCATTTATCTAAGATGGAGAGAGGAACCATCCCCAACGGAGTTGCTAAAAATCTGTGGTAAAAATATTTACCTTCATCTATCCTTTTGAAGAGGATAAATGAAAATAAAATATATGCCTAGGGCACACATAGATCCGTAGATATTCTTATTAGGTGATCGTATGACAGGAGAGGTGTACTATCTTGAAAGATAGAAGTCACCCCAATGGACTAATCACCTAATAAGAACAATGGGTGCATATGTACAAGATTCTTCCTACTTTATGGAAAAAAGTAGGGTTTATTTTAAATGGTTCATTAAGTTCCTATGAGGCAAGCCCCATAGTTAATTACATCTAATGAAGATTCCTTAGGAATACTATCGATTAAGGTAAATGATCGTTATCTCCAAAGATTTCAATAGGTAGGACTATCAATTAGTTTATTTTGGCAAATCAAGTGGGATGATCAAGAGGAGGAGTTCTTATCAAAGCCAAATGGAGGTAGTATGGGATGTTTTGGATACTATGAAGCTAAATATCCCAAACTATCTATGGTTGGGTACATTTTGAAATTGAGAATTATTTATTTAAGTTGAATTTTTATTAGAAGTTTAGTGCTTATAATTCCACAATATAATATTATGAAAATGCTTAAAGGTGAGGATTTATTCTTATGGCCCATAGAAGGGAGAAGTAACCTCAGAACCTAAATCTAGGGAGCTTTGGCGAGGACCAAAAGCACGACCTAAATCTAAGGCGAAAAATGGGTATTCCGTTTGTCTCCACAAGAGAGGACAAACCATATGACTGCTTGGACTTACAACAGCCTACGAGTGGTCACCAACTAACTCCTCCTACAATTTTAAATTTATGTAGGCAAGTCTTATGTTTATGCAAGATAGCAAGGTTGTTAATTATTTAGAAAGAGACTAAGTCCTTAAACTCACTCCCTAAGAGACTAGATCATGTAAGGGCATGAAAAATGACTTAGATCTAATGCAAAATAAATTATATTTTACTTTCATTTTTAGACAATCATTTGACTCAGGCTTATATGATTTTACTAATGCATGAGAAGTATGATTATTGGCCAAAATCGGTGAGAAGGGAGGAGGTGTGTTTCCACCATGGCTCTCAAAGGTCAAGCCAAGTTTATGTGGCAAAGGTGGAAGCCCTCCATTCAAGAGTGAAATAAGATACTTTTGTGCATGATGTTATAAAAGAAATACTCATCCACTAGAGGTTTCTAATTCTTTTATCTTGATTTATAGCCTAAGCTTTAGGCGAGGTTATGAGTTATTTATTTTAATTTTGAATTGATTAATTTGGTAGAAGATTTATTTTTTCCTAAGAGCCTAATCATCATTCGGTCATACATCAAAGCAAGGAAGAAACTAGGAAAATATGTCATTTCTAATGCACAAGCTAAACAAAATATCAAACATTTTATAAAGCTAACACAAAAGAATAAAAGGCCAAGTGTGGTCGGGAACCACCGCCTCTGAAAATAAATTGGGTAACCAAGCTATATCCTTATACAATCTGGATTACAAATGAATTAATTACAATTAAGCAAGGAATTCATATTATGGGGGTCTTCATTCTTCATTTCTTCTTCTTTCTTCTTTCTTCTTTCTTCTTTCTTCTTTTGGTTCCTTCTTTTGAATGGTTGGAATGTGGATGCTCCAAAGGCTTCACATAGTACATAAGGCATAGTCTCATAACCAATGTTCATCATAATCCCCCACAACAATCATTCCAAAATCTTAATTATAAAATTACATGAAAAGGAAAAAGTAAATCTAACTAAAACACAAAATAAAGATTAGCTAAACAAATCACACATTCCCAAGCATGTATATAAACAATTGGACTTAGCACCCACATGTAACCAAAGTCCACCTATTTTGGATTATGCTTAGGGTATAAGCAACATGCATAAAAAATTACATTTTATTAAAGCCCTTAAGCACAATCCCACAGAAGATAATGATTAGACTAAATCATCCTACCATTCATTCTACATACACCCTAACATCAGACTAAAATATCACATCATAAAAAAAGCAAACATCAAACCATGCATATAACATAAGACTAGAAGTGGTGACTTAGTCTAATGTGTGTGCCATTTAAGGTTTGTGTGGTATGCTTAGCTAGGCTTTAAGGTTGGGATTTTCTAAGTGTGAAAAGGTTCAACTAAGAAGGGTGGTCTCATTTAAGTTGTTTAGTTGATATTGGTTGATTTTATTTGATGATTTGATTTGTTTGAATGAACTACTTAATTACTAAAGGTTGTAAAGAGAAAAGAAGAGAACTTCTCTTTCCTCACCTAAAGTGATTTTTAAGGTAGATTCATTAATAATTTTTATTTAGTAAATTTTTATTATGCATTTTAATTAATCCTAAGTTTATATTTTCTCTAAACAAACCTATTCAAAAAGAAAGACATTTTAAGATTAAGTAAAGTGAATTACTATCACAAAACACACAACTTTTTATTTCTTTCCCACATGTGTATCATGGACATGAATGAATCTTAAGCATGTCTATACATGCGATGCAAGTATTTAGCACACCTTAATAATGAATGCTAAGAGAGGTTGCTTAAGGAAATTTAGAATGTTTCATGTATGCATGATTTTGTGAAGTAGAAGAGAGTGATTCTTTTATCCATTTTTCATATGCACATTTACAAGTATAAAAGACATAAGTGAGTACGACACCATTGTTAACCAAGGGTGTAAGGTACAAGACCTACTTAGGGCTACTTAAAGCCTCGTAACCTTGGGTTGTCCAAACTAATATACCACTTTTCTTAAATACATGTGCATGTACAAAAAAAAATGCATGGAAAGAGAATGTTAAGTGAATTACTTAAGAAAATTTGAATGTTTTATGATGCATGATTTTCATTAAGAAGAAAAGAGGTTTTTTTACCCACTTGTCATATGCACACATGTATGTATGAAAGGTACAAGTGAGGATGGCATCATTGTTAACCAGGGGTGTAAGGTACAAGACCTACTTAGGGCTACTTAAATCATCGCAACCCCGTGGTTGTCTAGACTAATATACAACTTTCCTTAAATACAAGCATATGCACAAAAAAATTAATGGAAAAGAAAGATGCAAAAATGTGTACTTATGTTTGGACTTGGTTATGTAATTTATATGTGTAAGTGTAAAGATCTTTCTTAAGTCATAACATGGAAGAGAATAAGAATAGATTTAAGCAAGTGTTATGTTCTTTTAAAAGAACTATACACTTTGCAAATCTTATTCAAATCCATATTAAGAAAGAAAAAGAACAACATAAGACACATTTTATATTCACATGCAAACTTATAAATAAACTATATAGCACTTTTAATTTTAGGTATTTGATTTATAGATTTTGAAAATAGTTTTGAACTTAATAGTGATAATAGCCATTATTTTTTACTTTAGCCAACAAAATTTGACATAAAAAAAATATTTCATTTTGAATTTGATTTTAGAAAAGCATGAATGCATGATTTTCATATGACATACATTTAAGCATGCTAGAAAGAAATAAAGTGATGTAAGCATGTAATTTCATTCACTCTAATTAATTCTTAAATACAATCTTATGAAGTAAGATCATTTAAAGAGAATCAAAAGTTGTTTAAAGAGACTTTCATTTTGTTTTTAGTTTGATTTGAATTAGGAAAGTGTGGTTTGCTAGTCCTTACCCATTCCCACATGTGTGTATTATTTTAATTTAATTTTTAGGTGATTAGATTAATTTTATGCTTTGGTTAGGTTAAGGTGTATATTAAGTTTATTAATTACCCCTTACATATACCACTTTAACATATTTAATCAAATAATTATGATCCAATGTATGACATAAAACCACAAGGAATTTAAATCAACAATGCATCCTAAGAAAGAAAGATACATAATGCAATTAGCTCATAATTAATGATTAATTAAACTAAAGGGTTTAATTTAAGTACTTTCATAACCTTTCCCACACATATGGGTTAGGTATGATTTCCTTAAGTTTACTTAAGTTATTGAACACCTAAGTATCTACCCAAGAAGGATTGATTAAGTTTCTGGATTAATTTTAGTTTCGAGAATTTGATTTGATTAATTAAGTAGATCATCAATGGATTAACCCTTAGTTGGATTTAGATTAAGGAAGAAAGGGGGTTTAGGGAATAGCTTAAAGAATATCCCAAAATCATTCCATAAACCTCCTAATTACTTAAACAAAGTTCAATTAACTTAATCAAGGAATTAAACCACTATTCACATGCTTAATTAAGCTTAATTATATTAAGAGAGTGATCAGGGGTTCATTAATTAATTTTCTTGATTAACTCATTAATAAATTCCAAAAATATTAGGGGAGGCAGAAGTCATCCCACTAAACATGCCTGAGAAATTTGGAATTAATTAATGAAGTCATTAGAGAGTAATTAGGGTTATTAAGTTCTCAAATAAATCCTAATTAAGGAAAATATACTGTTCAAATTTAATTAGAAATAATTTTATTAAATTCTCCTCTAAATTATCTTTAAAATGAACCTAAGTTTGTATTTTTTTGGATTTTCTACAATTAGTTATAAATTTAGGAAGTTTCAATTGATTTAAGTGGCTTTTATAAATTTTGCTAATTTATTTTATTAAAATAAACCATTTGACATTCAAAATTCAATATCTTTTAATCCAAAGGTTATTTTGACTTGAAATTTTTATAGTAGGTGTATTTTAACATCAATTTTAATCTCTAAAATTTTCAACTTAATCTAACATGTATTTTTGGTTTAATTAAAGAAATTTTATTTTTATTAAAACTCAAATTAAGCTCACAATACTTAGTGAAATTTGGAGATTTTAGATTTATTGGATTCCTCTGGGAAAGACAAATCAAACAAGCCATTGTTCGTAATTTTTGGTTAAGTATTTTATTTTCTATGATTTTTCGAAGTTTAAAGTAATTTAAATTAATTTTTAAAATTGAAAAAATCACCTGTGGCCGATAATGGTTGTGCGATTGGGCACCGGTGTCACATGGCATCGCACATCGCAGCGGTGCTACGTGAATGCGTGTGGTGCAGCGTCGGCGAAATAGCGGAAAGCCGGTCACGGAAAGTGACCCGATTTCTCACGGACCATCCGATCGATCGGATGGTCGCGAATCACATGATCTAGAGGCGGATGCGTGATCAATGCGATCGCGATGGATGCGGCGCATGATCGGACGGTCAGTCGCATCGAGCGATCGAAGGCGGTCCGTGATCCATGCCATCCGTCCGATCCGTGAACCATGGGATTGGATGGCTATGTAACCGATGATGTGATAAAAATAAATTTTTTTTAAAGGAAAAAATAGGATTTATAAGTGAAAACTTTCCAAATTGACTCATTTTCACATCGATTCGCACCGAAAAAATTCTATTTTCTAATTGGGATGATTTAAATTAAAAATGCGGGATTATCTAGGGTAGATTCCTAAAAATTATGCAAAAGTTGTCATAAAATGAAAGATCCTAAAGGCCGGCTATAGTTTTTTGAAGGTTACCTCACCGGGGATGATTTTCGTCGATGGTGGTGACTCGAGTGCACTATCGAGTGAGGGAACAAGCCTTGGACTGAGCTTAGATCTTCGTCGAAATGAAGTTTCCTCAGGTGATCATCATTTTCTCACTGAAATCCACTTGGTTTTGAAGTATTTCTCTCCAAACTAAAGTGGGGGTGATTATTAATGGCTTTAAGAGCTCTAAGAGAGGGAGAATGAGAGGAATGAGGGTTTTCTTCAGCCACTAAAGCCTTAGAATGAAAAGTCAAGTCAAATGAACTAAAATCCACTTTTTGTTTAAAATTTTTGGCTCCAAACTCATGTCATTTGGCTTATGGTGGTTAGGAATGGAAGAGAATCATCCTAGGTGGCTCCATATGGTTGGCTAAGGCATGGAAAGTGGCTGTCATGATGGACAAGTGGGTGTCTTAGCCAAGGGGAGGTGACTGTCCTTCATGCAAAGTGTTCCAATGGGTGAGGTGATTTCACCTCCCCATAAGGCATGGCTGCCCCAACCACTCCTTGGGTCAAAAAATTAGTGTCCTTGGTGCCTATGTGGACCAATGGATGAGTGTCAAGTGGACAAGGAAGAGAAATGACCACTTGGGAAAGTATATTTTCTCATGAAATGCCCTTGACCCAACGGCAAAGTGGTCAATATTGAACTTGATTTGGGCAGATTTGAAATGAGTCAAAAGTAAGTTGAACCAAATTTCATATCATTTGAAGTTCATTTGGTTTAATTTGGGTTAATTTGACTCATTTGGGTCAAAATGGGTTAGGTTGACCAATTGATCAAATTGGGTCAAACCAAGAGTTAGGTAAAGTTCAAATGACTATTTGGAGCATATTGGTTTAATTGGTTTCAATTAATTTGGTTTAATTTTGATTTAATTTGGATTTTGGTCAATTTGATACTTTAAGTTAATTTGGGCTAAGTTGACCAATTTGATCCAATTGACCAAATTGGCTTGAATCATTACTTGGTTTGGGTTTGGTTGATCATTTGAAATGGATTGATTTCTTTGTTTATAATCAATTTGATTTATATTTGATATTGGCTTGATTTGACCATGTAGGTCAAGTTGGGTTCATGGTCAATTGGGCTAGGTTGGGTCTAGTTGACCAATTGGTTAAATTAGGTTTAATTGCGGCTTTGGTCAAGTTCAATAATCAATTTAGAGTGAACTTGAGCTATTGGTTGCAATCAATTTGGTTTAGGTTGCAATTTGGCTAGTTTGGGTTCATATGGGTTAAAGGATTGACTTGGTCAACGGGCTAGGTTAACTTGGTTTGACCCAATTCATGATAATTGATTAACCTATGATGATCAACAAATATGACATGAAGTTTGGATTGGATTAATTTACTTTGATTTGGATTGAATTGAATTTTGGTTCATGCATGTCAAATTGGCCACTTTGGGTCAAGTAAGCTAATTGGGTTTAGTTGGCTTGATCAAGGCTTGATTCAAGTTTGGTTGAACTCACATATGGATTTATGATTGAAATATAAATCCATTTGTAAGAGATCTGAGTCAAATGGGTTTTGATTCATTTGATAATTTCAAGTCAAAAGATGAACATGAGTTTGACTTGGGTTTAATTTTTGAATTTAGCTTTGATTTGAGGATTAAAGTTTATGTTTATATTTGGATTCATGATTGAAGGATTAATTGAATCATGAAGAAAAATCAAGGGTTCTTGATTTGAATTTTATTTGGCTAAGTTCAAGATTTGACTTGAAAGGCTTAGGTTAGATTTTGGTTGAATTTAAGTTTGAGTTTTAAATTTGGTTTTGGATGTTTGAATTTATATTTCATATATATATGTGAATATAAATGAAAATATAAATGGGTTACGAGAAAATTTCATGAGTTTGAATTGATTTGAACATGATTTAGGCTAAGTCTTTAGGAGGGAATTAAAGACTTAGGAAAGATTTTGAATTTGGATTTGAATTTTGGATTTGGTTTGATTGAATTAAATTTATATTTCATTTATATATGTGAATATAAATGAGAATATAAATGAGTTATGAGAAAATTTTATGGATTTGAATTGATTTGGATTTGATTTGAGCTAAGTCCACAAGATAGAATCAAGGGCTTAGGAAAGATTTTTGGAATTTGAATTTGGGTTTTAATCATGGGTTTCGATTATTTGGAATTGATTCATGATTTGAGAAAATCTATTGAAATTGATTCAAGGTTTGATTTGGAGTTGAAGTTGATATGAGTTTGTAGTTGATTTGAATTTGATTTGAAGGAAGGAAGTGAGAAGTTGGTTCAAGCTATAGGGTAGGCAAATTTTCCTAACACTCCTAAGGCATGACCTATTCCTATAGCTAACTCTTCTAAGTCTCTAGGGCTAGGTTAAGTGTCCACCTAATCACTAGATGTGTCTTTAGACTAAGAAATTCTTAAAGTCTAAGAGAAGTTCTATGTCTACGATGGAGGGGTTGAGAGCTCATTCCAAAAATGAGGTCAATACTAGGATAGTCCAAAAAGTCCTTGGTGGACTTCCCACGACCTCTTCCATACAGGTTAGCATTGTCGAATAATATTCCGACCAATCACTCAGATAAGTCAAAACAAAACACCCAAATCACCTCGGATAAGGCAAATCACCCAAAAATTTTAGTTTACTAATATCATTGATAGCTCTAATATGATGATATAAGAAAGAATCAAAATTTTGGATATAAAAAATAATAATAAATAAATAATAATACATAGATTAAAGGAAAAGAAATGCATCCTCAAGTGATACTACATGATATCAACATCCTCCTCACCATTGGAAGATGCTCCCTTAAACTCACTCTCAACCCCTTCATCTCGATTCGGCGAAGGGTCTTGAATCGTGAGATAGATTCTCAATACTAGCTCGTTTTGTGATGTACTAAGTATTCCTTTTAGGAATCCTCGGATGAAGCCTTCCTCCAAACATTGGCGCTCCAAGTCCTTCACTTCAACATCAAGAATATGATTACGAGCTTCTTGGACATGATCCTCGATAGCACTGTGATAAGCTAAGGAGTACTTAAAGTCTTCCACTGTCTTCAAGGAAATTTCATTTGCTTCTGCTTCTGATATTATAAGCTCCTTCTCAGAAAGATGATCCTGTGATGCTTTCTTCTCCAGTTCAAGGCTTTCTTCTCTGCTGCAAGTGTCTTGAGTCTTTTCTCTTTTTGGCGAGTCTTTGCCCTCACCTCAATCATCTCATCATGAGTACACTCCACCTCCTGACACTGGAGAGAAAGAGAAGTTGACATATTAGCTTCGGTTCTACACATTAGGCGATCCCACTTCTTTGGCCTTAGTACTCATCTTTCACTCATACTCATCTTGCAAATATTTTACCTTCCCAAATTCAGTATTCCACTCACCTAGAGCGACACCCAAATGATCCATCAGCCCTAATGTTTGGGCTACATATAATCAAAAAATCACAAATATTACACGAAGAAAAAAGAAAGAAGAAAAGAAAGAGAAGGAGAAGATAACATATTAATTCATCTCCTCGTTGACGTCCAGTGCATACATGCTTTAACACCTCTTCTGGAATATGCGGCTTTGAGAAACGAATCCCCCCATTATGAATTGAGATAACTAAACTCTGGAGAGGCAAACATCTTCTCCATATATTTGACGTAGTTACTTCGGCACATGTCTTCTTTTTCTTTAAAGAAGAAACATTGCTATCACAATAATTTTGTAACGGGCTTCTTGAAAGAATCCTATGAATATGAGGAGACCTTTCATCACCTTTACTTGATCTCTTCAGTAGAAGAGCATGAGATCTCCCTGCCTAAATGGAAAGGTTAACCTTGAACATTCTATCTTCAATTATATACTTGCCAATGTGACATAACTCATGCTGCAAGCTTCCCACATCAGGAATATTAAGAGTCGATAAGATTTTATTCTCTTCAATTAACAATGGATCTGGAAGGTCATTCAATCTTTCCCATCTCTCAAGGAGGTCCCACTCATTTATCACAAAAAAGAACCCATTAGACCAATTTCTAGATGGATCCGTGCTGAAAATTCTATCCAATTTCTTATAACTCGATAAGAAACACATCCTTGAGCATCACATGTGAATCTACACATTCAGCATAAGTATTTGATATTCAAAGTGCCAGCTCTCTAAAGAAGGATCAAATAGCGATGATCACTAAAGCTAGAAATCAAAAAATTATAACGCATATTTTAAAGACTTCAATCAGTTCAGGAGCTAAAGGGAATAGCAGTCTCGCATAAAGAATCATCTCAGAAATAGTGAAGTATCTTGGCAGAGGCGAACGTGCTTGATCAAACTTTTGGCAATAATAGCCACCAACTCATTGGGGAAATAAAATTTTCTGTGGAGCACCATTAAACTGTCAGTTGTGATAGTGGATGATACATCATATATAGCTATTACGCTATTGGTTTTCTTCCGTCCATCATCCTGCGAAAATACATAATAAATAAAAAAGAGGAGAGAAAGACAAAGATCTTAGAATTATGTGAAGCAACTCACTTACCCCAATACTTGGGCACATCATTTCCTGACTTTGTTCCTCCCGGATAGCTTTGGATAAATTTTTTCATCTACGATCTCACAAAAAATATACGCATACATATGAGATAAAAAAAACTATTTCTCTCTAATGATACTCTGAAATTATCGCGGACTTTTCGAGTTATTCGAGATGGTTCTTGATGCTTCCATATCTTAGCGGTTGTTAGCGCGAATCCATTGGAGTTTCAAGAAATTCAATTTTCTACAAGAAGTAGAAAATCTGGGGCCTTGATCGCCTCGAGCACGCCTCTGGAGCCTCAGTATACACTCGTGTTTTGATCCTCTAAAGCATGATGCGGCGATGACAATTATACCTCTCGATGGAAAATGAGCCTTCATATAAAGCTATGGGTCTTGATCTCCCAAAACCGGTCGATGCGAGGGCGATTAATGCCTCTCTCGAGGAAAAATGAGCCTCATTGTATGAGCCTTAGTGTCAAAAACCGATCGGTCCGACAATGGCGGTTGGCGCCTCGAGGGAAAATCGGGAAACCTCTTGTATGATCTCACGGGTCGATCACCTCCAAACCCGGTGGTCCGGCGAGGGGTTGATCTCTCTCCTCGGGAAAGCGAGCTCGCCGTATGAACTACGGGCCTTGATCACCTCCAAACCCGGCGACGCGACAGGATGCCTCTCTCGAGGAAAACCGGCCTCACCATATGAGTCTGGTTTGATCAAGAAGAATGACCTTCTCTTAAGAAGAAGAGCCACAAAAAAAAGAAAAAAAATTTACTACTTGAACAAGCGATTTCTCATCCAATGTAGAAGAACACTAGAGCATATGGGAGTTGTGTCTCCTTACTTGACCCTAGGAGGTTTTTATAGACCCACTATAGGGAAAAAAGAAAAATTAAAAAAAAAGAAACTGAAAAAAATTGAAAAAAAAATTTAAAAAATCCTCATCGGCGGCTGCTGACGCTATATGCGGACATAAGCCCCGTCATGCGCTCATTCCCCATGATCAAGGAAGAATACCCACAGATCCAGCCTCCACCCGCTTCATAATAATCTTGTGCACCCATGAAGATCTATTCTCTCAAACTATATGGTTAATGAACCCGCAAATTTCATTGAAGAATTTGTTATTTTCAATTATTTGGCATATATTTTTGAATGATAGAGATAATGTCATCCAAAAATAGGTGGGCAACTGATATGACACTAAGAATTCCACTAGTTAGAGCATAAATCTTGATGTCAAAAATAATTTGATCCTAAGTCGGAACTAGACTAGTCAATCACTTAAAATATCATTGGAAACTTTGGGATATTAGTTAAATCCCTAAATAGTTCCTAAATATGGAGTGTTTATTATCAAATAGAACATCTTGATGAGTCGGATCTAACAAGCCCAAGATCTCCTAATTCTGACTTCATTTGAGCATTCAAATGCTTAAAATACATCAGATGATCAAGGGAATCATTTTGAGTCATCCGATAGAGTGGTTTGGATTTTGCATGTATTTACAGAAACTTCATCCTCCAAGCATAATCATGCCCAAGCTAAAGAGAAGAGAGAGCAAAAAGGCTTGAAGATCCTCCAAGCATAATCATGACCAGGCTCGAATTACCACCATCGACCGCTAACCGCCGTGCCACCATATTGCCGGCCTCGCCATTGCCAAATCTTGCATCACCACCACCGCTGCCGGCTATCGCCATCGACATTATCGCATGCCGCTACGTTGCCGTACGCACTATTGATCATCGCTATCAACCACTGCTGCTGACATCAATACTCACTGCCGCGGTATCGCATCGACCACCATCGCTTGCGTTGTTTCGCCACCACTATCGACATCATCGTTATCGACATCGTTGCCGGTTTGCCGCTGCCACATGTTATGGAGCCGGGCCATTCGCCATTATCACTACCGCAAGCTGCATCGACGCTGATCATTCACCATCATCAACTACCAATTAATCAGATACAACCATTGCTACATAGTTGACGACTCGATTCTATTTATGTCGCTTTCTCATATACAATCAGAATCCTTATCGGAAAACTTTGCACTAAATAGATATAGTGGAAGATTTTTTTGCTAGGCCGTAGTTTTTTCCTCTTCGGGGTTTTTTTTCAATGTAAATTGAGTTTTTTATTCATTCTTCAAATATCTCATGATTTCACAATAGCTAAAGTGAATTTTATTCTACCACAATTGATTTTCTAGCAACAAATATATTATTGTTGACCATCTAACATATGTATACATAACTTAGAGTCTTGTTTGGGGTATTTGCAACAGTATGAAATATAATGGTTGAATTACTATAGAAGAATCTACTATCTAAAAAAGTACTATGGTGCATTTTCACACTGCACTACATCACTTTACCCTCACAGCCCTAGACAAATGCATCATATACACATTAGTAGAAATTTAAATTATAGAATAGCAATACGTAACTGAACGAAGTATTATTATATATATATATATATATATATATATATATATATATATATATATATATATATTAAAAAAACTATTTTGGATAGTACTAATTCTATTAATATTGGTAAGCTCACTAAACTATTAATATTATTCAATACCAAAATAATTATAGCAATTCAATTGGTGAAAATGCAATAAAATATTTATATTATATAAATCTTGAAATGGATTTCCAGCTAAAAATATAATCAAAGAAATATTTTGGATGATCCACATAATAATTAAAAAGGCTTTAATAAGAAAGAGTTGAAGTTAGGGGTGCAAATGAACCGAGCATTCGACAAGCTACTCATGGCTCGGCTCGATTAGAGCTTATTCATGTTTGTTTGATTAACTAATCAAACGAGCCTAAACAACTTTTAAATACTGACATGAACAATTTCTCAAAAACATATTCCTTTCATTTATGCTCATGAATATTATCATTTAACGCCAGGAACAAGTTTCGCTAAAAAGCTCGATGGCTGAATTACTCAATTGCTTATTTTGTGAACAATATTGTTCAAATTATTATTTTTTTAGGCTTAATAAGTGTTATTTGATACATCCCATTTACATTTCTTAACAAGCTTTGAGAAGTTTGATTAAGGCTTGATTAAAGCTCATTTATTTTATTAACCGAGCTGCTCGTTAACAAGCTCGATAATCCAATTTGAATCGAGCTTGTGAACAAACTCGAATCGAGCTCGATAATGATAAACAAGCTCAAGCTTAAATACTATTCTTAAAAGCTTGAATCGAGCTCGAACTCGATAATATTAAATAAGCTCAAGCTTGAACACATATATGCTCAACTCGGCTTAGCTCGTTTGCTGGTTTTAGTTGAAGGTGTGCATACTTTTTAGTGATTTCACTCTAAGGGAGAGGTATTGGCATCCGATATCTTCCTGAGTTTTCGCATCCGATAGCTTTTTGTAGGGATGTCAAGCGAGCAACTGATAGAGTGGATGAATTGAGAATTAATATATTAATTTAATAAATGAGAAATTTAATAAATGAGAAACGGGGATTACAACCTATTTAATATAATAAATGAGTAATGGGCTTAGAAATCGAAGAGAAATATTTAAATCAAATAATGGTATTATTAAATAACGGACCCATTATATAAAATAGGTAAAGATCTTTAGATGATGTATGGCTAAGATTAAATATAAAGATTAATGTTTAAGATTCAAATTATCAATCAAAAATAAAATGAAAGGTTAGGATTTAATATAGGAAGAAACACAAGCCGCACTTTTATATTAGTAATATAGATTTGAAGAGCTCAAAGTTATTGTAATTTTATTATATATATATATATATATATATATATATATATATATATATATATATATATATATATATATATATATATATATATATATAATAATTAGCATGTGAATAGAACCTTCTAGAAAGCATATATTTTTAAGATTAATGTTTAATTGATTTTGATTAATATTAAAGATTTGATGTTATTATGAAAAGGCTAATTAGGCTTAATTAAGGATAAATATATTTTTAAACCAAGCAAAAAATTAGCTCTTTGGAATTAATATTATTTTGTGTTTTTTTCATGCTATTTTTATAAATAAAAAAACATATTTATTTGATGTTTTTATGTATTTCTATTTTATGTTTTAAAATAAATAATAATATTATTTTTTAAAATTATTCAAAATATTTTTTAAAACATAAATAAAATAAAAATAAAAATATAAAATAAGAAATAAAAAAGTAAAAGTGATCCCAACAGCCCTTAATAAAAGTGAAATTTAGAATCATGTTTTCTTGGATTTTCAGGCTGAGATGGGCCCTTATTTACTGCAAATTTGGTCAGAGGAAAATATCTAGTCAACGTTTGCTTGGATTTTCGTACCGATGGATCCTTATAGTATGGTTAAGGAATATATATTTATTTGATTAAAATTATATTTTACTTATTAATTGACTCGTTGACTATAATTTAGATTAAAATTTGATTTAATTTTTGAGATATTTTAAGACTTCCAAGTCAAATGCTCATCCTTAAGCTAGAGGATGAAGATAATAAGATTTATTTTCATTAACATTAGTGATTTTTTTTATTCATTCCATAACAATTTTTTAAATCATTTTCAATTGTAAATTATATAATTATTCCTTAAAATTAAATATTCATTAATTATTTTTAACCAATGTTTATTGATTTTACAAAATAAAAAAACAATTTTATAGTTTTTGATATTGCTTTCTTTGAGGGAGCCAATAGGTGTTTTTTAATTTTCTTTTTAACATAAATCCCCTCAATAAGACATTAAATAAATAAATAAAAGGATAAGACTATAACGGGGTAAAAGTCCATGGCATAGATTTTTTTTTAACCTCAAGATTGAGTTCAAAGTTCTATTAAATTGACAAAAAGAAAATATATTTCTTGGTTTTAGTAAATAATAATAATAATAATTTCAACTTCTAAAATATAATACATGCATCTTAAATATTATAGAAGATTAAAATGTTAACTCTAGAAAATGCCTTTAAAAAAAAATATTGTGATGGAATTGTTGTGACCAAATATTGTGGTAAGAAGGTGACTATATTCTTATGGCATATGAGAATAAAAAGGAAATCATTATATAACCTAAAGAAAAGTTATTTTAAGTGGCCAAAAGTTCCAAAGAGGGATTAACTAATTTCAAGCAAAGTCTAGCTCAAGCGAAGCTGAGGGTTCGATCATGACCACTTTTAAATTGATCATAATTCAATCTTATAGACTTGAGTGGACTAAATTATTAAAATTAACTTCAAATTAAGACCTTACAAAAAAAAAGCATTTCTTTTAAGTGGCAAAGAGCTTTGAGGAGGGCTTCACTAACTTTGAGTGAAGTCTAGTTCGAGTGAAGATTAGGGCTCAATCATGCGCAATTTCAAATATTAATAAATAATTGAATTATTAAATGAACATAAAATATATTCACCTTAGGTTGTTCTTAGAAGGCATAAAAAGCTAAGTTTTACTTTGCATGGAATGAAACAAACATAAAGAAGCCACATAAAAAGAGATAATTCAATAGAAGAATAAGTAACAAATAAAAAATAAATATAATATTAGATAAATCAAATAAATTCAAGGAAGATGGAAGAAACAATCCATTAGCCATCAAGCAAGCCACCAATATCAAAGAAAAGGGAAGTTATTTTAGAGCCAAAATATCTACAACAAACTTCTTAAGTAATTCTCCAATAATATATAAACCTATTACATGAAATAAAACAAAAATTAAATGAAATGTACAAGACTTAGCCAACAAAGTCTTAAGAGAGAGGTAGAATTTTTCATCTCTTAAACCTCCAAAATACCTCTCTAAACTCTTCATTCATGCATCACAAGAGTAGAACCTTCAAAGAGCCGCCAGCTATGGTGAGGCAATGATGAGATAGAGATTTTGATGCATAATTATTCTTATATAATTATTACATCATTTCACTGACCAGATTACATCAATAAAATAAAATTACAATCATGCAAAATAAAAATATAAAAATAATCAAAAATATTCGAAAAAAAATCATGGACTATGATGCATCACATTGCTCCACACCATACTAGTGGTGCTACAATAGCCTCTTGACATAAGGCCTCCTTATGTAGTTGAGATATTCTCTCTCTCTCTCTCTCTCTCTCTCTCTCTCTCTCTCTCTCTCTATCTCTCGTACTTGAAACCAGCAAAACTTTTAATCTTTAGTGTAGCTCAAAATGAAGCCAAAGTACTCTAACGGTCAAATTTTGGCAATGTTTGGTCTTGATTTTAAACTGGAATAGGAATAAGATTAGCAGTAAGGATTACATCTTTTGTGAAAAAACAAGTGAGAAAATATCAAATAAATCGCCATTTGATGAAAATGTCAGAAGTTCTCAACAATTGGGAAACATATTTTGTATCAGATTAGTAAGAGTAAATTAAACTAAGGTTCCCAAGATATAGACTATACTTCACAATGGTTCACACTTCACAGTATATTATAGATTTGTTGCTATATGAAAGGCCAATTAGGCTTTATTAGATATAAATATGTAGTATTATAATTGCCATGATGCATTCACTGTGCAATCAAACTATATGAAAAAATCAAAGGGAAATCTCTAGTCAGCGTTTGCTTGGATTTTCATGCTAATGGATCCTTATTTTGTGGAATTTAAATGCTTGTGAATCAGATTAAGTGTACCTTTAACAGACATAAATATAAGTTTACTAAATGTAGGGGAATCACATGATCAACTGAATTCCTTTAAATATTATAACAATAAAAGAGTATTTCATTATTATTGTTGTATGCAAGTAGCAATTAAGAAATAAGTAGTCAATCTTCAAGATTTTACTCTTAAAAAGGTTCAAATTTGAGAGAGATCTTATTTATCAGAATGATAGTTATGTTAGAAGTTCTCCACAAATGCAAATCATATTTTGTTTGAGATTAGTAAGATAAATATTGCAGTTTACTAAATAAAAGATTCACAGTTAAAAAACACTCTACTGGTCTCAGCCTTCAATGACTCTTTACATTTCTGTAGCCTAAACAAAGCTGGACAACCTCCGCGAGGCCAACAATAGTAACATAAAGGAATTGGGGGTCCAAATGCCGACGACCGCTAACAATACGCACAAGTGAATCTCAGACATTCTCGAGGAACATATCAATGCAATTGTGGTTGAAAGGCTTTCTTAAGATAAATATTGCAGTTTACTAAATAAAAGATTCACAGTTAAAAAACACTCTACTGGTCTCAGCCTTCAATGACTCTTTACATTTCTGTAGCCAAAACAAAGCTGGACAACCTCTGCGAGGCCAACAATAGTAACATAAAGAAATTGGGGGTCCAAATGCCGACAACCGCTAACAATACGCACAAGTGAATCTCAGACATTCTTGAGGAACATATCAATGCAATTGTGGTTGAAAGGCTTTCTTAACCGCGGGGGAGAGAGGATGTCGAGGGAGTGAAGGGGGCAGAAGATGTGGCCATCTAAGTTGAGTGAGAGAATAGGCAATGAAGGTGAGGTTGACAATAATGATGGCGAAATTGGCGAGAGATGGAGGCTAAGATAGAGGAGGTCTGGCTATTGTTGCGAGCGAGGGGCTGAGCATCTTGGATGAAATGGTGGAGAACTCCACAGAGTGGTGGCAACGCGCCCTAGCCAGCAGAGGTTAGGGAGGGCGTCGCAAGGGACAAGTAGTAGAGAAGATGATGATGAAATGTATGTTAATCAATTCCTCGTTAAAGAAAACTCCAAACCATCATGTGCAACATCACGCGATCAAATTTAATGATAAAAGATGTAACAATATCATCTCCAATGGATCATCTTGCAAAATACTGAAAACCAATGAGGGGCAATGATGATATTTCAAAAGGCGGGCAGGACCTAACAGTTATGGTTCTAAAAATGTACACCTGAAGCATGGCATAAATATTCTTGAGAGACCTGAATATAATTTACTCAATTATTAACAACCAGAAAAATTGACAAGTGAAAACAAAAGTATTTCAAACGTCTGATAACATCATTATAAGAAAATCACATGAGAACATTGAGATGTTAAGAAAAAAGACTATTCAAATATAGAATTAAGTGATGAAAAGAGGCACAGTTGCATCCCACACATTTAAAGTGAAATATCAAGGGGCCAATCAAAACATAAATCAACAGAAAACTCCCTTAAGGCAAGAAATCTTATATAGAACCTGAATTGTATATTTTTAAGTCTAAAAAAAGAGTTATCAGGTTCAACCAAGGTTTAGAGCACTGGAGAAAGCATTCAAATTTGGAACCATAATAGCAACACATGATCACGAGCCCCCAATTGCCTAACCATTAATAGCAGAACACAATAACGGGGCAAGGCCTAATGTATATGGGTGTGTGCGTTAATTAATGATTAAATTTGCTCATTATCCAAAAAAAAAAAAGGCAAGACAAGCTTTCACTTCCACACTACTTGTTAGAATCACTCGTGTAGTCATTATCTTATTTTCTAAGTACAATAAGATATACTCATGTAGTCATCTTGTAGAGTAATAGTGTAATCAGAAATAAATCTCATTCATATACAACTCGAACTGCATATGTCATGAAAAAATATATATTTCACTGTATTTTTTTCATCTATTTGTGCCTTTTAACTTTTTTATACAACAACAACAAGCCTTTATCCCACTAAGTGGGGTCGGCTACATGAATCCTTCGTCTCCATTGTGTCCTATTACATGTCAAATTCTCATTTAATTCAAGAATACTGCGGTCATTTTTTATACATCTTAACCAAGTCTTTTTAGGTCTACCTCTACCTTTCTTAAAATAAGTCAAATCTAATGCATCTACTCTCCTAACCGGGTCATCGGACGGCCGACAATTTATATGGCCAAACCATCTAAGACAACTCTCTCTAATCTTATCTGCCACTGATGCTACTCCAACTTTTTCCGGAACATACTCATTTCGCATTTTATCTCTAAGAGTAAAGCCACTCATCCACTGAGCATCATCCTCACGTAACACTTAACTTAGTCTGCTTCTCTTTTTATTCATTCTACACCATAAGTCATTGCAGGTCTTACCACCATCTTATAAAATTTTTCCTCAAATTTAAGTGAAATTTTTCTATCACACAACAGGCCAGATGCATTCCTCCACTTCAACCATCCAACTTGAATTCTCGATGTCCATCTATTTCACCATCATTTTGAACAATAGAGCCTAAATATCAATTGCTCACTCTTATTAATGACTTGTTCTAATATCACACTTCATTAGAACTTCTACAACTAAAATTACACTCCATATATTCAGTTTTAGATCTACTTAAACAAAAACCTTTAGACTCTAATGTTGACCTCCATAATTCAAGTTTCTCTTGGAATCCCTCTCTAGTCTTATCAATAAAAAGAATGTCATCAGCAAAAAGCATACACCAAGGTACATCTTCATATAAATGCCTAGTAAGAACATCCATAACTAAAGCAAAAAGATAAGGGCTTAAAGTTGATCCTTGATGTAATCCTTTGAAATAGGAAAATATTTTGTCAATCCTCCTTGTGTTTGGACACAAGTAGCTCGTATACATATCCTTAATGACTTGAATATAACCAATATTAACTCCTTTCTAGAACTCTCCAAAGAACATCTCTTGAAACTTTATCATAAGCTTTCTCTAGATCAATAAATATCATATGTAGATCCTCCTTACTTTCTCTATACTTCTCCATCAAACCTCTTAATAAATGTATAGCATCCATAGTAGATCTACCCATGAAATTGATTGTGAGAAACTTTGGTATCACATCATAACCTATGCTCATTACTCTCTCTCATAATTTTAATGTATGACACATTAACTTAATTCCTCTATAATTTGCACTCTTGTGCATCACCTTTATTCTTAAATATAGAACCAACAAACTCTTTCTCCACTCATCGGCATCTTTTTTGGTCTTTAAAATAACATTAAAAGATTTGTAAGCCAATAAATTCCTTGATCTCCTAAACATTTCCACATTGGAATATCATCGTCCTACTATTTTTCCACATTTCATTTTCTTTAAAGCTTCTCAGCTTACTAATCTGACGATAAAATTCTCTATTTTATTTATTAGGTTGCTAAAATCAATCATACTTTCATATCCCTTGAAAAGTTTATCAAAATACCTCATCCAATTTTCAATATCATTTTCTAAGAAAATACTTTATTATTTTCATTATCTCACTCACTAAGTCTTTTCTTCTCTATCTCTTTGGTTGGCTAACTTATACATACATCTTTCACCTTCTTTATCTAATCTGTATAAATCACTAAAATTTAAATTTTTTTCGTATATTATTTCTTAGAATCTCACTTTACATCTTTCCCAATTCACCAAATTTTTATATCTAAACTAAGTTTTATAATGAAACTTCTTATTTCTTCTTCTTGACTCATTTCCACCATTATTTTTATTAAAATAAAGCTCTTAATTCTCCAAGCGTATTTTTAAGAACTTTAATAATTTTTTACTTCTTTTTTTTAAATAACATTAGCTTCATGAATCCCAAATTCCCAAAGCTCTTGTAGCTTCTCTTAAAATATTTTTATTTGTGTTCTTTAAGTGTCCCCATTTAATCATAGCAAAATTTGATTTATTTTTCCTCTTACAATCTTTTATCTTAAAATCTAATCGATGTTGGTGACTTAAATTTTCACTTGAATGGACCTTGATCTTTTACAATCTAAACCGGTCTATTTTTCTTATCGAAATAATCAATATGTGTTTTCTTAGATCCATTTTATAAGTAATAATATGTTTCTCTTCTTCTTAAATATAGATATACAAAATTATAAGCTAGGCAAAATCAAACATAATCCTTCTTCAGTTACTCCAAATCCATAACCATCATAAATACTTTTAAAATCTTCTCCCACATGTCCATTTAAATCTCCTCTAATAAATACTTTTTCTTGAGTATCTTTGTATTAATCCTCTAATTCATTCCAAAAAATTTTTTTGAGCTTACATCCATACCTACTTGAGGAGCATAAACACTTATAACATTAATCTTAAGTATCAACAATAATCTTTAAAGTTTATAATTCTATCTCCATCTATTAATATTTATAACATTATCCTTCAAACTTTTATCTATAATCTACACCATTTCTAGTTCGAAACTTGAATATCAAAGCTTAAAACATAAACTATCAATCTTGGCTTTCTCCCAACCCATTTAGTTTTTTGAACACATAAAATATTTATCTTTCTATGAACCATAATATCTATTAATTCCATTAATTTACTTGTAAGAGTACCTATATTCCAAGATCCTAACTCAATTCTAGTTTCATGGACTAACTTCTTTGCCCGCATCATCCATAATGTGGGAACTCTTGCCCATAATGTGGGAACCCTTGCTTATTTAAACACGGGACCCCGATACTGACGCGCACATTTTTCGTATTCAAGTCATACGATTATTTCACTTCAGGACGCCATTAACAATGATTTAAAGGATTCATGTCATGATTATTTCGACAAGTTTTATGCTGGCTGTCGACTACCTATCGCAACCTTCCACTTTTCACAGCCTTTTAATTTTTTTATAAATTATGGAATTACTTTATAAAATATTTAAGCAAAATTAGCTTTATAAATATACGCACGAAATATTTAAATTTATAGTCTTGAATGCAATGATGATGAATATGTCATACTTTTGATATCTAAAGTTAAGCATTTCAACAAACAAAATACAATGATTTGAAAAAACTATAAAATAATCTCTCAAATTAAAATACAACTTTATTAAAAATAATTTAGAAAAAAAAAATGATAGTAGTGACACTACACATTCATTGGCCATTACCCTTTTAGCTCCATTTTGAAATAATATCATCTCCTATTTTTGAAAATCTAAAATTTAGAAAAAGAGGGAGAATGTTTTAATTTATGAAATTCTTGGACTACTAGTTTTTTCCTTTATTTCTAAAATTTTACATCTTAAAAAATTGAAAGAACATCATTTGATCCTTCTCATAATCCATCCAGTTTTAATTTTAACTCTACTTCGTAGTACATAGACAGTACCTAAACGTTAAAAGCTTAATTTTCCATATCCAAGTCAATCATTTAGATCAATTAATGATATGATTGTAGAAATGGATTCAAATTGATGACCTCGGTGGGCAATTATGATTTAATTTGATGTTACTCCTATAGTTAGAACTAAGTTCTTTATGCATGACACAAGGCCGCACAAAGCAACAAACTACACCATTAGACTAACAAAGAAGCCAACCTAAATGTATAATGACTGGACAAGTTAAGAAATGAATTCAAGATCAAATAAAAAGACCTCGACACATGTGGCCTTTGATAAAATAATTTTAAGAAAAAATGAAATAATTTGTCTAAAATTCAATGCTACACTGTACATTCCTTCTATAAGAACTAAATAACTTGATTCAGAATTCATGAATATGTGACCCTTTACTATTTCCCCTTACCATCTCATGAACTCTTCAAAACCCAAAAAAAAAAAATAAAATAAAATCCTCGAGAGTATAGATATTCGTAATTTCATTAAAAAAGCAATCGTTTAATAGCCAACAATAAAAACAGAAACATTATATAAAAAAAAGAAAGCATCCTATGCTTACGCAATTGAAGCTTTACCCATTTAGTTAGAACTGAGAATTGCTGAGAAACGTTGCCATGCATCTAGCATTTTGGAACATTTTATCTATTTTTTGCCAAACTAAGTTTTGAACTTTCAAAAGCTTCATTGCCTTTTCCTGCATTGTTGAATTACGTCTAACAGTTTCCCCATGAATCTGTTTAAGAAACATTGAGTAAAGAAAAATATCAAATCAAGATTTTCAATTACAATAAAGAAAATACAAACTACAATATTTTTGTGGTTTTGGGAGTAGCAAAAAGTTACTGATGAGACCAAAAATTATAAGAAAACTAGAAGTTTTGTAATGGAAGTAATAAAAGTAAAAAAGAACAATGTAGTATATTCATATTGATCCAAAAAATAACAAGCACTTAGCTCTCAAAAGCCACATAAAAGATTTTTTTTTTTTTTGGCTTAAACGAGATAATTATTGAGATTTTAAAAGTTATAGGTGATCCTAGAGTAGCTTAGTTAAAAAGCCTTTTCAAAATAATTTTAAATATTAACAAGATGTTAGATGATAAGAGAAACATCAATTTAGAGTTCATATTGAAGGAGCAAAAGTTCAAGATTATATTAATCATAAAGACATCATATTTTACGAGTTATCTGAGAAAGAATAATGAGATTAGATTTAGAAAATTTGCATTGAAATCAGAGATTGATTAAATTATACTAGAAAAATATGCTATAGATGTAACCTATGAACTAAGCAAATTAATGAAAAAAATATAAATCTTGATTTTTATTGAACTTAAGAAGGAAAATGATCTTCTAAAGGAGGTCAACCTTAGAGTCTTGATTTTTGCTGATGACATTCTTCTTGTTGATAAGACTAGAGAGGGAGTCTAAGAGAAACTTGAATTATGAAGGTCAACCTTAAAGTCTAAAGGTTTTTGTTTAACTAGATCTAAAACTGAATATATGGAGTGTAACTTTAGTTATAAAAATTCTAATGGTAGTGTAGTAATATTAGGTGAACAAGTCATTAAAAAGAGTGAGTGATTCAGATATTTAGGCTCTATTGTTCAAAATGATGGTGAAAAAGATGGAGATGTTATTAGTAGAATTCATGTTGGATGGTTGAAGTGGAGGAATGCATCTGGCTTGTTGTGTGATAGAAAAGTACTGCTTAAACTTAAGAAAAAATTTTATAAGATGGTAAGACCTGCAATGATTTATGATGCAAAATATTGGCCAATAAAAGAGAAGCATAAGACTAAGTTAAGTGTTGCAAAGATGAGGATGCTCAGGTGGATGAATGGCTTTACTCTTAGAAAATGAAATGAGTATGCTCGAGAAAAAGTTGAAGTAGCTCAACTAGCAGATAAGATTAGAGAGAGTCGCCTTAGATGGTTTGGCCACATGCGTAAAAGTTTGATGATGATTAGGAGAGTGATTGCATTAGATTTTTCTTATGTTAAGAAAGGTAGAGGTAAAAAGACTTGGTTAAGATGTATAAAAAATGACTTAGTATATTTAAATAAAATGAGAATTTGACACATAATAGGACACAATGGAGACAGGATTCATGTAGCCGACCCCACTTAGTGGGATAAAGGCTTGTTGTTGTTGTTGTTGAGAAGGAAAATGATCTAACTATCACAAGAATTTATTTTGTGTTGATTAAAAAAGAAGGGAGGGAGGCTAAAGATATGTATAATAAAGCATTAACCGGTATTATATGTAGATGTGGAGTGCCCAAGTTACCAATAATAATCAATTTACATTAAGGATCAATATTAAACTCATATTTTTTTTTTTTTGTATTTATCAAGGAAATGCCTACAGATGATGTGTAAAACAATGAAATGGGTGAATGCTATCAAATGATAGATTTCCAATCAATGAGCCTTCTAGTGAAGAAATAAGTAGACGTTAGAACAATAGAAGAAATCTTTAGGAGCTAAAAGGATTAAGATTAATAAAGCCAAAACCAAGAATACGATATCTAATTTATGTAGGAGTGATATCACTATTAATCAATCAATATTACTATAAGATAAAATCAAATTAAAGTGTGATATATTTTATTTCATGAATCTAGTGTACAAAAGAATGAAGAAATAGATGAGGATATAACTTCTACACTTGAGGTTGAGCTGATAAAATGAAGGAATACCTCATAAATTCTGAGCAATTATAGAATATCATGGAGACTAACGGTAAATGTTATGAAAGTGCAATTAAATTAAGAATCAAAGTGTTGGGTAGCAAATAAGTCATTAATAGTCAAGTTGATAATGAAAAAGAAGAGAGTGTTAAAATTAATATTCAACAAGGTTGGAAATAATAATATGGATAATAATAATTATTATTGAAAATCAATATTAGAAGAAGATTGCGATTGACATTTATTAAAGATAAGATAATAAAAAATAGATTTAGGTACAATGAAAGATTAAAGACGAAGCAATCATACAAGTAAATAAAATTAATGTTGAATAGTTTGAAGAAAAATGGGGTAAGCCGAAAATAATCTAGATAGAAATTGCACCCAAAAAAAAGGTGATTAAAATCTCACGTAATACTCAATATTGATGAATAGGGTAAAATGAATCATAAAATTAGCTCCAAACTATTGGAAATAGGCTAATGATGGTAATGATATATGATAATTTAGTACATCTTTTTTACATAAAAAAACATCTCTTGAACTTTCAAAAAGGCTATTCATTCATTTATCTCAACATCTACAATCCCTGAAGCATATCAATACCCATTGGAAATTGGAAATTGAAAAATCAAAATAGACATGCTTCCTCTAAGACGTGCTTATACACAGGAAGTTTCTGCAAAAACAAACCCAAAGAGGAAAAAAACAAGAATAAGAACAGACACACACATGGGTTGTATTGCCAACGCCAAGAACACTACTGAACCAAACAAAAGGACAATAGCAAAGAAATCAATCCTAATTATCAAGCAACTACATCTTAGTAATCAAGTCCCTGCCACATTCAGTGTTGTGCTCAAAAACTAAGCTAACCTTATATAGGAGGACCAAAAAAAGGGGATTCAGATATGTATAATAAAGCATTAATTGGTATTATATGTAGATGTGGAGTGCCCAAGTTACCAATAATAATTGATTTACATTAAGGATCAATATTAAACTCGTATTTTTTTGTATTTATCAAGAAAATGCTTACAGATGATGTGTAAAACAATGAAATAGGTGAATGCTATCGAATGATAGATTTCCAATCAATGAGCCTTCTAGTGAAGAAATAAGTAGACATTAGAACAATAGAAGAAATCTTTAGGATCTAAAAGGATTAAGATTAATAAAGACAAAACCAAAAATATGATATCTAATTTATGTAGGAGTGATATCACTATTAATCAACCAATATTACTATAAGATAAAATCAAATTAAAGTATGATATATTTTATTTCATAAATCTAGTGTACAAAAGAATGAAGAAATAGATGAGGGTATAACTTCTACACTTGAGATTGAGTTGATACAATGAAGGAATACCTCATAAATGCTAAGCAATTATAGAATATCATGGAGACTAAAGGTAAATGTTATGAAAGTGCAATTAAATTAAGAAACAAAGTGTTGGGTAGCAAATAAGTCATTAATAGCCAAGTTGATACTGAAAAAGAAGAGTGTTAAAATTAATATTCAACAAGATTGGAAATAATAGTATGGATAATAATTATTATTATTATTGAAAATCAATATTAGAAGAAGATTGTGAGTGACATTTATTAAAGATAAGATAATAAGAAATAGATTTAGGTACAATGAAGGATAAAAGACGAAGTAATCATATAAGAAAATAAAATTAATGTTGAATAGTTTGAAGAAAAATGGGGTAAGCCGAAAATAAAATAGATAGAAATTGCACCCCAAAAAAAAGAGGCGACTAAAATCTCACGTAATACTCAATATTGATGAATAGGGTAAAATGAATCATAAAGTTAGCCACAAACTATTGGAAACAGGCTAATGATGGTAATGATATATGATAATTTAGTGCATCTTTTTTACATAAAAAAGCATCTCTTGAACTTTCAAAAAGGTTATTCATTCATTTCTCTCAGTATCAACAACCCCTGAAGCATATATCAATACCCATTAGAAATTGGAAATTGAAAAATCAAAATAGACATGTTGTCTCTAAGACGTGCTTATACACAGGAAGTTTCTGCCAAAAACAAACCCAAAGAGGAAAAAAAACAAGAATAAGAACAGACACACACATGGGTTTGTGTTGCCAACACCAAGAACACTACTGAACCAAACAAAAGTACAATAGCAAAGAAATCAATCCTAATTATCAAGCAACTACATCTTAGTAATGAAGTCCCTGCCACATCCAGTGTTGTGCACAAAAACTAAGCTAACCTTATATAGGAGGACCAAATGAAGGGGATTCAGATATAACATGTTAAGCCTAAAATGGTTAGATAATGTAATAAATAATATCAACCTTGAATTTTTAAACTTCACTTAAAAGTTAACCTTAATTATTCCAATCAAACAATGCAAATATATGGTTCCAAAAAAGAGGTAAAATACATGCATTCAAGCTCATTAAGTTTCAACCGTTTTATTGAAGAGGCGGGGATTAAATATGACTTGGTTGCACAAGAAAGAAGGTAAAGCATACCTTCAGAAACAACTTGATGACAGCTTGGATAAATTCAAAGTTATTCTTGCAGGAAAGTTCGTGAACGAAATAATCCAATAACAATCCAATTGACTGCAATTCTGGTTTTTGGTTTAGTTCTTTATCATCCTCATCTTCTATTATTTGAAGAACACGAAGCTCCATATCAAGGGTTGATGGCGGTAAACCCTTGATGTACTCTGTGAATGCTGAAACTGCAACAGAGTGAATGAATCCAAACAAGTTCAGCAAACTTACCAGAACATGGAGACATTCTGACTCACTATAACATTAGTACACTAATAAAACTATGAATATAAGCTGCAAAGCTATTTATATTTTTTTTTTATTAACTCTTTGTAACAAAAGAAAAGAAAAGCAATAAATGTGATGATAACATATATAATAATGAACTTCTCCACCATGCCTTCACTAAATATAAAAATATCTTGAAGAAAGAAACATCATTCATTGCCAATCAAAATCTACATTACTTATAAAACAAAACAGTTAATTGCAATGTCAATGACAAATTGCCAATTAAGTGAATGTCTTGCTTGTGAAATTGCATCCATAAAAAAAATTTAAAACATCAATAACGCTAAAAGGGGAAGCAAAACCTAGAGACAAAAAATACGTTACAAAAATATTAACAAGAAAGACACAAAACTGCATCCTCATCCTCAAACTACAGGAAAAGTAAAAGACATTAATGAACTGCCTATTTGCATTGTCAAATATATACGTGTTTGTTAAAAAAGATTTCAAGAATATTTAAAAAATCCTAAAACCTTGGATTAAGAACATTGAATTCGAAGGTTTTCCCTTCAGACAATTCAAATTACTGTCAGAAGGTTGAATGCCACGTGATTCAAGTAAAGATGTGACAATGCAAAACATTTTTAAAAAAGAGGAAATTAAGAATACACTTCCAAAAATTATAAATATGTTTACAATCTTTTGTGTCGCACAAGATTAAAATTACTGTCAAAAGGTTGAATGCCAATCAAGTGAAGATGTGACAACGCAAAACATTTTTAAAGAAGAAATTAAGAATACACTTTTCAATAATTATAAGTATGCTTACAATCTTTTGTATCTGCACAAGCTTGCAATAGCAGACAAAATGGAGAGGATAGATCAAGTTTTATGATTTTTCGTTCTGGTTCCTGGACTTGTGTATCTTTTGCTTTACCATTTGTAACAACATTAGACTGAAACAATATTTCTCCTGATAGAGAAGATACAGAGGGCAAGAAAAAAGGTGCTTTTTCTGGCTTCTTCGGAGGCTCAATTGGCTTGTTACGAACCTGAAAGTTATGAAAAACTTACTAAAAACACGGGAGTAACAGACACTGCAATATTGTCAAAAAACTTGAGAGACCAAAACGTTGAGTGAAAATAATATCCAACAATTACAATTAAATAAAAAGAAAAACAACAAAGTTAGCTCCAAATAAAAAACCACCAAAAATAAAAATAAGTTACAAACCTTTATAATGTCTAAATTAGTTAGATTTTGCCACTGGCTCTTTGGGAGCAAAGAGAGAGTGACGAGGTCAGGTATTTGATGATTGAAATGTGATCCTGAAAAATCTACACTTATGCGAGTTTGATATCCTAGAGCGCACTGGGTTTCTTCTCTTAGGTCTTCTCCTTCATCTTCAGATCTTTGTTTTGAAGAAACAGATGGCAGCTGAACATTTCTAACATGCTTCCCACTTGTATAGGAATCAACATCCAATGATCCCGAGAACAATACCTGATTAAACCTAACACAAAAAAGTAAATAAAATCTTAAAAGTTCTGACAAGAAAAAATGCGTCAAAAATGTTAGGACTTCAATTCTCTGGCCAAAATGACATCTCTCCAAAACGTAAATTAACTTTGAATATATATATATAAGAACATCTAAATTAGATCCCACGTGAAACATGAAGATCAGAAAAAATCAATGAATAACACTACTTTAAGAATGAATATGGCTATATTAAATTTTCAATAACAAAATAACCAAACACAGGAGAATAGAACAAAATCATTAGTACATTTAAGAAAAACATCATTGTTAGAAAAGTACAATGTTATATTCAAGGTTTTCAAAGAGCAAAAAGATGTGCAACAGTTCAGGAACAAATGCTTTCCGATATAAGAGCCGCACCAAATATCCAAATATATAGTAATCAATAAAAAAAAAATCAGAATGTTATCCTTTTTTCCAATATTTCAAGGTATAGAATCACATAAAATGCTAACTAGCTCAAAGGATCCCTAAAATGATAAGGATTAAATTGTCATCATTTGAAGACTCTTGCCTAGGACTATAAGTGAACTAGTACGATTGAAGCACAGATTGAAACTCATTCAAGGAATATTCATTTATTTTAAAAATTGAAAGAAAAATTCATGGAAAAAAAATTAAAACTCAACATTAGATGGAAAAGTTTAAACATTGACCGAAACTCTTCATATGTTCATGAACATGTTTGTTATTTAACGAGTAGGTTTCTTAGAAATTTATTAGTTATTTCATGAGGATTTAATTTCTCATTTAATGACTCATTTTATCATTTTTTTTCTCATCTCATGCACTTCAATAGCTAAATGGATAATTAAAATCAAAATTTATTTATTGACATTTAAAATTCAAAAATGTTAAAAATAATACAAAGTAAATATGTCAATTTTGATGAAAATTTATGAGTCATTATGTGTAGTAATCTAGTTGCATGACTAAATCTTTAACATCTTATATATAATTAACCTCAATATGGCTTATAGACTCAATAAGAAACTAATAAATAACATTGAACAAGATTTAAGCTTAACTCCAACTAATAAAAAAAATGAATGAACTTGAAATTCAGCTCGACTCAGTTTATTTACAATGCAAAGTCTTGCCTCCTTACAAAACCAACGACAAATGTTAATTCAAGCAATTGTCACTACCAATTGCCACTAGAATAATTTAATGAATCGAACAACTTGAAAAAAAAAACTAATTACCAGAGGTAGACACCATTTTGATCAACATGAGAAGTTGCCAACATGTCCATAGAAGAAGACAGAGAAATTGCTGTTATGGAGACATCTACAGATATAGCATCTATCTGTCTAGCTAGGATAACATCCCAAATCCTAAGACTTCCATCCATGCTAGAGGATAAAAGCCATTTTCCATCATCACTGAAACACAAGTCAGTGATACGGTCGGTGTGTCCTTCAAACTTGCGAACCATTAGAAGTGACATAACATCAAACACACGTAGAACCATATCATCACATACGGTTGCCAGAAGACCTGAAATTCTTTAAACAAAAAATTTTAAAAAGAAAGCTCTCGACTAAAGATCTATTGGATTATCATGCTAAAATAGCAATGAAGTAATCATGCTCATTTTAATCTAAGTATATTTCTTACGTCGTATTGAGTTTATGGGAATCACTTACATGTTCCAAACTTTTTAATAGAGTTAACTAAATCACATCTCCATAAAAACTGATATTTCAAATCCATTAAATTCTTATTGCACGCAGTATAACAGTGATCATTAAGAGTTCGATGAATGGAACCCAAAGAAGGTTTCAGAGCATGTAAATAACGTGACCAAAAGTGTGGAGATTAATGCATATTACCATTTGTTCTCTGGTACACCATCTTTGTAACCGATCGACCAACCTCCCACCTAGATTTTACTTCACAACTTTTGAAATCCCATACCTGCATGTTTAGTCATAGCTTACAAGGATGCGAAGTAGAATCAAAATACATAATGAATATAGTAATTGCACATAAATTTAGGTGAAGTAAATACGTTTCTACACTCCAAAGCATTTAAAACAAGCACAGCATTAACAGCATTACCAATATGCCAGGCTCCATGATCCGTAAATCATTGAAAGAAAGAAAAGACAACAAATAGAATAAAAGACTGAAAAGAACAAGCGGACCAGCAGAACAAGCTAACTAAACATATATTGATTGGCTGTAAAATAGATCTAGAAAGCAAAGTGAACAAATTGATAATTTCCTGTTACTCTTGTTTCCCTGGGGATGTAACAAACAAACATTCTTGGATTAAAAGGTAGTCCATTTCACAAAGGCAAACCAACTGACTATAAATGATGAGCATATGCGTATGCCAAATTAAGTGTAGCAAGGAATAGGTACATGAAAGCATGAAAAATAATGTTATCAAATATAAACAAAATCGTTAAAGGAGTGAGCATGAGAAACAGGGAGAGGGCATTATGAATTGCACATAGAATAAACACAAACCAGCACAGCATAACAAGCTAAAAAACTAACACTAAAGAAAACTGTGGAAACAACCTTGACTTGAAGCCAGAGTAATTGGACGTTTGTTCAGAAGATCAACAACGACAACGGTTCAAATAGAAAAATAAATGATAATAGCAAGCAAGTATGAATAGCACAAGCCTACACAAAAGTTATGATAAAGAAATAATATATCAAATTACAATACTATAGAAAGTCTTCAAAGAGAAAATAAAGTTGACAATTTACCACAACAACAAAATATACATAAAAAGCAGAAATAATATAAAAAATAATGAACAAGATTCACAACCGTAACCCATACATCAAGAATGCATTTTGGATGCACAACATGCTAGTCACTAAGCAAGAGCATTTCTTTTGTTGCCAAAGAGAAGCACTACTTTAAGTGATCTCATCAATCTAAATATTAGAAATGTCAAGACAGATGCATATTTAAATGTAATAGAAGGTTGGATAAAATCGAACTTGTTAGAGAAGTGTGGGGATTTATATTATGGAGGACAAGATTATCATCATTAACCTTATCCCAACTAATTGGAGTTAAAATATGAATTATCATTTCCTATTTATCTATTGAATATTGCATGAGGTGTAAACCTATCTGGATAAATCTTTTTAAATTTGTATCTACAGTTATCTTAGGTCTACTCCATCTAATTCCTAATCCATAGATATTAATTTTCTCCAACTAATAAATATAATTTACACTTCATTGTACATATGTAAACCATATAAATTTAGTTTCACAATCTTAACTTCACAAGATGCTACTCTCCCATATCTCTCATATAATCATTCATCAATTGAACATTCCTATTTTTTCAATACATCGAAGTTATTATTCTCACTTCATCCATGCTCTACTTGGCTATTATCAACTTTTTTGTCATCCAACAGGGGCATTCACACAACATAATCATCTAATCATAGATTTAAAAAATTTACCTTCAACTCTCAACAATAATCTCTTCATTATGATCTTGAGAAACTTATCCATTTTAAACTACAAGGCCCTATCTATATGTACATTCTTCTATATAATTGATACAAAAAAAAAACAATCTATCACACCTAATTATCAATGTATGTTCTAATAATAATGACAGTAACAACTAATATAATACACTAAAATTGCATATCCTATACTCAAAATTTATTCGAGTAATAATAATTCATTTACAATCTACACATAATTTCTCAAATGTTACAATTTTTGACTTATTTTAACAAATGTCTCTCTTAATTAGAACAATAACATTTGTGAAAAGGAAATAGTGAAATACCAACACATACCACTTTGACTATCCTTCGTTAAGTATCTTTATAACAAATACACGAAGATATAAACATAACAAAGAAATAGTCACAACACAACTACTTTGACTAAAGCTCCATCATACATAACTTTAATATCTTCAATGTAGCTTTGACAAACAAATATTTTCTTTAATGAACACCAAATTATTTATTTTGGCACTCAATCATAAATCTTGTCAAGATCAATAAATGTCATATGAAGATCTTTTCTCACTCTTTTAAACTTTACCATTTTTCTTAATTCAAAAAATCACTTTCTTAGTGATCTACCAAGCATAAAGCCAAAATAATTCCCTATTACTGACGTAATTTTTCAAGTTTATGTTCAATGACTCTCCCATAACTTCACTGTATAACTCAAAAGCTTAATCATATACAATTATCACAATTTTGAACATCTTTTTTACTTTTAATCATTGATGCAAAATATTTCCTCTTGGTTATCTATAGCATCATCATACTCTATGAAATTTATTAAAAATATTTGTTAACCAAACTTATACAACAAATCCCATAACTCTTTAAATCTCATGATCTAAAGCTTTATCTTTATGCATATTCTTAAGACACTCCACTTCAAGTTTTTGGATCAATTAATAATTATTTTATTAAATATACTCTTCAAAAATAATTTTCTAAAACCATCATTTATTAATTTCTCAAAATAATATTTATATCTAACCTTGAAATCTTTATCTTTAAAAAATATAAAGTTATCTTCACTATTAATGCAATTAAATTGATCAAAATCCCTTCATCATTTTATCTTTATCTCTCTCTCTCTCTCTCTCTCTCTCTCTTATGTGTGTATCATTTGCTCATTTTTCAGTGCCAAGCCAATCGAGTATATCTTACAAAGTTTTAGCATTTTCTTTGCTCACTATCTTTTTTGAAAAACCTACGACTTTTCTAATCATTATAGCTCAAGATTGTTCCAATTTTATTACACTTAAAAAACATTTTTCTTTTCTCAATAAACTTTCACATCTTAACATTCTACAATTTTTATACCTACATATATATGATTTATTTATAAACACTTATAAGACAATTATGACAAACTTCTTAACATAACTAATCATCTTATCTCAAAACAGGTTTGACTCGACTAAAAAATTTCAATGTTCCTTCAATTGCAATCTATCTTGAAATATTGATGATTTCTCACCAAGTCTAATTTAACTATCTTATCACAAGATGATTATTTCTTTATATACTTTTATTTTTACTCATGAGATATAAATTACTATCTCAAACTTTCTCCTATAATCACTTTAAAAATTTGCAAAGGATTTTTTCATCCTCCCAGAGAGCAAATTTAAAGTTTGGTGGCTTTAATTTTGAAAATGATCAAGTGCTCTTCTTATTGAATGATGTACTTACTAGTACAAGATCACATGCTATTACAAAATAAAGTATAACTTCTCTCATGTTATTTTAATTTATTAATCCTTAATCAGAAAGAATTATCTCATAACACATTTAATAACTTAATTAGTTATGTCACCTATAATAAGTATCATCTCTTCCTAAGTATCGGATGCAAAAGTTCACCAATCTCTTCCAAAAACTCATTTTTCAAACTTCAAATGTAGCTTGAAGAGCATAAAAAATAAATGCATTTATGTTGTCCTCACGAATAATAACCTTAATACCAATCACACGATTACTAACACTATTCACCTCAACAACTTAATCTTTCAACTCTATTTATACTACTAAACTAAACCCATTTTTATTATTAATATTTTCAACATATAATATCAGGGTTTAGGGACAATTTATTTATTTATGAAGGCCGATTTAATTAAACAAAAAGGATTAATTTGATCCCTTGACTATTTGATCAGGGACCAAGTTGGTCTTTCTGTTTGTAATTTAACAGAAAGTTGTAGAGAAATAATAAATATTATAAAGCATTTTTAGAATAACAAAAAATAAAAAGAAATAGATAACTAATAAACCCTACCCTCTTCTCATTTTCATTCACGCCTTATGCGAAGGGTAACAGTGCCAATCAATAGTCGAGGAAAATTGATCCTCCTGTTTAGTCAAGGACTAAATTGGTCCTTCATAAATAGTTGAGGGATCAATTTGGTCTTTAAATCCTATTACCAAATATCCTTAGTTTTTACCCTTCTTCATTTGTGTCATTCAAAAAAATCAGTACTTATTCTTATTTTAATCACTATGTCCATCAACTATCTGTCGATTATCTTTCATTCTCATTCAAAATCCCAAAATCACATATAGCATATCTATCTTTAGTTTAGACGTAATCAACTCTTGCTAATTTTTCATTATTGTCAGACTAAGTTGTGATGCGCCGCTTATGAGTGACATCCTGGATAACCTTTACCTAATTTTCACCACAATCATTTTCAGTTATAGCGTATCATTTAGTAATGATGTCCAACTAACGTCAAAGCCAAGCTACTACTTTTCATCACAATCAATTTAAGTTATAGTGCATCACTTGCAAGTGATATCCAAACAAACTCTTGTTTGCTGACTAAAATTAAGTCAGGTGGTTGTGTGCCAATTATGGCCAACACCTTATCACTAATAAATATTCAAATTTTGATACATTTCTTATTGGGTATCAGCGTAATATCACCCTTCAACCTTTCCTCTTAGGTTTGGGACCAATAATAGTGATCTTCTAAAGAAGTTTAGACAACAGAACAAAATGAAGGCATGGGCATATAGACCCCCAAAAGAAATGCCAATACAAGGAATTAGATCTAGTGTTTAGGGAAAGCCCTGAAGCAGAAAGTAATGACCATTGATACAAAGAAAGCCGTTCTGGAAAGGAATCATTAACAAAGATTCAACTAGCCAACCCAAAATAGCCGGTAAAGTTCCCTAATAATGATGAGAATGATGAAAAAAAAATTAGCTTTTCAGTAGAGTCAGCAGGGTAGTGCCCCATCTATACAACTTGAAAAATAAGATAAAATTTTCAAAAAATTACAAGACATGCCAAGACCAATTCCACTTTTGTATTTGAAAGGTTTTTAGCTTTATAATGTGCATTCAGCAATTAGTTACAAGAGCAGATATCAGTATTTCTTCTAGGCAATACCATTAGTGATGAAAACCAAATGGAGCTATGTATTTTAAAAATAAACAAGTTTTGGAAAGATAAACAACCTTTATGTCACCATGATAGTCTGCACTTATCATTATAGAGTTCGTAGAATCACAGGCAACTCCAACTACTTCCGCATCATGAGCACAGCTTTTTGATTCAGAAGAATCCACATAAATGCCTCTACTGATTCCAGATTGTAGGTTAAACCTTTCAATCCATCCACCCTCAGTCCCCACAATAGCAAAATTACCACAAGCACTTATCGCACAACTCTGTCAACCAAAAAAAAAAAGATTTTAACAGAATTAGCTTTAGCAAAATTTCAAATAAAACGCCCAAATTAATTTATTTTTTAAAATGTTTTTTCCACTGTCTTTGCAATGTGCTACCTCTTTTATTTAGTTAAATAAGGCAGTTCAAACGTCAAAATTATCATATCGTTGCCTACTTGCCTACTTTTAAGATAAATTAGCACAGTTTGCCCAATCAAAAATTAATCAAGTTGTTTTCAACATGTAAAGAGGGCACATTACATTCGTCCAATTAACTACAAATCACATACCTTAATTGGTGTCTGATTCTTTGTAGAAGGTGATAGGATGTGCTCTCCAATCACAAAGTTCTGTAGACGCCATACATATGCCTTTGGGGTATCCATGTGGCAAGTTACAACATTGCACCAGTCACGCTCACGAATCTCAGCTGAGAATGTTTTATGACAGACAATCAAAGGAGACAATTTACATGATATAATAATTGTTTTATTACATGTCAATAGTAGTCTTTTTAAAATCAGTAATAGCCAAGAAAATAAATTTAAAAATTTCACGATGGATAACTAAAGGGACTGCAGATAAAATGTTTTAGGTTTAACGGTATGCTTTTTGCTACAAACCTTTCTTAACCTCACATCAACAAAATACAATAAACCAAACAAAATCAAACTCAAATGAACGAAAAATAGATTTGTATCATTCAGATGGTTAAATTGTATCATGAATGTGGCGACCAATAAGCTTAACAAACAATCATCAAATGTATCCTAGATGAATAAAGTCCTAACTTGCACAATAACAGAGGTGATGCAGATGGTGGGAGAAGCATATTTTTTGTTCAAGAAGCCGCAACTCATTGAGATTCATTTTAAATTTCTAGATACATAAGAAATATGAACAAAAGGCATAAAATAGCATCAAAATACAATGCATTCATGTATGATATCTATCATAAGTATATCTAATACAGCATCAATAATTTTTAAATCTGTTTTTTACACCCAAATGTGGTAATAAAGAAAACTGAGATATACTCTAATCGCTTATGAAAAATCACTTTTTCAAGCCAACTCAATATATAAGAACTCGTTTTCTAGAGATAGCTTGTTTAGATTAACCATATTTCCCTTTGTTGGGTCAAGATTCGTTTATATCTGAGAAGAAACTACCTATGAGTGTCGCACTCTCATAATTAATTACCTATGCTGATCATATAAGACAATACTCTAGATAAAGGAGGTCACATAGGCTTATATGTTTATGTTCAAATTCAGTATTAAGGTTTATATTTTCTTTGATGGAGTGTGTGTGTGTGTGTGTGTGTGTGTGGTGGGGGCCTAAATCCAATCAAAACTTATGATTAAATCATCTCAAATTTACTAAGAACCCAACAGGCCAACATCATAGGGTTTTTAAGTTGATATTGATTAGCAGTCATGCATTACCTCTGTTCAAAAAGTCTAAGTAGGATAGGGTGAAAGTGTATGTGAAATATAAGTTGACCCATTCCCTACAAAGGCCACATGTGATTAAAATATGTAGACATAACCAACAATAACTAGAAGATGTGGCATGACTACCAACTATAATTCAATTTAATAGCTAGAATTGTGCCTAAAGCATATATGAGTTTGGTTGCCTGCTAAATATAAAAAAATTATAAAGCCTAGCCCTTACATTAAACCACCCCACATCACCAACACCTCAAAAAGTTAATACCAACTCACCTTCAGTCAACCATCATTCACCTCCATCACTTTCATGCTCAAAAAATTTTATTGGTGGCTCGACTTTAGTATCTTTGGAACGAATCTAGCCCATTATTGTCTAACATTTGCAGAAAGGTTTAAATATTGAGTTTGCTTTGACGGGCTGGTTTGCTTTGCATCAACCACATTTATTTCTTTGACTTGATAGGCTTACTAGAAAAGAGCACATCTTATCAATCAAATTAGGGATTACATCCAAAGAAACACATAGAGGTGGGTCTTACAAACTTGAGGGCAGTAAAGAACAAAAAGTGGACTTCCATGCTTCCTCTCATAGAACCTTAACTCTAAACACGAGTAAAAGCATCACATGAACTCAAATTTACCTTACAACAATTTAAGTTGTGTGGATTTCAACTTAAGCCATGAATTTGATGAATGAAGAAGTTTGATTAGTTCAGCTATTTGATTTATTGAACAAAGAAAATTAAATTGACAATTAAGCTTAATAAATCAAAAGAATTTATTAGCTTGACCAATTAGAGCTGGCTGAGCCAATATGGTAGTGTGGCCTTAGGCATATGAGCCAAAAAGGTGTCAATTCAGTCTTTGGGCTTGTTGAACTACCAAGTAAAAGACTTACTGAACAGTCATAAAATTCAATTATGCACTAGCACCTTATGGCAAGCAATGCTCAATAGCAATGTTACAAAAGTTTACATGAACAGTAATGTAAAATTTCCTGAAACTCCATCTTCAATGCTAAAGTTAAAAAGATAAATCGAGCTGGTTAGCATAATGTGTGAGTGAAATGTCCCTATGCTCATAAGTACCAAAGGCTTGCATATTCTTGATTGGTTCAACGAACACCAAAAATTTTTTTATGGAAAATGTATTGTGATTTTCAATTGTTCCAATAGTCCATGTGATCATATGAGAACTCAGCAACATACCAACCCACCAAATCAATAACAAAAGTTCTCAAAGTAGAAATAAAAGTTGAGTTAATTTTTTTTCAATTATAGAATACTATACAAATGGAAGCTCATACCGCAGTCAAATGCAATGACAGGCTTCAACTTGATTTCTTCTTCCTAGGAGGAGAAACAAATAGTCATGGTTACCTTATGTCAAGAGAGGAATATGGTACAAATTAATAAATGATATCAAGAAAAAGAAAGTGCCAAAAATGATAAAAGTAAAGTAACACATAATCTCTTCCATACCTTTATCTTGAGTTTTTTAGCTCGTTTAGTGACATGACGTTGAGAAAGCTCTCTGCTTTGTTGGTCCTGTTCATTAACGAAAATGATTTTACCACATTATAAAAATCAATTTTAACTTTAAATAAGATCAGGTTGGTACAACATCCTACATTATGTACAATAAAAATTCATCACTATTATAATCAAGAAATAATAACAATATATTATTTATTTATTTTTTACAAATATTAATTATAAACTATATAAGCGTATTTTTAGAATATCATTAATACTATAAAAATCATCCTACCCAATAATTAACCCTGATCATTTATGGATTTGCAATTGACGATTGTATTGGAAAAATGGCCAAGGAATCATAGGAGTACATTGGAGAAAGAGAAATAATGTTCTTTAAGTTTTCTCTTAGGTAGGGATCTCTCACAACACACAATTATCTATTCCTAGAATATCTCATAATTCTCACCATTACCTCATTATGGTTTTGTTTTCATTGAGAACTTTGAATCAAATAGCTGATCTCTATGGAGACAAGAATTGCATGACCATTGTTCAGTGGATTGTGATGCAATTGAGGCCAAAGGAGTGATTGTTTGGAGGAATTTGTGTCAATCATCACCATTGCTTCAAAAAGATCAAGAGTTGTGAAGTCATACAGAGCTAAATGTTTCATGATGAACCCTTCCTCTCGTGATAATCATGATCACTAAACCACTAGAGGGTCTTCAACTGTCTGAAAATTTAGCTATGTTAGCCCCATGAATCCAAAAAGCCTATTAGTGATATAATGACAACAAATCACCTTTGATGGCATCTAATAATTTGCTAAGTTACTATGCAGAACAATCAAATGAAGTAACCATAAAAAGCATCAAGAAGTATGGATGATCAAATCAACATGATGTTTCAAGTTTTAAGTCCTAGTTTACAACAAAATAGTTGATGTGCATAAAAAATTAAAAAATCATAACTTAAGGTAAATTTTTATAAAACTTTCCTTTAACATCAATTATAAGAAAAAATGGCTAAATTGAATCACGAATATACTCATAATAGTTTTATTAAAAGAAAATTTTTAAGAAAAAAAGTACCATGAGATACCTTACAACAAAATGCATGTGCATGATTTTCATAATTTATTAACATATATTTATATTAAAATTTCAACTCTATAAGTTCCTCAAAGATGCTTAATTTGTAAAATTTAATAATTTAAACAAATTGACAGATTTTTAATAGGTATAGAGTTGTCTTTTTCAATGGACATTTATCATCTTTTTCAACATAATCAATTTCTTCCAAAGAGATATATATTTAAGAGATCAGTTGATATGTTATGAATATTTTTTAAAATGCTTCAAAATACAATTTATTGCACTAACAAAGGGTAAATACATATCAAAAAGCATATGATGTGATCTATAGCATGAGACTCTGTCTAAAACTTTTAAGTATATCCCAAGCTATGCCAGGCGTATGGTACAATCAAATTAAAAATGAATATAGTCATAATTCTTAAACTCTGGTGTCCATGGCATATTCTATGGAATTTGAAGCCCTATGCACTTCTATTTTAACGTTCATCCTAAATGATACTTTGCTCCATTTAAACTCACTCATCATCTAAATTAAATTGAATGGAATAGTACAAAATGAGTTCATCTTTCTATCATTTCATTGAACCCCCTTCTTCATTCTTCTGCTCAAAATTTAAAAAAAGACTAAGTACTTCAATTTCTTAAATTCAAATATCAGATGCAAATGAAGAGTCTAAATGACAAGTATTAAGATACCTCACTCTCAAGATGAAAGTCTAATTGTTGAGCCTTCCAATGATATATGACCCAACCCAATTAACAGAATAAAGTCAAGATCATCTTGTCTTGTAAGGTAAGGCCATAAGGCACACATTTTGGCATTTCACATCCTCAAGTTTATGTAATTCTTATTTTTGGGCATTCCATTATAGACGTAAACCCCAACCCAATCAATTAGGGTTGATTCAAAGCAAATAAGACCATTAATTTGAGCTTAATTCTTAGGCCTTCCAATAACTGTAAGCAAACCAAGCTAAACTCAAATCAACTCCGATGTTAACACACCTCATCAATCAGACCATATGCCTTAAATAAGCTTCTTCAAGTCAAATTGAAATTGTAGACAATTCATGGTCAAGCCATGCTAAGCTCTTGTCAATCATTTCCAATGTCTTTGAACCACAATCAACCATGTTATGTGCCTCTAAATACTTTAATAAAACAAATATAATCAACCTATCACTGAATGAGTTGGCATAAACCTCAAAGTACATATTTAATATGCATATCCAACCTCAATCAACTTAAAATACACAAGGTAATGTAGCCTATAGATGCTAATCAAGATATCTAGATATTATAGCTCAATGCCCTCTGATGTTGACAAACTAGATCCATGGCATACTAAGAATGAAAAAAAAAAATCATAAAATCATAATTAGTTCTACTTTCATCCACATGTCTATTCCCACTAAATTAAAGTCAAGCTCATATAGCAAACCTGGAAATAAAATTTGAACCTAAGCAGCCTCCTTAATTGAGAATGTTGTCATAAGCAAGAGGTGTAACTAATTATAAAGTTTGCATCCATAAGAAGCTAAAAAAACTCACAATTTAGGATCTGTGAATTCTAGTTAAAATTTAAAAGTCTATCACAAGGAAAGATTACTCATGAGTTTGTCTTACATATTGAAGAGATTTGAGGGTGAGGAGGTCGCTTTTCGTAAGCGACCATATTTATAATTAGTTTCAAATGCATGTGTTAGAATCTTGTGTTTTACAAATGTTCGATTTTGTGAGTTTTTGGCACGAGTGCTAAAACTAATGTTAATACATGATTTCTTGTAAAATTAGAAAGGGATCAAATGTGATGGTAATGATTCCTAGAAGCTTCCTAGTAGGAATAGGTTTCCATTAAGATGGGTGGAAGCGCCACTCAAGGATGAGATTCTTTGTGGGTACATCTCCCCCTCTTAGGCTTCATGACTACTCAAGATTGACAACATGCCATTGATTGATTGATTGATTGATCCCCAGCTTGTTTGGCATATCTTATGATGTTGTTCCATGTGTAATGTGAACATGGTTGGCTAGTCTAACATTGAAAATTGTGTATTTTTATATTCATGCAAATTTCAAAACTTTTTAGTTGGTATCCTACGCTTTAGAAGATGATTTTCTATTGAACCATGGATTTACTCATCCATATTAAGAAACAACATGTACCAAGTAGAATGAGGTCTATTATTAAATTTATGTCAATCAAATTTCTTTTCCCAAGTATTGTTTAGTAGGTGTTTTGAGATTGCCTCTTCCACTTTGAAAATAGCATGGTATTTTTATTTTAGATTCATAGCAAATATTTGGTGAAGTAAACTTTTTTTTATTATTACTTCATAATCATGTTTTGATTTCATTCAAATTACTTTATCTCATCAAACTAACATTGATTTTAAATACTTTCAACGGAACCACCATTAGAGTGTTAACATCCACTTTCAACAACAGCTGATTTAATGTTTAAATGTATATATTACTAAGTCCTTATACCATATTCAATGATTTTTGAAAAACAAAGTTGCAGTTTATTAAAAATTTAAAAACAAAAAAGCATTGCCCTTGGCATTAGCCATAAAAAACTTCGCCGCCTTGCATATAGACAATCATAAGAGATTAGAAATGAATTACAATAGGCATTGTGGCATTTTAGCCCATTTACAGCTGTCCTTTATGCTACAGATGAAGTTTATAATAAAAAAAGGTGATACATCTTCAGCCAAATCATACAAAGTAAAGCTAAAACAAGAGTTATCTAACTGACCAACCCAATCAAATCAAATAGATTTTAGGACTATTTGAGGTTTATGATTTCATGTATATCTCGAGCATAATATTTCAATCCTCTTCCAAGGCGACATGTGGAATCAAAACCAACCCAGCCCCAACTAAAACAAACAATGTTGAACTTTTTACAAGTATGCAATTCTCATGAAACACTTGTATTTGTAAGTCCAAATTTTGTTAATCATACTTTACAAAATAAAAAAATAAAAAAATTGTTAAGGACTGACTCATCTAGACATTATTTTATAAATTCATAACATTTAGAAGGCGCACAATGTGGGGAAGGGTAGGGCTTACTAGTGGAAAGAATCACTAGAACACTCAGACACTAAGCCTAAAGAGGATCGAGTAAAAAGGTGACATGACAAACCTGGCGCACTGAAAAAAGTCGGAAAGCACGATCCTGCCCAGCGGATAGAATGCATCTCCCATTCTTATAAAATCTGAAACTTCTCAAATTCAATCAATTATATATTTTATAACTTAGTATAGTAATACACTGACAAAATGTGAAATATTACAAGTTATTAATACCTAAATTAAGACAGATGCACACGTAATTCAAACCATCAAAGAATTAAAAAATAACTTGCTGCCAAAATCTTTTTATACCATTCTCTTTTACTGTCCACACCATGAAGGAATAAAGTTTGCTAATAAGTACAATTTATTAGCAGATTATGGCCTACACATGAAACAAGAAAGCTGGCAAGTCGAACATAGCAAATTATGGAAAAGACCAATTAATAAGCTCACAAACAAATCTAGCATGCATAAAATTCAAAATGTAGAATATCGTGGATAAATGACAACATATTGATAAACCAAATACGGATGAATATTTGAATTAATTAAGCTAAGTCGCACAATTCCATTTGTTGGTGAGTAAGTGCACAAGTACAACCAACAAATAGCTTCATACTCATTGGCTATAGACTCTATATTTACAGAAACAACTGATTGAAAAAGATCAAATAAATTATATAAAAGCATAATGTGGAAATAAAAAGTTTGTGAATGGCCCATTTATTATTTATGATCCAGAACATGATCACTTGCTGTTCAGCAAGTAGCTCAATATAAGCACAATGAAAAACCTAATTATTATTGATCAAGACCTTATTCTAACAAATCATATTGAGATTTAGTATCAAGCTTTAAAGAACCATATTAGCAAATCTATACAAAAACAAAGTAAATTAGTTCAATCAAAAGTTTATCTGTTCTATTTCCTTAGCTGTTTCAATCTAGGTATTGCATTATGTAAAGCTTTATAAATAAGTATGAATAAATTTATCCTTGATTATGAGGTTATCTAACCAAATTTTCAAGATCTTAATGAAATGTTCTTTTTGGCCAAGCTAAAATTTGTCTCCAAGCTAAAAAACAAAAACAAAAAACTTGAAGATCTAGAAATTTGAAATATACCCAAGATCAAATAAATAAATAAAGTATACAAACTTCAGTAAAAGACAGTACCATGCATAGCACACCCTTAACTCGATTCACTGATTAAAAAGGCATACACAAATTTTACTTAGTCATATGTTGTTCGAATATATGACAAAGCACATAAAGCTCCATTAAAAAATGATCTAGGTCCCACAGATGCAGGTTCCATGAAGACTCATCCGAAAACCAACACTAACATGATGTTAAACCATCAAAATACTGCACTGAGCAACACTACAGCATGCTTCACGTGTCACAATTCTCACCACCAATCTTCCAAAACTTCATGAGAACAAATACTTTTAAAAAAGAGTAGTATTCATTCAAACATTTTTAGAATACTTAAATTGGATTAGACGTGATCATTGGGTGGCAAGTTTGGCCTACTGTACATTGGGCCAAACCAAACTGCCAGTTTTGCCGAGCTTTAACTGCCTTTGTTAGTGAGCTTCACACCCAGCCAGTCCAACAAATAAACAAGCTATTACATATGAAAGTTTACACACATTATTTGTGTCAGGTTGGCTCCAGCTAGCATCAAAATCCAACAAATTTACTCATGCATGATTAGTGGGTTAGATTGACAGCCCATCATAATTGAAGGATATGCACCTTGGTGTATACATTCTAAACTTCATATTTAGACAAACATAATATGGCATATTGTGATTTATTGGTATGTATTACATTATGGTTGTGATTCATATCATCAAATTATGATCTTAGGAAGATTTACATACATACCACAAAATTCTTATGTATTTGCCTATCTAATATCTAAAATTTTATATTTATATATATAACACTTTTCCGATACATAAAAAAGACGTATTAACTTTAAAAAGTTAATGATAGTGATCTTTTTATGTGATATTAAAAATTTAAATGTTATATATGTAAATATTAAAATGAGGGTGTTAGATATGTAAATATATATAATAATTGTGTGGTATGCATGTAAATGTCCCATGTCCTTATTAATGTGAACGTATGCATTTATGAGACATGCACGTGTGTGAGTTGATACATGTGCAGTTGGATGAATGGTTGTACTTTAAATTATATTTATCCATGCATACTCCTATATGGGTGTATTGCATCCATATCTTTTACAAGCTATGTTGCCATGGTGACCTTTTTTTCCTTCAATTTTCATTTATCTAAATTCGTTGTGTATAACATTACGCAGCCTTATGTGAATACTTCTTAGCAACTCCCAAAGTGAATCTAAATCTTTAAGAAAACATAAGGGTCATGAAAAACTATTTATCTTCATATGCATAGCTAACATTGGGCTAAATCCCAAAATGATCCTCCGATAATTTGCATGTGACCAATTTGGTCCTAGAGTATCACTTTTCTCTACTTTAGTTCTTGATTAAACAAAATTGATCTAAGATGTTCCCTCGAAGGCTAAATTGGGATTAATTTTATATGGTTGAGGGCCTAAATTGGGATCAATTTTGAATCATTTTTTTCTATGAGGAACAAATTTAAATCAATTTTGTATAGTCAGGGGGCTAAATTAGAGAGATAAAAACTTTGAGATTAATTGGCTACATGCAAATAATTGGTGGAGAATCTTGGGATTTATTTCGCCAACATTTAACCAAAGGATTGAACTTCCACTTAAACAACATCTTTTGAACAAAAAAAATATCAACAAGGCATTGTCTACAATAACATGGTTGTCATGACCTAGTAACTGCTTAGCTTAGCGTAGATTTTGCAAAAAAAATATCAACAACAATACATTGTCTCCAGCAACTTGGTCTAATAACCGCCAAGCTTAGCACAAATTTTTGCATACTACCTAGAGTTATCAACAAAGGCTTGCAAAACAAAAATGAATAAATTGAAGTAATGAGAAGTAATAAGAAAATATGCAAGTAATAATTGACAACTATATGACGTCATGCACAATGGAGGAGCAATAAATAGAAGTGATGAGCCAAACAATAAAAAAATATGCAAGTAATAAAAAATTGACAACTACATGACCTTAAGCACAGCGGAGGAGCACTATGACCGCTTCGAAAACGCAATAGACGAGCATCTCCATCTGTAGTATCGAAAATCCACATCTACAATTAAAAAAAATTGGCATACAAAAATTAGATTAAACCTGCAAGTAACTATATGAATAAAGTGTCAAAAAAAAGAAATCAATGCGCCTCACAATCCTCTTAAATGAAGATTGAAACGAAGTTAAGAAGATATGAATATCATAAAGAAATCAAGAAACATTACAAAGAAAAAACTCATGAATCTAGGACATCATAGAAAGACACAAATATATCAAGATCTAAATTCTAAAATACACAGTTCAAAGCTCACTTAATTAGACTTTAAAATAAATTTCTCATAAAATATTTAAAAATATGAACTTCAAGAATAATATGAGAAGCTTATATTTCAAACTTTTAAGTTCACAATTCTTGCTACTCTTCAAAACTTCAAAAACCAACAATCCATCATGACTGGATCACATCCCCACTAAGCCTGAGGTGCAAATCACCCCTAATCTGATAAGGGCCCAAATTTGTAAACTTTACTTCTTTGTGCAATTCTTACAAATACATGGTTAATTTTGTAGCCATATATTTTACTTCGGGAACATTCTAAAATATTGTTAATTTATATATACAAAAACATTAATATATTTTCTTTGCTTAGAAAAAAAGCATAAGCTTTCTTAAGACTATAACATATGGTGAAACAATTGAAGCACATATATTTCAAACTAATTATAATTTAAGTAACATTTTTAAAACTTCATGCACATTCTGAATAAAATGAGTGCATATCGATTCATAAAGCTTACTCTTTTCAAGTCAAAAACTCCCCTTAATGGTGTCTCCTTCCACATCTTACATGGTGTACAAGTTCATCCTTTATGCTTTGTTGTACATTAAAAATAAGTTTATTTTTTATGATCTCATCTTTAATATATGCAACTATTTTGCCAAGCTAATATAATTACTAGAATTAATCTCAAGATAGTCCTCCATCAAAAGTATCACTTTTCTCCAATGTAGTCCCTTGACAATATAAAATTGACCCAAAATGACCCCTCATATAGAAATTGTAATACAAAATTGATTTCCAAGTTAGTCCTTAGCTATAAAACATTGATCCTAATTTCAACATGATGAGTTATTTTTGGATCAATGATGTATGGTCGTGAGACTAAATCGTAAAAATGTGATACTCTTAAACTAATTTAGCCATAGATGAATAGTCAAGAAACACTGTTTTGGAGTACAACCCTATAATCATTTGACCATCAATTTTTCTATTTACATCAATCTTAACATTTTTTATTTCAACAACAATCAACTTACTTATCAAATACTTCTTTGTTGCCCAAACCATTAAATTATATTTTTATACTCTATATCAATTGCCTCATTTGAACCACATTATACCCTTTTTTTATGTTTCAAAAAGGACATGCACATCATATTCATTTTAAACAACTTTTCTTGAAATTTGAATTACATACACAACACTACCTTGTAGGACTAAGCATCCAAGTATCGCAACATAAAATGCATCAAATGTAGACACGACACCCATCCTTCTATGTTGCCTCACTATTTTAGGGGCTATTTGGAATAAAGAATTTTGAGTGTAAAATAAAGTAAATGCAGGAGATTTTAACTTTTTTTGTATTTGGCATAAAGTAAAATTTCAAAGTAATGTAATTTATTTAGAACATATTGGAAAAGTTAATTTCGGTGTATTTGAATTTGGGTGAATTTAAATACACCACGTCAAAAAATGCATCGTCCAAAGATTACACAGAATTTATTTGCATTACATTTATTCTACCAAACAGAAATAAACAAACTCAAGCATTTGTAAGGTTTTCAACCAAACAACCTAAAGTAATCCAAATGCATTACATTCACTTTTCACTACATTACTTTTATCATGTATTCTTTTTTCTAGAAACCAAACAGCCCCTTAATAAATCTCAATTCAAGGAGAAAAGATTTTATTTATTAATGCTAATGCTAATTGGTACCGAGCACAGATCACAAGCAGCATGATCACTGAACCGATGAAATAATCAAACAGAGAGCAGAAACTTAAACATCAGACATAACTCACATAGTAGCCAAAATGTAACAAAATATAATACAAATATCTCTTTATGCAGCATGAATTCGTCAAACACTTACTTTTATTGAATTGTCCGCAGCAGAGCTCATAAGAACAGGTTCATTGGCAAAAAAATGAAGTGCTATAATTTGACTATCATGAGCTTCCCTAATAACAGATTGAAGCCTTCTCTTCTCAAGATGCCATATACTAATAACACCTGATGATCCTCCAGATGCTAGAAGAGGTTCTCCATCTAATGCAACAAGAGAAGTTACGAAATAGAAAATGTCTAAAACAACTAAGATAACAGCAAATTTTAATGCTCAAGCAAGAAAAAAAATGAACTGCTGAGAATAAGAGTTTCAATGTACTCATACACACCATTCTCACAATCAACTAAACATCAAAATCTAAAACATGATAGATATGAAATTCAGGAATGTCTCTAAATCCCCCAAAAAAGACATTCAGATATTCTCATGTAAGCAATGAACATTCAATTCCATATCCTAACGTAAAGATAAATAACTAGTAAAGTAACAATTGGCCAAATCTGATAGTATTTTTGTAGTGAATGACCCATATTTTCAATGATCCAAAAAAAAAAAGAGAAAATGGCATCAATAGAGGAAATCACGTAGGCTAGGAAAACCATGTGAATAAAAGAAACTCCCTAGAAAAGAAGTTTAAGTGGTTGTAAAATTTATATTAAATAATACTAAAAGATCATGAGGTTCCTAGATGTGACCAGTTTACATCTCTTGGATCTATTAAGAATAAATAAATAAATGAGAGCATGATTTTTATAGTTCAATTTAGGAAGTTGGGTAAAAAAATGCATCAATAGCATGCAATAAGAAAAAACTACAAATATTTGAGGTATAACACTGCAATTAGACCAGCTATGTTATATGAATACTAGTATAGGGAATAAAAAAATAATTGATAGACAAGTAGAGTGTAGCAGAAAAGAAAATGTTAACATTAATGAGTGGAAAAATCAGGAAAGATATAGTAAGCAATAATTATAAATAGGGATGGTGGGAATAATGCTGTTTGTAGATAAGGTAGTGAAAGCTATAGAAGAGTGGTCATTTAGATATGTACCAACAACAAGCGAGTTCACAAAATGAATGTGGAAGGATTAGAAAGAACAAGATAGACCAAAGTTAACGATGGCAAGAAATTTCACAAAAGACTGAAAGCACAGTTAACATCCGACGGCACTCAACAAGAATAAATAATGGAAGAGGATTCATAAACTTGACTCAAAATAATTATGATAAGGCCAATGACAATGATATAAGGTGCTAATTAATGCTCAAATCCTCAAGCATTCCAAAACATATTCCTTGAGTATGGCATAATGACCAACAACAGCAAGCCTTTATCCCACCAAGTGAGGTCGGCTACATGAATCCTTCGTCTCCATTGTGTCCTATTATATTTCAAATTCTCATTTAATTCAAGTATACTAAGGTCATTTTTTATACATCTTAACCAAGTCTTTTTGGGTCTACCTCTACCTTTCTTAACATAAGAATCTAATGCATCTACTCTCCTAGCGGTCATTGGACGATTGACGCTTTATGTGGCCAAACCATCTAAGGCTCTCTCTTATTTTATTTGCCACAGCTACTCCAACTTTTTCCCAACATACTCATTTCACATTTTATCTCTAAAAGTAAAGCCACTCATCCACGAGCATCTCATCTGTAACACTTAAGTTAGTCTTATGCATCTCTTTTATTAGCCAACATTCTCGCACTATAAGTCATTATAGGTCTTACCACCATCTTATAAAATTTTTCCTTAAATTTAAGTGGAACTTTTCTATCACACACTGATGTATTCCTTCCACTTCAACCATCCAACTTGAATTCTACTAATAACATCTCCATCTATTTCACCATCATTTTGAACAATAGAGCCTAAATATCCAATCGCCACTCTTATTAATGATTTTTTTACCTAATGTCACAATACTACCACTAAAACTTCTACAACTAAAATTACACTCCATATATTCAGTTTTAGATCTACTTAAACGAAAACCTTTAGACTCTAATGTTGACCTCCATAATTCAATTATGACATAATGACCGCCAAAAAAATAATAAATGTCAAATTTTTATAACAAGTAAGAAGAATATTAAAGTGGGCAGGTGGTTTAAAACATACTTGTCAATGGAGAAAGACGCACTATAGTGCAAAGGTCTCTGTGGAGCATAGGCGCATAGCGCATGACGCAATACACACCAATATTCCAATTAAAATATGACTCAAAATATTTAAAAACTATAAATAAAAATGTAGATAAATATGAAAAACTATATATATATATATTATATTTGTTACATTAAATCTTAAAAGTAAACTTAGCAGTGCCATTTTGATGTGCCGACCATGTCATGATGCGGATCATTTTGCGTCGTTGACATGCATGATTTAAAAAACAAATTCATATAAACAAACTGAAATTCAAACCAGCAATAGAACAAGAACATACCAGTCCTAAAAGATAGTGCAGTGGCAGCTCCACGCGTGGAATGGACAAAGGAAACAACCTCCTCATCATAAAGAACATTATGAATATGGATTGTTCCATCAGAACAGCCAACAGCAATTACATCCAATGCAGGTGATGATACACAACACTGGACAGGGGAGTTCCAGCCTTTAAATTCATAAAGTTTCTTCCTCGTGCTGATATTCCACAACTGTAATGAGCCTGCTTGGCTACCTAAAATGACCTAATTGAAGCAAAATATGTTTCCAAGGAATTATAGTGAGTGCACTGTGAGTTAACAGAAACCAATATAACGATCTTGCAGGTTTATCAAACTAAATATACATTTACCTTGTTCAGATAAGTATCTGGGTGTATAATACAACTTGGTACGAAGCCATCTTCGAGCTGTATATGGCCAACAGCCTCAAGGTTCTTCTTAATTTCTTTAAATGCCCAGATGAAAATATTGCCTTTAACATCAACACTTAAGACATAATCTCCAAAAACAAGCAACAAATTAACTTTTTCCTTGTGCCTACTCCATGTTGCAACCTGAAAAAAATAAAAGAATGTTTGGAAGAAAATATGAGTAAAGAATGAATATTTAATATGCTATTAGAAAGAAGGAAAAACATTAGTTGGCAAGTAAACTGCCTTTTAAACTTCCACCTAGAAGAAAAAATACTACCAGAAATAGTTAATATAGAATATTATGAACAATAGCCTCTATTATTTGATGCTGAATTCGTGATTCAAAATGGAAGAAACACTAAAAACTCAAAAACAATGATTTATCTAAAAGTTGATACCAATCGCACAAACAGTGGCATGTTGCATGTTGCATGTTTCTGAAAAGCTACATCTACATCAACATGGTATATTGGCACAGTATGGCACTAGTTTTATGGTTCATTTCTGCACCACCGTACCTCTAAAAGATACTGAAATCAGTAAACGGCTGTTTTAATTATCAATAACAAATGTGGGAAACACCTGACAATAAAATTAGCAAAGAGAAGACAGAGTACGGCCAGTAAATTTCACATAAGGACCTCACGATAAAAAAAAGGTATAACAAATGTAGGTGCTGCGGATCTATTATGCATAGTAACTTGCAAAAAGAGCAAAGGATAGCACCAATAACTTCCAAATTGATGATTATTGCTATACCTGAGTTTGTCAATAAGGAAAACAAAATCAATGTGCTAAGAATTAGGGAAAAAGTAAACATTCTGAAGTTCAAACAATTTTAAGGTAAACTCTACACCATATATAGCTATTAACCAAAACGTAGAAGAAGAAGTCATAAATTTAATCACAAATACTTCGAATTACAGTGAGCTGATATAATGATTGGCAGTGGCATGGCAGTTAACCCATGTGGTTATGATAGTATAATGCAACCTAGTGCACATAATATTAAAATAAACGTGTTTGTAAAGAAACAAATACACATTCCCAACACTTACTAGATATGCATCTAGCCAGAAATTTGTTTAAGTAAAAAAAAAAAGATACTGAGTTTGTAGCTTCTGAGGTACAAGAGCAGGTGGGCAAATGGTATTTGGTGTTTGTAGTTTGTACTGTCTTTAACTTTCCTATTAGAATGGAAAAATATTTTCTTATTATCATTTGTAAGTTTACTTACAAGAAACAATCTTTCTGCCAACAAAGCAAGTAAAATCTATCCTATTTTTGTCCATGATGCACTCAAAGAAATGATATTGACAATCATATTTAAATAGTTCATCCTCTATGAGGTACAACTTACTCAAAAAATAGTTCATCCTATGTGAAGTATAACTTATTCAAACATATTAAGCACAGATCCCTTGTTTGAGGTTCATGCCACTCTTCTATCCCAATCTTAAAAAATGGATAAGAATGCAATCAACATAAAGAATGGCTAGAACATGAAGCAATGGCAAATATCTTCAAATCCAAACCTGATCAGTACGTGCGAAAACTCCAATATTAGTTCCATATGCAACAAAAGTATGATCACGGTTAGAAGCAAGAGCTCTGATCTTCTTTGGCAATTGAGGGCCTTAAATGACATATTGCATGCATGGCAATAAAATGTAATATAGTTAGTACAATAAGAAAAAAATTACTCTAGCAAACATAACAAAAGCCATCTCAGTAACTAAAAAAAAACTGATCTACAACAAAAATGTAATATAGTTAGTACAATAAGAAAAAAATTACTCTAGCAAACATAACAAAAGCCATCTCAGTAACTAAAAAAAAACTGATCTACAACAAAAAGGTATATGAATCAAGATTGCATTGCTTAATAGCTTACCAACAGATATAGATACATTGCAGCTAAAGGATGGAAGAACCTGCTATCTCCATTTGATAGTATAGGCAGTTAACTGAATCCAAATGAACTACAATTATTTCATGGCATGCTTAGAAAAGTATAACCAGCATCTCAAAGCCCAAATGTACAGCGTTCAACCAGTTGCATTGACTTAAGCATCAGCAACTAATCCAAGGCTGATCCTACATAGAATTTATCATTCATTTGTCAAGGTTTTCTGCTGATCACTGCATTACCTCAGCTAGAGTGCCACACAGTCAATGCAGCAATATTGATTTATAGAAGCTGTTTTACCTTTCTTAATCATGATTCATGACACACTATAGATGAAATTATAAATATTAACTATCAATATTCATAAACTCTAATCAGCTTCTCTACCATGTTGGACAGATGAAGGTAAAGCCTAGATCCCATCTATGTTCAAGAATAAGGGTTTATTTGAGGCAGCTACAACAATAGGAAAATATAGTGGTGTGAAAATATAGTGATGGAGCTGTTGTAGATCTTGTTATCTAAAAAATTATTATTTAAAAAGCTGCAATGAGTATTACAAATTTATTTATTTTAAGAAAGTCAGACTGCAACTTTTTGGCAATCACCGCACTGTATCAGGACAAGTTGGTAAACGCAACTTTCCCACCGCAAACTCTTCAAAATGAGGTCAAAATGTAGTTTCACAAACGGCACCTACAATATGTTTTTGAATCACACCACACCGCCGCCCAAAATGCATCCTAAATATATTAGGCTTATAAATTATGTCAGTTCAAGAGAGCAATTAAGACTTCATTTAGTTGGACGACAAATATGCAATGGGACAACACATTCTGTGGTGCCACATCATTGCTAACTTTGGAAAGATGGTGAGCAGGTGGCCTGCCTGCCATGATAAACTGCTTTCTTCAATCACATAATTTAGCTGTAATATGAAAAGCAGCATGGTAGTGTGGTGCAAAAAGACATTATTGTCATGTTACATAAACCTCGAGTCCTATCAAACACTTTGTGATATAGATCAAATCTAACAGCATTGATATATGACGTAACTCTAAACAAAATTCCAAAAATGATTGCATTTTAATTTCATGTGATGAGAATATTTAGAAGTTCTAGAAAAACTTGTAGCCATAATAGTTCAAGTCTAACAATCATGTTTATAAAAAGCAAAGCTCCATGTACACATGTACTAAGATTTTTCTTATTGCCTCTCTAACTCTCTCCTACTAATAGTAAGAATGAAGACTCCCTCCATTAGTAACTTCCTAATCCATTGTCTCCCCTCTTCTTCCTTTTCCACCCCTCCTTCCCCCTTCACTCATGCCATTAGTCAATCACTTCTATCCTCACCCAAGCAACTACAAAACCTAATGAAAATCAAACTAGTCCTTTCCATGGCTTCTTAACTTCATTCCCTCCCTCATGGACTGCTATACTAGTTTTGAGAAACAAGGATTAGCTGCAAATCCCATTACTGTATTACATTGGCCTTCAAATCCCAAGGCATTCAAACACTTGAGGGTATAATATCAAAAACTAAGAAATTTAGGTGGGCAGCACCATTACTACAAACAATAATGGTGTCAAAAAAGTGGAAATCAAACATTCAATTGTGCTGAGTTTAACACCTAAATACATTATGAGACCAAGTACAATGAACAAGTTGGGGTGTTGTACCTTATGCTCTTCCAAAAAAATTGACACTAGAGCACTTTTTTTATTAGATGTAGATATTACTTAGGAAAAAAGATTAATGCAAATTAAGCCATTCTAACTCTAATATACAAAATCTACCTTATTCATTAATATTCTGCATATCAATCGAGAATGCTTATTATCATTTATATTTAAGATATTCTTAAATTTTTCACTTTACAAGTATCATCATTAGCCGTTCCAACTAATGGCATTGCATTATCCCCTTCCTCTATATTCATTCTTATTAAGTACTACAAAATTTGAACTCTAGTTCATGTAAATCTTTTTCATAACATCAAGTCAAATTGCTTTACACCTAATAAAATCACTTCTCATTCTACACTTCACACTTTTATCACATATGTATCTTAACATTTTATAGGGATGTACTACCAACCTATCATACACACAGCGTGTGTTCAAGGTCGATATAGTCCTAGAAATTTCAATGTCACATGGAACTTGTTCAAAAAAAATTAATTCATTGAGCATTTTTACACCGTAACATTAAAGAGTCATTTATATCAATCTCCAAATCATTATATATAGACATTGGAATCCAACTTCTTGAAAAATTAATTCATTTCAACGAGTATTCTTACACAAAAAATTACTGAATCATTTATAAAAGTCTTCAAATCATTATATATATATATATATATATATATATGCATGTATGTATATATGTATACAATCAAATATGTGTATTTATATGTGTGTGTGCATGTATATACATATATATGTATGACCATATGAGTATTTGTATGTGTGTGCGTGTGTAGCTAGCTCTTAGAACCTTTTCCTATAAACAAGGTGGCCACATTGATAACAACTCGCTAAAACCTTTAGATCAATTAGGAAATAAGAAGATTGAACTCAAGTCATTTGCCTATCCACCTAATCAACCAAGTTAATATTGTGTGTATTTAGATTTTTTTTCCCACCCATCCATGAGGTAGGACACTATTTGTGATGTGGGCGGGATTCAAACAAAAGACCTTGACAACAACTTTCAAGCTCTTACAAATGTGTTTTCAGATTAAAACATTTGGGGACATTATGCAAATTCAATCCACAAATGAGAGCATTACAATGCTTTATTATCCTTGGGTGAATATTATAATCCTCTTGGGTCACCTTAAGAATCTATTGGAACACTTTGATTGATTTTTGGATCATTTAGAATCATACAATATATATTCTGATGCATCAACATGATCGATGATTTATTGGCACTATTATTGATGGTTGTCCACATTTATGATCACTAGGTATGTTCATGATCCATGTTTTCCCCTTAAACACCTTTAAAATTATTTGGAGCTATAGCATGATTTTTAGGGCAAATTAAAATACTTGGGGAATTGCATGAAATGTATTGTATTTAGATTAATTGCAATTGATATAATTTTCATATTTTATTTAGTTATCATTCTTTGACATAGGTAAGAGCAAACTCACATATTAGTTTCTATTAAAGTGCTCTTTATAGAAACTTAATTGTTCAAAAGTTTGGCTCCACTTAGTTCTTATTAAACAATCAAAGGAACTAAGTTTGAAACATTTGCTTGATGTGTTTAGAGTTGCACGAACATAAAAAAATGAATTGGAATACACTCCTTAGCACTTGTTAAGAACTCCAAGAAAAGCACTTTAATGGTCAAAAATTTAGCTCAAATTGCTCAGCAAAAATAACCAACAAAATCAAACATTTTGTACTCAATTTTATATCTCCATAAACTTAATCATTGGAGTGTATTCTATGTTAGTACACATAGATTTTTACCATCTAGACAATTTAATGCAATCTTTTATTAAGTAATTTCCATGAACAATTTGTATTATGCTAGATGTTTTACCCTTTAATTATGTATTACACCTAATTGTTTCACAATCAATTAAATATAGATCTTAAATTAGTTCTTATTGTATAGTAATTTGTTTAGGCCTTAATAGATCTACAATTGTGTTGCCAAGTAATATGGAACCACATAGCATCCTATGTCAACAATATTTAGAAAAATCTAGATGTATTCAAAATTATGATGATTCTAGGGATCCAAAAAAGATGTCATTAGAGTTACATTCATTAAATGTGTTAAAAACTTATGCACAAGCTTGGTTGCACAAATGCACATGAAACTATAATCAAGTGTATTTTGAAATGTCTATTGTATAAGTGTTAAAACCATTGGGAAGGACAAAAGGGTAAGATCAAAAGCAGATAGCAACTTCCCATAATTTTTTGATAGATTTTTATAGCAAAAGGCTACAAGCAAGCATGCTCCAATAGATGTCATAATGGAACAAGATGCACAATTTATGCAATGAGAAAGGCTACAAAGCTCATCATGACAACTACCATGGAAAGGTGAGGGAAGATTCAAGGAAAGAGAGGTGTAGTGTCTGTAAGATTATAACTATTCAACCTTGCCTTTTGATATCCATATACTCACAATAAAGTTTATTGCCCTTACATGCAATGGATTCTCTTAAAACGAGAATCAAAAGTTTTGATTAGATAGGCTAGTGAAGGGGATATCAAACAGACATGTAGAGAGAATGCTAGGTACAGGTTTGCACAAGAGGAGATCAAGGGTTTCTAAATAAAAGATTGAGAAAGAGAATGAAAGGGCATGTACTTTCCAAGCATCAAGATATCAGGATAGTCAAAGATGAGTGTGTGGTGTGTGAGGGTATGAGAAATAGGGAGAATATGCAAAGGCAAACACCTAGAGAAGAAGAGATGTGTGGAAACAGGTAGGAGCTCTAGATCACAAACATAACAAAGAGAATGAGCAAGTGGGAGAGCAAGCACATGAGTCGCAAAATTGAGTGAGTAAATGAGTACTAACAATAGAGAGAGAGAGAGAGAGAGAGTGTGTGTGTGTGTGAGAGAGTGTATCTATCAGGTTTACAAGCGTGCCTCTATGAGATCCAAGAGAGTGCATACGTGAAAGAAAAAGAAAATAGTCATGGAATCATATATGACATCCTCCAACAATTTGTGTGATCCATTCTCATTAAGAATGTGCACAAGAGGAGGTAGAATGGCATATGGATTTAAAGTTATACATACTTGATTCAAGTAGAGAAGATGGCTTGTCAAGCTAAATATAGTGCATCTAGCATGTTAGGAGTTGTATTTTTTTCTTATATTTTTTAAAACATTTAGAAAAAATTTAAACAATTTCCCAAACTGATTGGGAACTAATACAACAAATTTTGATGCATTAAGATATTGATTAAGATTATTAAGGCTAAAATCAAACTTAAATGGGCATTAAGATTAAATGAAAATAAAACCAAATTAAATAAATTAGGTTCATTGTACCCCAATTTTGTGATGAATAGTAGGCATTACCTATTAGAAAAAGAAAAGGACAATTGGTATGCTTCTTAGGTTAGAGAAAGAAAAAGAGAAGAGGTAGGGTCTTAAGAAAGGTCAAGTAGCTTTGAATTAAGGAAAATTATCTAGAAGATAGAAAAGCAATAGGGCAAGAATGCTAGTATTTGAGTTGGGGAAGAGGTAGGATTATGAGCATAGAGACATCAATTGGGAGCGGTTTGAATGACATTTTTATCAGCTATATGTAGAGAGGAGGTGTATAACAAATAAAAAAAAAAAGAGTATTTTGATATAATTTGCTATAAAGAGAATGGAAGTTTAATGAAAGCATGAGGGAATATATTTCAGCAGCAGAAAAAGTGAGAAATATAATCAAGTTTGAACAAAAAGTCAAAGGTCAAGTAAAGCATTGAACATAATAAATTACATATGCTCTTCATTCAATAATTGATACCATTTTGAGGGTCTACTTATAAGCCAAATAGGCTATTTAAGCCTCATCCACATAACATTGTTATCCAAAAGTTTGAAATTTACAAAATCTTAAAAGAATTAATAAATCTATCATCGTTTCATAAAATATAAATAATTTATCCTAATAATGGAAATAAATCAAATTGAAATAGATTGTGTCTACATGGCCAAAATAAAAAATAGGAGGTAGATATAATTAATCAAACTATGATATTGGACTCCCGACCAGCTTGACTGCAAATGTAAGACAATGTCTTTGAGATCATTGAAGAAATTAGCATAGTGTTCATTAGGGGAAACATCCATGTCTAGTCTATTGGCACTCTAAAGCATAAACATATGTTGGGGTAGTGGGATAGACATGCAACATAAAAAGATATTTACAAAGAAGCATCATCAAGCAAATTCATCCTATCCATAATATCCCGTCAATTTCATTAAATAAAATCCAAGAAAATGATATGGAGTTCAAGAATTAAAACATTTGGTAAATTCTCACTTGGTTTTGCCTTTCATGGCAACAACTACGCCTCTCGAGCTTCAAATCTCATGCATCTATCACCTAAAGTTACTTCTCCAAGTCAAGATAACATTTATATCTTCCTACAGCTAATTTTTATTGAGTAGCTATATATCGAGATGCTTGACTTACTACAACTAAGTCTTCTAAATTAGTTAGATTACTACCTCCCTGAACAATCATGGAGAATCTTATGCATCAAGTATGGTTGTATCTTAATTTTGTCAAAATATGATTGGAGTCAAATTGAATCCCATAACATTTTTTGAGAACAAGGCATCATGCCTTTTTCCTTTATGGGTTCATGTTTGCAGGACCAGGGAATTAATTAGGTGGATGTATGGCTCTCTTGTATATGCACCAATACAAAATGTTCCCTATCTTTCAAAGTGCAAAAAAACTATCACCAAGCTTCATATACTTGTAAGGGAAATAATTAGGTGGATCTATGGATCCCTATCATATCTTTTAAAGTGCATTACGGCCATCACCTAGCTTCATATATTTGTAAAAAAAGTTGCAAGAGGTCTCCAACAAATTTTAACAAATAACCAAAACATATAAAGGTCTCACCGAGTATTTAGTGTTTTCAAATTATTATGTAATTAGGCAATTGCTATGTAAAAGGAATTACAAAATAAAGTTGGGACTTCACTCAACACTCAAATGTGATTGATGCATAAAAAGAAATACAAAATAGAGATGACGTCTCATGCAACACTCAATATGAACAAAGAAATAAGATTCATAAATCCAGCCACAAATAGGTGAAATAAGGATAATGAAAATGATCATTATAAGTTGCGGACACAAAGTTCTTCGGGTAAACTTTTGCATCTCATCTTAAGAAACAAGATAAAGAGAAAATATATATATACTTTGTGCTTTGTAGCAATTAGTTAAGTATGTTAGTCCATATGATGGTTTTAACAATAATATTGCATACTAAAAATATTTATTCAAGTAAAAATGACTAAAATGGTTTTTCTACCCTCCTTCGCTTCATTTGTTGTGTTTAAGAGACAAATAATAATTTTCACCTGATTTGATGAAATTTTTTGTCTGCGTTTGGCCTCACTAACGTTTTCTTTTTTTAATATATGAATGGTGGCTTGCTAAAGATCCATTGACAGTAACATTGGCATAAATTCAGCACATGATGTTATGCAAGACTATCCTTCTTTCAATCATCATTGATATCTCTATTTTTAATTTCTGTAATCACTCATTTCATTTCCACATGCCTCAATAATATCTTATACAAACTTAAAAACAATAAGGTATAAAATGGCAAAATGGGGAACATGAAATTGTAGTTATTACAACCATTTCCAAGTAGCGAGTAAATTTCCAAAACCAGGAGGAACAAAAGGAAAGAAAAAAAAGTGGATAAATATAAATGAGAACTGGAAATTAAGAAGAACAGAAGTAGTACATTTAGGGAAAACAATTAAAATAGAGTAGGAGAAGTAGCATAAAAGCACTAAGTTTAAGAAACACATGAAAATGCCAAAAAAGAATAGAATAATCTTAATAAGTCTGAAGACTTACCAACTGCTACCAAGGTTAATTTAGCACACTGCACAAAGTAGAAAAAAGGAACAATCTCAATATAATGATTTAATAAACGATCTAAACTATTAACTACGCAGACAAACCAAGTTTTGATTTCCCATTTAAAGGGTAACTGAGCTGAAAGGCCGTATTTAAAAAATGAAAAATAAATGAATTCCTTTTGGAAAAGTAAATTTAAGTGCCCCGAGAAGTGCAGAGAGCAAATAGAACTGCCATGTTTAAACAAGCCAAAACATAGCAGGTGTACTTTCAAAGAGCAATCAAAGAAAAAGAAAACATCTTCTTTTCAGAATTAAATTATCCGCACATAAAAAAAATGGCCAACATAAAATCCTTCTCGTAAATTGAACTTCACAAAAGGAACTCGACAGTTAAACGAGGATAAAGATGAACAGCGAGAAGCCACTCACATCATATACTTGAAATGCTTTGCCAACGCTGACAGTGACGAAAGTTTCGGTCCCCAGCCTCTGCGCGGAGAAGGGTACGTTTGCGGTTATGTAACCAATCGCCCGGTATGGCTCAAAGATACCCATCGTTGGGAAAAACGGTCGAGGACGAGCTCTAGGGTTTCCACGAATTGACTTCTCTTCTAGTGAAGGTAAAGAACCGCGAAGAAAATAAATGGCGCGTAATCCGTGAGCGGCGGAACAGACTGAGCAGAGAGGATGGCGGAGAGCGTCGGCGGCGGCGGCAAAACCCCGAAAGGGTTTTAAGGAGGCAGATCGATGGGTACTTCAAACAATACAGCAAATCATTTCGAAAATCATAAAATTTTAGTTCCAATTTTAAATTTAAAAAAAAACAACTTAAAAATTAATTAGAAAAATCATGTCATATAACTTTTTATTTGATAAATTACAATTCATATACCTCCTTATAGTTATAAATTAATTAAAAAAATCAATATTATCTCATTATTTTAAAAAAATACACTAAAAAAATCATATTGAATCAAACATATATAATTTCATTTGATAAGTCATGATATTTAATACATTTTTCATTGTTAATTTTTTCATTATTTTACTTGAGATTTATTCATTTAACAAAATTAGATATTGTGATTTTTTTAAGTTAAATTGAACCAAATAGTTTAACATCAATATTAGTAGTTACATTTAATTTTTATTTTATTTTTTGTAATATTTAAGTGATGTATTGCATGATCAAAAAAATTATGTGATAATCCATATGTTTTATTTTGATTTTAGATAATTTATTAGAAATTTAACATAAAACAAAAAATAAATGACATGTAATTAATATTTGAATCTTATTCGAATATGATCCAAATAATATTTGAATGTAGTTTGATCGTAGATAGTAGAACTTTTTCAAATCAAACAGTGATCTTAGTGGTGCTTACATTCTAAGTAATTTTTAATAAACCAAGAATCAACACTCTTCTATCATGTAAAGAACGATGAGAAAATGATCGAGTTATTTAGATATATACTATCAAATGAAGCAAATGATTAATGATTAAATTAAATATCTTTATGAGGATCTCTTAGATCTTGCATACAAAGTTATAGAAGTTAGTGAGAAATGATTTAATTTGAAATTGAAAGTAATGTACTATTTTGATAGAGCATAAATTATGATATCAATTCTTCTAATAAATATAGAAAATAATATAATATTGATTTCTTCTAAAATTATAGATATACATATATATTCAACATCAATCTCATATTTTATGTGCATGCTACTCATAAAATGATTTCAAATGTAGAATATTATGAAAATCAGTATGATGCAAGATCGGTGACTCCAACATCTAATGTTGATTTAAGAGATTATAAAGGTGATGATGTTGACATATAGGATGTTAATGAAGGTGATGTTATTGACATGCATAATGTTGATGATGGTGGATTCATGAATGTTTTAACAATAAAAGCTTTAATTCGAATTTATAATCTCACTTTATAATATGCTTTAAATTAATATATGAGGACGATCATATGATTCTTCATTGAATGATTTTGTCCATTCGTGTGAGATTACTTTGTGAACAATTCATCAATTCTAATCATACCATCCCTAACCTTTATTAATCTTGGTGTTACCCTAGAAAGAATGGCATTTGTAAATTGATTGAATTAATAAAGATAATCTTGTTGGATTAACCTTTAAAATTTTCTTTTAATTATTTGAATGCTTCAACTCTAGTGGAAACGATTAAGTTTAAGTATTTATATTTATCCTTAATGGCTTAGACCATTTGACTGTCTCATCATCTCAAATAACCATCAAAAAATTACTACAAGATGTATATAAGGTTGAGCACTTATGTTGTCTTTCTTCAAGTTATTGATGAGGCAGTTGAAAAACAAAAACATAATTTTCTTATTGCCTCAGCTTTCTTTGTTGTTGGAATGTTTATGGAAGTTCAAATTGCTTTTGGTATGCACTAATAATCTCATTGGTAGTAATTCATATTTCTTCTTTATAAATGAGATCAATATAAGCATAAATCATATATCACAATAATGAGTAGTAAGCTTTGGGGCAGAATCCTCTAAGAAAAGCATCCTATAATAAGTCAAGATTCAATTCCAATTTTAATATGCTTTAAAGAAGAATATTTAAAAGTTCTCCTTTTAGATTTCTTTCTCATATTGGTGAATCCTAAGAAGATATAAGAAATCCTTAATAATTTTTTTAGTCTGTGATGAACTATTCAATAAATAGTTTATGAGATGAGTAACATTTTAGATGGTCCTATCATGGAGAGTAGAATCATGAGTGAATTTAACCTTTAAGTGTGATAGGAAAAACAAAGTAGAGAAGTGCATCTAAAGGTTATTGGATATGCATAATAGTGTTATAAGGATTAATATTATCATAGGAATCAGATGATCCTTCATAAAAATATAACTAACTTAAACCCCACATGAAGGAAATGTTGTAGAATTATATTTTGGTCAAGGGTGAAGAATCTTGAAATATATACTAGGAAGTAAGCTAGTTTATATCTCATGCAAATATATATATACACACACCTTGATCACGCTATTATAACTCATTTCATATAATATCATTAGGGGCTCTCATAAGGTAAGGATGGGGCAACCCTACCTAGGCTACTAAGAATTGCAAGCTAGTTGAGTCGCATAAAAAGAATGAGCTGAACTAATACTATCAAGGAGTTCTTGACTTAACCTTAGAAAAATTAATCTTGAGCTTAAACTTTCTATAAGAGGGTATACTTAACATAGAAATGACCTTTGATGGATTTGGATAAGGGCACAAAAGGTGGAGGGCCAAGGGAGTGATTAGGCGAGCCTTGGTGGCAGGGCTAAGCCCAAAAACAATTCCTTTAGGTTTCACATTAGAAATGTGCATGAGGGGAGTTATCGCATGAACTCCCTTAAAAGCAATACAAGAATGTCAGAAGATATATTTAGAAGTTTTTGGTTGAGTTTCAAAAAATATAGTGATTTGTTAAGGGGATAATAGTGGTGTATATGTTAAGTGAAATTAATATGTATCTGTTTTGCTGAATTATGTCATTGAATTGAACGTTTTTTGGAATGGGTTGGTGGGTTCCTCAACTTGGTTATCTTGTGGATCAGGATTTGAATGATTTGTTGGATCTGTACCTTGATCTGAGTTCCTGGAAGGAAATTCTGGCCGTCTGATGTAGCAATTATGGCTGAATTTTAGCCCTCTGATGTAGCTTCCGCGTTACGCTACTTTTAACCTCTTTTTACTTTCTTTTGTTCTCTGAGCCGAGGAGCTCCAGAGAAGAAGGAGAGCTGGGATCGAGAGAACCTGGGATTCAAGGAAGACGGTGGTTTCCGGTGAGAAAAAACGAGAAGAACATGAGCAGGAAGAAGAGAAGAAAAGGGAGACTGAAGAGATAAATTTCTTTCTGTAAATTGTTCATCCCTCTGTTTTGCGTCTTTCCTCTATTTATAGTTTTATTTCTGTCTTGGAGCAAGGCTTTCTACATCTTGTAACGATTGCAATCTGCTCTTTCTGCCTCGTGTATTTTGTTATCATGTGGCCACGGCTTTCTTGAGGTCTTGATTCTTGATTTCTCCTCTGTTTGTAGTTGTTTATCAAGCCCATTTTGTTGACTTATCTTTGAATAGTCTTCACGAGGGAACTTCTAATGCCTTCTTGAGTCTGTTATTGTTAATTTGGTCATGGATGATTTGGATTCATATCATTACTCCTCCTCAAATGACTTGTCCTCAAGGTCAAAATGAACATCTCTCTCTGCTTTCAATTCATTTCTTAGAAGCTCCTGTTAATACTTTCCTCCTCCACTATGAAAGTAACAATTTGATTGTTTGGAAGTAGTATTCTTTTGTCAAATGATTCTTTCTATTAAGAACGGAAATTGTTTCATCGATTGCCTTCCATTAGCTTGCTAATTGAAATGCTCTGCAAGGAAGAAGGTCAGTAGCTCTTACTTCCCTTTAAATTTATGGTCTAAGCCGATTCAAAGCCTTTGTAGCAATTCATGTGGAATGTCTCAAATTTGGTTATAGGTCTCAAATTCATTATAAAAATGTTGCAACTGTGGTCTTGAAGCTTAGCTAGTTCTCCTCTTAAATCTTTGAGGGAAGGGCCAAATCATAATTTGTTCTTTGAAGGCCAAGAATACAATTGTTTATTTACTTGCATCCATGGCTACCAAAGCGTCCATCCATGTATATTGAGGATATTAAAATTTCGATCCTGAGGAGTTATATCTTGAAAAAAACGCTCGCTTTAAAGAGTCATCCTCAGGGTCTTCTCCATTAAATGGCATATCTATTTTAAGAGGTATTGACATGGGTGTGTATGGTCCGTTTGGAGAATAGATTCAAGGGAATGCATCACATACCAAATTGAGGTTGTTTTTCCAATCTGCTATGGTCAATCTTTTGATATTTCAATAATATCATAATGAGGGTCATTTGCTCTTCTGTTTTGTTTAACTCAACACATTCTTTAAGTGTTTTGGCATTGTTTTTGTGTTGTCTTCCATTGTTGTAGGTGTGAATCAACAAGAGCACCAATAATATGTATATGTTTTGTCAATTATGTTTCAAGTTAATTGAACCCGGTTTAGAATGGGTTGGTTGGTTCCTCAACTTGGTTATGCGCCGTTGGATGCCTAGATTTGAATGATCCGTTGGATGCCTTGATCGAGTTCACGGAAGGAAATTGCCGTCGATGTAGCAATTAATTTGCTCCTCTAAGTACGCTTACTTTTTTAACCTTTTACTTTTGTTCTCAGTGCCGAGAGCTTCGGAGAAGAACAGGGAGAGTGGCTGGGATCAGAGGAGAACCTAGGGATTCTCCGAAGGAAGACGGTGGTTTCGTGAGGAAAACCGAGAAGAATATGAAGAAGAGAAGAAAAGGAGACCATAAATTTCTTTCTAAATTGTTCATCCCTCTGCTTTATGCTTTCCTCTATTTATAGTTTTATTTGCCTTGGAGCAAGGTTTTCTACATCTTTAACGATTTTGCTAGATTATGTTACGTTTGTTCTTGATTTATCATGTCCGGCTTTCTTGAGGTCTTGATTCTTGATTTTGTTGTTGTAGTTGTTTATCAAGCCCAGCTTTTATTGACTTATCTTTGAATAGTCTTCCTGAGGGAACTTTCTGTAATGCCTTACTGTTTGAGTCTATTCTTATTGTTAATTTGGCCATGGATGATTTGGATTCATATCAGAAATACTCAAATAGAAAATAATTATGACCGCTAATGAGTTTTATAAGAGGTAATGCAATTGCAATATTTTGGGGAGCAGTAGGGTGCTTTATTACTATCAAGTTGTGATTGATTTGACCATACTCTTAATCGAAGCATAATTGAAATCAGAAGAAATATGAAACATGTAATGTATGTTCCTTTTGTACTAGCTCAATAATATATCAAGTGTACTATGCAAGATATTCGAGCAGATTAAAAGATAAAATGGACTTATTTGTAGTTATTAATTTCATTCAACATTTTTTTTACATCTATTGATTACTAATTGTTATTATATGCTTCTAATTATATATTTTTATGATGTGTTGGTTTTATCCTTTCTCTTGTTTCCTTAAGTGATGCATTCCTTTTTTATCTCTATTGAGATTTTGTTGGAAGATTTGTTGAAAAGGAGCTCAACCAATGACATAAGACAATAAGAGTCAATGACCAATTGCATTTCATTGAAAAAAAAAAAAGAAAAATATTATTATTATTATTATTATTATTTGCATTAGCTTTTAAGCTTTTGAATCAAGAATCATATTTGTTTATTAACTCAACATATCAATCACCAAAATATTTTTATTTAAAATTCATATGTCCTTTGATTAATCTTTAACTTTATGCCAATGATTTTTTTTTTCTTTTTTAATTTTTTTAAAGATTTGGTCCTTCTCATAATTCCACTTTAATTAATGTTTTTTTATGATTTTCAAATTTATTTATTTATTTTATTGATGTGTTATTTGTTTTTTATTGTATATTATAAAATCAGATATTTTTTTAAAATATCTTTTTCTCTAATCATTCATTAGTTTTTCATTCTAAAGCATCTTTGATGACTCCATCAATGCATTGACTTTGCTTATTCGGTGCTACATGAATGATTTTGGTGGTCAATTTTTTAGTTTTTCTTATCAATGAAAATCAATTTTATATTCTTTTTGTTTTTTATTGTATGCTTGGTGGAACTTTAACTTTTCCACCTTCTAAATTTATAGTTTTATGTTTGATATCTTTACAAGTTTTCTACAATTTATACATAAGAGACTAATTAACAAAAAAAATATGATTTAAATTCTTAAATATTATTGTTTGCTAGGAAATTAATGATGGAAGAGTAATAAAAGAACCACTTCTATAAAATGTTAGTATCATGCATCTGCTTATATCTTTGTTTTGCAGAAAGATCTAACACAGACAAAAAAGATGAGGATACATAAAATATCAAATTTAAAAAGAGAAAAATCAAGGAGGCATAATCTAATTAAAATAATCTATTATGCAAATAAAATTACATAATTCTATCGCTCTCTCATATTAGAAAATATGGGTTTATAAGGTTGCGAGTGATTGTTTGCTCGTTCATTATACAAAAGTTGAGTAATAATAACTTAGATATAACAAGGCTTCAATAGTTCTATAATGGTGGTTTAGCTTCAATAGCTTTTTGTGTCTTGAAGCACTCAAGCTTACTCTTATCTCCTCCTCTTATGTTCATAATTGAATTCTATTTATTGAGTCTTATGAGGGTATTTAGATAAATTTAGCTAAAATTTCAAGGTGCTTTATTCGATGATTCATATTTAATTCTTTGATCATAAAATATTTTTTTTCAACATTTAAGTTCTTTAATAATCACAACATTGAGAGATCTTAGTCTCGTTAGATTCTCTTATTGAGCAGCTTAATTTGACTGTAAAAATGTCAGATTTAGAGATCATTCGACCCTTTGATTAATAATTTGACATATTTATTATACTTTTAGTGTTTGATTTTAACTCATTTGAACTCAAATTATAATATTTCTGATGTCATTTGGTCTATCACTTTAAAATATTTGGTATAACAATAAATTCACTTAAATCAATAGATGAATAATCTTCAATTTATCTTCAAAAATTTTAATTCTAGAAATGCATTAAGATTTGTATTTTATTGAATTAATTTTAGTAGGATGATATGCAAAATATCATATTAATAAGAAAGATCTACATACATATTAAACAATTTTTATGCATTTACATATGTAATATCTCAAATTAGATATTTATTTATCTAATATTTTTCTATGCTTAAAAATATGCATTTCACATTTAAAAAATAAACTATAATGCTATTTTTGATTTGATATTGAATATTAGAGTGTTATTTATATAAAAAATTAAAGTTTATGTGTTAAATATGTAAATACATAAGAATTGTGTGGTATGTATGAAAATTTTCCTTTTTAATTTTAAAAAATTATGATAGAATTGTATAATAAAATATATATAATATAAAATAAAACAAATCAATTTGCATTTACCGGCCCTCCTCTAGTCTCATATGTGGAATGCTTATCTAACGAATTTTTTTGTTTTTACTGTTTTTTCCTTTGATCATTGCCGTACGCAGACTGCAAACCGGCCTAAGAAAATGCTTCCATCAAAAAATAATATTTTTTTTTCATGATATCATTTATAAAATAATACTTATATGCAATATGTGCTTTATAAAATAATATTAAATATGTATACATAAATAATTTATTTACTTTTCATGATTGATTTTATATTATTTTATTTTCTTTCTCTTGTTTAATAAATTGATTAAAGCTTAGGATAGAATGTTTTAATTATATGAAAACTATTGGAGTAATATTAAGATTTATTTGCATCTAAATTTTATCTAAAATGATTATAGATGAAGTAAATCTAGATGATTTTAATAAAACATTAAATTAATATTTTTATATAAATACATAACATGTCAATGTTTTCAAAATATCCAAATTAAAGTGGTTTTTTTTGTGCATTATTGTAACTTTTTTTTGTGGGAAAATTTAAAAATAGAAAATATATAGTCATTGTTTATTTTGCAGTTATATTAATAATTTTGTTTTTATAAATGTATATCAACATGATATGATTGCAATTGAGATTATTATTTTCAAATCATAAAATTGTTATTCAGAGATTATTGATATTTTGAAAAAAAAAAATTGGAGAATGATCGCCGGAGGGCTTATTTGGGGTAGTTATAACGAAGTGGTATGAAAATACAATGGTTGAGCTACTATAAAGAAGTAATTATTTAAAAAATTATAGTGGATTTTACATATTTTTTATTACACTATAATCATTATTGCAGAAGAAGTTGCTATCTAAAAATAGTTTTTAGTGGGTACTACAATTGTAGAAGAAGTTATTATCTAAAATACAGTAGTATTACAATCATTATTTAAATAAATAAAAAATTATCTTAAGATTGAAAAAAAGTAGATTTTTCATCATAAAATTTTCAAAACGTAGACATAATGAAGTTTCTCAAATGTCATTAGTGGAGCAATTTGGACTACACGGAGTGAAAAGCCGCCTGAAAAGTAACCTTAAGACTTGTTTGGGAACTAGTTGAATTATTTTTTTAGTATATATTATTTGAAGTTTGCATGAAAATGCAAAAAAAATTTTATAACTCCTATGATTAAAATATTTGATTCATATTGTTGAAAATAAATTAATGGGATTACAGAGTTATATGAGAAGCGACAAATCTCGACCGACGACAAATGTATGCAAAGAAGATTGAGTTGTAATATTTGTTTATGAATCGATATAATGAGAATGCTTGTCGGTGATGATCTACATTGTCGGTGGTGGTACCGATGGTGACCACGATGTATACGGTGACAATAACAATAGGTTGATGGTGGCGAGGACCTATGGCCGACGGTATGGCGTGGTACCGACAGCATGGTCGGCGATCGTCAAGTAGTGGTACGATTATGCTTCGAGGATCTTTAAGCTATTATAAAAGAAGTAGTTATTTAAAAAATTATAGTGAATTTTACAAATTTTTTATTACACTATAATCATTATTGCAGAAGAAGTTGCTATCTAAAAATAATTTTAGTGGATACTACAATTGCAGAAGAAGTTGTTATCTAAAATACAGTGGTATTACAATCATTATTTTAATAAACAAAAAATTATTTTAAGATTGAAAAAAGTAGCTTTTCCACCATAAAATTTTCAAAACGTAGACATAATGAAGTTTCTCAAATGCCATTAGTGGAGCAATTTGGACTACACTGAGTGAAAAGCCGTCCGAAAAGTAACCTAAGATTTGTTTGGGAACTAGTTGAATTATTTTTTTAATATATATTATTTGAAGTTTGCATGAAAATGCAAAAATTTTTTATAACTCCTAAGATTAAAATATTTGATTCATATTGTTGAAAATAAATTAATGAGATTACAGAGTTATATGTGAGAAAGACTGACAACGAAAATCTCATAATCAGGTGACAACAGTATACTAGAATGGTAATATTTATCGGCAAATGACGATAATGAGTATGGTGATGATGATTTCGCGAATCGGGGGTGGCGGTACGGTGGTGACCAATGATGGCGGTCGGCGGTGACCAACAATAGTGGCCGACGGTGGTTGATGGTGGTGAGGACCGGCGGTGGTGGCCGACGGTGGCGGTTGGCAGTGGTTGGCGGCTGACGACAGTGGTCGGCGATCGTCAAGTGGTGGCACGATTATGTTTCGAGGATCTTCAAGCCTTAGAGCTCTCTCTTCTCTTTAGCTTGGACTCCCCTCAAGTGAAGAATGATGAACTATTTATAGATTTGAGGGATGACATTTCTGTAAATACATGCAAAATCCAAACCACTTCATCAGACGACTCAAAATGATTCCCTTGATCATCTGATGTATTTTAAGTATTTGAATGCTCAAATGAAGTCAGAATCAAGAGATCTTAGGCTTGTTAGATCCAGCTCGTCAAGACGCTTGATTTGATCATAAACACTCTATATTTAGAAACTATTTAGGGATTTAACTAATATCTCAAAGTTTCCAATGATATTTTAAGTGTTTGATCTAGATTAGTTTCGACTTAAGATCAGATTACTTTTGACATCAAGATTCATGCTTTGATTAGTGGAATTTTTAATGTCATATCAGTTGCCCCACTATTTTTAGATGACATTATCTTTATCATCCAAAAATATATGTCAAATAATCGAAAATAATAAATTCTTCAATTAAATTTGTGGATTCATTAATCATATAGTTTAAGAGAATAGATCTTCATGGGTGCTTCGATTAGTGAAATTTTCTGGTCCGCGTGCGCCCTCGTGCGCAAACGCATGTCGATGAGCATTTTTTTCAGTTTTTTCTATTTCATTCCATTTTTATTTTTGATTTTTTTTCTTTTTGCCCATGTAGTGGGTCTATAAAAACCCGCCTAAGGTCAAGTAAGGAGACACAACTCGCATATGCTCTAGTATTCTTTTGCATTGGATGAGAAATTATATAGCAAAATTCCAAGAGCTAGGCTAAAATTTTTTTTTCTTTTCTTTTTGTCAACGAAGCTATGACCTTTTTTTTAAGAGAAGGTCATTCGCTTTGCTGATCGTGACCCGTAGCTCATACGGCGAGGCTCCGATTTTTCCTCGAGAGAGGCGTCAACTATCCTTGTCGGTCCGACTGGGTTCGAAGGCGATCAAGGCCTGTAGTTCATACGGCGAGGCTTCGATTTTCCTTCGAGAGAGGAGTCAACTGTTCTCATCGAACCGACTGGGTTTGGAGGCGATCAAGGCCCGTAATTCATACAACGAGGCTCTGGTTTTCACTCGAGAGATGCATCAACTGTCCTCATCGGACCGACCAGGTTTGAAGGTGATCAAGGCCCGTAGATTATACGGTGAGGCTCTGACTTTCCCTCGAGGGAGGCGTCAACTGTCCTCATCAGACCGATTGGGTTTGGAAGCAATCAAGACTTGTAGTTTATACGGCGAGGCTCCGATTATCCTTCGAGAGAGGCGTCAACTGTTCTCATCGGACCGACCAGGTTTGGAGGCGATCAATACCCGTAGTTCATATGGCGAGGCTCCAATTTTCCCTCGAAGAGGCGTCAACTGTCCTCGTCGGACCGACCGTGTTTGAAGGTGATCAATGCCCATATTTTATACTTCTTCTTGTAGAAAATTGAATTTCTTGAAACTCCAATGGATGATTCAACAGTTGACAACTGCCAAGATGACGGGGAAGCGTCAATTAAGAAACATCCCTCGAAAAACTCAGAAAGTCTGGCAGGTAATTTTATAGTATATGTTGACCTCTTTTTTAGAATGTGCTCTCAACACCTCCATCTTAGACATAGGATTCCTCTTAGACTTTAAGAGTTCTTTAGTCTTAAGACACATATAGTGATTAGGTGGACACTCAACCCAGCCTTAGAGACTTAGAAGGGTTAGCCATAGGAATAGGTCATGCCTTAGGAGTGTTAGGATTTTTCCTACCCTTAGCTTGAACCACTCCTCACTTTCCTTCCTTCAAGTCAAACTCCAAATCAATTCTATTTTATTTTCTCCAAATTTAAATCAACTCCATATGATTGAAATCCACGATCAAAATTCATGATTGAAATCTATGATTGAAACCCATGATCAAAATCCATCAAAATTTATAAGTCCAAATTTTCATAAGTCCTTAATCCTCTCTTAAGGACTTAGCCAAAATCATGATCAAACCAAATCAAATCTTTGAGATTTTCTCATGATTCATTTATATTCTCATTTATATTCATATGTATAAATGAAATATAAATTCAAATCAATCAATCTAATCCAAAATTCAAAATCAATTTATTGAATTTTCCTAAGTCCCTTTACTTTTCCATTAATGGACTTAGCCAAAATCAACTCTAAACCAATTCAAACTTATGAGATTTTCTTAAAACTCATTTATATTCTCATTTATATTCACATATATAAATGAAATATAAATACAAACTCATCAAATCAAACCCAAAAATTAAATTTCAATTTAAAATTTTTCTTAAATCCTTTAAATTCTCTTTAATGGATTTAACCCAAATCATGATTAAACCACTCAAATCCTTGAAATTTTCTCATGATCCATTTATGTTCTCATTTATATTCACATATATAAATGAAATATAAATTCAAACAATCAAAACTAATTCCAAAAATCAAACTCAAATCAACTCAAAATCCAATCTAAGCCTTTCAAGTCAAAATCTTGAACTTAGCCAAATCAATTTCAAATCAAGCCAAACTCTTGATTTTCTCTCATGATTCAATCAACCCTCAAACTTCAATCAAAGCCAAAATCCCTTCATATTCTTCTTTTGAATATGAAATTGTCGCATGAACCAAAACCATTTGACATCAAACCACTTGTAAATTGATTTATATTTAAATCACAAGTTGATAAACAAGTTCAATCAACTTCAAATCAACTTTGACCAAGCCATTTGACCCACTTAGACTCACTTGACCAAAATGACCTAAAGTACCCTTATGAGCTAAATTCTAATCCTAATCAAATTAGATTGAACCAAACTCATATTTGCCTCTCATCATGATCAACAATCATCATGGGATGATCAATCAATCAAATTGGGTCAAACTAAGTCAAACCTAAAGGTTGACTCAGTCAACACTTAACCCAAAATGAAATCTAACATAGCCAATTTTTACCATATGCCAAATTGATTGAAACTATTGATCTAAGTTCACTCATGACCTATGTTTTAACTTAACCAAGCCAACATTTGAGCCTAACCTAGCCCAATTGGCCACTTGACCCAAGTTGACCCAACTTGACCTAAAAAGTCAAAATGGGTCAAAACTTGATCTAAGCCAAATCGACTCAAACCATTGGGTAAAGTTCATTCCAAATCACTTGTATGGTCTTGAAGCCCAATTGACCTTAGACCTAACATGATTGAAAGGGCTCATGTTGAACCAAATTTGAACTTAACCAAAATTGATTGGAAACAAAGATATCAATCCTCTTCATATGACTAACTAAACCTAAACCTACCCATGATCTAGCTCAAATAGGTCAAATGGGTCAAATAGGTCAACTTGACCTATTTGACCTAATTGAAGTCATATGAGCCAATTTCAAAACTATACCAAATTAAACCAAACCAAAGCCACCAAAATATTTCAAATGGTCATATGAACTTGTCCAACCCTTGATTTGACCCAATTTGGCCAATTGGTCAACTTGACCCAAGTTGACCCATTTTGACCTAAATTGATCAACATGAGCCAAACCCTATCAAATGAATTCCAAATACAATGAAACTTGGCCAAACCTAGTTTCTCCATATACCCAACATACCCAAAGTGAAAAATCAGCAAAATAACCATCCTACCCCTAAGCCATAGAATAAATTTTAGCTTAATCCATGAGAAATTTGGTCATACCCTGTTCACATTCACTTGAGGCTTTCCTAAAAGCTCAAGGGGACCTAGGGAAGGGTGGTGCACCCAACCCAATGGGTTTGGGTCAGCCCAATTGGTCCCTAGACCAAACCAGACCCTATGGGTCAAAATGCAAAATTCAAACTCCCTCTAAAACTAAAATTCAAGCCCATGGTAGGTTGGCAATCCACTCCTTGGCTCAAACCGACCATGTGCACACCCTTAACTGATCAAATAACCCACTGCCTATGATCAATTGGATCAAAATGGCAAGTGCATTATTGACCGTTTGATCCTTCAAGGGGGAGATATATTCCCCATAAACAAACTCAAATGCATGATTCTTGAATTCGATTGAGTGCTAGTGAGACTTAGGAGCCATCAAAGAGTGATATCAAGCCTCCTAGAGCTCTTGCCAATTCCCCATTTCTCAGTTTTTGAATAGTGAAAATAGGGGAGCTCAATCCATTCTCCAACTTCCTCTTCACTCAATCTCCATCCAATTGCACTTGCATACTTCATCAAGGAGCTAAGTCGAGTGCACCCAAGCTTCATTTGGAGTTCCCACAATAAGGAAGGATTGAATTGAATTATAGCCAAGCTCAAGCTAAAGAGGAGGTGACCCATAGGAGGATCCACTCAACCTTAAGTGCTCAAAACTTCAGCAAAGCTTTGTCTCATCCAGACAAAGCTTCTCTAAGGAATCGAGTGTCGGTGATCACCTCCGGTGAGGTATGGGATTTTTCAACCATTAAACTCAATATGGTGTGGACCTTTGTGAAAGAAATTTTCACCCCATCGATTTTTGACCGTTGGATTTTTCGTTCTTTAGCTTTAGATGGTGTGGGTTGAGTTTGATTTGAATCTATGCTAGATCGAGCTTGGATCTTCCCCTTAATCATGGACGGTCTCTGTTGATCAAGGGGAAGAACTTGGGGAGATCTCAGCTGTCCATCCGTGCATTTTAGATGGACGTCTGAGATAATTCCCCACATTTAGAAATTCATTATCCATTTTAAAACCACGGGAGATCTCGTAGATCTTTGATCGGACAACGATAAACCGTGCGCCAGCCATCCGATTTGATGTTTAAGTAACCTCACTCGGCGCATGTAAAGCCGCTTACCGCGCCACGTCACCATGAGCAGGATTAGTTAAAGTTAATTAAAATTCCTTAATTAAGTTATATTAATTCAGGAATCTTCCAAAATTCATAACTCCTTCTAAAAAATTCAAAAAATTTTGAAATAAAATCCTATGAAAAGATAATTCAACCTAGAATATTTTACAAATAATTTCAATGGGTTTTGAATTATAATTTTTTTTTTTTTATTTTAGGATTTCTTAGAAATTTTATTTTGCTAATTACTTTTTAATTAAGCTTCTAATTAATCCCAAACTTCTTGGGTATATTTAGGGGATGACTTCCACCTCCCCTAATTTTCTTGGGATTTATTGAATGCTTGATTGGAAGAATTGCATATGAATTTGTTAATTACCCTCCTTATATAATTAAGGATAATTAAGGTGTAATTAGTGATTTTAATCCATGATTAGGGTTGATTAAGGTCAGATCCAATAAGTAGGAGGTTTATGGAATATTTTTGGGGCATTTCCCCTAAGCTATTCTCTAAACTCCCTTTTCTCCCCTTAATCTCCTCTTAATTAAGGGTTAATTCATTAATTATCCCCTTAATTAATTTCTAAAAATTTTAAAAAGTTTCAAAACTTAATTAATCTACTTTGGGTAGATGCTTAGGTGTTTAATAGCCTAAGTTCAATTAAGAAAATCAAAACCTAATTCATAAGTATTAAATGGTGTTTTGAAATTACTTAAACTATGATTCTTAGCTTAATTAACTTCTAATTGTGAGCCAAATTGCATTAGGTCTTTTCCTTATTAGGTGCATTGCAAATTTAAATTCCTTGTGAGTTTTATGTTATCTCATTGGCTCATAATTATTTGGTTAACTCTTCTAAGGTGGTGTATATAAGGGTTTAATTAATTTACTTAATTCATACTTTAACCTAATTAATGCTTAAAAATGGATCTAATTACCTAAAAAATAAATAAAAATATCAAACACATATGAGAATGGGTTAAGAATAGCTAACTCATCTCACCTTTTTAAAATTAAATCAACCTTCAAACCAAACAAAAATCACTTTAAATTCACTTTGATTTATTTAAACTTTTTTATTCTATAAGAATGTCTTTAGGATTTAATTAAAGTGAGTTTGTTTACATACTTTCATTGCTTTGAATCTTTCCCCGACATGTTAAATTTGTATGTCACATGGTTTCATGCATTCATATTTTTCAAATTGAAATTTAAAAATGAAATTGTTTACTTTATGTCAAATTTGCATGTGTTAGCTAAAGTTGAAATATGAAGTGGTTATTATCACTACTAAACTCAATTTTTTTTAAAACATATAAATCAAATACTAAATCTGAAAGTGTGCTACTTATACTTTAATTATGAGTTTGCATGTTGAAGATTATAAAGGTATGCTTAGCATAGGTTTCCTTTCTCCTTTATGATTAACATAGTTTTGAATAGGAATTTGGTGAGATATATGGTTCATTTGAAAAGGACCTAATACTCACCTAATTTCATATCCTATTCATATCTATGCTACCACTTAAGAAGGGTTACCTACACTAGCATACATAAATTGTATAAACAAAATGAATCCATTAATACAACTTTTGCATACTTTTTTTCCATTTCATTTCTTTATATATATATATATATATATATATATTTGTATTTAAGGAAAGTGGTATATTAGTCTGGACAACCCCGAGGTTGTTAGGCTTTAAGTAGCCCTAAGTAAGTTTTATACCTTACACCTGTGGTAATAATGGTATACTCACTTATGCCTTTCTTGCTTTCATGTGTGTATGTGAAAATTTGGATAAAGAAACCATTTCTACTTAAGAAAATCATGCATACTAATCTTCTAAATTTTTTTAAATGAATTACTTAGAATGCATCATAAAGTATGTTAAATATTCTCATTTGCATGTATAGGTATGCTTAGGGTCCATCCATATGCATGTTATATATGTTGGGAAAGAAATAAAGTAATGTGTGTTATGTGAATTTTGATTCATTTTATTTAATCTTAAAATACCTTTCTTTTTGTATAGATTTGTTTAGAGTTCATCTAAACTTAGGATTAATTGAAAGATTTAATCAAAATATTAACCTAAACAAAATTAAAATGTGAACTTACTTTAGAAATTACTTAGGTCAGGGAAGGAAATAGAAGTTCTCTTCTCTTTCCCTCTCTTCATAACTTAGTAATTAATTATAGGATCCACTTAAACCAAATAAAAACATGAAATAAAATTAGCCCAAAGAAATTAAACAACTTAAATAAAACCCTCCTCTAAGTTGAACTTGTTCTTCACACTTAGAAAATTCTAACTTAAAGCCATAGCTAAGCATACCACATAAGCCTTCAAAGCACATACATTAGCCTAAGTCACCACTTCTAGCTTTAGGTTAGGCCGGTGCATGGTTTGATGCTTTCTTTTATTTTATGATATGTATTTTAGACTGGATGTTAGGGTATGTGCTCATAGAATGAATGATAGGACGCTCTTAGTCTAACTATTATTTTCTGCAAGTGATTGTGCTTGAGGGGCGCTATCATAAATAAAAATATAAAAATGTATTTGCTTGTAGGTGCTTATACTCCTAAGCATAATCCATAAGCTAGGTGGACTTAGTCACCCATGTGTGGGGTAATAAGTCCAATATACATGCTTGAGATTTATGTGATTTGTTTTAGCTAACCTTTGTTTTGCTGGTGTTAGCTAGATTTACCTTTTCCTTTTCATATAAATTTATGCAATTAGGATTTTGGAATGATTGTTATGGGGATTAGGATAAACATTTATCATAAGATCCTATCTTATGCACCATATGAAACCTTGGAGCATCCACCTTCCAATCCAAAAGAAAGAACCAAAATACGAAAGAAGAAAAGAAGAAGAAAGAAGAAAAGAAGAAAGATAAGAAGAAAGAAGAAAAGAAGCAGAAAGAAGAAAAGAAGAAAGAAGAAAGAAAGCTTGAAGATCCCCATAACAATGAGTTCCTTGCTTAATTATAATATAATTCATTTGTAATCCGGATTGTATAAGGGTAGAGCTCGGCTACCCAATTTGATATTTTTGGATTTGTGCGGTGCTGCCCGACCAAAATGACCTTTTATTCTTTTTGGGCTTAACTTTATAAATTGATTGATGATTTGTTTAGCTTGCACATTGAGTGGCTTTCTTTTTCTAGTTTCTTCCTTACTTTATGTATGGCCTGGATGAGGATTAGGATCTTTAGGAAAAAATAAATCTTTTACCCAACTTAACAACTCAAAATAATATTAAACAACTTGTAATCTCACATAAAGCTTAGGTTTAAAATCAAGATAAAAGAATTAGCAACCCCTTAGTTGGATGAACATTTCTTTTGTAATATCATGCACAAATGCATCTTATTTCACTCTTGATTAGAGGGCTTCCACCTTTGTCAGACAAACTAGGCTTGACCTTTGAGAGCCATAGTGAAAACTCACCTCCTCCCTTCTCACTGATTTTGACCCATAATATTTATTTCTTATGCATTAGGCATATGAATCCTATTAGTCTCAGTTAAAATGATTATCCAAAATAAAAATAAAATGAAATTTGAATTGCATTAGAGTTAAGTCATTTGAAGCATGTCCTTTACATGATCTAGTCTCTTTAGGGAGTGAGTTTAAGGACTTAGTATCTTTCTAAATAACAACAACCTAGCTATCTTGCATTAAGCATATGACTTGCCTACATGTGTTTAAAATTGTAAGAGGAGTTAGTTGGCGGCCACCCCTAGGCGGTTGTAAGTCCAAACTGTCGGGTGATTTTTTCTCTCTTGTGGAGGCAAACCAATTACCCACATTTCTCCTTAGATTTAGGTTATGAGGTTGCTTTTCCCCCTTGTGGTCTCTAAGCATAAATCCTAACCTCTTAGGCATTTCTATAACCTTGTATTATGGAATTGTAAGCCCTAGCATTGTAATAAAAATGCAACTCAAACAAACTAAATCAATTTCAATAATGTAAAGCTCAATTATAGGATAGTTTGAGATGCTCACTAGGTTTCCTAACATCATAAGCATCTCCTACTTATTCTCATTTGGCTTCGATAATAAATCTCTCTTTGATCAATCCAATTTGATCTTCAAATCGATTGATAGTCCTTTCCTATTGAAATCTTTATAGACAATGATCATTTACTTTAATCGAGAATTTTCCTAAGGAATCCCCATTCCTTAGGATGTAATTAACTATGGGGATTGCTGTAGAACAACGATTTAAAATAAACCCTGCTTTATTTTTCCATGTAAAGTAAGGGAAGAATCTCTGGTACACTTCGAAGACCCAACGTCCTTAGGAGTCCTTATTTTGGTGCTAGGTCCATTGTAGGGTGGTGACTTCTATCTTTCGAGATAGTACACATCTCATTAATGTCATACTCGATCACCTTAATAAGCACATATGTGGATCTACATGGCATCCTAAAAAGATGAATTTCTATAGGCCTTGTCTTTCTCTTTCTACCAACAGATTTTGAAAGGCGAGTCATATTAGAAATTTTTCACCATAGAATCATAAGAGAGAAATAGCTTTTTTTTATCTCATATGTATGTATATATTTTCCGTCAGATCGTAGGCAAAAAATTTTATCCAAAGCTATCCGTGAGCAACAAAGTCAGGAAAGGATGCCCAAGTATTAGGGTGAGTGAGCTGCTTCACACAATTCTTAGACCTTTACCTTTCTCTCCTTTTTTTATTTATTATGTATTTTTGCAGGATGATTGCTGGAAGAAAACTAATAGCGTGACAACTACAGACGATATATCATCCACTATCACAGCTAATAATTTAATGGTGCTCCGTAGAAAATTTCATTTCCCCAATAAGTTAGTGGCTATTGTTGCCAAAAAGTCTAATTGGACATATTTTTCTCTGCCAAGATACTTTACTATTTCTGAGATGATACTTCATGCGGGACTACAATTCCCTTTGGCTCCTGAATTGATTGATGTCTTCAAAATATGCGGTGTAGCTTTGTCATAATTTTTATTTCGAGCTTTAGTGATCATCGTTGGTTTAACTGTCTTCTTTAGAGAGCGTGGTGTGACTTTGAACATCAAATACTTGTACTGAATGTGTAGATTCACATGTGATGCTCAGAGACGTGTTTTTTATCGAGCTATAAAGAATTAGATAGAATTTTCAGCACGGTATCCATCTAGAAATTGGTCTAATGGGTTCTTTTTTGTGAAAAATGAGCGAGGCCTCCCTGAGAGAAGGGGTAGATTGAATGACCTTCTAGATCCATTACTGATTGAAGAGAATGAAATCCTAACGACTCTTAATATTTCTGAAGTAGGAAGCTTGCAACATGAGTTACATCACATTGGTAAGTATATAATTGAAGATAGAATGTTCAAGGTTGACATTTCCATTCAGGCAGGGAGATCTCATGCTCTTCCATTAAAGAGATCAAGTAAAGGTGATGAAAGGTCTCCTCATATTCACAGGATTCTTTCAAGAAGCCCGTTACAAAATCATGGTGACAACAATTTTTCTTCTTTAAAGAAAAAGAAGACATGTGCCGAAGTAACTACGTTAAATATTTGTGGAGAAGATGTTCGCCCCCAGTTGGCCTCTAAGAGTTTAGCTATCTCAGCTCATAATGGTGGGATTTGTTTCTTGAAGTCGCATATTCCTGAAGAGGTGCTAAAGCACATATGCACTGGACGTCAACGAGTAGACGAATTAGTACATTATCTTCTCTTTCCCTTTCTTTTCTTCTTTCCCATTTTTTTGTGTAATATTTGTGGTTTTTTTATTGTAGGTAGCCCAAACATTAGGACTTATGGCTCATTTGGGTGTCTCTCTAAATGAGTGAAATACTAAATTTGTGAAGGTAAAATACTTGCAATGCTAGTATGAGCAAAAGATAAGTGCTAAGACCAAATAAGTGGTAACTCTGAAGGATCAGCTAATCGGGTGTAGAACTGAGATAGCGAACATGTTAACTTCTCTTTCTCTCTAGCGTTAGGAGGTGGAGCGTACTCGTGATGAGCTGATTGAGGTGAGGGCAAAGACTCGCTAGAAAGAGAAAAGACTCAAGGTATTTACAGCGGAGAAGAAAACTCTTGAGCTGGAGAAGAAAGCATTACATGATCGTCTTTCTGAGAAGGAACTTATAATGTCATAAGAGAAAGTAAATGAAATCTCTTTGAAGGCAGTGGAAGACTTTAAGAACTCCCTAGCTTATCACGATGCTATCGAGGACCATGTCCAAGAAGCTCGTAATCATATTCTTGATGTTGAAGTGAAGGACTTGAAAAGTGCCAATGTTTGGAGGAAGGCTTCATCCAAGGATTCCTAAAAGAAATCCGTTTAGTACATCATAAAACTAGAGCTAGTATTAAGAATCTATCTCCCAACCAAGTATCTGAAGACCCTTCGCCAGATTCAAGAGATGAAGGGGTTGAGAGTGAATTTAAGGGAGCCTCTTTCAGTGGTGAGAAGGACATTAATATCATGTAGTATCACTTGAGGATGCATTTCTTTCCCTTTTATCTATATATTATTATTTATTATTATTATTTTTATATCCAGAATTTTGATTCTTTCTTATATCATCATATTAGAGCTATCAATGATATTAGTAAACTAAAAAATTTGGGTGATTTGCTCTTATTTTATTTTGACATATTCAGGGTGATTGGTCGGAATATTATTTGACGATGTTAACCTGTACGGAAGAGGTCATGGGAAGTCCACTAAGGACTTTTTGGCCTATCATAGGTATTAGTCAAAATATTATTTGATGCCTTACCTGTATGGAAGAGGCTGTTGAATGTCCACCAAGGACTTTTTGACCTATCTTAGGTATTAGCCAATGTGTTACTTGACTTCTTACCTGTATGAAAGAGGCCGTGGAATGTCCACCAATGACTTTTTGACATATCCTAGGCATTAGTCAGAGTGTTACTTGACTTCTTACCTGTATAGAAGAAGCCGTGGAATGTCCACCAAGGACTTTTTGACCTATCATAGGCATTAGCCAACGTGTTACTTGACTTCTTACCTGTATGGAAGAGGTTTGATCAAATCCCCTTGGGATTGATCATGCCTCGACTGAGACACAACGTGAGTTGTGCTTTCCTCAAGTGGGAGGATTAAATAAAGGAGATTTTTATATGCAACAAACTTGAAAGAAAATGCCATAAACTCATTATTTTGATAAGGTCGGTGATACAATCATAGGATAATTTTAACAAAGATATGAGTTGAAGAAGAAATGACAAACAAGATAAAATAAAAGTTGCAATAATTATGCAGTAGGAATTACTGATAATGCTTCCGGAGATTCTCCGTATTCCAAGTTCGAGGTAAGGTTTTTCCCTCTAGATCCTTGAGCTTAAATGTTCCTGGCTTGACCATAGCTGTAACCACATAAGGGTTATCCCAAAAAGGTGAGAGCTTATTGCGTCAAGGGCTTTTGCCTGGAGCTTCAAGACTTTACAGAACCAAGTCATCGACAGAGATATGATGGGGTTTCACTCTTCTATTGAAGTGACGAGCTACCCTTTGGTGGTAGGAAGCAATCCGAAGTAGGGCCATGTCACGAGTTTCAGGGAGTAGGTCCAAGTTCTATCAGAATTTTTCTTCATTACTATTATGATTGAATGATTGAACTCTTAGACTTGGAATTTCGATATCCACTGGTATAATAGCTTCTGTGCCGAAACACAAATTATATGGTGTCTCACCGGTCGGAGTCTGCGATGTAGTGCGGTAAGACCAAAGAACATTAGAGAGCTCCTTAACCCATTGCTCCTAAGCCTTCTTGAGATTTTAACCCTTTAAGTATAGTCTTGTTGGTAGCTTCAGTCTGTCCATTAGTTTGAGATGGGCTATAGCCGTATGCAGCAACTGAATGTGAAGATTTTTACAAAAATATGTAAATACTTTTTCAGTAAATTAGGTTTCATTTTCGGTGATGATCTCTGCAGGAAGACCGAATCGACATATTATATTTTTCCAAATAAATCATTTAGCATTTGCCTCTGTGATTTTAGCGAGTGGTTCAGCTTTCACCCATTTAGTGAAGTAATTGACAGCTAAAATGATAAACTTTTGTTGCCCTGATGCTATTAGAAGAGGTCCCATGATATCAATTTTTCATTGAGCAAAAGGCCACGGGCTTTGAAGGGATAAGAGCTTTGTATGTGGTGTATGAGAGAGGTTAGAGTGCAACTGACAACTCACACATTTTTTTTGTAAAATTTGAAGCATCTTGCTTCATCGTAGGCCAATAGAACCCTTGCTTTATAATTTTAAGGGCTAGCGCCCTTCCTCCTAAGTGTTCTCCACATATCCTAGAGCGAACCTCTCTTAATGTATAATCGATCTGTGATGGTGAGAGGCATTTAAGGTATGACCCAAAAAAAACTTATTTGTATAGTTCACTTTTGATAATAATAAAATTTGCAGCTTATCTTCAAAGACGAGTTGTAGCACTTGGGTCTTCAAGAAGGGTTCCTTCTTGTAGAAAAGACAGGATGGGGTCCATCCACGAAGGTTCCTTCATCTCATTAATTGCTTGTATTACCCATGACCCCTGGATACTAGAAAAATATATTTCCTCAACATGCCTTCTCTTAAATAGATCTCCAATAGTAGAGGTAGCGAGCTTAGCGAGAGCATCAGCTCGAGTGTTCTTCTCTCGCAGTATGTGAATGATTTAATATATCTTAATATGGGCAAGAAGTGACTTCACTAAGCTGAGGTATTGTGCTAGCTGGGGATTATGAGTATTAAAGTTTCCCTCAACCTGGGAGGCGACAAGCTGAGAGTCAGTGTGGATCATTAAGTTTTGAGCATCACAATCGATGACAAGTCTCAACCCAACGATGAGAGCCTCATATTTAGCCATATTATTAGTTGCAGAGAATTTTATGCGAAGTCCATACTCTAAGGTATCTTATTGGGAGAAATAAGTAAGATTCATGCTCCGGCAACAGTATTTCCTGAAGCTCCATCAACATAGAGGGTCCATTAAGGAGATGAAAAGGGTATAATAGATAACTCATTTAGAGTAGGGACAATGCATTCCACTATAAAATCTATGAGTACTTGAGACTTTATGTTTGGCCTGGGTAAAAAATGAATATCAAACTCTCCCAATTATATAGATCATTTGATTAACCTTCCAGATGCATCTGGTTTTTATAGAATGACCCTTAATAGTAAATGGGTATAAACACCGATGGTGTGAGCTTGGAAGTATGGACATAATTTTTGCACTAAGAAAACTAAAGCTAAAGCCATTTTATCTGCCAATGGATAACGACTTTCTATATCAGAGAGAATTTTACTAACATAGTAAATTTGTCATTGTATTGCATTTTTCTCTCGCACTAAAACTGAGTTTATTGTGTGAAAAGAGACTACGAGATATAAGTGTAACATCTCTCCTTGAATAGACTTGGATAGTAAGGGTGGAGAGGCTAAATATTCTTAGTTCTCAAAAGCTTGATATTCATCACCAATCGAAAATTATTATTTTATTAGCTCCCTTTAATATTTTAAAGAATGACAAGTATTTATCCCTAACGGCTAAGGATAAGGCAAAGAATTCATCCATTCAAGCTGAACTTCTTTGATATTCTTCTGAGGAGCCATATCTCTCGAGTGTTTCTAATTTTCTCAATCTCATGGGTAATCATGAACCCAAGAAATTTTTTCAGCGTAAACCCAAAAGCACATTTGGTCAGCTTAAGTCGCATGTTATAACGTCGAACAAGGTTAAAGCATATTTCTAAGTTAGAAATATGTTGTGACTCTTCCAATCTTTTTACTAACATGTCATCCATATATATCTCTATCGTGTGGCCTACGAGATCCTTAAAAACCTTATTCATAAAGCGTTGATAGGTAGCACCAGCATATTTTAACCTGAAAGGCATAACTTGGTAATAATATAAACCTTTATATGTTTGAAATGATGTGGCTTCTTTATCCGTTTGGTCTATTTTTATTTAGTTGTAACTTGAGTAAGCATCCAAAAAATTTAGCATTTGATGCCTAGACATAGCATCAACCAATTGATCAATTCGGGGGAGGAGAAAACTATCTTTCGGGCAAGCTTTATTGAGATCAGTGTAATCAATACACATTCTCCAAATTCCATTGACTTTCTTAACCATGACAACATTTGCTAACCGTGTAGGGTAATGTACTTCTTGTATGAATGCCACTTTTAAGATCTTGTTAACTTCTTGTTCAATAGCTTAGAGACGATTAGGAGCAAAACTCCGCTTCTTTTGGATGATCGGTTTGAATATTGGATCAATCTTGAGGGAGTGCATGATCACATTGGGGTCGACCCTAGGCATATCTATCAGACTCCAAGCAAAGATGTCTTGATTTTTGCGCAAGAAGTCTATGTATTTTACCCTCTATTCATCTGAGAGCAGAGATCTAACTTGCACTGTTCGTAAAGGTTGGTCACCTGATAATGAAACATGGAGCAAGTCTTCTACAGGTGAAGCCCTCTACGGTATTTCTTTATCTCGAAAATTAAAATTCTTATTGCTGAAGGTCACCAAAGGGCGTGGTTAAGCTTCTATGAGGTAACACGATTATGCTATTTGTTGATTTTCACAGCCCACTCCAACCCCAATAGGGGTTGGAAATTTCATCTTAAGATGAGATACCGAAGTAATAACACTAAAAATTGATTGGAGGGGCCTTCCGAAAATAACGTTGTATGATGAATCTGACTTGACCACTATGAATTGAATTGAATGAGCCACTTGTCAAAAAAATTCTTCGAAGACAACAGGAAGGGTGATTGTCCCCTCCACTTGCACAGGACGATTATCAAACCCATATAATGGTCCTACAATGGGTTGGAGTTTTTCCCTAACCAGACTCATGCTAAGAAATGTGGAGTAAAATAAGACATCGACAGAACTCCCATTATCAATCAAAATTCTCTTACATTATAACATGGGTCATTGATCCCCACACTGATGATAAGTGGATCTTGATGCGAAACTTGGATTCCTTCTAAGTTTGAGTCATTAAAAGTGATGGAATGATCAATACGAGATTTTTTAACTCTATCTCTTCGAAGGTGGCAATGAGAACTTGATTAGATAGTGGTGATCCTCCTGCGATTGTTTTGATTTCTCTAACTATTTAGCAATTATTTTATTATTTTTGTGATGATTGTCTTGGTTTCCTCCCAGTTAGAGTTATGTTTGCTCAAGTCGATTGATTCTACACAAATTGACGTAGATATCCTTGTTGAATGAGCCTTTCGATCTCTTCTTTGAGTTATTTACATGCCTCAGTAGTATGTCCATGACTTCGATGAAAGTGATAATATTACTCGTGATTTCCTGAATTTGGTTTCAGCGGATGTGGCCACTTGATGGTCTCTTCATCTCAAATGGGTCATCAAGACGTTAACACGAGATATGTTCAGTGGTGTGTATTCCTTTTCTGGTCATGGCTCACGTCATTGATGTGATGGCCGAGGAGGGAGATCACGACTGTCTTGTTACTTTTTTTGATGGGATTGTCAATCTGTGTTTCCTAAGGCACTCTTATGTTTTCTTGTGGATTGTTCAAATTATTTATGATGGGCATTAATAGCCTCATCAGCAAAAATTTGTGCTTCCACACGATAAACCGAATTGGCATATGAGCGGACCGTATCTCATATTAGTGGTGAGTAGAAAGGCCCAAGACAGAGTCCTCCAAGAAAAACTCATCTTAATAATTCAGGGTCTACTCCAAGTATTTGACGAGCCTTTAAGGAGAACCTCTGGAAGTACTTTTTAAGTGATTCACCCTCATTTTGATGAATGCCTGAGAGATGAAGGAATGTTTAATGATTCTCCCATTTGAAATGAACTGTTCTACAAAAATCTTGGCGAGTTCGTCAAAGGTATGGATGGATCCCCTTGGAAGGGACTAGAATCAAGTGAAAGCCTGACCCTTGAGGGTGACTAGAAAGACCTGACAGAGCAGTGTGTCAAGAGATCGTTGGATATGCATGATGGTCCTGTAATGGTTGATGTATTCATATGGGTCAGTTGCCCCATCATAAAAGTCGATGCTCGGAAGCTTGAACCCTACGAGAATAGAATGTTGAAGAATAGCTTCAATCAAAGGTGAAGACTCTTGATAGCCCCAATGAGAGGGAAGATGATTTTCATCTTTAAAGTGGAATTCTTCTCGCACTGAGCATTGTAATTTCACATATATAACATGATGGGCGGGATATTAACAGGACGAGAATGTGCCAAGCTACCTACAATAATTGGTGGATTAGTAGTCGATTGAGCTGCAAGTGATGGATGAGTAGAACTAGTAGTGTCAAGGAGGTCAGGATCACGCTCTGGAAGCGGAGGAACTTCAGCCTGATGGCAAGAAGGCCCCGTATTAGCATTTTGACCTCCCCTGGCTAACAATCAATCTTGGAGGAGATGCGTTTGCCACAGTAGTGGCTACCGTGTTTCTCGTAAAAGTCAGATTATCTCATTTTGAGACTCTTCCATTCGGCGCACACGATCTTCTTGAGAGATTCATGTTGCGCCTTCACCGATAGGGTCATGTTTATTAGGGAGAAGTGGTGCAGAAGTTTGGCATCCTTGGTTCAAGGATTAGTTTCGAGAGTGACGGGAGTTAGAGCGGGAGGCTCCGTTGTTGCAAGTATTGTGTCTATTGGCCATAATGTAGGAGTTCATAGAGATTGCGATTATGGAGTTTATTTTTCACAGACGGTGCAAAACTGTTGCGTGCTAGAGAACCAGTTGCGGTAGAATAAAAGTTTACGCCTTAACTTTGTTGTGAAATCCAGCATACACACAGATATTTGAAGAATGAATAAGAAACTCCATGATTTTTACATGAAAAACCCCTAAAGAGGGAGAAAAATCATGGGGCCTAGCCCACTAAAAATCTTCCACTATGTATCTATTTCGGAGAATAAAGTTTTTCCGATAACGGGATTACAAAATTGTATATGAGAAAGCCTGACAATGAGAATCCATCAGTAACAATATATGTAACGATGGTTAGTACAATTATTAGTGGTGATGATGATAGTGAACGGTGTCCAACACAACGGCAGTCGGCGACTAGCGAAATGGAGAAATACGATAGGCCAGTAGTTAGTGGAATGACGGCGGTTGATGACCATGATGATCAATGTGTGGCGGCAATGGCGAGCAATGTAATGGCGGCAACCGGCGATAGTGGTGTGGCGATACCGGCAACTGGTCAGCGGTGATGGCCGACGTGGTTAATGATACGGTGGCGCAACGGTGGTCGCTCGGATGACCAGCGGCAGTGGTTGATGACGAGGGCCGGCTGGTGTTGGCGGCAAACGGCGGTGGTCGACCGTCGGTAATCGATTATGCTGCGGATCTTCAAGCCTTCTCTCTTCTCTTTAGCAGGCTCCCATGTGAAGAATGAGGAATTTTTATAGATTAGAGGGATGACATTTATAAATATATGCAAAATCCAAACCACTCCATCAGATGACTCAAAATGATTCTCTTGATCATCTGATGTATTTTAAGTATTTGAATGCTCAAATGAAGTCAGAATCAAGAGATCTTGAGCTTGTTAAATCTGGCTCGTCAAGACGCTTGATTTGATAATAAACACTCCATATTTAGGAACTATTTAGGGATTTAACTGATATCCCAAAGTTTTCAATGATATTTTAAGTGCTTGATCTAAACTCATTTCGACTTAGGATCAGATTGCTTTTGACATCAAGATTCATGCTTTGATTAATGTCATGTCAAAGGTAATCATTATTTAGACAATAGAGATCATATGCGATGCAACATGAAGTTTTTAAATGAATTTATTTGATTTTGTTTTTATTATTTAAGCTTTAATTTTCTTACATATTTTGCAATAGAATTCACTTGAATAATGATCACTATCAAAAGTGGGGATTTTAATCATAAGTATAAAACTTGGGCCCTCAAAGGCCCTAAGGTCATGTATAAGATTATTTATTTAAACATGTAATATTTTAATGAGTAATTCTTCATTAGAGTGATTATATTGATTGGCACCTATGGTACCAATAAGTAGATTTTGTTGCTTGTTTTTTAAAAAGACAAACCTTTAAATTAAGATATCATCATGATATTTAAGTCATCAATTAAAATTAAAATTATTCCAATTTTATTATCATATATTGGTTTACACTCAAATAGATCTAATGAAACTAATTTTGGCGATACGATGAAACAAGAAAAAAAATTGAAGTGGTGCTTTTTAGTAACTTGAATTCAAAGGTAATAACAAGCGAACTTAAGATTAGTTATCCTAGTGTAAACTCAAGAAAATGTGATTTCAACCCTTTGTACTATAAAATATTCCAATATTTATTGAATGTACAACATATTCTCACATTGAGCAATTCATATAACAAAATATTGGGTCAAGTCTAGTGTAGAGATAGGCTTGGCTTGATAATAAAGTTTACTAATTGGAAGACAAATGAATTAAATGTGTTGGTTACCAAATAATGAGTTAATCCTAGCTAGATTTCAATGTGATATTAATTCTATCAACCAATAAACAAGAAAATTAAAGACAATAAAAAATTATGCTATTTTCTCAAATATAAAAAACTAAATAATCACTTATTTGAAAAAGTATCTTAATGTTAATGTGATCCACTTTGATTAACATTGAGTAGTTTGCACATATTAAGTCTTAGAGTCATAGGAATTTATGACCCATTGAAGCTTTAGGCTTTAATACCGATCGATGGAGGTACTAATTGGGCCTTTGATGATGAAGGTAAGAACTTTCTTGGTGGATCTTAGCATCAATGGAAGTTGCAGTGTGAAGGAAAGACTGGCCTTATCGCACCGCAGGCGTGCGCGTGGTAGCATTCGTGGTGGTGCACAAACTCGTGAAGTAAAAAGAATTCAAAAGTTAGGTAGTCTTGACTTTGAGGGGATTTAAGGGATATTACTAATAACCCAATAAACAAGCCGATTTTATGTATGATTCCTCGTGGAGGGCACTGATTGAATACAAAATTTAATCTGTTAGTGCAAACCACAGATTTGTCCTATATTTACCATTTTATTATTATTTTAAATTATATTCATTTCATTCCAATTCAATTTTTCTCATTATACAATACAAAATTCATCATAATCAAATTTAAATTAAAACATTCAAATTCAGTAGATTACTTTTAGGTTTAATTTAATATATATTATGCTTATATAAAAATAAATTCATCAACTTTGAAACTTATTCTGATATTTTTAATTTTAAATTAAGAGAAATTTATGTATCTAAATATTTAGATTAATCATGTAGTATCTTAGCATTTAAATGATATAAAAAATATATATGTATCAGAAATAATTATTTTTTATAGTTTTAAAAAAAAAAATTTAAGTGTTTTCCATTAAGTCTATTAATCATATAAGTACACCACAAAATACAAAACCACACGCATAAATTAATCAAATTATTTCTTCATTTTCCTTCCTTTATGTATTATTTCTTCATTTTTCCTTCCTTTATGTATGATATATAATGCGTAAGGTGGAGAGAGAGAGAGAGAGAGAGAGAGAGAGGTCAGGAGATGAGTAGCTCTTGCTTCTGCTGCTACTTTTCCTCCGGCGATCAATCTCCGCCGTCCAATTTCATCCGTGTGGTTCACATCAACGGCCACGTCGAATTTTTCTCCCCTCCGGCCACCGCCCAACAAGTCGTCAGAAAACATCCAAAAGGATATGCGGTCTGGACCGCAGCCAGACTTGTATCAGCCGGCCCGGCTCCGCTCTATCCGTCGGACCGGCTTGAACCGGTAAACCTCTACTTCGTCCTCCCTGACGCCGTCGTGTTTCATTCGGACTCCTCCCAGCCCAACCTCGTCATGCTCGTGAGGCGGCTCAAGGCGATGGCCGACCGGTCCAGACCACCGGACAGCGAACCGAGTCAGAGTGAATCCGCTGATGATGAACCAGGCCAGTGCACGGTTTCCGTGGCCCGACCGCCGATGTGGAGGCCAGAGCTAGAGACTATTGAGGAGCTCCGGTCTAACGGCCGGTCCAGTATCAGTAGCAGTTGCAGTAGAGATCCAAAGGGAAATCTGGCCTCGGATAATAGAGTCTGAAAACTAAGGCAATAGTATTTGTTTAATATTATAATTTTATATTTTTTTAATTGTGAATTCTCAAATTAAAAAATTTTTGAACTACCTAGCATGTTAATTGAATTTTGTTTGATATCACAACTGTTTAGTTTTCAATTAATTTAATTTTTATTTTTATTCATAAATAATTTATATGATATTTTCGGAGAAAAGGATCAACAAGAAAGAGAGAAATATAAGAGAAATAATATAAAGAGAAGACAAAAAAATTTATATGAGAGAGACTTTTATCTCATCGAACGTAATAAGAAAGATGTATACAGATATTTGAATTGATTAGATTCAACGAGTCATTACGAGAGCCTCAATTGAGCTCAATATGTCATTGATTGTGAATTGATTCGAACCACCTTTTACTCGAAAACTTATCAAATTTGAAGTTGCTCAAAGTCCCGAGTTCTTGTCAAGTCATCCTCTTGTTCTCTCTTTATGAATTCTTCAACTTGCCATTTTTCTCTCGAGCAAATTTGATGAAAACTTCTATTTGATTCAATTTTACATAAACTTTAATAAAATAAAAATATTTTATAAATTTTAAATTGAAGATTAATCCTTTATTTTATTTATTAGATGAATAAAAAAATTCAATTCAAGTTTTTTTTTTCCCAAAATGTTAGATATTTTTTTATTCATCATCCTTCTTGTCCTCTTCTTATTTCTCTAAATAAAGAAAAAGGCATAAAACTTTATGTTTGTTTTTGTAAAGCCATATGGCATTAAGACAATTAAGATTCTAATTGTATTGACAGCAAACTATTTTCCTCCTTAATATATATTCAAATAAATAAAATTATTATTTTATTAAGAGGATCAATAACAGTCCCCAAACAATCTTGTATCAAACTCTTATTTTATTGACTCTATCTCTAAAAAAATAAATAAAATAAAAGTGTAAAACATTATATTTGTGTTTTTGCAAAGCCATATGGGATGAAGGCATAGTTGAAGAACTAACTCAAGTGAAAACAAAAAACAAAAAAAACAAAAACAAATTATATTTAAATTCAAAGCACATTAATTTTTAATTAAGGGTCACTAATAACATTATTTTTTTTAATTTTTAATGTATTTACATACCTAATACCTAAAATTTAATATTTACATATGAGATAACCTAACTTCTAAATTACATCAAATCAAATACATAAAAATTACATATTTTATCTTAAATAAGTTAATATTAATGATAATTTTCATATTAATTATATAATGATGAGCTCTTAGGGTTTGATATGAGTTCAAGTAAGAGCTCCCACTCAAAAAGAAATTGAAGCAAGTGATCTAAACATGCCTCAAATGGAGCTTGGTTTATGGAATTGTGCATAGCCCTATTGAAAGCAAATTAGATGTAAGGAAAGCTTTTATTCCATGTATTAGGATCTCAAGGGTTAGATTCTCTCACCAAGTATACAACAATTAGGTTGATGACCTTACTTTGATCTTCAAGTTGTCAATGAAAGGTTGTGCCCCTCTTCAAAGTAGTATTATCCATGACCAATAATGATCTCCAAAAACTATTGAGAAAGCACGAGTCATTGTCTGCGATGCTTGATCTTAATGTACCAATGTGCACCCAAATATTATAAGAAAATAGTAGTTACCTTTCTTCTATGATGTGGTCTTTACATGTTATAAATGCTATAATTTTTAACAATGTGCCCATTATAATAAAAATATGATTACGATCACTATATATTACTGATAGTTCTCCTAGGAAATCTATGAAAATACTCTTCGATGAGAATTTCTAATTCACATCAATCAAAGAACAAAGAGCTGCGACTGAGTATATAGAAATTACAATTGAATCTTCGCATATATTGACATGCTTTTATTAAGCTGTGCATGTTGATCACATTTTGTGATAAGAGGTAAATCAATAATGGCCTTGTTCTTTTCGAGGTCAACCTTGATCTCTTTTTTGCTAACTTAAAACCCTAAATAAATGTTCTTCAAAACATTACACTTTAAATTTAAGATAGTTTTTCTTCAAGAGGTTAAGCACTTTTTTTGCACATATCCAAAATGTTCCTTTCATATATGATTGTAAATAAAAATATCATCAAGATGGACAATGATAAAATCCCTCATAAATGATCTCAAAATTTCACTTATAAGATGCATAAATATGTCAGGGCATTGCAAAGATCAACTGACATCATTGGTCATAGTTCTAGTTTGGTCTCGAATACAAACTTCCATGTAACTTCCTTACACAAATTTGGTGGTAGTTCAATTCCAGATCTAGTTAGTGAAAGACTATTGAGTCTATGACATGGTTTAACTACTCCAATAAATCATCCAACTGAAACTTTAATGTGGTTTTATATAGCATTTGGTAATCCACACTATCAGGCACTATCGCAATAGGAGATCCACATCGCAAGCAACATGGCCTAATGACATCATAGTCTAACAGCACAACATCTTATTTCTTTATCTCTTCATTCTCCATTACCAAATTGCAATACATCCTAATGTTGAGCAAAGTAGAATTCAAGAGGAAATTGATCTTAAGCTCGACGACTCATCGAAGAGGCCGACCTCTTAGTTCTTAAACAAGTTCTTTGTATTATTCTACCAATTATTGTAGCCATTGCTCTCTATTAATGTTTTTCTTTTCTATTATCTCGAATCCTCTTGAACTCTTCTCGAAGTAATGCGAGTGTGTTATCATCAGGCTTCTCCTATCAAATCAAAAGAACAATGAAATGTTGGCATGTATTTCTGATTCTCTCCGCTTGTTCAGTTGCCACCATGTCCTAATATAGAGACGATGTGACATGCAACATATTAAGCTATGCTACTAGATCATGATCTTAATTGTAGTGAACTAATCAACACCACCTATAAAATAATAAGCACATGACAACACTAATAACAACACAAAAATGCCAACAACAACAAAAAAATTGACAACATAAGAGTCTTAGGGCCCGTTTGAGATAGCTACAGCTGTTTGAGAAACAGCTGTGAAGTTGCTATAGAAGAAACTTATAGTAGGAAGTTACTATTGCTGAAATTATGATTTTGTTTGAAAAATTCAGATAGGAATCTACTGTGCTATAGTTGTTTGTGCAGAAAAGATTAAAATATCTCTATTAGCATATGACCTGAATAATATGAAATAAAATGAAAAAAATAAGATAACTGATATTCTCATATAGTCAGTCATAAGTCAACTAAATTATATTAAGAGATTATACATCACTTAACAAAAAATACTAATGTTAAAATTATAACTGCAACAACTAATGCATCAAAATATTAAGCCTGATATCCTATTGATCAAATCATTTAAAAAAAATTTTCTCCAATGTAGCCAATCCATAGAATTTCTTCTCCAACTTCTCTGCAATCCCCCCACAAGCAAGACAGTAAAACTGCCCCTTTCCCAATCCCTTCGATAAAAATCCCTCAAACCTGCTTCTTTATCAAAAAGCCTCTTAAACTAATATTAAATTCTTAGGACTACTTGATTAAGCAATCACTTGATCATATTTTTTTAGAATTGTATGGGAAGCATTTAGGGTTGATGCACATGAAAATATATACTAGCCTATATGAGTCTATTATTGCTTTATATGTCATTTCACAAAATAATTGATAAAGATTGTGAAAGTTATTATCAAAACAATAAATTCAAATCCCTTCTTAATCAAATTTGTTCTATGAAACTCCATATTAGAAAAAAAAAATATTTCGCCCTAGCTAGCAACCATAAAGGTGCCACAAATACGTTTATCAAGTAGCCGTTATAAAGACCCCTAAAGTGCCCTAACATTCAAATACTCAAGAGAAGAAGGAATTCCTCTCAATGGGTTCAGCTCTTACCAGTCACTCCCCCATCCTTTTCTTCTTCTTCATCTTCTGGTTTGTCAGCAACCTCAGAATCCTTCAATGACAGGAAGCGGCCGGTCATTGGATCGATAGGACGAGTGTCGCGGGGGCCACCCTTGCGTGCCATTGCAAACATTGGTGGTGGGGGTAGAAGACCTGCTCTGAAGAGGATCCTCTGGACAGGATCTGATGGCTGAGCTCCGACCGATAACCAGTACCTGCACCAATAAGATAAAACCATTTGTTAATGGAATTAAAGCGCTAAAGATGTAAAAATTTTGGGACATATATCTATTATTGGATGGAAATAAGTTAATAAGAAACGTTTTTGATAAAGATAACATCAAGAGCAATTGAATGTTATGATATAAAAAAAGTATTAGTTATGCTGCAATTAAATATTTCATTGGATGTGCTCCTCTAAGGGCTCGTTTGGTAGCTTGTACAAAACAATGGATTTTGTTAGAGTCTACCGTTTGTTTGCAATGGATGATATTAGAAATCGATACATAAATTTCGAATTCCACAACCTCCAAAAATAAGGATTTCATTTTGCACACAACGAAGGAAGGCAAAACATGCAATGGGGTCGTCTGAGCTGATCAGCTTCAACGAGTCAATGAAATCTATATGTGCAGAATGACAGAATAAAAACAGCAAGTAGAAAACATAAAATGGAAGAAGAGAAGAATTAAGAACCTGAGCAGCTCATTACACTGAATACCCTTATACATGACAACCTACGTATTTATATCTCTACGGTTCATAATTATAGCCTGAGCAGAGTTTGTTATAAACAAATGATCAGGATTGCTTGATGCTGCCAAGATCAAATGGCTTAGAATAATTTGCTCGAGGAAGTGGTTGATATTGCATTGTACCGTTAGGATGCATCCCACTACTTGAATGACTGTAGTCAATATTGCCCCTCAGTTTGATGATCCTAATTGGAGTGTCGATTTGTCTAGATTAAATCTTGATGTTGATAATGGCTTTGTAAGTATATCAGCAATTTTCTCCTGTGATGTAATATGTTGAACAACAATTTCATCGTTTTTAATACAATCACAAATAAAGTGATAATCCATTTCAATATGTCTGGTTTTGGATGATTGTTAGCAAGAGCTACAGCTAATAGATTATAACAAAATAATTTAGTTGGCATTGTGATTGTTATATTCAAATCTGAAAGTAACCGACAAAAGATAATTTCTATAGCTGAAGTAGCCAAAGCTAGATATTTTGCCTCTGTAGAAAAACGGGCTACAGTAGATTGCGTCTTTACTGACCAAGAGATAAGTGTATTGCTAAGCTATACACAATACCCAGTAGTTGAGTTTCTATCATCACTGTCTCCTGCCCAATTTGAATCAACATATGCAGATAGTTGAAGATTGCCACAGGTAATTGGTTAACCATATGTTGTGATAGCTTGAATGTATTGAAGAAGCCGCTTAAGAAGATAATGCATATTCAAATGATCGTGAGAGTGTTGACATGCTCTGTTAACTGCATAAGTAATGTGTGGGCGAGTGTTTGTCAAATATTGCAGTGGACACTTTGTCGATACTGATGAGGATCTGAATACAGTTGATGAAGTTGAGGGTTGTTAGGCAATTTGGTTGGAAAAGGATTATATAATGGTTTACAAGAAGGCATACCTGCACGATCCAATATCTATTGAGCATAGGAGGTTTCAAGTGAAAACCAGGCTGAGTGCATTGAGCCTGAATGCCCAAAAAATTAGATATTTGTGCCTAGATTTTGAAATTTGAATTGCAAGCTCAATGCATGTAAGAGTTTGGAAATGAACTGAGAATTACCTCCACTAGTCAAAATATCACTGACATAGATAAAAATATAGACTTGAGCAAAATCTATTCAATAATTTATCTCGGCACATGTTTGAGACCATACAAAGCCTGTTTGAGCTGACATATACATAATAAGGATATTCTTGATTTTGAAAACCAGGTGGCAGTTTCATATAAACAGTTTTAGAAAGTTCTCCACGTAAAAAGGCATTTCATACATCCAATTGAATAATATTCCAATCACGATGAATAGCCACTGTTAAAAATATTCGAATAGTAGGTAGCTTAGTAACAGGACTGAATGTTTCATAATAATCTATCTCATATTCTTGATCATGTCCCTGAACTACTAACCAAGCTTTATACCATGCGATAGACCCATCTGCATTATACTTTGTTTTATATATCCATTTGCAGCCGATAACTTCTTGGCCAGGTGAAAGTGGTTTGAGAACCCATATTTTCTGAGATTGCAATGCTCGGAATTCTTCATTCATAACCTTCGGCCAATTGCTATACTTGTTGGCAGCAATAAACGTGATAGAATTAGGTGATTTGGATAAAGAATGGGAAAGTGTAAAGATGATTTTTAGGTTTTAAATGACCTATTTTTGTCCTTGTAAGCATCGGGTGACCTGTTTGAACAGGTTGAAGGTTTGGTGGAGGTGAATTTATAATAGGTGGTGAAGAATTGAAAATATTGTTATCGTCAATAGAAGATTGTGTTTGCTGTGATGTAGTAGTGGCTGAATCTATAGTAGAAGACTGTATATAAGAAGTTGAAATGGTTGAAATTGGAACAAGTGTTAGTGGTGGAGGATTTGATAGACTGGATGATGGTTGAGGACTAGATGATTTTTTGTAGTAAAATGAATATTTATAAAAGGTAACGTGCCTGGAAATGAATGTTTTATTGAGCAATGGATATCCTTTGTAGTTTGTAGCATATCCAAGAAAAATACATGGATGAGAACGAGGAGCTAATTTGTGGGGATAACATGGTTTGAACCAATGATAACATTGATAGCCAAAAAAAATTAAATGAGAATAGTTTGGTTGACGTTGATATAGCAACTAATATGGAGAAAGATTTTTGAGTTTGGATGAAGGTAACCTGTTGATAAGGTATGCTGTTGTTAGAAGTGCATCAATCCAGAATTGTAAAGAGAGGTTTGTTATAATAAGACGAGCTCGAATGATCTTCATTAAATGTCGATGTTTTCGTTCAGTCACGTCATTTTGTTTAGGTACGTAAGGACAACTGTATTGATGCATGAATCCAAATTTATTAAGAATAGAATTGAATTGATTGCTGCTATATTTACCACTATCATCTGACCTTAAAATTTTTATTGATTGTGAGAATTGTTGTTCAGCCATAGATTTAAATTGCAAAAGTTTTTGTAAGGTTTAAGATTTGGTTTCATTGAACATACTCATGTATAATGTGAGATGTCATCAATAAAAGAAATATAATATTTATATCCATATGGTGAAACCACCAGGGAGGGATCCCATACATCAGTATAAATAAGAGAAAGAGTTGTAGTATATGTGGAAGATGAAGAGATAGGTTTCTTGTGACTTTTAGCAAGTTCACAAGAGTTACGTGAGAATAAAGAAGAGGAAATATTGATGTCTTTATTAGTTTTTGCTAAAGCATTAGTGCGTCTTTATAAGGGTGTCCAAGCTGTTTATGCCAGAGTTCAGTGAACGATGTTGAAGCAACAAGAGCAGGAGTTCAAAAATTGTAGGTTGATGAAAGCTTGATTGGAATGAAGTAAAATACTACAGCAGGGTCCTATAGCAGGGTCCTATGAGAAGTGTTTTGTTTGTCTTTTGATCCTTGATTTCAAAGCCATTGGAGTCAAATGATATTATACAAGAATTGTCAGAAGCAAGTCAATTGGCAGAAATAAGATTATAAGATAGATTTGGAACGTGATGTAAATGTGATAAGAGGATCTTACATGTGGTGCTGGCAAAATACCTTGTCTAGTTGTGTGAACTTGTAATGTTTCTCTATTTCCAAGCACAACTCGTTGTGTTCCCCGATATGGTTGAGGGTTTTGCACTTGATTATGATCAGGTGTTAGAAGTGAAGTTTCGCTAGTATCTAAAACCCATTTATTATTATGCGTAGGCTAAGTTGAGATTAAATAAATATGAAATTAAACTCATAATTTAGAAATAAAATTATCTAAATTACAAAATGCCCACATACGCCTCAACACAATGTTGAATCTTTAGATTCAAGTGTCTGAAGATGTTACGCGGATTAAAATAAATAAATTTAAAAATTATTTTGTATTTGAGAATATATTACAACTTCATAATTATATTTCAAAAATACAAATATTTAAATGAACTAATCATTGAATTTTCAAAATATAAATACATTTGTTGAAATATAAAAGATATTCAGTTGCAAAGTTATGAAATATAACTATGAGCTTTAACTTAAATATCTGATCCTCAGTTAAGATTTAAACAAAGTTGATAGGAATTAAAATTCTTGAATATATTCAATTCAATCAATTAACAACCCCGATGATGGTTGTATTGAATGGAGATTTCAACCGAAGGAGATACTTTCATCAACAATGTAATTTTAATTTCATATTAAATTAACTTAAATTGAGTATCAATCCAAATGTGAAATCTAATATATCACTAAGCTATTAATGAAATGAAATTCAATCCTTAAATACTTAAAGAAACTTCATTCAATCAACCTTCCACAACCGTTTTTGTTAAAGGTGATGAATTAAGAAAATTCTAAAAAGAAAAATCAAATCAAATATATTTTTATATTCACTCAATCAATCTCATTCATGACGTACCGTGTCCCTATATGTGTGGTTTGGCGTATATATGTATGTGATACGACATACTCCTTCTTTTTCCAAACGACATCATTATATTAATGATTAATGGATGAATTATATCCCCTTCAGAACTGAGATGTGAATCATAGTATGAATTGATAGAAAACTCTGTCGGAAGACTTAAGCTCATCTCCTGGCAAATACCACCCAGTTTACAAAGATTACAACACAAACCATGGCAAGGATCGCCGGTTGGATCGACTACCTTCTCTGACTAAGTAGACTAGGGACCACGACAGCCCGGGATGAAGAAACCATGGAATCTAGATCGGGCACGTCATCATTCCCCTAACCATCCGCTTTAAGTTAAATAACGATGAAATTCATAAATTTAAATTTTAAAACTCCACATGATTACTATACATTTAGCATCTAATTAACATTTTAATCAAAATTCTCTCGATATGGGAGAGATAATAATAACTGCCTATAGAAACCTCGGAACCAGATCTAAAGTCTTCATCAAATGAGGGAGAAATCTCTGGGTAGTGTCTTATCTACTATCTCATCTGTCTTTTGAAAATTTCACCGACACTTAAATCATACTCTTCAAGGAGAGGTGGCAATTTTGGTTCTACTGATGCTAACATTTTATAGTGGAGTGGTTTTTTTTTCCGCAAATCTGGCACTCAAATTGAGATTGATTGTCATTTCCTCCTCCTGAGTGATGACCTGTAGTGGAAGATGTTCCACGACTGCAAGTTGCACCATTGAATTGTGTTTGATTGTTACAATAGAAAGGCCGACTATGAGTAGCTACAAGTGCTATAGAATCATTTGTCTACTGAGATAATGTATACTCCTTTGGTTTCCTCATTGCAAAGTAGTGAGTATAGATCATCACACTTATTGGTTGGAGATTTGTCTACATAGTAGTCTTAAATGCTTGCCTGATATGTTGAGGGTTGTCCATTCAATATATATAATATAATATCTTATGTAGTAAGTGGTGAACCTATAGCTATGAAAGCATCAACCTTAACCTTTATTTTTGAAAGATACTGAGTCATCGGTTGATCCCTTTTCAATATATTGTGCAACTCATTTTTGAGTTGAATAACTTTAGATCAATTTATTGATTGGAGATGTCAGATTACAGTGCTCAAATATCAAAACATGAGTCGAGATAAAGAAAATAAGAAAGAAGAGGTGTGATAATTGAAAGTAGTGCAGCAGCAAGATTCTAATCTATAAGAGTCCAGGTTTGCTAACTTGGATTGGGAATAATATTTCCATCGGGTTCAATAAGTTGCTTTGGAAGAGAAGTAGCAGTACCATCTAAATATTCTTTAAATCCATTTACATGAAACAATTTAATTACCTGTGACCTCCAAGTTATATGATTCTCTATAGTAAGATGTATGCTGAGAACATTTTTGATATTTGACATCAAAAATTTAACTGAAGTGATATAGAAGGTGCCGAAGTTTGAATAGATAATCCTTCCTCATTTATCGTAGAAATGGTAAAATTTGCCATAGATAGCGATAGAAATTGAACTTGATTTGTCGTTAAGACTAAAGCTCTGATGCCATGTAGAATGACAATAAAAACATCAAGTAGAAAACATAAAATAGAAGAAGAGAAGAATTTAAAACTTGAGCAGTTTAGTATACTGAATACCCTTAAGCATGGCAACCTATGTATTTATAACTCTACAGTTCATAATTATAACAAGAGCAGGGTTTATTATAAACAAATGATCAGGATTGCTTGAAGCTCTTAAGATCAAATGACTTAGAATAACCTATCGGAGGAAGTGGCTACTATTGTAGTGTGTCATTAGAATGCATCCCACTACTTGAATTGAATGTGTAGTCAATAATGAGGAGCTCCAACAATCACAGGAATGGCACTAGCAAGCTCCCGCAAGTCACATGGATCTTCCCAATTCCCAAAAAAAAAGGAAAGAAAAATAATTACCAAGAATCCATGAATACGATAATTTAAAATCTTTAAAATCACATCAGAGACAACAACAATAACAACAAGCCTTTATCCCACCACATGGGGTCGGCTACATGAATCCTTCTTCTACATTGTCTCCTATTAAGTGTCAAATTCTCATTTAATTCTAATAAAATAAGATCACTTTTTATATTACATAACAAAGTCTTCTTAAGTCTACCTCTACCTTTCTTAATATAGGTCAAATCTAACATATATCATCAAATAGCCGATGTTTTATGTGCCCAAACTAATTAAGATGACTCTCTCAAATCTTATCTGTCATTAGAGCTACTCCAACCTTTTCACATATATATTCATTTCACATATTGTCTCTAAGTGTTAAAACTACATTAGAGACAAAAATACATAAATAATTTTGATTTTTTTTCATTCAGCATTTCAATATGTAGGCTTTATAGATCTAAACCACTACTACGCCTCTCATTGTCATCAAGTGACTACATTCTTAAAGCGAATAGGCGAGCTAGCACTTTAGTAAATGTTTCTCTTAAAAGGGCACAAGCATACATAAGATCCATTTCTAAATCACATTCATTGTAGTTGATTGCTCAGGAAAAATGCCTTTAAAAATCTCCGCCATCTTTATAGAATGATTAGAGAATTCGTTCTTCATGAGAAGGATTGATTTATATTCAACTAGATTTCCCCCAACATTATGTTAAGGTATATTTAGAAGAGTACTCTCGATTAAAGTTAGAAATAAATATAAATTTATGATATAAATTAATATCTAGCAGTGTGATGTGGATGATTGTCTAAAAGAAAAAAGACGAATAGTCTCAATCAAAATCTCATAGTTCCGTCATCCCGGGATTGTCATTATTCCAGCTTACCAACATCAGAGGGCTATTAGCCGTAATGTCAAGGGAGTCTGATTAGTAACCATGAGTTGCCTCGTCTCAAATATCTCGAGTAGACTAGAATTTGGTGTAGATTTTGTGGTGTAAGTGTTTATTGAATTATTTAAGCTAAACTTAATTTATACATCTTAAGCAAGTTTTTTTAGGTCTACCTCTACCTTTCTTAACATAAGGCAAATCTAATTCATCTACTCATCATCGACGGTGACGCTTTACGGCCAAATCATCTGGCGACTCTCTAATCTTATCTGCCACTGGAGCTACTCCAACTTTTTCCCGAACATACTCATTTCACACTTTATCTCTAAGAGTAAAGTCACTCATCCACATGAGCATCCTCATCTCTGCAACACTTAACTTAGCCTTATGCTTCTCTTTTATTGGCCAACATTCTACACCATAAATCATTGCAAGTCTTACCACCATCTTTTTTTCCCTTAAGTTTAAGCGATACTTTTTTATCACACAATAGGCCAAATGCATTCCTCCACTTCAACTATCCAACTTACTTCTACTAATAACATCTCCATCTATTTGAACAATAGAGCCTAGATATCTAAATCGCTCACTCTTTTTAATGACTTGTTCACCCAATGTCACAACACTACCACTAAAACTTCTATAACTAAAATTACACTCCACATATTCAGTTTTAGATCTACTTAAATGAAAACCTTTAAGTTATTTCATGACAACAAATCAAGGCCAAAACTAACAATGTTTTTTATCAAATCATCATGTCACTAACCTAATCAAACCCTTGATTCAATAATGTCAGCGCTTAAACTAATATTGGTTCACAAGCAGTGTTACTATAATTTTGAGCAGCAGCAGATGCTATGAAGTCACAAGACATTGATCCAAAACTGAGATATTTCTGGCGAACCACCTCTTAATATAGGATAAAGGATGTGATTGGCTATTCCAGTATCAAGACATAAATGTTTAGCCTTAATTCTTGAAATGCCTAAAATTTTCAGGTGGAATGTTTTTGCCGAATTGAAGGCAAATAAGGTGTACTAAAGTGCAAGCAAATAACCAAATTGATATCTCTTTGCAAGGGCTCGGCTAAGGGATAAGGTTGTGACAAAGAGTAGAGCAAGAGGATGCACTTAAGAGAGATGTGTATGAAAGTTGCAAATTAGTTTCTGAAAACGCTAGACTTAATGTATGACTCACTTGATTCTTCTTCTACCTCTTTCATGGTGCTTTCCTTCAGTTCTTACTTCTTACTTCTCACTTTCTAAAACATTTTTTTTTTTCATTTTTTCTTCTTTAAAACTGCTGGGACAGCACATACAATGGTACTTTGTTGAAATAAGATGACTTAATAGTTTGACATATGCTAACCATCCTAATGGCTTGCTTTGTCGTTGCCCTTATATCCTTTACTCGTGAAATAAGCATATGTTCTATGTATTTCATTCCCACATTGCGAACATATTTCTCCTGAAATGCATCGCATCCAAATCTGATAAAAACGTTGATTGCTTAGATTTACACGCTATACATCTAAGGGTATTACATACATGTTGATAACTTTAAAGAGTAAGGAAAAAAAGATTTATATGCTAATCACAGAGACAATTATATTGTATTCATTATCACAAAAATACACTGTAGTAAACGAGCACATATATATATATATATATATAGACACACACAGTTGTTATAGTGTGCCAGAGTTTGATACAATTGAAGGGTGCAGGTGTAGAGATGCTGATAGAGAATGTTCTAGATAGAAATGCAGGTGCTAACACCCCCATCAAGATGACAATTGGATGATCAGCTTGGTGCAAAGTGCTATAAAGTGGGATGAAGACGGCAGCTTGGTGAAGAGATCTGCTAGTGATCCAGTGTGTTAATGTGATGAACAGTTGTAGTGTGAGCATTGACATAGTCTCTCATGAAGTGGTGATCCACTTCAATGTGTTTGGTGTGAGGCGAAAAATAGGATTGTTGGCAAGTGCAATGGCTAAAATATCACGACAAATGCGCGTCGTAGGAGAGGGGAGAGATGTTTGTTAAGTCTTGGAGTAGTCTTCGTATCCAAATTATTTCAATTGCTGCCATTGCCAAGGCTCGATATTCAGCTTCAGCTAAAAATCAAGTGATTGTGGACTGTTTCTTTGCACACAAAAATATTAGGTTGATGCCGAGAAAGATGGACTTTCAGTCAGTAGTGTCGCCATCCCAGTTAGAATATGAAGAGGCGTGGTGTGAAATATGAATTATTGAGAGGAAGAACATGGGATAGAGTTCCCTTGATGTAGTCAAGGATTCATTTTAGGAACTCATAATGTTGATTTAGGCGGTTGTGCATAAATTGATAGGCTTCATTGGCAGGAAAAGTAGGGTCAAGCCAGGTGACAGTGAGAAATTGTAGAGAGCCTACAAGAATGATGGCATTTGTTATACTTCATTGTTTAACTACTTCGAAATCTATATCTTTTCTAGTCTATTCTAACAATAGAATATTTTCCCTGGATATTCACACTTTCAAATAAGGATTAGCACTGATATTCTTCAAGGCTACCAGGATGATCAGAAGAATTTGGCCTTGTATGAATAAATTAAATCACATTTAGGAAACAAACTTGGAACTTGAAACATGAACATGGCTGTGAATGCAACTCCTCCAAGCAATGCGCATCAAGTAGTACAATATTCTAAGTAGTACTCCACAATATATATTAAAGCATGCAATACATGGGTTTAGAAATGAACAAAATGACAAGAAAATGCAAAAAACAAATCTATAAAATAGAAAAGAATAAATGTCTTTCTATGACAATTCAACTGTTTAGTTTCATTAAGAAATACAACCTCGTGACTTAAGAGCCAACAAAACTAGCGGTCAAAAAGTAAATGTAAAATGCTCAGTTATCCCTGACTGCTAGATGTAACTTCATAGTCAATAAACTAGCAATCAAATGGATATGAAAACCATAGTGTATCATTCATCATGGATATGAAAACCATAGTGTATCATTCATCATCAACAAGTATAATTGATGCATGTTTCAATACACATCTTCCAAAGCTAGTTCAACTAATAAAACATGTCCTGGATTGCACAGAAAAAAGAAGAAGAAGAAAACAAAAGGAAAGAAAAGAACATGCAATGCAAACAAAAGCAGAATAAAACCAACAAAAACAACTTACTTTACTCTCTCAAAGTTCAGCCCCATTCTTTTACCGCCATCTTGCCCTGAAATATATAACAAAATAGGAGCAGGCATAGTAAGCTTCCAAAACACCCAAAATCTCATCTCAGGTCACAAACAGAAAAAAAAAATTATTACCAGCGGTAAAAATATATGGTTAAAAAAATTGAAGGGATGGGGACAAAGTAAAAGAACAATACCAGGGAGTGGATTATAATACCCTAGAATTTCAAGATGCCTCCCATCTCTGGGACATCTACTGTCTGCAGCCATCACTCGATAGAAGGGCTTGTTCCTACACCCAAATCTCGACAATCGTATCCTTACCACCATCTTCGTGGTTCTTGGTTCTTATGATAGTACTCCCTTGTATCTTAAACCACACAAAAGACCAAGAAAAAATCATCAAAATCGAAGAGATCACATGAAAAATGGGAAAACAATACGTTGCAACCCCAGTGTAGCAGGATGCTTTCTTGTTCTTTAGCCCAAGTTCTCTATCAAACAATGTGCCCAATCAAATAAATAATACCTTCTTCATATGGAACAAAACTTCTCTTTCACTTGAGTTTCAATCAACAATAATTCACCAAATTTTGGAAAATTCAACAAGCTGCTATGATCAATTAGCTCAAAGTCCCTGATATTGGTTGGAACAAAAGAGAATTTTTTCCTAGCACTTTCAGTATCAAGAAGTTTTCTACTAATCAATAGCTTATGCTTGTCACTTTGTTATGAAGATTGCACGCCCATTCAAGGTAATGTAAAACGAGAGAAAGGAATCAAAGCTGGAGTTTCTAGATGATCAAATTATTTGGGCTAAAATAGTCATAAGAGTCTGCAAAGGATTGATAAGAAGATCTATGAAGAAAAAATATATTAGAACTGTCAACAATCTTTTTAGGGCAATCCAACAAATACTCTGCATACATTCCCTTACAAGGAAAAAAAAAAAGATTTCTTTATAACTTTTCGTAAATATGGATGTCATCAACTACCCTATTCCCTCCAAGTCGACTTCTTATTGCTAATCATCAGCAATAGACATGAAAGCAGAATAGAGGCAAAGAAAAAAATTCATGGTCGCCATTGTGGTAAGGAAGAAACAATAAAGGAGAGTGTTAGGACCCCAAATGACCCCACAAGCACATGACACAGATAGCAACAGGAATTGCAAGACGAACCCAAAGAGTTAGGCGCCAACAAGCTGGTTGAAATGTTTAATAAGGAAAAGGGATGAAGAAAGTTCCCTTCGGGAAGGTATTTGTATAGGGTAAAAATACTATATACAACAAATGAATTTAAAAAAAGATTATACTAAAAAATTTATCAAATCATTTTCATTGTGCATCATCTTCTTTCCATAGCCCTTTTCTTGGAATTGCAAGTACCCTCGAATTGCATTAAATGGGTTTCCACCCTCAAGTTCTAGCATGCTTGTGGCATTGTGACCACTAGCATGGGATTCATCAATTGCAACTTTTCCCTTGAATTATTGATCTTGTTTGACTTCTAGCAGGGTGAAGCGAAACTTGATTTCATGTAATATCTCAAAAATGGCTTGGGTCTACATCACCAAACTTCTGCCATGATGAAGTAGCACTATTATCTTCGTAGTTGTAGGCATACTCACTAAGCACGCCCATTCCTAGTTAATGCCACCTAGCATGAATGCAGTAAAGTCACTGTCATTTTCATTGTTGATGTGTGTAAATACCATGACATCCTAAAAACAATCATCTAGAATTGTGACCACGTGTTCATAAGTAACATTTGGAAGCATCGATACATGATTATGTTGAAGTACCGCCTATCCCACATAACATGACAATAAAATGAAGGTGACAAATCATGGAATCGAATAATGCTAGTATTGATTCGTGGTAGATACAAGGCAACATGAAAAGATACATGTGGTGTGCTTGATCCTCATACAATACAATCTTTCACATAGTGCTCACAACAACTCCATTCTAGCTCTCTATAGGTGTTACTTATGAAGACGTGGTTAATGACTTGCTTTCCAATGTGGCATGGAATTGTGCAATACCGAGCTTCACCCACAACAAGCACAACAATGAATGAAGCTAGACGCTGATAACATGAATGTGACTTTGAATTCAAGGTGGGCAATATGGTTGTTAAACTCCAACCATATAGACATTCGTCCATTCGCCAAAAATATAATGATTTGACGTTGGTATTACGGATCATATCACGTGTTATAGAATGGATAAAGTGGTATATAAACTAACCTTATTAGAAGAATCACGAATTCTTCCAATATCTCATATGTCCTTACTGAAAAATTACCATCAAAATACAACACTCCACACGCACAATTGCTAACACTATAGTGGGAGAGCAATCTTCTACTTCAACCCACCACCATCCTTAACACTATACAAATCTCTAAAGGCAGACATATTGAACTTTAGCATCTCGTGGAATGGCAAGGGATGCCTCAAAAGGAAGTCACTTGAATTGCCATAGATGAACTCCAATACATTGCCTGATCTACACCTTGGGGACGAGGTCAATTTTTTGAGGGAAGATAAGCAAGCAACGGACACAACAAGAAGAACCCAAAAGTGCTAGGTGCCAACCAAATTAGTAAAACGATTTCCATGTGGAGAAGGGATTAAGGGAGTGCCTTTCTAGGTTGTTATGCAGCAGTACGCTCATCGCTTTCCTGTTTGATGAAGGTGTTTGTGTAGTGTAAAAATACTACGGAGCATTCACATACATAGCACACAATTCTTAAATATGTAGTGAAATATTGTATAAGAGGTGTAGTGAAATAATGTAGAAAAGCTCGTGCATAAAATACAACAAATTCATTCCACCATTCATCATCTTCTTCCTCTGTACTTTTTCTTGCAGTTGAAAGCAGCCTCAAATTGCTTGAATCCAAATTCTCCAAAGGTTCTTAGACGAGCAAAGAAGAAAAATAGCGATGGGCGATCAAACCTTTGGGTTAGAATCTATATATCGATTGTCGCACAAATCTCATAAATTTCACAGAGGGAAAGGAAAGTGTATAGACTAATCAACCCTATGACTAAACGGTAACGTTCCCATCCCAAATAACTTTCACACGGTCGCTGGAGAAGCGATCATGGGGCAGCAGCTGCAGCTGCAGCCACAGCCAAAGAAGGAAGGAGGAGGAAGGATAAAAAAAAGAACCTTGTTTTCGGATGACCGCGTTAGCGACGCAGTAGGCGTAGGAGAAGAAGGGGGCGGGAGCTGCTGGACGGCGATGCGGATGATGGAGCGGCTGGGAGGGAAATGGAGATTCGGCGGGGAGCGAGAGAGGCTGTTTAGGGACTGTTTAGCTAAGTAGGATTAAATTGAGTAAAAATAAAATTTTTAGGAGGCATTTATATTATTATATACATATCATATAATTCTCATAAATTTACATATATATAACTTCTATATTTTTATATTTATATAAATAATATCTAAATTTTTAATAGAGGGATTTATATACTTAGCACTCAAAACATATTTATTTACATATCACACACATAATTCTAATTATTTACTAATCTAGCACATAAAACTTATCAATAAACAAAAAAATAGCACTCCCTTACCACTTCATTTCTCCGCTTACTTTCAAACGGGAACATCGAGCACATCTTACAGAGCATTTTTCCCCCATTTCTTAACTTTTTTGAGGTTGAGAAGCTCTCTCGTTGTTATAGGTAGAAGAAAAATAAGTTCATATTGAAATACAGTACTTTGATGGTTGTTGCTGCTACTATAGGCATATTAAAGTGTCAAACTGTTTGACGACTTCTATTATCGTAAGTTGTTTCGCTATTTTAGCTCTCATCTTATTATATCTGAAAACTACCTCTCATTTTTCTCTTCTTTTCTTAACTTTGTTGCAGTCAAGAAGTTATTGTAGTAGAACAGGCTAAGAAGAACAATCCTCAAATATGTCATAGAATTTGACATCTCCGAGATGAGAGATGACAAAAGCAAAATTTACGCAGGCTAAGAAGCCATTGTAGTATAATAGGAAACAAGTCCTCGCTTGATCTAAGAAAGATGAAAGATTTCATTTTGAGGAAGTTGGTTTCGTTACATTCATAGATGAAAAGGAAAAGAGAATCGAATCTAAAGAATCTGCTACTTGATAACCAAAGAAAATAAGACAAGTAGAAGAACAAAGCAAAGACGAAACTTAGTTGAGAGCAGTAAGGACCTACCGTGGTAGGCAGGGGTGGCCTTTACGAGTTCCATCTACCACGCTAGGTCCTTACTGCCCTCAACCGAGTTCCGTCTTTGCTCCGTTCTTCTACTTGTCTTCCTTTCTTTGATTATCAAGTAGCAGATTCTCTAGATTTGATTCTCTTTTTCTTTTCATTTATGAATGTAACGAAACCAACTTCCTCAAAATCAAATCTTTCATCTTTCTTAGATCAAGTGAGGACTGATTTTCCTGTTCTACTACAGTAGCTTCTTAGCCTGCTTAAACTTTGCTTTCGTCATCTCTTATCTTGGAGATGTCAAATTCTATGGCATATTTGAGGATTGTTCTTCTTAGCCTGTTTTACTACTGTAACTTCTTGATCGCAACAAAGTTGATATGGCTCTCAAAATACCACTAGTCAAAGCACAAATCTTGATGTCGAAAGCGATATGATTTTGAGTCAAAACCGATCGAGATCAAGCACTTAAAATATCATTGGAATCTTTGGGACATCAATTAAATCCCAAAACAGCTCTCAAATATAGAGTGTTTATAGTCAAATCGAGCGTCTCGACAAGCCGGATCTAACGAGCCTAAGATCTCATAATTCTGACTTCATTTGGGCATCCAAATGCTCAAAATACATCAAATGATCGGAATCATCCCGAGCCGTCCGATCGAGTGAGTGCTTTACATGAATTCACAAGAATGCCCCTCCTCCCATCTATAAATAGGCCTTCATTCCTCACATGGGGGAGCCAAGCCAAGTGAAGTGAAGTGAGGTGGAGAAAAGGAGGAGCCATTCGTTAACCACCACCACCACGCCGACCCTCAAATCAAGCAAGGAAGAAAAGGAAGAGTCCGGCAAGGAAGAAGAGGAAGAGTCCAAGCAAGGAAGAAGAGGAAGAGTCCCAAGGAAGAAGAGGAAGAGTCAGCAAGAAAGAAGAGGAAGAGTCCAAGGAAGAAAATGAAGAGTCAAGGAAGAAAAGGAAGAGTCCGAGGAAGAAGAGGAAAAGCCCAAGTGAGGAGAAGAGCTCAAGCTTGAAGATCCTCCAAGCAAGATCGCACCCAAGCAAGATCAGATTCTCGCTCGTGACCATCAACCACCGCCACCACCGCCGTCACTAATCATCAGATTCCCACCGAAAATTACCAGATCTCCACCATCGAATAACAAACCCGATCATTGTTACATTGTTACTCCTCTCATATGCAATCAGTAATCCCGTTATCGAAGACTTGTAAACAGATACATAGTGGAAGCTTTTCTTGGCTAGCCCGTGGTTTTTCCCCTCTTCGAGGTTTTTCTAAAGTTGAGGTGTCTCGTTCTCTCTTTAATTATGTCTGGACTGTAACAAGGCTAAGGCGTAAACTTTCACTCTACCGCGACTGGTTTTCTAGCACGCAACAAAAGTTAAGAAAAAGAAGAGGAAATGAGAGGTAATTTTCAGATATAACAAGATGCAAGCTAAAAATAGGGACAGTTCGGCACTTTAATACGCCTATAATAGCAACAACAACCATTAAAGGACTGTATTTCAATGTGAACCTATATTTTCTTCTACCTACAGCAAAGAGAGCTTCTCGACCTCAAAAAGAAAATGGGAAAAAAATGCTCCGTAAGATGTGCTCGATGTTCCTGCACGAGGCAAGCTGGAGTGGTATTTTTGTGTTTATTGATAGGTTTTATTTATTAGATCCGTAAATATCGAGAATTATGTGTGGGATATATAAATAAATGTGTTTTGAGTGTTATGTATGTAAATTCCCATTTTTAATATTATAATAAAATAATTTTACTATTAATTTTTAAAATAAAGTATATTTTTCATGCATAGAAAAAATATTAGGGGTTTTTACATACATAGCACGCGAAACTTGTGCATTTACATATTTCATATCTCAAACTTAAATATTACTTACATACCGCTCTGTTAGTCTCCTTTTGAGTCTCCACACTAGAATGGGGTTCACGGAAGGTTGACGGAAGTCTAACGGAAGTCTATTTTTGTGTAGCTATATAACCTTTGGGTGGTATGTAAGTAATATTTAAGTTTAGGGTGTGAAATATGTAAATGCACATGTTTCGCGTGGTATGTATGTAAAAACTCCAAAATATTATAATTATAAATATCAACTTCCGTATTAGATATATATATATATATATATATATATATATAAATGGGTAACAATTATTGTTATCTATATAAATTTTTCTTAAAAAAGAGTAATTTTTAAATTCTTTGTTGTTTGATTGACATAATATGTGCCAAAGTTAATTAAATGTTAACAATTTTTTGTCTAAGTACTTTAGAATATATTAATTTGTATATTTATATTTAGGGAGATTTACATATATACCACAAAATTTTCATGTATTTATATATCTAACACTTAAACTCTAATTATATATATATAACACTCTAATCTTCAATATCACATCAAAAATATCATCATCATTCATTTTTAAAAAGTGAAATGCGTCTTTTTTAGCATATGAAAGTGTTAGATAAGTGATATGACACTTAAAATACCACTGACGATCTAATGATGTTTGCGATCCAAGTTGAAACCTAGATCAAACACTTAAAATATCCTTGGAAATTTTGGGATATCAGTTAAATTAAATAGCTCTCAAACATAGAGTGTTTATAGTCAAATCGAGCGTCTCAACGAGCCGGATCTAACGAGCCCAAGATCTCATAATTCTGACTTCATTTGAGCATTCAAATACTTAAAATACATTAAATGATCAAATGAATCATTTTTAGTCGTCCGATGGAGAGAATTGGTTCGGATTTTCCATGTATTTACAGAGACGTCACTCCTCTAATCTATAAATAGCCCCTCATTTCTCATATGAGGGGACCCCGGAGCAAGAGAGAGGAGGGAGCTCTAAAGCTTGAAGATCCTCCAAGCACAATCGTGCCACCACTCGACGGTCTTCAACCACCGCCGGCCTCGCCACATCTCACTGCCGTTAATCTCTCGTCTCCATCATGATGACCTTCATCGTCAGTTGATGTCCCTCGCTGTTCACCATCATCTGCTACCACTAACAACTGTTATCACCTGAACGTGACTACATAGTTATTGTTCCCTTCTCATATACAATTCTGTAATCCCGTTATCAGGAAACATTTTGTACAATGAAATAGATACATAGTGGAAGATTTTTGCTGAGCTAGGCCCCGCGATTTTTTCCCTCTTTTTGAGGTTTTTTCACCAAAAAATTTCTTGAGTTTTCTTGTTCACTCTTTAAATATTTGTGTGTGTGTTGGATTTTATAACAAGACTAGGCGTAAACTTTCACTCTACCACAACTGGTTTTCTAGCACGCAACAGTTTGGTGCCATTTATGGGAAAAAAATCCTTCAATCACAATTTCTGTGAACACCCTCATTATGGGCAATAGGTGTAACACTCGTAACAACGGAGCCTCCCGCTCCAACTCCTGTCACTCTCGAAACCAATCCTTGAACCAAGGATGCCAAGCCGCCTCACTCCCCTCGATAGGCGGACCACATGAAGGCGATAGGAATCTTTTTAGAAGATTGTGTCCGCCGAATGGAAGAGTCTCAAAATGAGATGATCCGACTTTTGCGAGGAACACAACAGCCACTACCACAACAAACAAATCTCTCCCAAGATCGATCGTTAGCCATGAGAGGTCAAAATGCTAATCTCCTTGACACTGAAGTTCCTCCGCGTAGAGACCGTGATACTGATCTCCTTGACACTACTAGTTCTACTCATCCATCACGTGCAGCTCAACCGACTGCTAATCACCAATTATTACTGGTAGCTTGACACATTCTCGTCCTGTTGACCCCACTCGTTATGTTATACATGCAGAATTACGATGCTTAATGCAAGACGAATTTTATCTTCAAGATAGAAATCATCTTCCCCCTCATCGCGACTATGAGGAATCTCACATTTAGCTGAAGCTATTCTTCAACATTCTATTCCCGTGGGTTTCAAGCTTCCGAGCATTGATTCCTATGATGGGGCGACTGACCCACACAAATACATCAATCATTACAGGATTATCACGCATATCCAACGAGCTCCTGACACACTGCTTTGTTAGGTCTTTCTCGTTACCCTCAAGGGGCAAGCTCGCACTTGGTACTACTCCCTTCCAAGGGGATTCATCCGCACTTTGACCTAACTTCAAAAGATTTTTGTGGAGCTTCATTGCAAATCGGAGGATCATTAAAGATTCCTCCCATCTCTCGATTCGCCAATGAGGGTGAATCACTTAAGGAATACTTGAGGCTCTCCAGAAGCTCAAATACGAGTAGACCTTGAACTATTAAGATGAGTTTCCTTGGAGGACTTCCGGCCGTTTTACTGCTTAATGAGACATAGTCCCCATATGCCGACTTAGTTCATCGTAAGCACCACCGATGAGGGCTAGTAATGCCCATCGCAAATAATTTGAACAATCTAGAAAAATGTAAGAGCCCTGGAATGCGGACCTGTCCATCAAAAGAAGCAAAGCAAGATCTCCTCCACGCCCATATCAATGAACCACGAGGAATACATGCCGCTGAACACATCTTGTGTCAACCTCCTGATGGCTATTCGAGATGAAGAAAACATCAAGTGGTCGCATCCACTGAAACCAAATTCAAGAAATCAGGAGCAATATTATCACTTCCATCGAAGTCATGGACATACTACTGAGGCAAGCAAACAACTCAAAGAAGAAATCGAGAGTCTTATTCAACAAGGATATCTACATCGATTTGTGAAGAATCAATCGAATCAAACAAACATACCTCCAACTGGGGGGCAACCAGGACAGTCTTCACAAAAATAATAAAATAATCATCAAACAATTGAGAAAATTGAAATAATCACAGGAGGATCAATTCTATCTAATCAAGTTCTCATTACCACCTCTGAAGAGTCAGAGTTAAAGAAGTCTCGTATTGATCATTCCATCACTTTTAATGACTCGGACTTAGAAGGAGTCCATGTTTCTCATCAAGATCCACTTATCATCAACGTAGGGATCGATGACCCATGCTATAATATTAAGAGAATTTTGATTGACAATGGGAGTTCTATTGATGTCTTGTTTTACTCCACATTTCTTAGCATGGGCTTGGTTAGGGAAAAGCTCCAACCCGCTGTAGGACCATTATACGGGTTTGATAATCACCATGTGCGAGTAGAGGGGACAATCACCCTTTCTTGGTGAATTTTCTCGACAAGTGACTCATCTAATTCAATTCATGGTGGTCAAGTCAGATTCAACATATAACGCTATCTTTGGAAGGCCCCTCCAATCAATTTTCGGTGCAGTCACTTCAATATCTCATCTCAAGATGAAATTTTCAACCCCCGTTAGAGTTGGGATGGTCTGTGAAAATCAACATATAGCGCAATCATGCTACCTCAAACAAGCTCAATCTCGCCTTTCTGTGACCTTCAGCATTGAAGATTTTAATTTTTGAGATGAAGGAGTACCCCGAAAAGCTTCCCCTGTCGAAGACTTTCTCTCTGTTACATTATCAGATGACCAACCATTACGAACAGTGCAAGTTGGATCTCTACTCTCAAATGAACAAAAAGAAAAATACATAGACTTCTTACACAGAAATCAAGAAATCTTCGCTTGGAGTCCGACGGACATTCTAGGGGTCGACCCCAATGTGATCATGCACTCCCTTAAGATTGATCCTACATTCAAACTAATCATCCGGAAAGCGGTTTTGCACCTGCTCCGCAAAGAAGCTAACAAGCTTCTAGAAGCGAGATTCATATGAGAGGTACATACCCTACATGACTAGCAAATGTTGTCATGATTAAGAAAATAAACGAAACATGGAGACTGTGAATTGATTACACTGGCCTCAACAAAGCTTGCCCGAAAGATATTTTTCCTCTTCCTCGAATTGATCAATTAGTTGATGCTACATCTGAATATCAAATGCTCATTTTTTTGGATGCTTATTCTGGTTATAATCAAATAAAAATGGACCCAATGGATGAAGAAGCTACAATATTTCAAACATATAAAGGTTTATACTATTACCAAGTTATACTGTTTGGGTTAAAAAATACTGGTGCTACCTATCAATGTCTTATGAATAAGATTTTTAAAGACCTATTTGGCCGCACAATGGAGGTATATGTGGATGATATGTCATTAAAAAGTTTGGAAGGATCAAAACATATTTCTGACTTAGAAATATGCTTTAACCTTCTTCGACGTTATAATATGGGACTTAACCCGACCAAGTGTGCTTTTGGGGTTAAGTCGGAAAAATTTCTTGGATTTATGGTAACCCACCATGGGATAAAAGCCAACCCCGAGAAAATCAAAGCTCTCAAAGATATGACTCCTCCGAAGAATATCAAGGAAGTTCAACATTTAAATGGACGAATTGCGGTTATCCGCTTCTAAAGGGAATACTTGTCATTCTTTAAAATATTAAAGGGAGCTAAAATAATAATTTTCTGGATGAATGAATCGCTTTTGAGCAACTAAGGGAGTATTTAGCATCTCCACCCCTACTATCCAAGCCTATTCAAGAAGAGATGTTATACTTATATCTCGCAATCTCTTCCATGCGATAAGCTCAGTTTTAGTGTGAGAAGAAAATGGGACACAACGACCAATTTATCATGTCAGCAAAATTCTCTCTGACATAGAAAGTCGTTATCTACTTGTAGATAAGGCGGCTCTGGCTTTAGTTTTCTCAGCGCAAAAATTGCATCCAAAACTCGCACCATTAGCGTTTACACTCAGTTGTCATTAAGGGTCATCTTACATAAACCAGAAGCATCTAGGAGTTTAATCAAATGATCTGTAGAATTGGGAGAGTTTGATATAAATTTTCTACCGCGACCTGCTATAAAGTCTCAAGTACTCACAGACTTTATAGTGGAATGACCGCCAACTCAGGAGGAGCTATCTGCTACATGCCTTCGCCTCTCAATGTAGACCCTCTATGTTGATGGAGATTCAGGAAGTACTGGTGCTGGTGCGGGAATCTTACTTATTTCCCCCAGCATAATAACTTAGAGTATGGACTTCATCTAAAATTTCATGCAACTAATAATATGGTTGAATATGAGGCTCTCATCACAGGGTTGAGACTCATTATTGATGGCTTCAAGACTCGATCCACACCGACTCTCAGCTTGTCGCCTCCCAAGTTGAGCGAAACTTTAATACTCATAATCCTCAACTGGCACAATACCTCCACTTGGTAAAATCTCTTCTTGCCCATTTCAAGACACATCAAATCATTCACATACTGCGAGAGAAGAATACTCAAGCTAACGCTCTCGCTAAGCTTGCTACATCTCCTATTAGGGATCTATTTAAGAGAAGGCATGTTGAAGAAATATATTTTCCTAGTATCCAAGGGTCATGGGTAATTCAAGCAATTAATGAGGTAAAGGAACATTCGTGGATGGACCTCATCCTGTCTTTCTACAAGAAGGAACCCATCCTGAAGACCTAACTTCTACAACTCGTCTCTGAAGACAAGCTTCAAATTTTACTATTATCAGAGATGAACTATACAAACGAGCTTTCTCTAGACCATACCTCAAACGTCTCTCACCTTCAGAGGCCGATTACGCATTAAGAGAGGTTTACTTAGGGATATGTGGAGAACACCTAGGAGGAAGGACGTTAGCCCTTAAAATTATAAGACAAGGATTCTATTGGCCTACAATGAAACAAGATGCCTTGGAGTTCACAAAGAAATGTGCAAGTTGTCAGTTGCACTCTAACCTCCCTCACATGCTGCATACAGAGCTCTCATCCATTCAAAGCCCGTGGCTTTTTGCTCAGTGGGGGATTGATATCATGAGACCTTTTTCGATAGCATTAGAGTAATGAAAGTTTATCATTTTAGCCATAGACTACTTCTCTAAATGGGTGGAAGCCGAACCACTCGCTAAAATCATGGAGGCAAATGCTAAATAATTTATTTGAAAAAATATAGTATGTCGATTTGGTCTTCCTGCAAAGATCATCACTGACAACGGAACCCAATTTAATGGAAAAGTCTTTATGTCCTTTTGCAAAGATCTTCACATTCAAATGCATACTAGATCACATCCAAACTAACGCAAACCCAAGCTACCAATAGACTATACTTAAAGGGCTAAAAACACGCCTCGAGAAGGTCAGGGCAATGGGTCGATGAGCTTTCTAATGTTCTTGGCTTACCGCACTACATCGCACTCGACCGAGACACCATATAACTTGTGTGACGTAAGCTATTATACCAATAGATATCGGGTTCCAAGTCCAAGAGTTCAATTATTCGATCATGACGATAATGAAGAAAGCTCCGACAACACCTGGACCTACTCCCCGAAACTCGTGACATGGCCCTACTTCTGACTGCTTCCTATCACCAAAGGGTAGCCACTTCTGTAAGAGTAAAACCTCATCCCATATCTCTGCGATGACTTGGTCCTAAGTCTCAAGTCGCAGTGCAAAGGCCCTCAATGCAATAAACTCTCACCTCTTTGGGATGACACATACGTGGTTATAGCTATGATAAAGCCAGAAACATTCAAGCTCAAGGATCCAGAGGAAAAAATTTTACCTCGAACTTGAAATACTGAGAATCTCCGAAAATATTATCAGTAATTCCTGCTGCATAATTATTACAACTTTTATTTTATCTCGTTTGTCATTTATCTTCATGTAGCTGACCCCACTTAGTGGGATAAAGACTTATTGTTGTTATCATCAAGGTTGTGAAACCGAACGACATGAAGGAAAAAGAGGTTCAAGGTTTAAAGAAGGTTGAACCGGTCAAACCAGATGATATAATAAATATTAAAATTATCTAAATGAGATTTAAATGATCAAATAATCATACAATATGTACAGAGAGAAATAAATTATAAAATATAAATCATATGCAAAAATCTCATATAATTTCAAAGTTAAATACATGAATATATAAATACTAACCTTTTGTAGCCATGATAATTCTTTGAAATAATCCATTATAGAGCTTCTAGAAATTGGTTATCTAAAAAGGAATTAAATAAAAATTAGTAATTTGGCATCAACTATATAAATTATACAAGTAAAACATAAATGAAACTAACTACAAAAAGATATTATAAATTATGATAAATAGCAAGTTATAACAAATTTAAGATATTAATAATTCAATAAAGATGATATATGATGTATAATTTATGTTCTTACAAAACCGCTAAAAAACAAAATATCAAATACATATTAAAATTTATCTCTAAAATAAGTTCAAAAGAAATAGATTCTAATCAAATATATTAAAATTCATCTCTAAATATTGTCTCTTCAAAAGATCCTGCATCAAAAGCCGCCTCCAAAGTTTGTCTCCCAATCAACTCCAAAAGCTTCTAAAATATCATGTTGGTGTTTCATGTAATTCATCGGTTCAGCTTCATGGCCTCATTAGTATCTACAAATCACACATTCAAAATAAATTACTTCTTCATCTTTATAATCAACATAAGAATAATTTAACCAACTTACTATTAGTTGTTATATTGGATGATATATTTACTCCTTCAACAATAGGAATGGCATCATCTTTATATATTTCATTATCTAAATCATCATAATTTAATTTAGAGTGTTCTTCATCAACTATCCAAAATCTATTGTTCGATACTTGAATAATCCAATGGATCATAATTTCTTTTTTTAAGATGAAATCTATCAAATAAACATAAAATTATAGATAAGTATCAATGTTAAGAACTTAAGAACAATAGCATAATAAATTAATAATGATAAAAAAAGCATACCGTCCTCAAATTAAGATTATAACTAACATAGACAAGATCATTTAACCTTTGATGTTCCAAATTATTTCTTCTTTTGTATGAATTTGTTCAAAATACCCAATTTCTTTCTTTCTAAGAAGAAGAAGTTTGGCTTAAAATTCTAATAGTTTTTGTAAATTAGAACTAACCAAACATCTTCCACCATTCATCCGCAAATAAAATTTTAATTAACTTCAAAAATATAAAATATGTCAAAAGATAATGAGATACAATGAGAATTAAATGAAATAATGAAAACCGACTTACCGGTTGCATTTCTTTGGCCATAGTGATCGGCTTCCCAAAACTTTCTAAATTATCTCGATATATTCTAACTTCATTCATTGCCAATTTAGGCTTGGGACATATATCTTTATTTCTAATAAGTTCAATCAATCCTTGCATAACTTCTAGTTTTTGACAGTAATTCTCTTGATCATACTGAAAATGTGGATTTAAGAAATAAGCAGCTAAGTGGATACCTTCGCGGAGTTGTTCATCCCACCTTTTCTTAATAATATAAGTATATGACTTATACAATCTTTTCACACCTCGAAACATGATTTTAAGTGCTTTTCTTATTCTGTACATGCCATCACAAACATAACCAAGAGATGGTTTTTCATCTGAATTAACAACTCGCAATAATCTTATTAATGGTCCTGTTATTTTTGACATGATTAAACAATCATTCCAAAATTTGTTATCCATGATGATAAAAGATGCTTCTTTTTCTTTAATAGTTTTTGCTAACTTTGAATCCACATAATGCTTATTTGTAGCAAGAGCTTGCAAATCATGTTTATGATCAAATACACTTTTCAAAATAATAAAAGTTGTTGAAAACCAGTACCCGGTGTTATGATCATGAGGTGACCAATATCTTTTAGAATCAAAGCAATGTCGTGAGAGACCAACAAATATTCTCACTTTTCATGCAATAACTCTCCTTTTCTTATAATTTGTCGCATTACCTAAGTACAATATTTTCCTGACCTATCTACTCTAACTACTTCAGCAAATAAAGAACAAAGAGTTGTAGCATCTTTCTTAATGTCAGAAGCATCAATAGATTTTAAAAAAGATACTCCTCATGAACAATAAACTAGAAAATTAATTAATATTCTATTTCTAACATCTGTCCATCCATCAGCCATTAAAGTGCTGTTTCCTTCCAAAGAATATTAAGATTCAATTAAAGTTTACATTCTTCTTGCAATCCCTCAATAATTATCCCATCGTGATATGATGGAAGTTCATAACCCTTTGCAAGTATTGCATCTATAGCTCGAGCAAATGATGAATTTAAAGCATTGAATGGAATACAAACTGTCAAAACCATCTAGAATGGTCATGTCACTCTATGTACTACTTCTTTAGATGTCAAAATACTTTTAAAGATGGTTGTGACCCAGGTTTTGTTCTTGGAGCAAAGCAAGCATCAATTTTATCTACTTTTCTTTTTTCCTTTAGAAGGGCCACTCTCTTCTTCAATAATATGCTGATTATAAGTATGCACACTCTCTCTATCCTCCTGTGTATCTTATTTTTTTTGAGATATTGCTTTTAAATTTTTTTGCATTTGAAAGCTAATATCATGTGAAACATTTTTGCATGAAGCTATATTTCCCTTAACTCCTGCTAAATGTTGCTTCATTCTATTTATGCCTCCACCCTTATATATTAATCCACAGTATAAACACTTATATTACTTTTTTCCATCAGGACATCTAGATTCACTAAAATGATTCTAAGTCGGATCTATTTTCTCACGAACATTATGAGAAGAAATATAATTTTGACTTTCAGAAGGCTCCATCCTAAATATAAAAAAGAAAATAAATGTTGAATAAATTAAAAAAATGTCAATCAAAAAATTATGAAAAGATTCACGGGAGATATCGAGAAAATATGAAAAATATAAAATTAAATTAAAAAATTGCTAAATATGAACTAACAAATACAATTCACTCATACATATTCTGCTAAATATAAGTTTTGATGAATATTCATATGTTAAACCTATGAACAAACAAATTAAATCATATATGCATTTTAAATCAATTCAATCATAAACTTGTAGATTTGTAAGAGATATTCAGGAAAAAATATGCTAAATATCACCTTGAAATTTGGTAGAAAGTTGTATTTATAATTTCTCCAATGATTATCCACCCTCCCATTTAAAATAAAACCTATCTGCTGATGCCGGAGAAGTGATGGAATACTGTCGGAAGAGACAGAATACCAGTGATGACACGACAAAAAACTTGTTTGTCGAGAAAGCAAAAATGCAGGCCATTGCTTAGTTTGTTAAAGATAGCATAAAGAATATTTGTTTAAAGCTGATTTTAATAAACAATTCTTTAAAATCACTTGAAAATTTAATTTATTTAGCAAGAAGCAGCAAGGAGACGAAGGTAAAAATCTGAACAAAAGCCCCCTACCGGCCTAGCAATAAGGAGACGGAAGGTAAAAACCTAAAGTAGTTGAGTGCATAATCGTACATAGATGGAAGGAAAAAACCTGAACAAAAGTTGTTCGGCTCTTCTTTCAAAACGCACGATAGCAATGGAGGAAAAACTAAAAAACTGAAAAAAAGTGCCTCCGCCTCGCTTTCAAAGAGCGCGAAGAAGGAACGAGACAAAATTAAAACCTAAGCTGGACCTACGGATCATGGGTTTGCTTCGCGGTTAAAAAATCAGTCCGCGTAAGCCGCGGTTTTGTCTAAGGCAATTTTTTGGGTTTTCCGATTACAATGACGGTCAATTCAACGGCCAAACCGCTAGTCCGGTCGCTTTTCAAAATGTTAGTCATCATTTCTTCTTGAAACTCATATCTGTGTTAAAATTGTCATATGAGTGTATCACCAAACTTATCAGAGTAATGAATTTATAGATTTTTCCTTACAAGCTTGTTGCTTCTTCATTTAATCCTCTCACTTGAGAAATATACAACTCACGTTGTATCTCAATCGGGGCATAATCAATCCCAAGGGGACTTGATCGGACCTCTTCCATACGTAAGAAGTCAAGTAACACTTTGGTGATACCTATAGGTCAAAAGGCCCTTGGACATCCCACCTCTTCCATACGGTTAACGCCATCAGTAACACTTTGACAAACAACCTCGATTGATCAAAAATTCTCGGATTCAATTCAACCTCATCCAGATAAGCAAGATCGCCGAATAATATTCACCAATACTTATAGTTAAAAACAAAATAATAGTGTATCATATAAAAAAACCATCACAAATATTATACAAAAGAAAAGAAGGAGGAAAAGAAGAAAAGAAGAAAGAAGGGAAGACAACGATCATTCATCTCGCCGTTGACGCCCAGCATATGTGATTTAACACCTCTGAATGTATGGAGAAATGAACTCCCCCATCATGAGTTGAAACAACTAAACTCTCAGAGACCAACTGGGGGCGAACATCTTCTTCGCAGATATCTGACGTAGTCACTTTAGCACATGTCTTCTTTTTCTTTAGGAAAGAAACATTGCCACCACCCTGATTTCGTGACGGACTTCTTGAAAGAACCCTATGAATATGAGGAGACCTTTCATCACCTTTACTTGACCTCATTAGTGGAAAAGAATGAGATCTACCTGCCTGGATGGAAAGACCAACCTTGAACATTTTATCTTCAACTATATATTTGCTAATGTGATGTAACTCATGCTGTAAGCTTTCTACATTAGGGACATTAAGAGTTGTCAAGATTTCATTCTCTTCAATCAGCAATGGATCTGAAAGGTCATTCAATCTTCTCTATCTCTTAGGAAGGCCCAACTCATTTTTCATAAAAAAGAATCTAGTAGATCAATTTTTAGAGGGATCCTGTGCTAAAAATTCTATCCAATTCTTTATAGCTTGATAAGAAACACGTCCCTGAGTATCACATGTGAATATACACATTCAGCACAAGTATTTGATGTTCAAAGTAACACCACGCTCTCAAAAGAAGCCAGTCAAACCAACAATGACCACTAAAGCTCGAAATGAAAATTGTGACAAAGCTACACCACATATTTTGAAGATCTCAATCAACTCGGGAGCCAAAGGAAATCGCAGTCCCGCACGAAGAATCATCTCAAAACAAGAAAGTACTGGAGGTGAACGCTCGATGACTTTTAGCAACAATGGCCACCAACTCATTAAGGAAGTGAAATTTTTTGTGGAATACCATTAAACTATCTGATGTGATAGTGGATGATATATTATTTGTAGCCGTCACGTTATGGGTTTTGTTTTGACCATCACCTTGTGAAAAATACATGATAAATAAAGAGGAAGAAATGATAAAAATCTGAAAATTTTGTGAAGCAGCTTACTTATACCAATACTTGGGTGTATCCTTTTTTTGACTCTCTCGCTCACAGATAGCTTGTGATAAAATTTTTTACCTACGATCTAACGAAAAAGATACACATACATATGAGAAAAAAAATAGAGGGAGAGAGAGAGAGAAGATACTCCCCTTTAACGATGCTCAGAAATTAACTGCCAAACTTTCTGAGTCGTTCGAACGATGGTTCCTAGCTAACGCTTCTCTGTCACCTTGGCGGTTATCAACTGCTGAACCATCCATTGAAGTTTCAAGAAATCCAATTTCCTGCAAGAAGAAGTAGGAACTACGGGTCTTGATCACCTCCAAACCCGGTCCGGCAAAGGCGTTAATGCCTCTTCGAGGGAAAACTAGAGCCTCTCAGATGAACTACGGGTTTTGATCGCCTCAAACCCGTCGGTCCGGTAAGGCCAACGCCTCTTCGAGGGAAAATCGAGCCTCCATATAAACTACGGTCTTGATCGCCTCAACCTCTCACCAAGAAGAAGAGAAATATTAGTGGAGAAGTGTGCTTTCTTTGGGGTTTTATAGACCTATAAGAGCAAAATCGTCAAAAAACATCAAAAATCGCCAAAAACTATCATTTTCTCTCTACAAGACTCAGCTAAGCTACACACGCAAGATGGCCATACCAACCGCCATAACGACTGCGCTAACCGCCACTCTGCGTAGCGACTGACCACAAATTTCATTGAAGAATGTCTATTTTAAGTATTTGACATATATATTTTGGATGATTGAAATAATGTCATCCAAAAATAAGCAACGATATGACACTTAAAATACTACTACAAAAGAAATCTTGATTAAAAGTCGATCGTTGATGTCGAGATCAAGCACTTAAAATATCCTTAGAAACTTTGGGATTTCAATTAAATCCCTGAATAGCTCTCAAACATGGAGTGTTTAAAGTCAAATCGAGCGTCTCGATGAGCCGGATCTAACGAGCCTAAGATCTCATAATTCTGACTTCATTTGAGTATTCAAATACTTAAAATACATCAAATGATCAAAGGAATTATTTTGAGACGTCCGATGGAGAGAAGTAGTTCGGATTTTTCATGTATTTACAGAGACGTCACTCATTCAATCTATAAATAGCCCCTCATTTCTCATATGAGGGGATCTCGAAGTAAGAGAGAGGAGGGAGCTCTAAAGCTTGAAGATCCTCCAAACACATGCCACCGACGGCCGTCAACCATCGCCGCCGCCATCGCCGCTGCCGATTCGCGTCGTCAATCTCTATCTGCCATCATGACCTTCATCGCCTCGATGTCATCACTATCATCTCTACACTAACAACTATTACCACAACGCGAATTACATAGTTGTTGTCTCTCATATACATTATGTAATCCGTTATCGGAAACATTTTGTACTGAAATAGATACATAGTGAAAGATTTTCGCCAGTGATTTTTCTTTCTTTCGAGATTTTTCCACCTAAAAAAAATTTATGGAGTTTTCTCGTTCACTTTAAATACTTGTGTGTGTCTGGATTTTATAACAAGGCTAAGGCGTAAACTTTCACTCTACCACAACTAATTTTCTAGCACGCAACAATATGTAAATATATGATTTTAGGTGTTCAATATGCAAATGCATAAGAAATGTGTGGTATGTATGTAAATCTTTTTATTTTAATTTGTATTGTTTATCTTTGCTCTTTCTCCTCGTCCATTCTTGCCAATTTTTTACCCTCCTCTTACATCCAATCTCCATTCTCCTTAGTTATTCTACATTTATGAACTACACATTTATCATTTATAAATGAGCACAAATAAATCTCACATTAAGGCATATGATCCTATTAATAAAACCTTACACCACAGAGTTATTCTGCCATAAAACCACCCTCACACTTTTATCATTTTTATCCTACAACTGCTGAAACATAAAAACAATGATAGTAAACGCACAATTTGTCTGAGTTTTAGAGAGACTTCAATACAATATCAACTCAAGTCTCAGCAAATAGAGAGGCTTTTGCTAACAATTTCATTGAAGAAGTTTTGTCAAAGTGTCAAAGCTTTTCATCATTCTATCACAAGCATTTTTAAAATTATTATAAATATTCATCATGACGTATGATTTCTCTTAAATTGCAATAATGCTTATATTAGATTTTTATATTTATATGCTTAATCAGAAATATTTATTTAATAACTTCAGAGCTTAATACAAACATAAATTAATTATTTGGATATTTTATTAAATTTTAATTTTCTTCATTAAAAGCAATACGTAATTAAAGATCATTGGCTAATATATAAATTGTCGCTTTGGCCGAGTGGTTAAGGCGTGTGCCTGCTAAGTACATGGGGTTTCCCCGCGAGAGTTCGAATCTCTCAGGCGACGGATCGTTTTTTATTTCTATTATTTTTTTGCTTTAGAAAAATCGCTTGCCATTATTAAAAAAATCTCAACTCTCATCTTCCCAATAATTAACAATTATGTTGGACAAAATTTAAAAATTAAGGTGAATAAATAATTAAAAATAATATTTTAAAGTATAAGTTATTTTTTTTATTTGAATTAAAATAAAATAGAATTGAATAAATCTCAATTTATTACTAGAGAATGTTAAATTTATTAACGAGTTATGCTTTATTTAGCTCGAATATGAGTCATATAATATTAATTTAAATTATAATTAAAGTTTACACACAACAACAAGCCTTAATCCTACTAGGTGGGGTCAGCTACATGAATCCTTATTCTCCATTGTATCTTATTATGTGTCAAATTCTCATTGAAATCAAGTATATTAAGATCATTACTTTAATTATTAAATTATAATTAAAGTTTGCTTAATTAAAAATTAAATTATATTATTTTTAGACAATCTTAAGCTAATATTGAATCTACACCATAATGGGTTTAATATCAAGCATTTTGAACAATTCTTAGACAAAAACATTGATGTTATTTTAAAATAGAATTATATTGATGTAAAAGTTATCTTGGAATATAAAGTTAAATCAAAAAATTATATAGATGCAAGTTATCTTAGATTAATGGATGAGGGCTTAGAATTTCAATCAAAATATCTTATATTCAAAATATATGTTACATATATGAATTTATAATTAAACAATCATATTAACTTGTTAGATGGTGCATATGCCTTTATCTTTGATATTAAGCTTATCATAGATTTTTTCTATATATATTTTCAGGTAATATTTTTAAATAGTATTAATCTAATTTAAATTGGCTATCCATTAAGATTATCAAATTTGACATAAATGTAGTTTCTCAAAATTCATCAAGAATTGAATGTTTGAAATGACATTTGTAGATAGATATGTCAAGACATTAGCCTGTAGATGATTATCGTGAACTAGTTATATGATTTACATCTATAAAAACATTAAGGGTCATATATATATTGTTGCGTCTTTAGAAAATCGTCAGGTAGAGTGAAAGTTCTGCTTGGCCTTGTTGAAATCAATACAAGTATTTAAAAGTGAAAGAAAACTCAGAATTTTTCACGTGAAAAACCGAAAAGAGGGAAAAAATCATGGGGCTCGATCTTCCACTATATATTTGTTTTGGTACAAGTTTTTCCGATGCGGGATTACATAATGTATATGAGAAAGAACAACGGTATGTAGCGGGTCGGGTTATAGATTCGATGGTAGTAGATGATGGTGAACAACGGGGAACAACGACTGACGATGAAGATTGTCATGATGGAGATCGACAGAGATTGACGATGGCGAGGATCAGCGGCGGCGGCGGCCGGCGGTGGTGGTTGATGATCGTCGAGTGTGGCACGATTGTGTTTGGAGGATCTTCCAGCTTTAGAGCTCTCTCCTCCCTCTTCTTTGGCTTCCTCTCATATGAAGAATGAGGGGTTATTTATAGATTGGAGAAGTGACGTCTCTGTAAATACATGCAAAATCCGAACCACTCCTCTCCATCGAACGGCTCATGATGATTCCCTTGATCATGTGATATATTTTGTCTATTTGAATGCTCAAATGAAGTTAGAATTATGAAATCTTGGGCTCGTTAGATCCGGCTCGTCGAGATGCTCGATTTGACTATAAACACTCCATGTTTAAGAGTTATTTAGAGATTTAACTGACATTCCAAAGTTTTCAAAGATATTTTAAGTGCTTGATCTCGACCAGTTTCAACTTCAGATCAGCTTACTTTTAGCATCAAGATTCGTGCTTATTATTTTAAGTGTCATATTAGTTATTTTTGGATGACATTATCTCAATCATCCAAAATATATATATCAAATACTTGAAAATAGTAAATTCTTTAATGAAATTTGAGGTCCATTAACGTATTTGAGAGAACAAATCTTCATGGAAGCCGATTATATTCTGAGTAAATGAGGGGCCGGTGTGTAGGTATGCGTGGGTGCGAGATTTCAAGGTTACTGGACTCATCCGTCGAATGGCCTTCAGCGGCATGGCGCCATGAATATGCTGTCCAGCGCCATAGTGGCGACGCTGCGAGCGGCATGGCGGCGTCGTGGGGCGAACTGCGGGTCCGCAGGCAGACGTCTTGGCCGATTGGTGGTAGCGACGGCGATTAGCCGCGTGGCGCATGGCCAGCGGCGAAGTTGGCGGCGGTTAACTCGCCCGCGTTCAGTGGTTGGCGTGCGGGCGAGCGGCCTTCGCCGCAGACAAATGATAGTTTTTGACGGTTTCATGCGATTTTTGGCGATTTTGGGCGGTTTTTGACGATTTTTTACCCTTTTGCCCCTATAAGGGGTTTATAAAAATCCCTCTAAAGCCAAGGGAGAAGACACCTCTTCTTCTTGAGAGAAGGTCGTTCGGAGGCGATCAAGACCCGTAGTTTATACGGCAAGACTCCAATTTTCCCTCGAAAGATGTGTTAACTAACCTCGTCGACCGGGTTGAGGCGATCAGACCCATAATGCAACTCCTTGAAGAGGTGTTAAGCGGCCTCGTCAGTCGGCCAGGCGATCGAGACCCGTAGTTCATACAACAAGGCTCCAGTTTTCCCTCGAAAGAAGTGTTAACTAACCTCGTGACGGGGGTTGAGGCGATCAAGACCGTAGTTCATCAAGGCTCCGCTTTCTCTTGAAAGAGGTTGACCTCGTCGGACCGTCGGGTTGAAGCGATCAAGACCCGTAGTTCATCGATAAGACTCGATTTCTCCGAAAGAGGTGTCAACTACCTCGTCGGAAGCCGGGTTTGGAAGCGTCAAAGGAGATGCCGAGACGATGCCGGAGAGCGAGGTTGCGCGATGCTCGACGATGGTGGCAGCGATAGTGGTGGCGGTGACCGAGGTGGTCAGCGAGATAACCGCAACGATGGTGGTAGCGGAGATGCCGCGTGTCGGCGATGGCCGGCAGCAGTATCGGTGATGGCCATGATGGTTAGCGGCAAACGAGTGTCAGCGGCAGCAATTGCAACAGTAGTCCGGTGGCGGCGAATGCCGTGATGGCGAGATAATGACTGTGTGAAAATTAGCGATGGTAAGCGGTGACCCTGATAGTGGTTAGCCGAGGTGGTCAACAGCGGCAATGCAGTGATAATGTCAAGATGCGGCCAGCTCATTAGTTAGCGAGATAATGGCGATAATGGTGGTAATCGAAGATTACCAGCGATAATTGGCAGCGATGGCCGGCAGCAGTAAATCGGCAGCGGTAATGCACCGGAGGTTGGGTGTCAGCCAATGCAGCGGCAGTAGTCAAATGGCGAGCGTCGATATGAGGATGACCAAACGGCGATAGTGGTGACCATAATTTCAGCGATAATTTAGCGATGCCGGCAACCAGTGGCCATTACCGAGGTTGGGCCGCAGAGGTCAGCGGCGTCAAGCGCGGCAATTAACCGGTGTCGATAGTCGGCGATGACCGGCGATGATGGTTACGCGAGATCTTTGACTTATCCAGGTTGTTTATCGAGTGTGACAATAGCGTTAACTATGTGGAAGAGGATGCATTGAAACCGCTGAGAATTTTTGACCTATCCGAGGTTGTTTGTCATAATGTTTGCTCAATGATGTTAACCTGATGACGTTAACATGTGTGGAAGAGGTTGAATTGAATCCGCTGATGATTTTGACCCATCCGAGGTTGTTTGTCAAAGTCATTGCTCGATGACGTTAACCTATGTGGAAGAGGTTGAATTGAATCCGCTGAGGATTTTTGACCTATCCGAGGTTGTTTGTCAGGGTGTTACCCAATGACGTTAACATGTATGGATGAGGTCGAATTGAATCCGCTGAGGATTTTTGACCTATCCGATGTTATTTGTCGAGGTGATGACGTTAACATGTGGAAGAGGCCGTGGGAAGTCCACCAATGACCTTTTGACCTATCCTAGGTTGTTTGTCAGAGTCTTTGCTCGATGACGTTAACCTGTATGGAAGAAGTTGAATTGAATCTGCTGAGAATTTTGACCCATCCGAGGTTGTTTGTCAGAGTGTTACTCGATGACGTTAACTTGTGTGGAAGAGGATGCATTGAATCCACTGAGGATTTTTGACTTATCCGAGGTTGTTTGTCAGAGTGTTTGCTCGATGATGTTAACCTGTGTAGAGGGGGCCGTGGGAAGTCCACCAAGGACCTTTTGACCTATCTTAGGTTGTTTGTCAGAGTCTTTGCTCGATAACGTTAACCTGTATGGAAGAGGTTGAATTGAATTCGCTAAGGATTTTTGATCTATCTAAGGTTGTTTGTCAGAGTGTTTGCTCAATGATGTTAACCTGTGTGGAGGAGGCCGTGAGAAGTCCACCAAAGACCTTTTGACCTATCTTAGATTGTTTGTCAGAGTCTTTGCTCGATGACGTTAACCTGTATGGAAGAGGTTGAATTGAATTCACTGGGGATTTTTGACCTATCTGAGGTTGTTTGTCAGGGTGTTACCTGATGACATGAACCTGTATGGAAGAGGTCGTGGGAAGTCTACCAAGGACCTTTTGACCTATCCTAGGTTATTTGTCAGAGTCTTTGCTCGATGACGTTAACCTGTATGGAAGAGGTCGAATCGAAACATCCATTTATGGTTGTAGCTAAAGTTGCTTCTTAACATTGGTCTTATTTTTCCATGAGTATGATTGGGAAATCATAATTTGCAAAGCTATATCTCTTGTCAATGTTGAAATATCCTCCAAATTTGAATTATTTCTTGGGATGGTAATCGATTAGATGCTTAACATGAGCGATCTTCTGAGATTAAGAGTTTCCCCACAGTTTTTGACAAAATCTGAAGGAACGAAGTTTGATGAATCTTCATTCTTCGTTTGCACTTCTTAAGAGCTTGAAATGCTCCACCTCGATGGTGGCTTTGATCTTGTTGGAAAACTTGGTCGTCATACAAGATGAAATAATGGGAATCAGTTTCCCATAGACGGCACCAAACTGTTACATGCTAGAAAACCAGTTGCGGTAGAGTAAAAGTTTACATACTTGTTGTTGTGAAATCCACCACATGGTATTTAAAGAGTGAACAAGAAAACTCTAGAATTTTACGTGAAAAACCTCGAAAAGAGGGAAAAAACCACGAGGCCTAGCCCAGTAAAAATCATCCACTATGTATCTGTTTCAGAGTACAAAATCTTCTTGATAACGGGATTACAGAATTGTATATGAGAAAGGAACAACATCTATGTAGCGATGGTCAGGTTGTAACATTTACTAATGGTAGTAAATGATGGTGAATATACTTGAGGAACAACGGCGATGAAGGTGTCATGATGGAGGCCCGGCGAAGATTGGCGGAGGGATCAGCTGGCGGCCGACGGCGATGGTTGACGACCGTCGAGTGTGGCACGATTGTGCTTGGAGGATCTTCCAGCTTTAGAGCTCTCTCCTCCCTCTTCTTTGGCCTCCTCTCATATGAGAAATGAGGGGCTATTTATAGATTGGAGGAGTGACGTCTCTATAAATACATACAAAATTCGAACCACTCCTCCCCATCAAACGGCTCATGATGATTCCCTTGATCATGTGATATATTTTGTGTATTTGAATGCTCAAATGAAGTTAGAATTATGAGATCTTGGGCTCGTTAGTTCCGGCTCATCGAGACGCTCGATTTGACTATAAACACTCCATGTTTGAGAGTTATTTAAAAATTTAACTGACATTCCAGAGTTTCCAAGGATATTTTAAGTGCTTGATCTCGACCAGTTTCAACTTTGGATCAGCTTGCTTTTAGCATCAAGATTCGTGCTTCGACTAGTAGTATTTTAAGTGTCATATATATATATATATATATATATATATATATATATATATAAAGAGAGAGAGAGAGAGAGAGAGAGAGAGAGTTTTGGATACCTTTTCCATTTTTTCGCATAGCAGGCACCAACAAGCATTTCACTTGAGTTTTAATTGAAGTTGCTCTAAAAGGACAAGAAAAGAAAACAACAGGACAACCAAGCCAACTAAGAAAGAAGTATGTATTAAGAAAAAGGATTTCCTGATGATCTAAAACCCCAATCCCTTTGGGGGCCAAATACCTGTGATATCTAACATAGGTGGATCAGGTTACTAATGCTATTAGCAAGTTCTCAATATCATGATTGGGTGGATCAGGCCAAATCATAAGTGAAAGAAAATGATCGGGTCGACTAGGTCTCATATTGTGGAATGGACTCTGTAAGTGCAAGAGATAGAATAATGGTTCCAAACATCAAGAACATTATTTTTCTCTTATCTTTCTTATATGGGTCAAAGGAATTTAGCGGAAAGATAGACAGCTTGATTGAGTGGCTCCCGCGTTAGCATGTCGACTTTTCCTTTTTTGATGTGAAATTGAAAATTTCTCTATGCTACGTGGATTCTTTTGACCTCAAAGTCAAAGAAGTCATTTCCCATGTACTCATACAAAACTTATTTTCCTCTTCTAAGTGGCCGAAAAGTCTGTTGGTGAATGAATCTCCACAGCCGAGTCAAGGCGCAAAGCATTTTACATCAAAAAGTGAGTTTTTACTATTCAAAATTGCAGTGGAGTAAATTTTTGTTACTGGAACGAGTTTAGGCAAGAGAAAGGTTCCAGTCAATGCCCTAGTGGTGACAGGCGATGAACCAATAACGAAATCCAATTCATCTTCTAAGCATCTCTCAACCGAAAAAAAAGGCAATAATTTGATTCTGAAAGAATAGAATGGAACAAACCAAGTATAAGGCTTTGCAAGGACTAGTTTGGAGTACTCAGTGGTGAGGAAAGCAATACTTTGCTTTTGACCGGAAGCGCAAGTGGAAGAGACAAGAATCTTATATCATAGAGTATAGATCCCCTTTACTACTACTCTCAATCAATCTATCGATTTGAAGAAGAGTAGAAATAGAAAGAAAATGAAGAATAAAAAGAAAGAAGGATTCCATTCTCTTTCAGTGTTTAGGCCGGTTTCAAGTGAGAAAGACAAGATTCCATTTTTCCTGAACTAAAGAAGCAGCTTTCCATTCAACCGCTAGAGGAGGAAAAGGGACAAAGTTATACTCAAAGCTGGAGGTGTTCGACTACAGTGGGTAAAACTACAAAATGATTGAGCCAGATATGTTTCACTAAGTCAGGATAGAATTCAACCAAATGTGATTTGGTTGAACAAAAAAAGGTTTCCCAAAAAGGAGTGTGCTAAGGAATAACAATGTCAAATGAGTACGACCAAATTTTGATAGACCTAATCAATGTGTATGACTAGATCAGGAACAATATCTTTGGAAAGCTCCTTCTGAGATTGAAAATTCCCCTAGAAAGCTGCTAGTACCATGTGAACTCATATTGGCCAAAGTGGAAGAGAAGGAAATGATAAGTAGATTCAGCATGGTGCTCACTGAACCTACAGAATTCTTATATATTTATATATTTAAAATAAAATATTGTATTTATAAATATCAAAATTTAAGTATTAGATGTCTAAATTCATAAGAATTATATGTTATGGGTGTAAATTTGGTAATAATTAGATATTATATATATATATATATATATATATATATATATATATATATATATATATATATATATATATATATATATATATATATATATATATATATATAGAAAAATAACTACTAAATATCCTTATATAATAAATACAACATATATTAGAAAAATAAAAAGCCATTATACACAACTAGTATTAAAAGTAGAAGAATTACATGAACCTATTGAAATAGAAGAAGAAGTTCATGATACGTTTAATAGGGATTAAAACATACCAAACCCCTTTAGGAAAATGTATCAGCTCAATCCTGCAAACAAAATAAAAATTACATTAGGATATATTTTCAAAATAAAAATAAACTTAGCACTTAGAAATAATTATCCTCCCAAAAGCAGCAAAGATTATAATAATCATCCGCATCTTGGTAGGCTAGATGTGAGTGCCATCTTGGACGATAAATTCCATTCTGGAGATTAGCAATTTGATATAATCGATGATGGAGAAGACTGCTCTCAGCATTTTCTGTAATGGGAAGATGGTCATCAGCTTTCTGTTCTGCTTTAAAAGATCTAGGGGTTATGATAATTTCTATGATATGTTTGGCTGTGTCCATCAAATCTTCAAAGTATGGTTCTACGGATTTAATAAGTAGGGTGATGGAAAACATATCATTGTCTTCAAATAAGTTCCATAAAATCTTTTGCAATCCTGGATGCTGAAGAGATGAAATTTGTTCTTCAAGATAAGAGTCTCGACTGATAATTAATTTTGATATGAGACCATAGTCTAACAGGTTTTTAATAGACCATTGATAAAAGGATGTAGTATATGCTAGATGAATGGAAAGGGTGACAATTTGAAAATGATTTGAGCAGAAATGACAAGTACAAGGATTATGAAGATCCAGAGTTTGATATGAGAATGCTAATCCTTGTATAGGTTCATCTAGTTCATATGCCAATCTAATTTTTTCTTGGCATTCGATCATATCTTTCTGCTTTGTCTTCTTTAATGTCTGGAAAAGCTTATTCTTTATCTCAATGGGGATATTTGGTAGATATAGATATTGGAATTGTTGTTCAAGATTTTCTTTTGTAATCTCTAGAATTATTTGTGCCAATTCATCCTTTTCAGCTACTAACTCCATATTTTTTCTTTTTTCTTCTTCCAAATCCTTTTGGTTGTTTGGATTTGTTTGGGGGGAAACAGAGATTTGGCTATTGGTATGATCTAGGTTTTGTAATTGATCATTGATTTCTGAGAAATATAGATTTAAGCAATTCAAAGCATTGATCATAGAACCGGTGTCAGAGCGATTACACCAGAGATTATCAAGTAAGGCTTTTTGGGCATGGCTTAATGGTTTGAAAGTTTTTGGTTGAAATTGGAGGTTGGTGCCAGCTCGATTTGGTAATGAGAGGTGGCCAAAATGGACTAAGTTTGGGGCTGATAGATCATAGTATGATGAGGAATCCTGAGCTTTAGAGGAGTTTTTTAGAGTGGATTTTGACGAGGATGGCTTTTGCGAATTCATGATATATATATATATATATATATATTAGTTAAATTAGTTGCCAAATTAGTAGTCTTTCCCTTTCAAGTTTGTGACACAATTTTAGTAAAAAAATATTCTATTAATTAAATGCTATAGAATGCTCCAAGACAGAAAGTCAGCTCTCTCTCCAATCTATTCTAGGGGTGTGCATTTGGTCGGATTGGACAGATCGATTTTTTAATTTGATAATCCATTCGGTTTGAAACTCAGAATCCGAAAATCCGATCTGTATAAGATTTAATATAATCCGAACCAATCCAATCCAAAAAAATTTTGGATTTTCAGTTCGGTTTTTAAAAAACCGAAAATAATAAAAAAAACCTATTATTTAATTAAAAATGCAGATTTCACGGTTTTTTTTTATTTCCACAGTTCCACACTTCCACTACAGGCAGATTTCAGAATTCTTTTATGATTTATATTTTTTGAAATAGATATACTCATATTTTTTGAAACATGTTTAAATTTCTAAATTCTGATTTGAAAAAATAAATATTAAATATATTACTTAAAGGGCACTAATTAACATAACACATTAACACCTATAATGTGATAAAATACATTTCTTCAAACATCTTTTTCTTTCACACCATTTTTAATAACATAACACATTTGCCAATTGCCATTAATCCAATAAAATTTATATGCTAACAAAAAGAAAATTTTCAATTGCAATATTGCAAACATTCATAAACATTCCATATTTAAAAAGAATTATAATTACATATCGCAATAAGCATTCATAAATATTCATAAACATTTTTAGTTTCTCTAATTCTCTTCCACATTTTAAAAGGAAGCATGATCCGCATTCGGTGAAAGAGTTCCATTATAATCCAGAAAAGTGTCATTTTCAACCTTTGCATATTTCTTTATCAGCTAAAATGTTAATCTACAAAACATAGATATAAGTGGTTATTGAACTTCGATAAGCAATAACATTAAAAGATCTAAAAGAGGTGGAAAGCAACAAACATAACAAATACATAAATATAAGAACTTTTTTTAAGAAAAAAATCTAACCTGAAGTTTACCTGTGAGGCTGTGCTCCAGCTCAATGCTCATAGTTTCTGATTAATGGCTTGAAATACTAAACTGTTTATGCTTGCACTTAACTCTACAAATATTTTTTGTGGCAATTGGATCAGGGGTGTCATCTTTTATTATGATTAGAAATAGGAGATTAAACAAAAAAAAGACTAAAAAATGAAAGTAAGATTCAAAAGAAAAGAATGGCTTAGGCTCAGTTAAAAAATTACTAAGAGCAACAGAATATGTGAGCATCCAAACTCCATATTGGAGGGTTACAATCACATATAATGCTACCAGTAGTAGTAAATGAAATATAACATCAAAGCCATCATCTGTAGAAAGCGTAAACATCCCTTGCTGCATTCAGAAGTCCGAAATACATCCAAGTAATTAAAATTTAGAAATGTTACCTCACACATAAAAAAAATAAGCAATACCAACATAACAGAAAGTCAGAAACTACATAACCTGCCTCTGTAATAGTAAAATACTCCTAGTAAACAACTCACGAGCATAATAAAATAATTCATTACTCCATTTAGATTTCAACCGATAAGCAATACCAGAACCACTCTGACTGGATTAGGATAATGAACAACTCCAAGTCTCCAAACCATGAATAGAATAGGGGTAACAACACAACCCAGCAGGCAACAACAGCAGCTCAAAGGTATAACAACAACAACAGCCCAAAGGCATAACATCAACAGCAGCCCAAACTCCAAAAGCATAACAATATGAAGGCATAACAACATGACCCAAAGGCATAACATCAACAGCAGCCCAAAGGCAAAACCTCCACCCAAATAGGCTAATAGCAAAATAGTATAATATAAGTAGCAATAGAGAGAGGAAAGCCATAAGGATAACAAAATAATCCATTACTCCATTCAGATTTCAACTGATAAGCAATACCACAGAACACAAACTATAAAACCGGCCTCCAGATTCCGGAATAGTGAACACTGAATAACTCCAAATCTCCAAATCATGAATAGAACAGGGGTAACAACACAACCAATAGCAACAAAGGCTAAAATGCATAACAACAGCAAAGGCATCAACAATGACCCAAAGGCAAAACCTCCACCCAAATAGGCTAATAGCAAAATAGTAGAATATAAGCAACAACAGAGAGAGGAAAGCCATAGGGATAACAAAATAATCCATTACTCCATTCAGATTTCAACCGATAAGCAATATCACAGAACACAAACTATAGAACCGGCCTCCAGATTCCGGAATAGTGAACACTGAACAACTCCAAGTCTCCAAATCATGAATAGAACAGGGGTAACAACACAACCCAACAGGCAACAACAGCAGCCCAAAGGTTGAAAGGCATAACAACAATAGCAGCCCAAAGGCATAACATCAACAGTAGCCCAAAGACATAACAACAACAGCAGCCCAAAGACATAACAACAACAGCAACCCAAAGGCATAACATCAACAGCAGCCCAAAGGCAATATCTCCACCCAAATAGGCTAATAGCAAAATAGTAGAATATAAGCAGCAACAGAGAGAGGAAAGCCATAGGGAGACAAAGAGGGCATCCAGAAATAACCATCAAAGCTACCACCAATGCAGCAGGAAAAACACCACATCCAGCACCACCAACCAAGAAGCAAATATCAGGAAACATAACAGCAAAATAAATAAGACTATAAGAGGGATTCAATACCAATAGCCAGTGTAAGAAGGGGTATTTTTCAATCAACAAAAAGAAAACACCAACCCAAACTAGGAAAACAACCAAACAGAATAACAGATTTGAAAAAACCAAAGCTAAGCAAATCCTAAAGAGGCCAATAGCTGCCACCCGACAACCAACAACAGCAGGCAGCAGTAGAAGACTAGAAGTTCGAATTCAGTAAAGGGAGCAGTTAAGCAAAAAACAATGCAATCTATATTGATGAACAATGTTTCACCATATATCAACTAGCAAAATCGATTTGTGATGCCTTTGGGCTGCTGTTGTAAAAGCCAAAAGAAAGGATTGCATATTGTGAAGGTGTAAACGCCACCTACTGCTAAGGATGAAACACCACTTCCACTTGTAGCTAATAAGTCATACACAAGAGCTCATGAAACATGACAAAGAATATACTGGAATAGTAAATAACTCCAACTCTCCAAGTCTCCAAAGCAGAAAACACTAAAAGCATAAAAAGAATCCATGAGAATCGAGACAAAACCTGTTGCATTGCGGAATGCTATTGCTGATAGAACAGGGCCACAGGCCACCGGAATCCGTGAACTTAAAGAAGAAGGGAGAAGTAGCGCCCTTACGCAATTGAGTGAGACGACGAGAGACGAGAGGTGAGAAGGGAGAAGCCGAGAAGAGAACAGAAGAATCATGAACAGAACGAAAACGTTGACAACTACAACGAAGAGTCGAAGTGTCGAATAGAAGTCGAAGAGAACTAGAGAAGTAGAGAATCAGCCCGCGGCCGTGGGGACGGATTGCCATTGTGGCTTTGCCCTTTAACCTAACCTATTTTTCTTTTGGGTTTACCTACTAGATTTGTAATATCCATTATCATCTGATATTCCGATTTCTATTTTTTGCACGGCACGTTGGCACGGGTTAAATTTCAGATTTTCGGTTTTTTTAGATTATCAATTTTTAAATCCGATCCATAATCCAAAAATCAAATTTAGCTTAAATTAAAATCAAAATCCAAAATAAAATTAAAAAATCGATCCAAATTTAAAATTTTGTTCGGTTTTAATTGGATTTTCGGTTAAAACCGAATTATGCACAACCCTAAGATTCTATTCATGTATGGATAAGTATCGATAATTCAGAGATAATATTAATTTAATTATATATAAAATTGTATTATACATTGAAAATGATCACACATTAAACTAAAGATTATACACCTAATTATTATTTATAAAAACAAATTGAATTTAAATCACTCAATTTTAAAATTAATTAATTTAATTTTAACAAGTATTGATTTTATTTCGTACTAGTTTCATCATCCTAACTTTTTATTTAAAAAATTATATTTAAATATCTTAAAAAGTATTGATTATTTAATTTTGAATCAAATAATATATATATATATATATATATATATATATATATATATATATATATATATATATATATATTGATAAAATTTTTAAAATCAGGATGTCACTTTTATTGAGTTTAATGAAAAAAAAAATTTTCTCAATTTCTTGTGAGGACCACATGGCTTAATTTTAGCCAAAATCATCTCTATTTTTATTAAAAGTAATTATTTTAAATTATTATAATTTTATTTTAAGATATTTACATTTATATTATATAATTATGATATTTTTATATATTTAATATCAAATTTTGGTATTTATTTATATAAAAATTTAATATCATAATTATGAAAAAGATACATTTTATTTTTAAAATTTATATTAATAATATTTTTATATAATATTAAAATTTTAAATGATATATAATTATAAGTTATATATATATATATATATATATATATATATATATATATATATATATATATATATATATATATATATATATATATATATATATATATATATATATATATAATAGAATTATGTGATATCTATCTAATTTTTTCTTGTTTTTAATTAAATAAAAGTTTTAGAAAATAATATATATTTTTTAGATAAGAACAATCCCTTTCGCTTGCCACGTGCCATCGAAGCTGCCCTACCCTTCTTCTTCATATAGCCAGTCTCTATCCACAATGGCGTAATTGCTCTTCTACCTCTTGATGCAGGCATTCGCTTCTATCCGAAGCTTTTCTTTTTTGTACGCGAAAAGGAAGAGTAATCAAGTATTCAAAATTTAATCTTTGGAATATTCTCCACTAATTCCTCTCTTTATAGCACTCAATTTGGGGGACTTCGACATTTCCGGGAAGTTTTTTGATCCTTAAGGAATAGATCGATGGCCGGTTTGGTCGGGATGTTTTCTCGCTCTTCGTCTTCATCGTCGTGTATGATGGCGCTGAGGAGGAAAGGTGTGAAGTTAGGGAAGATAAATAGTCGGAGATTTGTGTGCCGTGCAGCTGCGGCTGGAATCGGTAACTTGACGGATCAGTACAGAACGCTGCGGATCCAGCCGGGAGCTTCTGAGATGGAAGTCAAGAAGGCTTTTCGCCAGCTCGCTCTTCAGGTTTGTGTTTATTTTACTTATTGGGCCTTGTGAATTCAGGGAAATCTAGGGTTATTAGGGTTTGAGGCTCTGTTTTCTGGCATTAATCATAGATTATTTATTGTTATAGGGAGTAATGTTCTACTGATTAGTGGGATTCAGATGACGATTTTTGGAGATTGGTTTGAATTAGGGTTTTTTGTGTTGAAATTTTTTTTGGAATAAGATTCTTAACTCGAATTTTTATGGGGTTTGCAGTATCATCCAGATGTCTGCAAAGGAAGTAACTGTGGTGTTCAGTTTCATCTCATCAATGAAGCTTATGATGTAAGTATTCCACCTTAATGTTTTCTTACAATATCTGAATGTCTTAAAGATTGAAGCTTATTATGCCATAAATGAAGATTGAATTAAGATCTCAAACAAAATATTGGAGGTATATAATCACACTATTCTGATAAATCTTGATTCAGCCTTGTTATTGATAAATTCAATAATTCCTATAGAGTTTAATCCTCTCACCAATTTTAAATTTTGAAATAAAAAGCCAAATATTTTAGCAAGATTGAACAACAATTGTTGTGCCAAATAGTTTCAAGTTTCAATCCTATTATGATTTAATAGAGGGGATTTGTTTGGGTCAGTTTTCTTCAGCTTTGTTTTTCAAATTGCTATCACAACTCTGTTTGATTATAGCTTATTTGGTTGCATTTCAAAAGTTTCATGTGGTGAGTTTTTTTTAAATTGCTTGATTTTGTAGAGTGCATTAGCTATAAGAAAGCTTATGTTTGATTTTTGTCTAGGAAAAAAATCTAAACTATCCATTTGAATTTAAAAAAAAAATCTTTTTTTCCACAATAATTCTATTATAGTTTTTACATATAGTTGCAATATTGGCACTAGGGGTGTAAACGAGCCGAGCTTGAGCGAACAGAACTCTTGTTCGTGTTAACTCATTTAATTGTTTTGTTAGTGTTCATTCGTTATATATCGAGCTTGAAATAATACGTTAGGTGTTTGGCTCGTTTAGCGAAGCAGTGGCCAGCAGAAACGGTGCATGAGCAATGAGCTTTTGTGAGGGAGGATTGAATCAGGCGATCTTTTACGTAAAATTTTAGCAAGTAGAATTAAATGCTTGTTTGTGATATGTAAATCTATATATAATAATAATAATAATAATAATAAAGTAATAAAATAATAGTAATAAAATAATAATAATAATAATAATAATAGTAATAAATATAAATAATAGTAATACAATAATAATAGTAATAAATAATAATAAATAATAATAATATAATATAATATAATATAATATAATATAATTTTTTATTTCGAGCTAAATGGAGTAACACGATCGAACAATGACGATCATGTTCTACCGCTTATATATCGACTGAACGCACGTGTGTTTGTGTTTAACGACAACGAGTAACACAGCCACATAAACGAAAGCGAGCAAACAACTTTTTTTTGATAGCCCTAATTGGCACAAACTCATTCAAAACTAGGCTGTTGATTTAGGTCAGTGGATTGGGTTCGAGTCTTACTCGAATTTGACCAGACATGAATAGGTTTTGACCCGTTTATTAAACAAGCCAAAAATCTCAATTGAACTCAACCGCCTTCAACTCAATTAACTCGAACATGACCCGAATGATCTATTTATAAATGTAATTTAGGTCAAAATCATGTCAAATTTGGGTTCATGGGTCAAAATTTAAAGCCATTTAGATCGAAACGAAGTCAAATTCGAGTGACGCCAAAATGAGTCAATTTCGTGGAGAGTCAATCAACCAACTGATACAAAATATTAAATTGGTCAATTATAGACCAAAACCTGACCCGAAAATTAATCGGGTCAACCCGAATCTAGATTTTTCGGGTCGGCTTATCGCATCGGGTCAAGTTTTGACACCGCTAATTCAAAATATGAATATGCAAGATTTGCCGATACCTATTTTTATGCAAAATATATAGGGTGTTATGTGATGATTTAAGGTGAATTTAAATCAAAAAAATTTTAGTTTCTATTGAATTTGTTGGAGAAGAACTTCAATTTAAATTCTATTGTTTGATTAGTTCCTTCCATCTATCATATTATCATAAGTAGCACTTTTCATATGCCACATAATTTCTATAAATTTATATATCTAACACTTAAAGTTTGATATTTATATTTCTAAGTAATAATACATGAAAAAAGTTGTATTCACTCTTAAAGAAGTAATAATACTGCTATTTTGGTTGTGATGTTAAAATTTTAAGTGATATACATCTAAAATATTAAAATTTAGATGTTAGTTTTTTTTTTTTTTCATAATTTTATTTTAGAAATGTTTGCCATGTTGGGAGATTAAACGTATAAACTAGTTCGAGAGATTCGTAGCAAAACATTGAACAGACGTAACCAAAGCACAAAATTACAAACTAGAATTAGATTCCACGTTTATTCTTCCAACATGCCAGACTTGGTTGCTTCTTTTTTTTTGCTTAAAGAAATCTATTAAGCTAGAAAGGATTTTTCCTCTTAGATATACTAAAGTGTGATGATTCTCCAACTTTTTTAAAGAGAAAAATCTATGATATCTACAACAATTTTGAAATGAAACTTTGAATGAACAACTACAGCAATCACAAATGGCTCTTATATTTCTACCAAATTACTTATAATTTTGTCAATAATGTAACTCCTTCTTCATAATTTTCTGTATTCTTTTATTATCTGATTAAGAACATTGGCAACGTTCATGGCGGCAGATTGTAATGAGCAGCTTGAGGGATTCAGAAAAGGGAATGGAGCAGGAGAAATGGAGGTTTCAGCGCTGGTCTGAGGAAGAAGGCGATGAGCCACTGAGAGGAATGTGTGATACAGACTGGGAGCTGTGGGAGGAATGGATGGGCTGGGAAGGAGCTGGTATAAGAGATTACTCTTCTCACATCAATCCTTATATCTGATCCTTACATTCTTTCTTTCTTTCTTTCCTGTGAAAATGAATTAGGTAAGAGTTTGCTTTATTGATTTTAAAATCATTGAATTTATTTTAAGAGGAGTGATATGTATATTTTGATTAATTATTTGTATATTTTACTCATCTTAAGATAAAATTGAAAGATTTATAGATAAAATAAAGATTTATATACATATCACATAATCATTTATTATATATAATCTAGCACAACTACATACATCAATATACTTATGTAAATTTTAATTTACAAAAATATGAATCAATTATGAAAGATATCTTAAGAGTTATATGAGTTTGTTATAATTATTAAAATATCACAAAACATTTAAAAATAATAATGATATTATTTTTGATGTAATTTTGAAGGTTTTAGTATTATTTATGCAAATATGAAAGTTTAGATGGTTGATATGTAAAATATATAAGGTGTGCTGTGTATGTAAATTCCTATTTCTCTGTGTATTTTGGCTGTAATTTTATTATTGGATTGAGTTTGGAGTTGAAGTGAATGAAAATGAAAATAGGAATCACACTATCATAATTTTAATATATAATATATTAATTTAATTTTTCTATAATTTGCATATTTTTATGTATCATTATTATTCTTAATTTTTAAAATAATATTAAATATATTATTAACTCATAAAATTTTTTGATCTCTTAAATATTTTCATACTTCTATTAAAATATAATTAGGGTTCAATACTTTTTTATAAATTATTTTTTAACATCTTAATTTTAGTTTTATTTTTGTGTTGATAAAAATAATAATATTTATTTTTAGTAAGGATATTAAGGTCTTAAATTAATTATATTTTTATCAATTTTATTTAAAAATTTATCAAAATATTTCAGTCATTTGCATTGAATATTCTCTTTAAAAAAATATTTTTTGGTCTCCATTTTTTATTCATTTTATTTAAATTAATTTTTTTTATTATTTCTTTATTTAGTTATTTTATGTATAGATTTTAATCTTTATTAGCATTCAATTTATTATATTTTGTGAAGAAGTCTCAAACGAAAGGAGAAGCTAATAATGATGTTGCTCTATGCTTTGAAGGGCAAATTCTGAGATAACCTATTAGAGATAATGTCTCCATGACAATATATTATTTTATCAAAAATAAAGTTTTAGTCATAAAATTTACTATGAGATATTAAAAGGCAAAATTTTCTAATTTTAGTGGCATTCATGTAAATTTCTCAAATAAAAAAGAAGAGGGAGTTACATAAATATCATAATTTTTTTATGAATTTTTATATTTAATATCTAATTTTTTATATTTCTTATACAATATCTAGTGCTTAAATGCATAAAAATATATGTATAAATTGATTTATTTTATTTAAATAAAAAAATATATATATTGATTTAACTTTTTAAGCTTTTTAAATGTAAAATGTTATGTATTATTTAACTATTAGTATTTTTATATATATTAATTAAGTAATATAACAATGGAGATTTATACACATAGCACTCAAAATTATCTATATTATATATTTAACACTGAATTTTAAATATTATTACAAAAATAACACCTTGTTAACTAAGCTTAACTTATCGTTGAGAGATCGGAGATATGACTCCATCCTCGCAGAATAAGGGCAAAGGGTAAGAAATCCAAATCTAAAAAGGATTTCACAAAGGAATAGTAATTACTCATTTACGAAGATGACAAATACCATACAGAACAAATGCGGGCAGCTATGATAACAGAGAAGAAAGAATATAAGTCTACTAATTCAGAGTAGAAAATAACTACAAAGATTACATATTACAAATACACACGTTCAGAATAGCATTATAATAACAACAGAGACCAGCTAGGATGATAAACATCTATAACAGCAACAATAATCCCAAATTAACATCACAAGGACAGAATCAACATGTAGAGCAATTCTAAAAGCTATCCATGTAAACTTATATAACTCAAACTCAAGAAATAATAACAATGCCATGACAACGTAATGAATGGAAGAAGCAGCAGAAAAGATCAAGAAATCAAGAAGCTAAGAAGATCGTGGACGGTTAAAACTAATAGCTTTAACTAACTAATATTCCAGAGAGACAGGAGTAAGAAAATAGTAAATAAACTGCCCCTAATGTAAATGTAAAGAAAGCATAGATCTAGGTTAGACAAAAACTATAAATAGGGTAAAGAAGACAAACAGAGGGGTAATGAATATTTCTGAAAACAAACTTCTCTTCTCTCTGCATCCTCTTATTCTCCTTCCTCCTCTGAGATCTTTCCTTGTTTTTCTCACCGGAACATCCAGTTCTCCGGCCAGGAAACCCTAGGATTTTTCCTCCGCTCCCTCTTTCCCTTCTCGATCACGACTGAACTCAAAAAGAGAAAACAAAGATAGGGTTAAAGAAAGCTTCTCACGGAAGAGTCATCACACGGCCAGAAACCAGCCACAACAACATCCATCAACGGCTCAAATCCCTTTCAGGGAGCAGTTATCCAGGCAACCAGATCCATCGCTCAGGAAGAAACCGCGTGGATTCTACTATAGGTAGAAAGATCATACGGTGCAAATCAAGGCCAGTAAGGAGAATCCAAGTGCTAGATCCAACAGCAAGAAGAAATACAGTGCGATCCTACGGCTCAGGAGGCAGCCGTGAATGTTTTTTTTTTTGTTTTTATATTTAACTATTAGTATTATTACTATTATTTTTATTGTATATTAATTAAGTAATATAACAATGGAGATTTATATACATCGCACTCAAAATTATCTATATTACATATTTAGCACTGGAATTTTAAATATTACAAAAATAACACCTTGTTAACTAAGCTTAACTTATCGTTGGAGAGATCGGAGAGGGGTTCTGATCAGAAAGTATTTGGAGATGGAAGAGCAGCAGATATCCACTTGGAGGAGCTCATGGGGGAAGAACTTCAAGGCTCTGATGTAGCAGAGGGTGTAAGAAGAGCCATAAAGATGGATGTCAGGATGGGCTCCGTAGTTCGCAGATGCGGCATAGAGGGATTTATGCCAACTGGCTTGAAGGGATTCAGCATGAGTTTGCTAGTAAATAGAGCCAATGAAAGAGCAAGGATGACTGCAACAAGGGAACCAAGACAAACCAGGTCCTGTAAGAGAACCTGAACAATTCATCGCATGCACTTAAGATCTTATGTGAGGATCCTACAAGATTGAAATTAAGTCATGAAACATCTTTTATCAGAAAACATAAAGTTTTTGAAACAAATTTCTGGTGTTATTTTATGCTGTAAGTTTCTTTCATCTAATTATTTGGCGATGAGACAAGGATTTATATATGTTCATTTAGCTCATAGAAGAAAGGGCTTTAAAGGATGGTTTTAAGGTTGTGGGAATTAATCCTATCTTATGTGCTTCTGCTGTCATCTTCTTGCTTCTTAGTGTTCATGAATGATATACATTACTTTGGATATCAATAATTTCTTAGACAGACACCACCCCAAGTCTACAAGGATTTCTTGGAAGATGTAACCCATGTGCTGCTCATAAGGATCATTCTATCGGGTTGGGTTGACTAACTCCTTTGACTAAGTAGACAATGGGCCACGACAGAGGGTTGATTGTCCTATCTAATTATTTGGCGATGAGACAAGGATTTATATATGTTCATTCAGCTCATAGAAGAAAGGGCTTTAAAGGATGGTTTTAAAGTTGTGGGAATTAATCCTATCTTATGTGCTTCTGCTGTCATCTTCTTGCTTCTTAGTGTTCGTGAATGATATACATTACTATGGATATCAATAATGCCACTTATTATAAAATTATTGGCTGTGAAAGGCTCGCGCAAGTTGGGAGATGCCTCTCTCGTAGCCCGTCTTTATTCCTGCATGCGTTCCAGCCCTGCCGGCGGTGACATCCTTCACCGAGGTTGGTGACGACGTTAAAAATTTCACGAAATATAGTGCTATTTTTGTGTTATTCTCATGTTTTGAGTGTTTTTTTTTTTTGTAATATTTAATATTAGAGTTGTTAAATATGTAATATAGATAGTTTGGAGTGTAATATAATGCACATAACATTATTTATATTTATAATAAAAACAATAACATATAAATAAATAAATATAATTTTGGAAGTTATAATTTTATATAGATTAAAAATATTTTAGAAAGATAAGAGCATGAGGTCCAAAAATATGAGCCCAAATAATATATTATGTAAAAAATTGATAAATTAGGCACAAATCTCGAGTTAATATATGTGATGGAATATTCAAAAATTAAATTTATTATCACTCAAATTTCTTTTTTAACAAATTTATATTCAAAGTAAATGTCTGAGACGAGATGAATTCATTGACATTAAGAATGGATAAATTCAAATCCAATTAATTCAAATTAAGTCTCAAAATTATAACTATAAATTTCAATGTATAAAAAAATCTCGAGGCCTACCATTGTTGGCATTCACCTCTAATTATCACCAATAATTATTATCGCTTGAATTTCTAACATGTCATCCTACATTTTCTAACAAAGAAGAAGAGCTAAATCTTTTAATTTCAATTATTATGTAATAGATAATTTTGATTGGACAATATCACGTGATTTTATCACTTGTATAATTTTCTTATTTAAAAATTCCATTCTTTATATGCGTGTGTTATATCTATTTCTATGAGTTAAGATCAAAATTTTCAATGCCCAAAATAAAAACAATAAAAGGGGGATTTACATATCTACCATTTAAAATATTATTGTTGACCTTCCTTATTATTTTATTTCTTAAAAAAATAATAATAAAAAGAAAATATATGAAATGATAAATAAAAAAGAAAAAAAAAGAAAGAAATAAAAACAGAGCGAAAAAAATATACTTAAATATATGTTTTACATGTGTGTATATATATATATACAATAATAATAATAATAATAATAATAATAATAATCATAATAATAAGAGTAAGAATAAGGAAAAAAAGGAGTGAAAACAAGATGAAAATGAGTTAATTTATAAAAATTTAATTTTTAAATGAGATCTGTCTTTTGCTGTTTCATAAAATAAAATATATGTATATATATACATAATATAAAAATAAAAATAACGAAAAAAATTATCTAAATAATTCCTTCTATAAAAAAAAAGAGAGGAAAAAATGAGAAGCTCTCGGTTTGCTCTCAGCCGAAGGAGAAAATATTACGTCCGGAGTCTGCACGTAGCTTTACGTGCGGACTCCAATCTATGGCCGACGCGTGTCCAGTATTTTTTTCCCCGTTTTAGCGCTTAACGGAGCAGTAACTAGACGGACGGCGCTGTAAAGGGATGTCGTATTCACGGCCGTTCGCTTCCACGGCCCGACCGTCATCTCGTTCAAACGTGAAGAAGCGTCGTTGGAATCTCGGGAGGAATTTAAAGAAATATAGGATTTAGGGTTTAGGGTGCATTTTTTCAGCAAAATGAGCTCGAGAAATAGAAAATCTCATTTCCTTTTAAGAATGAAGATGGAGAACGTTGAGAAATAATGACAAATTTAACTGAGGATGTATTAAATAAAAATTCATCGGTAATATTTCTCGTATAATTTTTCTACGGTTTGTTAGTGATATTCCTAGTCTGTCTGAAGAGAATATGTTTATTACTTTCCATTAGAAGTAATTTGGATGTTGTTTGGTTGAATTTTTACTTTTTAGTGTTATTTTGCATCTGTACTCTCTGTATCTTTTTGGAGGGTACAGAGCATTTAGAGACTTCTTTTTCCAGTTTATTTTGCCTGTTTTTTGAGATTATGTTTAGGGCATTCCAATGGAAGCAATTTGATGGCTGCTTGGATAATTTCGGTATTTTTTGTATATGTACTCTCTCGGAGAGTGAGCATTTAAGACTTCTTTTCAGGTTTATTTTGCATACTTCTTTTGATTATGTTCATTACATTCCAATGGAAGCAATTTGATGGCTATTTGGATGATTTCTGGGTGATTTTTTGCATCTGTGCTCTCTGTACCTCTCTGGAGGGTACAAAGCATTTATAGACTTCTTTTTCTAGTTTATTTTGCTTGCTTCTTTAGATTATATTCATTACATTCCAATGGAAGGAATTTGGAGGCTGTTAGGATGGTCTTTGGGAGTTTTTTGGCATCTGTACTCTCTGTACCTCTCTTAAGGGTACAGATCATTTAGGGACTTCTTTTTCCAGTTTATTTTGCCTATTTATTGAGATTATATTTAGGGCATTCCAATGGAAGCAATTTGAAAGCTGCTTGGATGGTTTTGGTATTTTGCATCTGTACTCTTTATACCTCTCTTGAGGGTACAGATCATTTATGACATACTTTTTCAATTTCTTTTGGCCTAATTATTGAGATTATATTTAGGGCATTCCAATGGAAGTAATTTGGAGGCTGTTTGGATAGTTTCTAGGAGATTTTTTTACATATGTACTCTCTGTACCTCTCTTGAGAGTACAAATCATTTATGACATTTTTTCACAATTTCTTTGGCCTAGTTCCTGAGTTTATGGTTAGGGCCTTCCAATGGAAGCAATTTGAAGGCTATTTGGATGGTTTCTGGGAGGTATTTTACATCTGTACTCTCTGCACCTCTCTTGAGGGTACAGATCATTTATGGCCTTTTTTTTAGTTTATTTTGACTTCTTGGAGTAAATATGTTCATTATATTACATCATAAGCAGTTTGGAGGGTGACTAGTTATTTTTTATAGGTTTTTCTGCATTTGTACTCTCTATACCTCTCTTGAGGGTACATAATATTTATGGCCTTTTTTCTAGTTTATTTTGCTTATTTATTGAGTTTATGTTTAGGGCATTCCAATGGAAGCAATTTAAAACCTGCTTGAATGGTTTCCGGGGGTTTTTGGCATCTGTACTCTTTGTATCTCTCTTGAGGGTACAGATCTTTTATGACTTTTTTTCCAGTTTATTTTGTCTGTTTCTTGAGATTATGTTCATTACATTCCAATTGAAGCAATTTGATGACTGCTTGGATGATTTCTGGGTGGTATTTTGCAGATTGTCACATATTTTGGAGGCTTTGGCGGATGAATGCGGTTAATGGCGATCGATAAGTCATGATGTCCAAATTTGAGAAACTCCTTGGCATCTTGTTGAAAATAAGCAGGCGTATAATCTTGTGACTATGCACATCAAATTGGCTTCGTGTTTGGAAGGACCATACTAGATTATCAAGAAATTGAAATCAAAAAATTTTCTATGTGCAAAAGGTCGGGAAGAAGTCCGCCAATCTAAATAACAACAAAATTCCAAAAGTTGATACGAAGCTGGTTGTCCTACCATGATTAGATTCTCTGTTGATTTTGAGGGGAATTGGATGATTAAAAATATACTGAAAGTCATAATCATTCTTTAGTAGAACTTCTACATCTTCTCGAGATCGCGGCATTAGCGATGAAGGCATCCGTGTTGAAGACAATGATGAAGTTAAAGCGATGCATTATCTGCGAGGAAGTTGGCGACATAGAGAATATTGAGTTCACAAAAAGAGATGCTTTCAATTTTATTCAGAAAGAGAAAAGATCGAGGATTGTGAATGGTGACAGTAATACATTAATACAATTGTTTAAGGAAAGACAAGAAGCGGATAGGATATTTGCATGGGATGTACAAGTTGATGAGTCAGATTGCTTAGTAAGCTTTTTTTGGAGCAATGACATGTCGTGGATAGAATATGATTATTTTGGGGATGTGATAATTTTGATACAATCGACTCAATAAATATAATCTTGTTTGTGCCTCTTGTTGGAGTGAATCATCGACAAAATATATTATTTGGAGTAGTCTTTTTATCAGAAGAGATAATTGAGTCATCCTCATGGCTATTCCAAACATTTCTTCGATTGATGAGTGACAGACATCCTATAACAATATTCACTGATCAAGATCAGGCTATGATGAGAGCTATCAAAATTATATTGTCGCATACTCTTCATAGGTTGTGTCAATGACATATTTCAAAGAAAACTCCTTCCAAGGTTCATTGATTTAATAGTAATAAGAGAGTACAAGGGCTATTTTATACATGCATGAGTAAGTGTGACTCAGAGGAAGAGTTTGAAGAAGCTTGACCTATCATTTTAGAAGAAGGTAATTTGCATGATCATGCTTAGCTGTCTGAGCTTTATAAGATCAGATCCAAGTGGTCCACTGCATTCAGTAAGGACTCATTCTGCATAGGCATCTTCTGCGAAATATACCCCCAGAAATCATCCAAACAGCCTTCAAATTGCTTCCGTTGGAATGCCCTAAACACAAACTCAGGAACTAGGCCAAAGAAACTGTGAAAAAAGGTCATAAATGATATCTACTCTCAAGAGAGGTACAGAGAGTACAGATGCAAAAAAATCTCATAGAAATCATCCAAACAGCCTCCAAATAGTTCCATTGGAATGTAATGAACATAATTCAAGAACTAGACAAAATAAACCGAGTCGCCAAATGATCTGCCTCAAGAGAGGTATAGAGAATGCAGAAAAACTTCCTAAATCATTCAAAAGCCTCAGTTGCTTCCATTGGAATGCCCTAAATATAATCTCAAGAAGAATGCAAGATAAACAAAAAAGGCTTTAAATGATCACTCTCAAGAGAGCAGAGAATGCAGCCAAAATAACCCCGAAATCATCCAACTACTATTACTTCCATGGAATGTAATGAACATAATCTAAAGAAGTAGGCAAAATAAACCTGGAAAAGAAGTCTCTAAATGCTCCCTCAGGAGAAGTGCAGTACATATGCAAAAAAATACCTAGAAATAATCCAAGCAGCCATCAAATTGTTTCCATTGAAATGCCCTAAACATAATCTCAAGAAACAGACAAAATAAATTGGAAAAAATGTCATAAATATTCTGTACCCTCAAGAGAGGTACAGATAGTACAGATGCAGAAAACACTTTAGAAACCATCTAAACAGCCTCCAAATTTCTTCCATTAGAATGCCCTAAATATAATCTCAAGAAGAACGCAAAATCGAAAAGTAGGCCCCAATGATCTGCCCTCAAAAGTGCAGTTGCCCTAAATATAATCTCAAGAAGAAGATAAGATAAAGCGAAAAAGTAGTTCAATGATCGTCGAGAGAGGTACAGAGTGATGTAAAATACCCCTCAAAATCATCCAAACAATGCTTTAATTTGCTTCCATTGGAATGTCCTAAATATAATCTCGATAAACGGTCAAAATAAAGCGGAAAAGGTCGTAAAGATCACGTACTCTCGAGAGAGAGTATAGATGCAAAATACCCAGGATCAGCGAACTTTCAAATTGCTTTTGGAATGCCAAATATAATCTCAATAAGCGGGCAAAATAAATTGGAAAAAATAAATGTTCTGTACACTCAAGAGGTGTAGAACTGAATGTAGAAAATACCTAAACCATCCAAAACAGCCAAATTGCTTCCATTGGAATGCCCTAAATATAATCTCAAGAAGAATGTAAGATAAACTGAAAAAAATATGCTCTAAATGATCTGTACCCTCAGAGAGTGCGGAAATCTAAAAATCCCAAAAATCATCCAAACAAGATTCAAATTGCTTGGAATCGTAAACATAAACTTAGGAGCACAAAGAAAGCGTGAAAAAATGTCATAAATGATTTGTACTCTCGAGAGAGCGTAGAAATCTGAGATGCAAAATCCCACATAAACCATCCAAAAAAATTCCAAAATCTTGGAATGTAATGAGCATAATCTCAACTGCACTAAAGAGAAAAAAATCTTAAATGCTATGCTCGAGAGAGTCTGAGAATCTGACAAAATATTTTATAAAAACAACCAATCTTTGATGGGGCGGTGAGAAGAACAGTAAATCCTAAATTCATTCAAGTTCGGAATGCAGTAAATACCTCGTGTACCTACAATACCTCAATTTTGAATTCTATATCATCGGCGGCGAAGGCGGACGTCGATCGAGAGCGGAGCTAAGCGAGAAAAAACCCGTCGAAAGAAAGCCCTAAGCTTCGGACGAGGAATGTCGACGACGATATTATCTCGATGCTTCTTCTCCGTTTGAGCGAGGCGGTCGGGGAGAAGCGTAAATGGCGTCGTGAATACGTCATCCTTTTATAGCGTCGTCTGTCCAGTTACTGCTCCGTTAAGCGCTAAAATGGAGAAAAAAATATTGGACACACGTCGGCCATGAATTGAAGTCCACACGTAAAGCTACGTGCAGACTCCAGACGTAATATTTTCTCCAGCCGAAGGCCCCGATCCTTTTTATCATGCGAGCCTGAAGGAACGGTTGCTTTTTTTTTCTTTTGGTTTCCTTTAACTACTCCCGCTTGATCCCCGTTGGCGCGATCTTTCTGGCAACCGCAAGCAACCGCAAATAGCACGTCCGATCCTTGTATCAACAGTTATTGGCATCGGTAAAAAGGACGGCAACGTGCCCAATGCCCTCTAGCTTCAAGTTTGTGAAGAGTTTAGGAAACAATGGAGCAGTCAGGGACCTTCAGGATGAATCAACAGCAACCATCCTCTGGTGTTGTTGCAGAAGAATTCAGAAGCGTAACAGTGGCGACGGTGGCTCTCGTTGGCAAAGTCACCGGTAGGATTCCCAAAATTGTTAAATCCTGCTCAAATCCTGTTACCAAAGTCCCGTCCTCCCTCTCTCTATGAATCGACGACGACGCCGTAGCCATTGGGGTTTACAACCTCGTTATGAGTAACTATATTAAGGACGACGAGAACATGTTCTGTTTCAACTACTCTGAGGAATTCCTTCGCCGGGATCTCCACCCTCCAGGCTACTTCACATCATGGCATATTGGTGTATGTGTCAAATCCAACAAAAAGCTCATTGCTTTTATCACCGGCGTCCTTGCTAGGATCCGTGTCCGCATCTCCATTGATTCCGATGTCGCTGGTGACTCTACCAAAAAAAAGGGGGCATGCTGATCTCGCTGTTATCCTGGATCAAAGGTTTTGTGGTTTACAAAACCATGGCGGCCATCAAACTTAGAGTGGCAAAACAGTACTATACTACCAGTAGCCTTGTTGTGAAATATGCTCTGTGTTCGAGCTTGCTTGCTGTCATTAACAAATTTGCCATCATTTGCCATCATGCCTCCCGTTGGTGCAGCATTGCTATCACGTCCTTAATCCTCAGCAAGATTTGTCGGTTATCTACTGAACTTTGACATATTGACTTTTAGTTGGTTGGAATGTGGCTGCAAAGGCCGCGTGGTATATAAGGCGTAATGCTATACAATCAATGTTAAATCCTTGATATGACCTTAAAAAATTCAGCTAAAATCGAAGCACAGAATCTTGATCTTGGCGAAACGTCAGAAATTGGCGTAGAGATCCGGCGCAAAATATCATTAGAAATTTTGGGACATCATTTAAATTCCTAAAAATCTCTCAAATATGGAGTGTTTATAGTCAAATCAAGCGTCTCGACGAGCCGGATCCAACAAGCCCAAGATCTCATAATTTTGACTTCATTTGAACATTCAAATACACAAAATACATCATATGATCAAAGGAATCATCATGAGCCGTCCGATGGAGAGGTGGTTCAATTTACATGTATTTACAGAGCGTCCTCCTCCAATCATAAATCATTCCTCATATATGAGGGAGGCCAAGCAAGAGAGAGAGAGAGCTCTAAAGCTTGAAAATTCTCCAAGCAATCGTGCCACCATTTCGACGATTGTCACTACCACTTGCCCGTGCCTGGTCCCATCATCAATCAATCTCACCATCGGCGACCTCATCGTTAGAAATGTTCCCATTTTTATCATCTACTACCACTATAGCTGTTACAACTGAGCGTGGTCAGATAGTTGTTGTCTGATTTTGGGATTCCCATTGTCATCCCTTCTCATATACAATTATGTAATCTCGTTATCGGGAAAACTTGTACTCCAAAATAAATATATAGTTGAAGGTTTTTATTGTGCTAGGCACCGTAGTTTTTTTCTTCTTTTCGAGATTTTTCACGTTAAAATTTCTAAGTTTTCTTGTTCACTCTTTAAATATCTGTCTGTGTGCTGGATTTCACAAACAAGGCAAAGGCGTAAACTTTCACTCTACCGTAGCTGATTTTCTAGCACGCAACAATCCTAATCCCCCATAACAATCATTCCAAAATCCTAATTATAAAATTACATGAAAATGGAAAAAAGAAAATCTAACAAAAACCTGCAAAATAGATATTAGCTAAACAAACCATACAATCCTAACCATGTATATAAATATATATATATATATATATATATATATATATATATATATATATATATATATATATATATATATATATATATATAAGTCACATGGTAACTAAGTCCACCTGGCCTATTTTAGATTATGCTTAGGGGTATAAGTACCTGTACAACAAAAGTAGTTATATTTTTATTACATCGCCCCTTAAGTACAATCTCCTACAAAAGATAACGGTTAGAATAAGATCGCCCTCGATTGAGCCTGGATTGAGTTCAAACTCAACCCACAACATCATCATGCAAGGGGCATGACATCCAATGGTCAATTTGCAATGGGGTGAAAATTCTCTTCATAAAGGACCAAACACTTCCTATTCTTAGCTCGATTTGAAGGCATACCTTGTCGGAGGCTATCACCGGCACTCCTAACTGTCTAGGTAGCTTCATCTAGTAGAGAGGAAGCTCTGTTGAAAATTTGAGGGCTTGAGGTTGAGTCAATCTTCTTATGGACCAAGATCCTCTTCAAATGCTTGCGGCTTTGGTCTAGCTCCCACCTCCCTTGCCTTTGAAGCTTGGATGATGAGTTTGATTAGGCCCTCTGAGGATGCTTGAAGTAGGAATTGGATTGGAATTGGGTATTGGCTAAGTTGGAATTTCCCTTAGCCTCCCCAATTTTCGGTTTGAAGGAATCCAAAAAATGGAGAAAATGGAAGTAGCTCTAGGAGGCTTGGAGGAACTTGCAATTGCTTTCTCTAGCTTCCTTAGCTTCAGTTGAGTGTGAGTGAGTTGAGTTGAGTTGAAATGAAATTAGGGGGAGTATATCTCCCCCTAGGCTGATCGGATGGCCGCAAGCTAACTTTCCATATTGGATCAATTTATCAGATGCAATGGGTTTGTTAGGTAGTTCTAGCTTGCTCATGGTTTGTTTTGGCCAGAGGGAGGTAGTGGAGAGGTTTCCATATGCAAAACAAGATGAAAAAATGATTCCCATGTGCTTATTTTCATGTGAGTGGTCAGTTTGGCCATTGGGTTGGGTTTGGCTTACCCAAACCCATTATGTCAAGTGCACTACTCTTACTAGTGTCCATGGAGTCCACTAAGAGGGTGCTAAGTGGCCATGAAGAGGATTTGACCAAATTTCAAGTGAATTTGGCCAAGAATTACCCTTTGACCTAGGAATAAAAAGGTCATTTGGCTTGGATTTCAGTTTGAGTATGTTTGGTATGATTGAAAAATGGGTTGGGCCAAGTTTAAATGAATTTGGAATTGATTTGATATGATTTGGGTCATGTTGACCCATTTAGGTCAAAATGGGTCAACTTGGGTCAAGTTGGCCAATTGGTCAAATTGGGTCAAACCAAGTTTGAAGTTCATATGACCATTTGAAATGTGTTGGCATCATTGGTTTGGTTCAATTTGATTTCTGTTTGGATTTGGTTCATTTTATTTCATTTAGTTCAAATGGGTCAAGTTGACCAATTTGACCCATTTGACCTATTTGGGCTAGGTCATGGGTTGGTTTAGGTTTCATTAGTCATTTGAAACGATTTGATATCTTTGTTTTCAAGCAAATTTGGTTTAATTTGATTTTGGCTCAATTTGACCTTTTAGGTCAAGTTAGGTTCAAGGTCAACTGGGCTAGGTTGGGTCTAATTAGCCAATTAAGATTTTGGTAAAGTTCAACAAGTAATTTGGAACGAACTTGACCCATTGATTTAAATTAATTTGGCTTAGGTTAAGTTTTGACCTATTTTGACTTTTTAGGTCAAGTTGGGTCAACTTTGGTCAAGTGGCCAATTGGGCTAGATTAGGCTCAAATGATGATTTGGTCAAGTTTAAACATTGATCATGAATGAGTTTGATCAATTGTTTCAATCAATTTGGCTTATAGTAGATTTTGTCTAAGTGTTGACTTGGTCAACCCTTAAAGTTGACTTAGTTTGACCCAATTTGAGTGATTGATCATTTCATGATGATTGTTGCTCACAATATGAGGCTTAGTTGGGCTTAGTCAATCTAATATGGGTAGGATTAAAATTTGGTTGGCTCATAAGAGATAATTTAGGTCACTTTGGGTCAAGTAAGCCTAAGTAGATTAGTTGGCTTGATCAAGGCTTAATCAAATTTAATTGAACTCACATATGAACTTATGATTGAAATAGATACAAAACATAGTCAAATTCAAAAATCAGCTAAATGACCATTTTACCCCTAGGCTATAGGATAAATTTTGACCAATTTCACGTGAAATCTAGTCAAATCCTCTTCATACTCACTAGACACTCTCCTAGTGGATCAAGTGAACACTAGGGAGGGTGGTGCATCCAACCCAATGGATTTGGATCAGCCTAACCTAGCCCAATGGCCAAATCGAGCACATGCTTTGAAATGGCCACATAGGAATCTTCCTTACACTCAATTGAAGCATATGGGGAGTTCACCATTCCACTCCCTAGCCAAAACCATAATCAAGGACACTCCTAACAACCTAACAAACCCTTTGAATCAAGGCAATTGGATCAAAACTGCAAGCCCATGCTCGGCCATCCGATTGCCAAAGGGGAGATATACTCCTCCTAATTCACTCTCATTCCAACATTCCTCAAGCCGATTGAGTGTTAAGAAGCCAGAGGAGTCATTTTTCGGTGATCCCAAGCTCTCTTAAGCATTTCCTAATTCCCATTTATTGGTTTTCACAAGGTGAAGACAAGGGAGCTCCACCAAAAGTCCATTTTACTCCACACCTAAAACCAAGCCAATTCCCTTTGCACACTTCCTCAGGGACCCCAATCGAGCTTGCCCAAGCTCTCTTTCAAGTTCTTGAAGCAAAGGAGGAGTCACCTAGACCAAAGTCGAGCTCACTTGGAGGAGGAGTTGGTCCATAGGAAAAGTTACTCAACCTCAACCCCTCAAACTTTCAGCAAAGCTTCGTCTCAACAAGACGAAGCTTCTCCAAGGGAATCGAGCATTGGTGATCACCTCCAGCGAGGTTAGCCATTTTTTGAGTTTAAACTCAATGTGATGTGGAGCTTTGTAAAAGAATTTTTTATTGCATATGATTTTGACTGTTAGATGTGATCTAGGATGCATGATGAAGGTGTGGGCCAAATTCTAGCCCAATTCGAGCTCAATCGAGCTCGGATCATGGCCTAGAAGATGGACGGATCCTCTTTCCCATAGGGAATTATAGGGACGGATCTCTGCCGTCCATCCGCGCATTTTGGATGGACGATCGAGATTAAAATATACAATATATTTATATTTAATCCTCTTATCTGTGGCCTTAATCTCAGTCGTCCGATCAAGGATCGAACGGCTGAGGAGAAAGCGCGTAGTGCCGCCACCACGCGACGCTACGATGTTATGTTTTAATATCCAATCAGGCGATGATGTGTGTAAAGCGCATGCCACGTCAATCGCATGCATGGCACCAATAGGATTAGTGATCTCCCTTCGCACTTGCGATTGGCCACGTGGTGCCGATCCATGCTCAAGGTAGACTTGAGTCGGCTGTGACGTTGCCGGTCCTATCATCTCTCTCAATCTCCACGGCCTCCACCAAACCCGGCTCGGTCGCTTGAACTCTAAACTCACCGTCATTGATCTCATCCACGTGTTCCCCTGGCGGCGCAGCCAGAGATCATGAGAGCGGTGGAGAAGGACGACCAGTATGCCGCCTACGTCCACGATGCATGTCGCTATGAGTTCCGTTATCTCTTCGGAACGAGGGGCAGCAGACGTTAGGAGAAGAATATTGTGATATTTCTCAGGTTGCAAACTCATATGGGCTCTCTCCAACACCTGCAAGACATGTAGTTTTCATCCTCTACCAAACAGTAGTTCCTTATCTCGCAGAAAGACTTAGCTATAGGATACCGCTCATGGTATGATCATGGATGATTTTCAGTTTGGGGACCTTCATGAAAGCAATTATTTAAGAAGGGATCAAGAACAACCTTCTAGTAGTGGAAGTTCACTTTTAAGAGGACTTCCAACATCTGCCATTTCAAAGTTGAACTTTCCGTCATGAAATGAGGGTTAAGCATATTAAAAATATTAAGTCAAAAACTTACCATCGCATACTCAAGAAGAAGAGATAGAGAGCAGCTAGCAGCCTTAGCTCGAATAAATGTGGATCCTCAAGGCAACCATTCCTTCAACTATTGTTCTTTCAATATCAATGATATAGTGAAATAGTTATGGATGTGTGATGTGAATATGAAAATTATATACACATATGCATATGTGTGTCTTTATGCAGTTGAAGGCCATACATCGTGAGCGTGATGGGATGAAATTCGGTATGATGTCACAAGCGGCATCGCAATTAGTTAGGTTTGATATTCACATCATTTGTCAATTAATTGTTGTAGAATCTTCTTGGCGATAATTATATATCTCACGGTGTTGGATCGCTTGGTAGGCCTTCGAATATCTGGCGAGTAAGCGAGTGATTAACTTTCAAATGCTACGCCATCACGATTAGCTAGTTGGGCGACTATATCTATTTTAAATTTTTTTATTAATATTTAATTAACTAATTAATATTCTAATGATATTTAGTTTTAAAAAATTGTTTGTGGAATATGCTCTGTGTTCGAGCTTGCTTGCTGTCATTAACAAATTTTCCATCACGCCTTCCGTTGGTGTAGCCTTGCTATCACGTCCTAAATGCTCAGCAGGATTTGCAGGGTTTTCTACTGAACTTTGACATATTGACATGCTTCTCTCTCCCTCCGCACACGCGATTGGCCGCGTAGTGCCGATCCATGCTCAAGGTAGACTTGAGTCGACTGTGACGTTGTCGGTCCTATCATCTCTCTCCTTCTCCACGGCCTTCGCCGAACCCGGCTCGGTCATTTGAACCCTAAACTCACCGTCATTGATCTCATCCATGCGTTTCCCCGGCGGCACAGCCGGAGATCATGAGAGCGATGGAGAAGGATGACCAGTATGCTGCCTACGTCCACGATGCAAGTCGCTATGCGTTTCGTCATCTCTTCAGAACGAGGGGCAGCAGACGTTAGGAGAAGAATATTGTGATATTTCTCAGGTTGCAAACTCATAGGCAATTTTTTTAAATTGAGTACCGTTAAAATACAAATTAGCTAATTGAGTATCAATAAAAAAAAATTTAAGAATAGGTATAGTCGCCCAATTGGTGCGGCGCTCACTCGTCTCCGGCGTGGTCGTGCGATGAAAGAGTGGTCGTCGCCCATTCGATCTTCGAAGCCGCGCCCTAATTGGGCGGCTTCAGGGGTCGCCCTAGTTAGCGACGTCTTTAGGGCGATCGTCCCTATCGCCGCTCGATTCCTTCTCCGGCAGCTCTCTCGTAGGAACTCCTGAACTCACCGAGAACGCGGTCGCCTCTGAACTTCTCACGCGGCGTAGATCACGCCTACATTGCTTTTTTTTGTCCGTTACGACTTCTTCTAGGTATTTTTTCTTGCTATCACTTGATCTCGTTCACTAAGTCGAGAGAACATGTTAAAGATCTCAACATAGCATAAGCTTATGTCATTTGATATAAGCGTGGATTAGTGACATCTTAGCACAACTATCATTTCTTCTAGGTATTTTTTTTATCAGTTAGTATTTAAAAAAATCATCAATCATACATGCTTGGGGTGATATTGATAGTTTTAATTTTTTTTTTAGTAATATTTATAACAAAAGATAAACTAAATGTGAATAAAAAACTTATAATTGATGACGTTTGCTCTTTGTATTCTAAAAGCGTTGAGTGTTACTTCATTTGTTGATATTAAATTAAATGATCAAAAGATCATTCATTCATTAATCTCTAATTCTATTTTATAGTCAATTTTTCATAATATTCATAGTAGGAAAAAAAACCTTTTTTAACTCACTTTAGTAACAATAAAGTTAATGCTAGTTTTAATGATTTGAAAATATGAGAATATAAATTGTCTTTCTTTTTCAACCTTTTTTCCATTTTTTCATGAAGTATTCAAATATATTCTAAGAATAAAAATTGTTCATCAAGATATATATTCATGCTTGGGACTGATATTGATAGTTTTAATTATTTTTTTTAGTAATATTTATAACAAAAGATAAACTAAATGTGAATAAAAAACTTATAATTGAAGATCATTAACTTATAGTTATTTTTTGTAAATTCTTATGTGACTTTTGGAGAGCCTTTCATCTTTCGATTTAACTGAACTTCTATGTATGCATTCAGGTTGTCTATGTACGCTTCTTTTTTCACATTTTTAATGTCTAGCATTAAACGGTTGAATTGACGAATATCATCATGTTACCATGTACATCTTTTGGCATAGAAACTCAACATCGCAATTCTGCGTCGACTTTTTTAAAATTCTCGCAAATGGCAAAAACAATGCCTATCAGGAAAAATCTCTTTGCATCCACGCAGAGACCGATGTTTATCGAGATATTATGCATAAATCACGTCCTAGACACACTACGGGTAACATATCATGCAAACACAACAAAACCACAAAATCAACATTTTCGATTCCACAACAAAGAAAAGCTAAAGGAAACAACCCATTATTGTGGCCGATTCACGGTTAATATAATGTGCCATGATACTTGCCCAACAATGTACCGTAAGCTTAAAAGCAGTCTGCGAACTCCATCCCAGTATTGAAGGTCCAAAGCCCAAAAGTCTCAAAACGTTTATCGGTAGATTGAATTAGACTGCTTAGTAAAGTAGTAAAGCGATTATAAAAGAGAGTCCTGTAGGACTCTTCCCAAAGAACCGAATATTGCTTTTATTTACTTGCATGCTTTCATATATAAAACTTTAACATTAAATTTTGACTCCATCCTACCTATAATCTCTAGGTTTCAAATCAATCAGTGCCGATCACGTTTGATGTAGTATGCTATGAAACTTGAACGCATCGATGGCCGGATGAACTTATCGCATTGACACATCTATGATTTTCACCAACTTTTGATATTTATTCTCCAAGTCGCGATCTTCGATGCGTAAGTGGCCTTGTAGTATCGTCGCATACATGTACTTCTTACGGTTAGAGGTGCTGAATTGTACATTATTTACTATGGACCGACATAGCAAATTGCTCAGTTTACTTGCAAAACACATACCTTGCAATGTCATTTGGAATTTCAATTTCATCATTTAGAGGCGGTTCGTCGGATGGGTCAAAGTAAACATCGTTGTCCCAGCACCGTAGTTTTACATCCGGACATACTCGTTTGTGGACAACATTTGACTCTTCTTGTCAACATTGCGAAATGAGTGATTTCTCAGGTAGTATGACTATATTCTCAAGATGCTTCTAAGCGAGCATCAATCATCACTTTCACTACTTCGCCGCCACTACTCGCTATTCTACTCATCTCATTGCGCACTCACCGGCACTCGGTTCATCGACGGTGACGACATCATCCGTCACATAACTTATAAGTTCGACTAATTATCATATTAATTGTTACAAGTTTAATCGGATAAATTATGACGATAAACTACCGGGAATAAACTCATCGGCTGCGTTGTATCCGGATGTTCTTGTCGATGAAATCCGTATGTGTTAGCGGTATATCTATTGACCTTACTCCGGATCAACGATGTGGATGCAATATTAACATCTTCCACTTCGACATACCAACATCGGCGGAAAGCTTCTCAGTGTAACTTATAAACGCCATCGTCGATATGTGACGCTATAAATCCGCTACCCACCGGATAACGACACAGAGTGGCGGTGTGGCGCTCGGATCGATGTGCAAGCTTCTAATTCGTTGCTTCAATGCCGGTAAGGTCTTTGTGGGCCTTAATTAGGACGATTTCGACCTCCCACATAACTTGGATTGAATTCATCGATACTCGTTAATAGAAAAGTATCGAAACAAATTCTCTATTCATCTTGCACTAAAAATGTAGAATCCGCCAAAGGGAATTTTTCTCAACCGAAATGAGCAAGAATCGTCGAAAGCTAAAGTTGACTTCCAACGGTAAATGAGAAAGGGAAGTAGTTAAGCGTCGTCAGCGAATCGGAAAAATAAAAGTTTCTATCGAATACGGACAAGACGCCAGCAAATGTGCGTGAGATCTACCGTGGGAAGTTCCGAGAGGGGGGGGGAGGACCGTGGCGGAGTCGGCGTTCTACGTCGAGGAGCGGCGTTGGGGAAGGAATCGAAACGGCAGATGTAGAATCGGACGATCGACCTAAAGATATATGAAGCGATCGACAGTGGGCGGCCAGCTCCAATCTGAAGCGATCGCCACCCAATTGGGCGCTCTATCTGAAAGCCGCCTGATTAGTGGGCGGCCTCTCATTAGCATACGCCACGTCGGGCGAGCGTGCTTGATAATTGGTAGGCGTATACCTATTCTTAAATTTTTTTTATTGGTACTCAATTAGCTAATTCGTATTTTAACGGTACTCAATTTAAAAAAATTGCCCAAACTCATATGGGCTCTCTCCAACACCTGCAAGACGTGTAGTTTCAATCCTCTACCAAACAGTAGTTCCTTATATCACAGAAAGACTTAGCTCTAGGATGACTGCTCATGGTATGATCATGGATGATTTTCAGTTTGGGGAACTTCATGAAAGCAATTATTTAAGAAGGGATCAGGAACAACTTTCTAGTAGTGGAAGTTCACTTTTAAGAGGGCGTATAACATCACATGTCATTCAAGTTGAACTTTTAGTCATGAAAGCGAGGGTTAATATATTAAAATATTTAAGTCAAAAACTTACCATCGCATACTCAAGAAGAAGAGATAAAGAGCAGCCTCAGCTGGAATAAATGTGGATCGTGAAGGCTACTTGCTGATCACAATCATCGCAATACCCATTCCATCAATTGTTGTTCTTCCAATGTCAATGATATAGTGAAATAGTTGTGGATGTGTGATGTGAATATGAAAATTATATACGCATATGCATATTCTTGTCTTTATGCAGGTTCGAAGACCTCATCATGCTCATCAGGGCATGACGAGATAAAATTCAGCTATGGTATCGTAAGACACCGCTTGCTACGCTCACCAGGGCATACCGAGTAAGCCAAAATCGTCAGATGTGGCACTCCCTATGCCGAAATGCTGCCAAATTTTGAAATATTTGCATCTATATTTACTTTTATGCAGATAGTTGAAGGCCTCGTCATACTCATCAGGGCATGACGAGATTGAAGATCAGCCAAAGTGTTTCAAAACACCAATCATCACACTCATCAGGGCGTCACGGGTAGGCCAAAATAATTTTGAGGTAGCCCCTACGCAAGGATGATGCCAGAATACTGCCGAAGTGCTGCCAAAAGTCTGCCAAATTTTTGAGACTTAACAAAAAAAATATAAAATATAAAGTCCTAAAGAAATGAAGTAGAAATTAAATATAAATTAACTGAAAATGAATTTGAAAGAGACTTGAGTACAAATAAAATTAAAAATTATATTTCAAATAAGAAAATAGGGATCAAGCTCAAGTGAACCTATAAAACTTGAAATAAATTTGAATTCTTTTGATATACATGAACTAAAACTCACAAGAGAATTAAGATAAATTTGAAGTCAAATTATTAAATAAATATGAAACTTGATTGAGAGTTAAAGATAAATTCATATTGAATTGGAAGTCCTTTTTATGTGAACAAATCATATTTAATATCAAATGAAATATGGATCTTAATTGAATATTAAATGACAAATGATTGGTGGTAAGTCTAAATATCTAATTCCAAATTGAGAATAAAGTGTGCAAAAAATTTGGCAACTTTCTTATAAACACAAGTTCAATTAGGCAACTCATGACCACTCATGAATGTAGCTTTAAAAGAATCATTTGAATATTGCATTTAAAATTAAAATTGATACATATGAGATTTGTTGAGTGCTATTTTCAAGTTAAATAGAAAATCAAATGAAGTTCAAAGGAGACTTTCACTAAAGATTAGCAACCTGTTGACAAGTATAACTAAAGCTCATAAAAGACTATAAGTCAAATAATATCTAAGAATTGAAAATTTTAATAATACATTTTATCACCGGATCTGCAACTCTTTGTACAAGCAGACAGAAGATGATCCTAAATCAAAATCTATAAAAATCATATGACTTCCTTAAATCAAAAATTAAAGAATTTCATTCTAATTATGATTTTCAAAATCAACGAAATCACTATTTATGTGAAATTATCTAAACTACAAACACGTGCATGTGCTCGGACATTGAGATTTAAAATGTGAATTTTAATGTCTGAAAAGGCTGCGTAGGCTAAATTGGAATCAATTGAATATTAATCTGAAAAATCTAATAAGATATTAGATCAATTTACAACACCACCAGATCTACAACTCTTGATACAAGTAGACAGAAGACGATACTAAATCAAAATCTACAAAAATCATAGGGCTTCCTTCAATCAAAAATTAAAAAAATTCATTCTAATTATAATTTTTAAAATCAACGAAATCACTAATTAGGTAAAATTATCTAAGCTATAAACACGTGCATGTGCTTGGACATGGAGATTTAAAATGTAAATTTAATGTCTGAAAAGGCTACGCAGGCTAAATTGGAATCAATTGAATATTAATTTGAAAAATCTAATAAGATATTAGATCAATTTATAATGTCACTGGATCTGCAATTCTTTATACAAGCAGACATAATGCGACACTAAACTAAATGCTGCACGAATGAAGGAGCTTTCTTTCAACACAAACAAATTAAGGAATTTTCTTTCTAAATTATGATTTTCAAAATCAACGAAATCACTAATTATGTGAAATTAACTAAGTTATAAACAGCTGCATGTGCTCAGGCATAGATATTTCAAGTGTAAATTTTAATGTCTAAAAAAGTTGCGCAGGCTAAGTTGGAATTAAAAAAAAAATCTAAAATTAATCTCATAATTCAGAAATAAACACACATAAAGTCTTAAATACACACGCATGGGCCCCGACACTATGCTGAATGACTAAATTTAAGTGTTTGAGGATGCGTGGGTTGCTTTACGGTTTAATCTTAAGACTGTGTCTGGCTTAACAAATCATAAAAATCTATTATAAGAATTTCAACTTAGAAAAATATCTAAGAAGCTAATTCTGTCATGTAACAATAGATCTGATCCTCTGTTAGGAGTTAAACAAAGTTGACAAGATCTAAAACTCAGATATATTCTAGTCAATTAATTAACTACCCCGATGATGACTGTGTTGAATGGTGATTTCAACCAGAGGGGATAATGCCATCGACATGTGATTCTCATTTAAAATCAAATTAACTCAAATTGAGTGTCAATCTATAAACTGTTTAAATGAAACTCTATCATTAAAAGCTTAAAGCAAAACTCAATCTATCCACCTTTCACAATTATTTGTCGGGGGTGACAAATTAAGAAAACTCTAGCCACAAATGAGTCAATGTCAAATCAAGTGTTCTATTATGTTCACTTTCAATCAATCTCTTGCCGATGGGGCGTGACCCATGTCCTTTGGTAAGCTTGACCGATGAGCTCCATCGATAAGCGATTCGACCAAAGTCCTCTGATCGGGTGGTTTGATCAGCAAGGCTCCATTATATTACGATCACGACCATAACATGTATGCTCCCCAATGGCTCTGCCCTTTGAGTTATGAATCATAGGATATATTTGATAGGACAATCAACCATCTATCAGCTAAGGTATACTTAAGTTTGTCTCCTTAGACAAACACCATCCCAAGTCTACAAGGGTTTCGTGGATGACATAACCCATATGTTGCTGATAAGAATCCTTCTATCAGGTTTGGTCGACTATCTCCTTTGACTAAGTAGACTAGGGACCACGACGACCCGCGATGACAGAACCATGGGATCTAGATCGGGCACGTCATCATTCCTCCAACCATCCAGTTTAAGCTGAAATGATGAATTTCATAATCTAAATTCTAAAACTCCATATGTTGTTACTATACACTACGCATTAAGTAATCTAACGACTAGCCTTAATCAAAAGTTCTCTCTCACTTATTGAAAGGGGTAATTAGCTATAAGGGCTTGCGCCTATAGGAAACATGGAATCATATCTAAAAGTCCTCACAAAATGAAGACGAAATCTCTGGGTAGTATCTTATCTACTATTTTATCTACCTTCTGAAAATTACACCAACACATTTAAATTACACTCTCTTCAATTCAATATTGTTGAGAGGTCGGTGGCGAATTTTGGGAGCCCATAATTACATATTATAACAATATCGCCACCGAAACATGCATATTTATAGCCTAGCCACCCTAAACATTCAATTCCCTCAAAATCGCCACTCTTTGTCTTTATACCTAACCCCGTTCCCCCACACATAACTCCGTCGCGGACACTGTGAAGCCCATCTACTCTGTCAAGGACATCATTTCTTCCCTCCTACGCTTATTTCCTGCCTACCTATCAAGATGCCCTACATTGAGCACTCGAGGGTTTCCCAACGCATTTCTTTCTGCTTCTACAATTTCTGTGATGTTCCACATTGTCTTTGCTTCCCTCATACGGGTGGATAAGATTTTCTAAAACCTTCCTTCCCTTTTCACGCTACTCGTAAAAAAACTTTGGCATAGACAAACCTTCTTTTCCTTCTACATAATACTGATGCAATTTCTTTTAAGACTAATACTAATGCAGTTAATTTTATATACTAATAAATTCATATTAAACTATTGATCGACTCTATGAAAGTTGCTTAAGATTTTGAGAGCAAAAGCAAATTAATAAACCTTGGGCCAATCATTGTGTAAAAGGATAATTTGATTTATAGATAAATTTATGCTTTACTATCAAAAATTAGAAAGAAGCTATTAAAACTTATGAAATTATAGTTTAGGGTGAAGGTTGAAACTTATGAAATTATAGTTGTTATCAACATCTATCATCAATGATGTATCCATCTAAGTATTTTGGTTTATATATTTCTAATTAACTAGTCATGCTTAATTTTTGTTCTCTAAGTGTGTGTGTATAATGTAAGAATACATTGATCTGATATAAATTGTCCAAGTTTGTGTAGTTGAGTGTGCTTTATGAATTCTTATCTTCTATTTAACCATATTGCCATACGATGTTAAATTTAGTTGTTACGGGGTGGGGGGTGGGGATAAATTTCTAAACTACCTCTCAAAGAGCTACAATAAGGCTAAAGAGATAAATCCCCAACCTATTATAGCAAAAGCAAATGAAAAAAAAAAAGCAAAGGAAAATACAGTGAAAATGACCAACTCAGCACTAACACATGGGTCCTCTGAGAACAGCAAGAACCTTCAAGATCCTAGACCTCCTGAGCAAGGGACAGTGCACCTGCAAGATTCTAAAACCTACAAAAGAGTCTTGTACGAAGCTTAAAAAAAATATAAGCATAGAAAAATGAAATAAAGTTAATCAGAAAATCTGAACAAAGTAAAAAAAAACTCTCAGATAAGGCTCAGGCTTAGTCACAATCGTCACCAGGGCCAACAAACTATGCAAGCCTCCGAAATTCAGTAGAATGATGACAATCCCATATGATGCTACCAACCCAAGAGATATAGGGAAAAATCACAGCCATCATAGCCCACTTACATTGATGGATTGTGACATCCAGCTAAGACACCTGTAATCCAACCACCAAAAAAAAAAATAGCCAGTCAATAGGCCAACAAGCCAACCAACTCCCATAATTTAGAGACATCATCAAATACATTAGAGAAAACAAAACACCCAAGGGGGTCCTAAATCAGTACCCCCCATGGATAACCCCAAATTGAAAGGCACGTTAAAGATAGCCAACCAAGACACCTCCAATCTAACTACCAACAAAAAGAAATAACTAGCCAATAAGCCAACCAACTCCCACAATTTAGATACAACAGTAAATATATCAGAGAAAATAAAACACCCAAGAGGGTTCTTAATCAGAAACCCCCATAGATAGCCCCAAATTGAAAGGCACGACAAAGACAGTCAGCTCCAATCACCAATAAAAAGAAACAACCAACCAACAGGCCAACAAGCCAACCAACTCTCACAATCTAGAGACAACAGCAAATACATTAGAGAAAACAAAATACCCAAGAGGGTCCTGAATCAGGACCCCCCATAGATAGCCCCAAATTGAAAGGCACGCCAAAGATAGTCAACCAAGACACTTGCAATCCAACCACCAATAGAAAGAAACAACCAGCCAACATGCCAACATGCCAACATGCCAACCAACTCCCACATTTTAAAGACAACATCAAACACATCAAAGAAAATATCAAAATTATTATCATAATATGAAAAAGGCCAAAGAGCAGGCAACAACATCAGAGACTACAAAGTAGCCCAGCAAGGTGCAAAACCCATAATTATTACCAAGCCAAAAAACCAACACTAATAGCAGCAAATTACCCTAGACCAAATAACAAAGCTAGATAAGAAGGCAGCCAAGCCAAATCAAAGGGGAACCAAGCACCATCCAAAACCAGAAAGAGCCATGAAACCCAATGGTCAACCAAGGCTCAATAGCATCATCTTGAAGCAAGCCCAACCTCCACCAAAAGGAGAAACCATAAACCTCAAAAGCTAAGGACTACAACAGAAAGCCAAAGAAAAGAGTAACATCCCAAGCTTATTCAGATAAAAAGAAGGATTCATTATTGCTTCTATATTAAATTGTTGTTGTCGGTTTTTTACATCGATGCATGGGAATTGGAAGCAAGTGATAAGATAGTGCTACGTTATAGCTTAAATTAATTGATTGAAGTATAAATTCCTTCTCCATTCACTTTACACAGCACAAATTTTTCAATGTTTCATTAAGATGCCCGACCCTCCCGAGGAGATCTGTTTCACTAGACTAATTTCACATCAGTATATAAAATTAAAACCTTTATAATGATATTAATTATAAGAGGTAGTGAAAATTCAAAAATTTGTATCGGCTTTAAATAACTGCATCAATTAACATATGTACATATGTTAACCTTCACCAAATTAAGTTGCGAGACATATAATATTGTGCTAAAAATACTATCACCAAAATAATTAAAACATAAAACTTCAACTACAATCAACATCAGTCTCATACACTCCTTCTCGTCGCACACATAACTTTGTCCTTGATCCAAGATTTTTATATGTAAACTCAGAAGTGTATGAGGTAATGTCAACCTCAGACAAATTTGAAATTGGCTGCTCAATAGGATTCTTACATGTGCTCCTTTGATGACCCTAACTCTCACACCAGCCACATTTGTGTGACATTTTACTCTTGTTGCTTGTGTTCTCAATACAGCTTTTCATCCTCCTCTTCCTTGGTCTACCTCTAGGTCTTATTGTATTTGGTAGTCTAATATAAAGACCATTATCAAGTGCACTCTAGTGACCCTTTCCGGGGAGTGTTGCAATTGCACCATCGTATGCAATCTTGTATCTATATGTACATTATCATTATAAAAAAGTATATACTAAAACATAATGTCTTATTTAAAACAACAAATATCTAATCACATGATAGTAGTCATCCACATATGTATGCCATAATGTATGCTCTTTGGTGACTATGAATGATGTGGCATGAATACAAGGGAGTCTGATCATTTGCCAATATCTACAATTACACTTTTTGTTCTCAACATCCACATTATGCCATAAGGCTAAAGAGATAAATCCCCAACCTATTATAGCAAAAGCAAATGAAAAAAAAGCAAAGGAAAATATAGTGAAAATGACCAACTCAGCACTAACACATGGGTCCTCTAAGAACAGCAAGAACCTTCAAGATCCTAGACCTCCTGAGCAAGGGGCAGCGCACGTGCAAGATTACAAAACCTACAAAAGAGTCTTGTATGAAGCTTAAAAAAATATAAGCACATAAAAATGAAATAAAGTTAATCAAAAAATCTAAACAAAGTAAAAAAAACTCTCAGATAAGGCTCAGGCTCAGTCACAATCATCACCAGGGACAACAAACTATGCAAGCCTCCGAAATTCAATAGAATGATGACAATCCCATATGATGCTAACAACCCAAGAGATATAGGGAAAACATCACAGCCATCATAGCCCACTTACATTGATAGATTATGACAGTCAGCTAAGACACCTGTAATCCAACCACCAACAAAAAAATAGCTAGTCAATAGGCCAACAAGCCAACCAACTCCCATAATTTAGAGACAACATCAAATACATTAGAGAAAACAAAACACCCAAGGGGGTCCTAAATTAGGACCCCCCACAGATAGCCCCAAATTGAAAGGCACGTTAAAGATAGCCAACCAAGACACTTGCAATCTAACTACCAACAAAAAGAAATAACTAGCCAACAAGCCAACCAACTCCCACAATTTAGATACAACAGTAAATATATCAGAGAAAATAAAACACCCAAGAGGGTTAATCGATGACCCCCATAGATAAAAATTGAAAGGCACGCCAAAGATGACTCAATCACCAACAAAAAGAAACAACCAACCAACAGGCCAATAAGCCAACCAACTCTCACAATCTAGAGACAATAGCAAATACATCAGAGAAAAAAAAAACACTCAAGAGGATCCTGAATCAGGACTCCCCATAGATAGCCCCAAATTGAAAGGCACGCCAAAGATAGTCAGCCAAGACACTTGCAATCCAACCACCAATAGAAAGAAACAACCAACCAATAGACTAACATGCCAACCAACTACCACATTTTAAAGAAAACATCAAACACATCAAAGAAAATATCAAAATTATTACCATAATATAAAAAAGGCCAAAGAGCAAGCAACAACATCAGAGACTACAAAGTAGCCCAGCAAGGTGCAAAACCCACAATTGTTACCAAGCCAAAAAACCAAAACTAATAGCAGCAAATTACCCTAGACCAAATAACAAAGCTAGATAAGAAGGCAACCAAGCCAAATAAAAGGGGAACCAAGCACCATCTGAAACCAGAAAGAGCCATGAAACACAATGGTCAACCAAGGCTCAGTAGCATCATCCTGAAGCAAGCCCAACCTCCACCAAAAGGAGAAACCATAAACCTCAAAAGCTAAGGACTACAATAGAAATCCAAAGAAAAGAGTAACATCCCAAGCTTATTCAGATAAAAAGAAGGATTCATAATTGCTTCTATATTAAATTGTTATCGCCAATTTTTCACATCAATGCATGGGAATTGAAAGTAGGTGATAAGATAGTGCTACGTTATAGCTTAAATTAATTGATCGAAGTGTAAATTCCTTCTCCATTCACTTTGCACGGCAAAAATTTTTCAATGTTTCATTAAGATGCCGGACCCTCCCGAGGAGATCTATTTCACTAGACTAATTTCACATCAGTATATAAAATTAAAACCTTTATAATGATATTAATTATAAGAGGTAGTGCAAATTCAAAAATTTATATCGGCTTTAAATAACTGCATCAATTAACATATGTGCATATGTTAACCTTCACCATATTAAGATGTGAGACATACAATATTATGCTAAAAATATTATTACTAAAATAATTAAAACATAAAACTTCAACTACATTCAACATCAGTCTCATACACTCCTTCTCGTTGCACACGTAACTTTGTCCTTGATCCAAGATTTGTATATGAAAACTCAGAAGTGTATGAGGTAATGTAAACCTCAGACAGATTTGAAATTGGTTGCTCAATAGGATTCTTACATGTGCTACTCTGATGACCCCAACTCTCACATCAACCACATTTGTGTGACATTTTACTCTTGTTGCTTGTGTTCTCAATACAACTTTTCATCCCCCTCTTCCTTGGTCTACCTCTAAGTCTTATTGTATTTTGTAGTCTAATATAAAGACCATTATCAAGTGCACTCCAGTGACCCTTTTCGGGGAGTGTTGCAATTGCACCATTGTATGCCATCTTGTATCTATAGGTACATTATCATTATAAAAAAGTTTATACTAAAACATAATGTCTTATTTAAAAACAACAAATATCTAATCACATGATAGTTGTCATCCACATATGTATGCCATAATCTATACTCTTTGGTGCCTATGAATGATGTGGCATGAATACAAGGGAGTCTGGTCATTTGCCAATATCTACAATTACACTTTTTATTCTCAACATCCACATTATGCCTTTCATGATGTCCCTCCACTTTCACTTTGTATGGTGTTGACTGTTTAATAATAAACCATGTCTTTCTTATCGTTAAATCTCTAATATACTCTTCAATAGTAGAAACTAAGTCACTTTTCCATATACTTGAGTTCATCTTCCTTTCAGCTCTTTGCTCCATCATCATGCCTCTAATCATATCACTTAAATCAACAACTGGTTTATCCGTGGCCTCTCTAATCCATGAGTTAAATGATTCTGGCATATTGTTAGTGTTAGCTTGATTTTTTATTTCAAATAAGAATTGACATCTTTACCATTTATATGGAAGACTTAATAGATAAGTATGTAATTGTGGGCAACTTTAAAATATTTCTTTTAGCTTAACATAATAATCATATTTTGTGTATGCATTTGCGGCTAACCACACATCATTTTTAATTTTCTGATTGCCATGAACAAAGTGATATTTTTAATATTCTTCCAGAGATGGCGCATACACACCCTCTGTTCTGCATTTCGGAACACATATCTCATTGCCTCGGCTAACCCCTTTTCCATATTTGAAATAAATGCCAACGGTTCAACTTCATTATCAAAAGATATAGCTAAATTCCTCTAAAAACTATTCACATGATCTTTTTAACTTAGATTCAACAACCTTAAATGCTAATGTAAAAAAGTCCATTATTACCATCCAAAGCATTTGCTGAAAGCAACACACCCAAATACTTAGATTTTAGGTGACATGCATCAAGACCCATGAGGTGTTTACATCCAATAAGAAAGTCATCGATACATATCTTGAAACTAACATAGAATTTTTCAAATGTGTAGCAATTGCCAAATCAAAAGTGATATGAGAACCTGGATTCCTTTTAACAAGCTCTACTCTTAATGCAGGAACCCACTTGTAATTATTATCAACTGAACCAAATATATTATCTCGTGCTAATTGTCTTGATCGCCATAGCTTCACATAAGGCAATGAAAACCTACACTTATTTTCAAGTCCATCATTTATTTGTTTAAATGGTACATCTGGGTACTTTTTTACTATATCTTGGATCTCATGGGCCACCCAACTAGATGTTGCTTGTTTGTTACCGGCTCTATTGATGTCTGGACATGAATGCAAAGCTTCTATTTTCCTAACTTCAAATGTATGGCCATCTCTACACACTGAAGCTCTTACTCTCCATAGACAACCAATGTAAGAATAAGTAGCTATAACTCTCCTTCTATCACTTGCTTTAATATTCATCCCAAAATTCCCACTGATAGCCATGGGTCAAAGAAATTGTCTTAAACTTGTAGAATTAACAAACCGAATCCCAACTTTTAATGATATATCATTGTCAATTTGACTAGGTAACTACCAATCACTACATACGTTAATATCATCTACAGATTCACTACTATTATTAGAGCTCGAGTGATGATACACTTCCATTTGACAAAGATTCATAAAATCTATATTGAAAAAAATAAAATATAAATTATGTATTAAATAATAACAACTTGTATAATAACAAAATCTGATCTTTAGCAAAAGATTTTATATTAAAGTATAGTAATCAACATCTATTTTCTGATGCAAAATATAAGCATAAATATTCAAAATACAACCAGCCAAGACACCTGCAATCCAACCACCAACAAAAAGAAACAATAAACCAGCAGGCCAATAAGCCGACCAACTCCCACAATTTAGAGATAACAGCAAATACATCAGAGAAAACAAAACACCCATGAGGGTCCTGAATCAAGACCCCACATAGATAGCCCCAAATTGAAAGGCACGCCAAAGACAATCAACCAAGACACCTGCAATCCAACCAACAATAGAAATAAACAACCAACCAACGAGCCAACATGCTAACCAACTCTCACAATTTAGAGATAACAGCAAATACATCAAATAAAATATCAAAATTACCGCCAAAATATGAAAAAGGCCAGAGAACAGGCAATAACATCAGAGATTGCAAAGCAGCCCAGGAAGGTGCGAAACCCACAACAGTTACCAAGCCAAAAAAACCAACACTAATAGAAAATAATTACCCTGGATCAAATAATAAAGCCAGATAAGAAGGCAGTCAGGCAAAATTAAAGGGGAACCAAGCACCATCCAAAACTAGAAAGAGCCATAAAACTCAATGGACAACCAAGGCTTAGTAGCATCATCCTGAAGCAAGGCCAATCTCCACCAAAAGGAGAAACCATAGACCTCAAAAGCCAATGACTATAGTAGAAAGCCAAAGAAAAGAGTAACATCCCAAGCTTATTCAAATAAATAGAAGGAATTGTTATTGCTTCTATATTGAATTATTGTTGTCAGTTTTTTGCATCAATGCATGAGAACTGGAAGCAGGTGATAAGATAGTGCTATGTTCTAGCTTAAAGTAATTGATTGAAGTATAAATTCCTTCCCCATTCACTTTGCACAGCACAAATTTTTCAATGCTTCATTAAGATGCCCGACCCTCCCGAGGAGATATGTTTCACCAAACTAATTTCACATCAGTATATAAAATTAAAACCTTTATAATGATATTATTATAAGAGGTAGTGTAATTCAATATATTTTTATTGGCTTTAAATAACTGCATCAATTAAAAAATGTGCATATATCAAACTTCACTATATTAAGCTGCGAGATATATAATATTGTGTTAAAAATACTATTACCAAAATAATTAAAACATAAAACTTCAATTACAATCAACATCAGTCTCATACACTCTTTATCGTCGCACAGGTAGCTTTGTCCTTGATCTAAGATTTGTATATGTAAACACAGAAATGTATGAGGTAATATCAGCCTCAGGCAAATTTGAATTTGGTTGCTCAATAGGACTCTTACATGTGCTCCTATGATGACCCCAACTCCCACATCAGCCACATTTGTGTGACATTTTACTCTTATTGCTTGTGTTCTCAAAGCAGCTTTTCATCCTCCTCTTCCTTAGTCTACCTCTAGGTCTTATTGTATTTGGTGGCCTAATATGAAGACCATTATCAAGTGCACTCCAGTGACTCTTTCCGGGGAGTGTTGCAATTACACCATCGTAGGCCATCTTGTATCTATATGTACATTATCATTATAAAAATATATATATACTAAAACATAATGCCTTATTTAAAAACAACAAAATTTAATTACATGATAGTAGTCATCCACATATGTATGCCATGATGTATGCTCTTTGGTACCTATGAAATATGCAGCATAAATACAAGGGAGTCCGCTTATTTGTCAATATCAATAACTGCATTTTTTGTTCTCAACATCCACATTGTGTTTTTCATGATGTCCCTCCACCTTAGCTTTTTATGGTGTTGACTCTCTAGTAATAAACCATGTTTTTCTTATCATTAAATCTCTAATATACTCTTCAATAGTAGGAACTAAGTCACCTTTCCATATACTTGAGTTCATCTTCCTTTCAGCTCTTTGCTCCATTATCATATCTCTAATCATATCAACTAAATCAACAACTGGTTTACCCCTGGCCTCTCTGATCCATGAGTTAAATGATTCTGACATATTGTTAGTGTTAGCTTGATTTTTTATTTCAAGTAAGAATTGATATATTGACCACTTATAGGGAAGACTTAATAGATAAGCATGTAATTGTCGGCAACTTTAAAATATATTTCTTTTAGCTTAACATCATAATCACATTTTGTGTATGCATTTGTGGCTAACCACACATATTTTTTAATTTTCTGACTACCGTGAAAAAAGTGATATTTTTAATATTCTTCCAGGGATGACACGTACACACCCTATGCTCTACATCTGGGAACGCATATCTCATTGCCTCAGCTAACCCCTTTTTCCATATCTAAAATAAATGCCAACAGTTCAACTTTATTACCAAAAGATATTCCTAAATTCCTCAAAAAATCATTCTCATGATCTTTTTAACTTAGATTCAACAATCGTAAAGGCTAATGTAAAGAAATCCTTTATTACCATCCAAAGTATTTACTGAAAGCAACACACCCAAATACTTAGATTTTAGGTGACATACATCAAGACCCACGAGATGTCTGCATCTAACAAGAAAGTCATCGATACACATCCTAAAAATAACATAATTTTTTTCAAATGTGTAGTAATTGTCATTATAATTGTTGCGTGCTAGAAAATCAGTTGTGGTAGAGTGAAAGTTTACGCCTTAACCTTGTTGTGAAATCCAACACACACACAAGTATTTAAAGAGTGAATAAGAAAACTACAGAATTTTTACATGAAAAATCTCGAAAAGAGGGAAAAAAACCACAGGGCCTAGCCCACTAAAAAGCTTCCACTATGTATTTATTTTGGAGTACAAGTTTTCTCGATAACGGGATTACATAATTGTATATGAGAAGGGCTGACAATGGGAATCCCAAAATCAGACAACAATAACTATATACCAGTCCGTTGTTGCTACCAGAGATAATGGTGAAATGCGGGACAAAAGAAGATGATGGAAACCGATGAGATTGACAACGTGAGGATCGGCGCGACGGCCGCTGGTTGGTAACCAACGGGGATGGTCGGCGACCGTCGAGTGGTGGTTGTGCTTGGAGGATCTTCAAGCTTTAGAGCTCTCTCCTCTTTCTTGCTTGGCCTCCCCTCATATGAGGAATGAGGGGATATTTATAGATTGGAGGAGTGGCATCTCTGTAAATACATGCAAAATCCGAACCACTCCTCTCCATCGGATGACTCATGATGATTCCCTTGATCATATGATGTATTTTATGTATTTGAATGCTCAAATAATGTCAGAATTATCAGATCTTAGGCTTGTTAGATCCGACTCGTCAAGACGCTCGATTTGACTATAAACACTCCATGTTTGATAGCTATTTAGGGATTTAACTGACATCCCAAAGTTTTCAAAGATATTTTAAGTGCTTGATCTCGACCAGCTTCAACTTTGTGTCAGCTTGCTTTTAGCATCAAGATTCGCGCTTCAACTAGTAGTATTTTAAGTGTCATATCTGTTGCCCCCTTATTTTTGGATGACATTATCTCAATCATCCAAAAATATATATGTCAAATACCTAAAAATAGTAAATTCTTCAATAAAATTTGAGATTCTATTAACCACACATTTTGAGATAATAGATCTTCATGGGAGTACAAGATTATGACTATGGAAGCAGATGCAGGGCCGCGGATGTGTGTAAGTATGCGTGGGCATGAGATTTCGAGGTTACGGACCCATCCGGGTACGTACGGGCGCTCGCGGGTGCTCACGGGCGGCTTGGCACAGCTCGGGGTTATGACACGCGGCATCATGACGGCCGGGCCGAATGGCGGTCGCAGCAGATCGCGGTGAATCGACGCCCACGGCTGAAATACGTCGACGCTGGGTCAACGCTGGTCGGGCTGCCACGCTACGGCTTTACGCCACGCGCTCGTCGGCATGCGCGAAGCCACGCAGCGGATGAAGCCTGAGCAAACGCAGCTTTTGGCAATTTTAGCTTCGTGGAGATTTTGACTTTTTTACCTTTTTTCCCCATAGGGTCTATAAAACTCCCTAGGGCTGGGAGAAGGCACCTTCTTCTTCTTGAGAAAAGATTGGCGCGATCAAGACCGTAGTTCATACAACAAGACTCCGCTTTTCTCAAAGAGGTGTTAACTAATCTCTTACCGAGTTTGGATATCAAGACCCGTAGTTCATACGCAAAGCTCCGCTTTTCCCTTGAAAGAGGTGTTAACCGACCTCATCGACCGAACGGGTTTGAGATCAAGACCGTAGTTCATACGGCAAGACTCCGCTTTTCCTTGAAAGAGGTGTCAACGACCGCCCGACCGACCGGTTCGAGTCAAGACCGTAGAGTTCATACCTGGCGAGGTTCGATTTTCTCGAAAGAGGTGTTAATCGCCTTGTCGGATCGACAGTTTAGAGCGATAATCGAATAATAACGAGATCGCGGATGATGCGGGCGCGTGCCGGGCTTCAGCGGACCGGCGACCGATGGTGGTGACCGGAGATTGGGCGATGCCATGGGCGGTGACCGGATCGCGTGATTGGCGATGGTACGGCCAGCGGACCGGCGATGGTGGTTAGCGACGGCAGCCAGGCACGGCAGAATCGACGGCAGGACCGCATCTGAATGTGATGACCGATACGATGGTGGTAACCGGGAAATTGTGCTGATATGACCCAACCAGCGGTGGTGGTGGTCGGTGGTCGACAAGAATCCAGTGACTGACAATAATCGGCTCGATAATGCGGCAGCGACGTTAGGCTCACCGACGGTAAATCAGCGGCAGCGGGTAAAGTAAATGGTAAGGTGGACCTGCCGGTAGTCGCCGATAGATGGGTACCGACGGGGGCGCAGAATCGCCATGGTACGACGCACGGCTAGGTGAGATGATCGGCATTTGTCAGAGTATTTCTCGATGATGTCAACCTATGTGGAAGAGGTTGAATTGAATCCGCTAAGAATTTTTTACCTATCCGAGGTTGTTTGTCAGAGTGTTTGCTCAATGATGTTAACCCGATGACGTTAACCTATGTAGAAGAGGTCGAATTGAACCCGCTGAGGATTTTGACATATCCAAGATTATTTGTGAGGGTGTTACCCGATGACGTTAACCTGTATGAATGAGGTCGAATTGAATCAGCTGAGGATTTTGGACCTATCCGAGGTTGTTTGTCAGGGTATTACCCGATGACGTTAACCTGTGTGGAAGAGGTTGAATTGAATTCGCTGAGAATTTTTGACCTATCCGAGGTTGTTTGTCAGAGTGTTTGCTCATTGATTTTAACCCGATGACGTTAACCTTTGTGGAAGAGGTTGAATTGAATCTGCTGAGAATTTTGACCCATCCGAGGTTGTTTGTCGAGTGTATGACATTAACGTATAAGAGGTCGAAAATCACTGGCGATTTTTTTATCCGGGTTGTTTGTCGGTGTTACATGACGCTAATATGGAAGAGGTCGTGGGAAGTCCACCAAGGACCTTTTGACCTATCCTAGGTTGTTTGTCAGAGTGTTTGCTCAATGATTTTAACCTGTATGAAATATGTTGAATTGAATCCACTGAGGATTTTTGACCCATCCAAGGTTGTTTGTCAGAGTGTTACCCGATGACGTTAACCTATGTGGAAGAGATTGAATCAATCCACCGAGGATTTTGACCCATCCGTTGTTGTCGAGTGTTAGTTACCCATGAAGTTAACCTGTGTGGAAGAGGTTGAATTGAACCCGTTAAGGATTTTGACCCATCCAAGGTTGTTTGTCAGAGTGTTACCCGATGACGTTAACCTGTATGGAAGAGGCCGGATTGAATCCGCTGAGGATCTTTGACCTATCCGAGGTTGTTTGTCAGGGTGTTACCCGATGACATTAACTTGTATGAAAGAAGTTGAATTGAATCCGTTGAGAATTTTGACCTATCCGTTCGTGGTGTTACCCGGCGACGTTAACTGATGGCGGTCGAATTGAATCCAATCGGTGATTTTTGACCTATCTGTTGTTTGTCGCCCGATGACGTGAACCTATATGGAAGAGGTCGTGGGAAGTCCACTAAGGACCTTTCGACCTATCCTAGGTTGTTTGTCAGAGTCTTTGCTCGATGACGTTAACCTGTATGGAAGAGGTCGAATCAAAACATCCGTTTATGGTTGTAACCAAAGTTTCTCCTTAACCTTGGTCTTGTTTTTCCATGAGTATGATTGGAAAATCATAATTTGCAAAGCTATATCTCTTCTCAATGTTGAAATATCCTCCAACTTTGACTTGTTTCTTGGGATGGTAATCGATTAGATATATAGAATATTGATTTGTATAATCTTTTGAGATTAAGAGTTGCCCCCCAGTTTCTAACAAAAGCTGAATGATCGAAGTTTGATGAATCTTCATTCTTCTTATGCGCTCCTTAAAAGCTTGAAATGCTCCACTTCGATGGTGGTTTTGATCTTATTGGGAAGCTTGGTCGCCATACAAGATGAAATAATGAGAAACAGCTTTCCAGATGGCGCCAGCTATGCGTTAGAAACCCGGTAGAGTGAAAGTTTACGCCTTAGCCTTGTTATGAAATCTAGCACCCACACAGGTATTTAAAGAGTGAACAAGAAAACTCCAGAATTTTTATGTGAAAAATCTCGAAAAGAGGGAAAAAATCACGGGGCCTAGCCCAGTAAAAAGCTTCTACTATATATTTATTTTGGAGTACAAGTTTTCCGATAACGGGATTACATAATTGTATATGAGAAGGGTTGACAATGGGAATCCCAAAATCAGACAACAATAACTATATAGTCACGGTTGTAGCTTTGTAGCAGATGCGGTGATGGGGGGGCGCCACTGACGATGATGGAAACTGACGGAGATTGACGACGGTGAGGATCGGCGGTGGCGGCTGACGGTGATGGCTGGCGACGGCTAGTTGGTAACCAACTGGCGACGGCTAGTTGGTAACCAACGGGGATGGTCGGCAACCGTCGAGTAGTGACACGATTGTGCTTGGAGGATCTTCAAGCTTTAGGGCTCTCTCCTCTCTCTTGCTTGGCCTCCCCTCATATGAGGGATGAGGGGCTATTTATAGATTGGAGGAGTGGCGTCTCTATAAATACATGCAAAATCCGAACCACTCCTCTCCATCGGACGGCTCATGATGATTCCCCTGATCATATGATGTATTTTGCGTATTTGAATGCTCAAATGATGTCAGAATTATAAGATCTTGGGCTTGTTAGATTCGGCTCATCAAGACGCTCGATTTGATTATAAACACTCTATGTTTGAGAGCTATTTAGGGATTTAACTGACATCCCAAAATTTTCAAAGATATTTTAAGTGCTTGATCTCGACGAGCTTCAACTTCGGGTCAGCTTGCTTTTAGCATCAAGATTTGTGCTTCGGCTAGTAGTATTTTAAGTATCATATCAATAATCAAAAGTGATATGAGAACCTGGATTCCTTTTAACAAGCTCTGCTTTTAATGGATGAACCCACTTGTAATAATCAACAACTAAATCAAATATATTGTCTCGTGCTAATTGCCTTGACCGCCATAGCTTCATATAAGACAATGACAACCCATACTTATTTTCAAGTTCATCATTTATTTGTTTAGGTGGTACGTCTAGGTACTTTTTTACTATATCTTGGATCTCATGGGTCGCCCAACTAGATGTTGCTTGTTTGTTACCGGCTCTACTGATGCCTGGACATGAATGCGAAGGTTCTATTTTCCTAACTTCAAAAGTATGACCATCTCTACACACTGAAGCTCTTACTCTCCATGGACAACTAATATAAGAATAAGTAGTGATAACTCTCCTTCTAACACTTGTTTTAATCTTCATCCCAAAATTCTCAGTGATAGCCATGGATTGAAGAAATTGTCTTAAACTTACAAAATCAACAAACCGAGTCCCAACTTTTAATAATATATCATTGTCAATTTGACTACCAATCATTGCATCCATTAATATCATATATATATATATATTTGCTACTATTATCAAAGCTCGAGTGATGATACACTTTTATTTGACAAAGATTCATAAAATCTACATTGATAAAAATAAATATAAAGACTGGATTAAATATAAGAATAACTTGTATAATAATGAAATCTGATCTTTAGCAAAATATTTCATATTAAAGTCTAGTAATTAACTTTTATTTTTTGATGCAAAATCTAAGCATAAATATTATTATTTTTTAAAACTGTGATGGAAAATATAACAAGGTTAAACTAAAAGTAATATACAAATAAAATTGATTAGTATATTTGCTTTTTCTTTTTAAATTTATCTGGAGATAGGGGTGTAAACGAGCCGAGCTTGAGCGAACAAAACTCTTGTTCATGTTCGGCTCGTTTGAAATTTGTTTTGTTCATGTTCGGCTCGTTTATATATCGAGCAAAATGTTATGTTAGCTAAACGAGCTAACTAAAGAGTTGTCACAACAACAAAGCTTTTAGAGGAGGATTCGAACGCCAATCTAGATAACAAAAATTTTAACCACTGCTCGTGATCTATTATATATAAATGTGTTGATGTATATAATAATAATAATAATAATAATAATAATAATAATAATAATAATAATAATAATAATAATAATAGTAATAATAATAATAATAATAATAATAGTAATACAACAATAATAATAATAATATAATATAATATAATTTTTTTATTTCGATCGAAACAACACGATTGAACAAATTTTTGTCACGTCAAATTGTTTATATCGAGTGAAATGCCTGTTCGTTTTACCATTTAGTTAACAAACGAGCAACACTACTAAAATAATAAGTTTTGGAAAATTATACATAATTTTATGATTTATATATTTCACATCCAAACTTTAATATTTACAAAACTAGCACTTTTCCTATGCAGAAAAAAGTGTATTTCACTTGAAAAAAATAATAAAGATGATATTTTTGATGTAATAATAAAGATTTAGGTGTTATTTAATTAAATATTAAAATTTGTGTGTGATATATGTAAATACATAAAAATTGAGTGGTATGTATGTAAATCCCCCGTTTTTGACAGCCCTACCTGGAGACGAGCGGAGAGTGAGAGCTAGGTATGCAGTACGAAAAACTTTCTATAAGGAAGCGTGGTTGTGAGTTCTCCTTGGGCCGAAAAATTTGTTTGCTGGGAAGTTTAAGACAATAAAAGTTAAACTGCTGTTTAAATCTGCCATCCGAGCTTGGAAGGCTACTTTCGCGAGGCTCAATTTTACAGTCAGCTGTTTTGCTCTAATGGCTTCTGCGAGCGCTTTAACTGGCCAGGTTTCGAATATACTTGACGCGAGAAGTCGAAGAAACCCTAGATTCCCTTCATCTTCACTCAGTAAGTCCTCTTTATACTTCCCTACCGCGTACTAGGGATTCATTGTTAGGGTTTCCGATAGAAAGTATGTCAGATTGTTGGACCTGACTTGTTCATTAGATCTCAATGCATCTGGATGCATGAATTGCAGCGTTTCGTTGTAGCTATGGATGACTGGAAATGTCTGCGCAGCAATATTCTTGGTTTTTATTGTTATCGACGGTTTTGTTTGTAAATTGTTGTTTAAAGTCTTTTGGCACTGCAAAATTGTGTTTTTTTTTTCTTTTTATTTGTTCTGAATTTGAGTACGAAATCATTGCTGCTGCATTGGCAGCATGTAGCTCTTGAAATGTGAAAATTAAATGATTTTATTGATTGAACAAATGCTTCTATTGATAAGCATATATGATGAATATTGTAGGAAAAAAAATAAAGGACATAATAAATGCGATAGAAAGGAATCAACATAAATTTTCCTAGCTTCAAGCCTTCAACTTATTACATAATCAAGAGAATGGGAGAGAACCCATGGCTTTGTTGAAGACATCCGTCATCTACCACTTGTTTGAACAGGAGATATGAGGAATAATAATATTCTTGGAGAATACAATATCTCATATGAAATAACAATTAACATTGATGTCATCGGTTGTTTCATGGCTCACTAAATTACTAGTAATATAGGCTAGCATGATTGCCATAAAACATAAGCATAGGCTCAACTATTTGAAAAAAAATCTTCCAGCTAAGTCTTGGTCCACTTCAGTTTACATGTCGAACAAGCCATGACTGTATATTCTCTTAAGAATATGGTTTGTTTATCCTCAAGGTGTTAATTGATTTGTACCCTAACAATTCAATTTCTTCAAAAATTCAGTAGCATCTTTTTTAGATAGAGAGGCCCTTTTCTTACTTTAAGTAGATGCTATCCCAAGAAAATATTTAGTGCATCTAGATTTTTGGTAATAAAATAATTATTTAAGCGCTACTTTACTTTAGGTATGTATTCTTTATCATTCATAGTGAGGAATATATCATACATAAAAGACTAACATAACTGAGCATATTGTTGAATGTTTGATTAAATGAAGGATATATGAGGTTCTGCTTTGCATAATATGTCAAACTAGGACTATGGTCCTTGCTTGAGCTCATGAATGGTCTTCTAAAATAGTCATATGTATTTCTCCATATAATAATTACACTTAGTTGGCTGCTCCATATACACGACTCATTCAAATCATCATAGAGGAAGATATTAATAACATTCATTTGCAACATAGGACAAATTTGATTGATGGACACATATATTACGATTTTTACATAGGACATATCAAACCTATTCATGTTATAAATGTGAGTAAAAACTTTGCCTACTAGTCAAGCATATACTAATTAATGGAGCTAGTTGAATAAAGGTTGAGACTAAAGATCGATCGACGAGCGATTAGTTTGATCTTAGAGAGTGGGACAATTAATTACTATGTTTGTAGGCTATCAAAAGCATTCATCTTAGCAACTATAGGCTAATTTTTAGTTGTCCACTTTGGTGATAATATGATTTACAATATTTCTAGAGAATATTGCTTTGTTCGTATTAGTAGAATCCTTGAAGTTTTGCTCTAGGAGAAACTTTATCTTGACATGAAGAAATGCACATTTGTAAGATTTATAAAGATTTGTTATCTCAAGCAAGCATATTTTTATAATATTGTTAAACTTAAAAGTAATTAGGGAATGGTCTGAATCTGCAAATGTTCATGTGGCTAGAAATTTCTATGAATAGTTTTTAAATATAAGATTAATTAAAATTTTAAGCAATGTCACTAGTAGGTTACCCTCTACACTTCATGAGAAATGATATATTTATAGAAGTATTTTTTTTACATGAAAACCTATTTATAGAAGTAATTAATACATGACATAATGGATCTGATTATTTATGCTTTCATCATGTTATTCTTGTCAATGATGTTTTTTGAAAGTTTATTGAGAAATGCGGACCATTTATCTTTAAACATAATTGTAGTTGTTTGGTTTAGCATGAAACTTAAGCATATACTATATTTCAAAGAGTTTCATAGTGGTGAATGAGGTAAAGCAACAATATAATGCTCAAAAGAATAAGTGAATTTTAACTCAAAAAATAAAATTTATCAAAAAAAAAAAAAGAGAGAACTCTTATATTGGTTGTATTTTAATGATGTTGAAAACGAAGCAAGCCTAGTTAGAGGTTTTGAGCTCGAGCTCATTTACCCCCCCCCCCCCCCCCCCCCAAACCCTAAACCCTAAATAGCAGTAAAAGATTAAGCATATACCAGCAATGTCAAATCAATCTCTAGCCAAAAAAAAAAATGGATAGTACTCAAAAAAAAATTATCGATAGTACTCAACCTCGACTTGTTTAAATTCAGTTCTTGTTTGTGCCTGATTTGTGCTTTGCTCGATATTAATTCATTTTATGATCATCAATCTTTAATTGAGTAGCATGTTTGGAAACATAAAAGAAGATTATCGATATGAGTTCATTGAGCTTAAATATAATATTTTAATTTTAACAAACCCTAAAAATTCCATACTATATAACATCTCGACAATGTGGACTTAGTCAAGCTGAACCATCAGCATGCCCACCGCCAAAGGGAGTTACGAGCTCAAACTATGGAGCTTTTTTTTATTCAAACAATATATTATTAACTCTCCCAAAGGATGTGGGATTGAATGAGTTGCATGAATGTTGAATGGGGATATAAAAATGGAGAATTGGGCGAGAATGCGTAAGCAGTAAACTATGCTATATATTAATTTTAAGATATAACATTTTAATTTGTAATTTCTAGATATTATAAACTTTATGTTCTTATTAAAAACTATATATATATATATATATATATAATTTTAATCATTTTTACTATGCATATGCCTATATTTATAATAAGCATATATTTATATCTTATCAAGCTTTTTGTTGAGCTTTAATTGAGCATCTTAATGAGTTTATTCACCAATTTTAAACAATATTGTTCATGATCATAAATGAATCAAGTAACGAGCTATTCAGATTTGTTCATTTAACAATTGAGTATCTATAAAAGCGTTCAAACATACTTAATTAGTTAACCGAATGATCATGAATGAAGTATAACTGAGCCAAGCGATGAGTATTTTGTTGAATGCTTGGTTCATTTGCAGCCTATATTTTCATCATGTAATGTGAGTTCCTAAAATATTGATTATTTTCTTCATGAGCAAGAAAATCATTTATCTAATAATTCAATACTCTAGTAAATAGATACTTATTTACAAGATTTTCAGTAATAATGTCTTATGATTTTCATTATATTGATCTACTAATAAAGGATTGACACACATTTTGAGAATAACAATTAGCTATTGAGCTTTTACGGGCTATCAATGATTTCTTTGACTTCATCTTTTGAAGTTGAATTTAAGATTGTTATGCAACTTTAAATATAGGAAAATCATTTAACTATCATGATTCATTTTTCCAGTTTATGATTTCGTACAATGTTTAATGATCTAATTTTTCTTATGGATGGCTTATAGTAGATGCCAATCTTTTATAGTTATTATTGGTAATTCTCAATGTAAGAAATATAAAATTATTTTCTTATAACATTTGGGTAATATTCAAATTTGTAGCAAAAAAGATGTAGAGAGATGCTTGAACTAGAAAACCAATTGTAGTACAATCATGTAGATGATCAAATTATGTTTGAGTCCAGTCAAGATTTTTATATTTGGCTTTCTTAATGAAATTATTCAAAATGACCTCTTTTAAACAATTCATCTCGAATGTCAGCTATTGTCTAAGTTCCCACCATGAAGTTTTCAATAAATTGGTATACTGTGCCATTATTTAAGCTTTCTTGTTTGGTTGATTTTCATTTTAATTTCATACACATGGTTTGCATCACAAGCTATTGAGTAGGTTCAAGTGGAGTATTGGATCTCTTTTGTAATAGTCAAAAACATACATGCATCACTCATTTAGGGATTCATTGAGTTCTATGCCCATGACATGACCAAAAATTCAACTTCAATCTACGCTTTAAACATTGGTTCTCCCTTTTTTTGGCCTTGTACCAAGTAGATGGCTGAGTCTCCTCTTTTCTTCATATATGTTTTAATAAATTAAGACCAATTGAGGTAGTTTTTTTATTTAACATGTATGTAGCCTGAATGTTTTATCCGTTGCTTGTTGATCGATTTGGATTGAGTTATTTAGATTGTATGGTCTTTTGTAGCTTTAGAAGTATACGCATTGTTTCCTTTTGCTGGAACAAAAATTAGGTTTTTTGATAGAATTGATGATGAAGTTTTTGCAATGTGGGCGGTCTCAATAAAATGTGATGATGGAAATTTGTTGTCGATGGCAGATATGAAACAAAGTAATGACAAAAGGAAAGAACAAAAGACGAGACATGGTAATGGTGATAAAGGATGAAAACAACATGAGAGACACAATGATGATGATGAAGGCCAAAAATAATGTCACAATTATGGTGATGACGGAATAATGCAAGAAAACCTAGAGTAGAGTTTTGGGCTTTGATACCGTGACAGAAAAAAGAGAAAATGATAATTTTACATTGAATTGGAAATTATTGGTATATGGCAATATACAACAATATATACACCTTTCTAGGCGGAAATAATCAAAAACTGATTTAACCAAATATAGAAAATAAATAAATACTATTAATCCCACGATAAGTTTTCTAACTAAATATCTATTTATTTTCTAACAAATTAGGCTACAATAGCTGGGTCATAGAATGGAATGAATAATTAAAGTTTGGTTTTGCTTAATTGCAAGTTTGATGAAAGCTTGATGGCTTGGCCGAGGGGAACTTTTGCAAGTTATTGGTTTTCTCTTTAGTTTTGTTTATTCTTTCTCTCTCTTTTCCTTGATCAATTCTTCTCCAATCAATCCTAGCTGCCTTTCCCCTCTCTCTATACACTCCCACCCTAAACATCCCGCATAGGAGGAGCTCTCGGTCTTTCCACAACCCCCAAGGCTTCCTGAACCCATGTATCCTCTTACCTTCTCTCTGCTCTGCTCTCATGGATCAAGTGCAGCTCTTCCAAATACCTACAAAATAATTCCCACAATCTGTAACTCTCTGTTACCATCTAATACTACCTTTCACCCACTCCAAAGGTAGCTAGAGTTCCACACACCACCACAAGCAACTCTTGCCTTCTTCCACCAAGAACCTCTTACCATCACAACTTCCCTTCATAAGTACCGAAGCCAACTCCTTTTTTGCGTAATTCGAAACTCAAAATTATGCTGGCTTGTTGGTATAGTTAGATATCCTTGTATATCATAAATATAAGTTAAACTACTTGCAGGACTAGATGCATATGATTATTTCTGTATGGTTTGCTCTACTCCAGCACTGTTCCTTTTTTCTATGTAGTCGTTTGAGCTTCTGTCTAAAAGTTTCGCATCATTTAGTAATAATTTTATTTTAGACATTCATTCTGGTTAGTAGATGATGTTGTTACTGTTATAGTGTTTTTTAAGTGCAGTGCATAGATGGGACTATTAATCTGAGTTTTGAAGAGTACTTTGGTTTGTGTTGTTCAGGTCATAGTTTCGGCATAAAAAGTAATTTAAGTATTGAGCGATCATTATCCTGGTCATATGTCAAAAAGGCCCATCGAAGTAGATCTCTTCAAATATATGGTTTATTTGGTGGAAAAAAAGATAAGAGTGAAAACGCTGATGATGCGCCATCGAAGGTAAGAAGAAACAAGTTTTCCTTGTTAAATTTGTATTTAGATTTACTTTTAGAGTTTGAATGGCATAAAACATTCTAATTGTGCATAATTTCTCAATGTTGGCTAAGAAGGATGATATGATCAAATGCAGCTATTTTAGTGTATTGTATGGTAAAAAATTTGGCTTTACTTTACTGCAGCTTGTAGGACTGTGATTGTATTTTATAAACCTTGCATTAATTTTTAAGCACAGGCTGACATACAACAAAGATACATATGAAGATACTTAATTTTTATTACTTTTCATCTTCACAATAGTGATCATGATCATTCATTTTACGTATTAAGGGGTTAGCGATGAGGTTTACATCAAGACCAATCATACTTTGTAATGGCTATCAAGTTTACTTCTGAACCTTAATTTTTTTGTATCATTCTTTAAAACTAAAATTACGTTTGTTTATATATGTCATATATTGCAGGCAGGGATTCTAGGTAATATGCAAAATTTGTATGAGACTGTTAAGAAAGCCCAAATGGTAGTCCAAGTTGAAGCTGTCCGTGTTCAGAAAGAACTTGCTGCGTATAAATCATTTATTTAGTTCTTAAAAGATCCAGTTTATCTCTCTCTCGGAATTCTTGAAAGGCATGTTGACTCATTTTATTTGCAGGGAAGAGTTCGATGGTTATTGTGAAGGTGAGCTAATCAAGGTATGCCAATTTCTGATATCGTTAGATTTTGTTTGCATGAAAAATAGAAAGGCTCTCCACATTAATGCAGTGTAGATGCATTAGATTTGCCTTATGTTAAGAAAGGTAGAGGTAGACCTAAAAAGACTTGGTTAAGATGTATAAAAAATGACCTTAGTATACTTGAATTAAATGAGAATTTGACACATAGTATGACACAATGGAGACGAAAGATTCATGTAGCTGACCCCACTTAGTGGGATAAAGGCTTGTTGTTGTTGTTGTTGTTGTTGAAAAATAGATCTCTCCACATTAATGCAGTGTTACATAGATTTAATTATATGGCTGCAGTACACTTATTTTGTGAAATTAGTCTTTATCATTCTTGTTTCTGTTAAAGGTCTTTGTGAAGCTCATATTTGCACTTTACACACCATTTTAGATGAAATTTTGATGTCTTCTTGCTTGGTGATTTGTGATTTGTCAGGTAACACTATCAGGCAATCAACAACCAGTACGCACTGAAATCACTGAGGCTGCAATGGAGTTGGGTGCTGAAGTAAGCACTTATCTTGACCTTCTTGTGGTGACTATCTCTTTTTAATGCAACTATATATTAATATCATCCTTTTTAATCTGTGTTACTAGATAGAGTGTATGATTTGCTTAGTTACTTAAGAGAAAATGATTTATTTGAGATTGATTTTTGCCTATTCAACTATTGGTTCTATGCATGTTCGATTAAATGTCAACAGAGTAGTTGCTCTTATGAACTTGTAAACCAGTTTTTCTGCTATGCCAGAGCATCATTTACTTATTGGTACTTCTGTTATGTGAATGACTACAAATTAGCTTCTAAAGCCTGTCAGCAATGACTAATGTTTTATTTATTTATTTATTTTGAAACCAGTGAGTCTCAGATAAAGGTACAACACGCAGCCATTGCAGAAAATTACATATTAATAAGGGGAATAACTGAATAGATAAAACAATTGCAAAAAATTGCAGGCTAAAAAGGGAAATAAGAGACTACACCAACAAGGTTGAGAACGACAAGCCTAGAAGAGAAGAACCCCCCAGGACCTCCCAAAAATTACCTAACAGCTTGATATATTTTATACAGTGATGATATGCATTCTGGTAATTTATTCCCCTCCTAAAATATATAGTTTAAAACTCTGTCTATTAGCTCTTCGATGCCCAAAATGCTAATATTTGAGCTAAGAATCACCAATATCCATAACAATAAGATGATCATCAAAAGAGGATATGAAACAACAGTTTTATGAATAGATGTGCTGCTAATCACAACTCTTGAGTTGACTTTCGGAGGATGCACATAATCCAAAATAAGATCTAACATTGATTTAAAATTTTAGGTACAAACTAGATCTCGGAACTGCCATCATTGCATTAGAAGATTTGTCATTGTCTTAATTTTCAAGAGGTTTACGTAGTTCTTGGTGTGCCTTAAAGTGTCCTAAGATGTTGTAACCAAAGCTTTTGCACAAAGAATAATATGATGGAAGGGCTTCAAATTCTACTTTCTACCTTGGCCACAGATGGCCTTAATGAAAAACTTAGTAGTAGCAACATCCATTTGAAGTGGTTTCCATGAATTGAGCCAAGAGAGTACAAATAGGGTTGGTTGAAATAGTGAATTCAGAGATGAGGAAAAGCAACCTTAACAAGAGTAACATGAGGTTCCTCAAAGCAATCAAATAATGTGACCATTTAAGCAATTGCATCGGGAATAATCCACATAGTATGATCTCCTTCAAAAGAGTCTCAAGTAATTAGCTTGGAAGGATAATTTCATGAGAACATAAATGAGAATAAATAATCCCAATTCAATATTTCGCAACCAATCTTAGCTTGATGATGAATCTACAAACAATTTCAATGTTGAATTGTCCTAAAAAAAACTTGCATGAGAGGAAAAAAAAGAGATGGCAATTGAGAAATCCCTTCATCCGAAAAGAAATGCTGGAACTAGGGTAGTTTGTGATGAGTTAACACAGGAGTTTACTGACCGTATGTGGGAATTTGTTAAGGGTATGATTGAGCCAAGCTTGAGCAAGGTGATTGTTTGTTCATATTCGGCTTGTTTAAATTCAGCTCGTGTCCAAAATCGTTCAATAATTTGTTATTCATTTTGATCGTAATGAGCTCATTTGACTTGTTTAGATTCAAATTATTAAAATTTAATAAATTTTAATTTTTATTTAGCGAGGATTTCTTATAAATTAATAAATTTCATGTTTAAAATGCGCGTTTGAGCAATGTGCGCTCTAAGAGGCATCAGTGATAAGGCCCACAAATGAGATTACTACATGCCTGCTAGAAGGGACATAAGCGAGTGTCCACGCATGCAGAGAACCCAAATAGCTCAGCTGATTTATATAGCTCAAGCACCAGTAGGATCAGTTCTACATAACATAAGTGTCATAAAACTTCACTAGTTGCTAGTAAAGACAGTACAAGAGATTTGACGAATTTGTGAAAGGTCAAAACATATTCAAAAGTAGGATGAGATTTGTCAAAAGCTTAAAAGCCAATTCTTATGACACTTGTAACTTCAGACATGAGCTTTCTCTCTGATTTTCTATAATTGAACATCATCTATAGATATTCTGCTTAACCATACGAACATATAAGGTCAGTAAGAGAACAAATGAATAGAAGAACACAAAAGATCAACCCAAATATTTGACTTCATCTATTGATTGTTTTATCTCTCAGTTGTCTTGAATCTTTATTCAAAATTTATAATGATTTGTGAAAAATGTGATTACTAACTTTTATTATTCTAAATCTCTCTCTCTCTCTCTCTCTCTCTCTGTGTGTGTGTGTGTGTGTGTGTCTGTTTATATATATATATAGCAAAGTTTATTTTAAAATAATCAATAGAGCATAAAGCTGCACTTTTGATTGTTCTACAGAAGGTCAGTTTGCTAGTAACTGAAGCCTACAAGGATGCACACCAGAAAAGCATTCAGGCAAGAACTTTGTGTATTTAGACTTTGAAATTCATAATTTATTAAACTTTTTAGCACTCTTCTGAACATAAATTGAGAAATAATTCCTATTTATTGCAGGCTTTGAAAGAGAGAATGGGAAATCTTGCCCAGAGTCTTGGAATGCCACCAGGTCTTAGTGAAGGGTTCAAGCAATAAGAGACCTTTTTAAGAGCAAACTCATCCATTGTAGTTCAATTTTGTACACTATAGCATCTACTACAGCTCTGATCACACCACTGTTGTAAGACTAATAATTGTATCTCAAACTCGAAACTCGCTCGATGATTGCTCTTGATTTATTTGGCATGAAATTGAAATTTATTCGCTTGGTTTGAATATTTAGCTCGCTCGAATATAGCTCGAAATCATATGTAAGTTTGATTTATCTATCTTAAGGTTTAAATTATAAATATATGTTTTTGGAAGCTATTGTTTTGCCCATATTGTAATGTTATTTTTTTATTAAAATAGGTCTTCTTATCATTTAATAAATATAATACACTTATGAAACCATGAGAACAAAAAGATGATCAAACTAGGCTAAAATTCATCAAGCAAATGTGTGAACCATGGTTAATCAAATTAACCCTAAGATACCTTGGGATTTTAACTCACCAAAAAAAAGAAAAATACTATGAAATAAAGATTTCTAAAAAATTTAAAATATCAAAATCATTAAAAATCTATTTTAACTAATTCATCATCATAATCATTTTCAATTTTATAACAAATTCAAAGTAAAAAAATAAAAATAAAAAATTCCTAACTTACCCTACAATCAATTTAACTTTATGTGACACCAATTTGTCTCACTATCCCACTACAAAGCACATCATAGGCCCACCAAATACCCCTCATCACATGCTACCATGAGAGCATGTCACCAATACCCATGAGCCCATGAGGATTATAACAACAAAATAGCCACATCATTTGTGAAATAAATTTTCTTCATTAATATAATAGAGAATTAATTTATATAATCCAATTATTAATATTTATGAAATAAATTTTCTACATTAAAAAGAAATTAGTCTTCTTTTTTTTTAAAGCTTGAAAGAAGGCCAAAAGGCAGACATACCATCATGCCTTTCAGTTGAGTGGGATGAAAGCTTATATTATCATCTCAATGGCTCTTCTTTAATCATTTCAAAAGTGCTATAAAATGGGTCCAACACCCATAGATTCATTCCACACCAATAACACATAATAATAACTTCTACTATAATCATGTGTTTGTCCACAATTCTCTCATAATTTGATATATATATATATATATATATATATATAGAGAGAGAGAGAGAGAGAGCTACAAGATGATCACAATCGTCGATGATTTATCTCATATGCATGTTTTTGAGATATAAAAAAATTAAATAGATGGCCATCTGAATGCTTCAATATTTTTTTCGCTAAAAAACAACAATGACAACAAGCTTTTATCTCAGGATATGGGATCAACTACACGAATCCTTCTTCTCTATTGTGCCCTATTACGTGTCAAAGTCTCATTTAATTCTAATAAACTAAGATCATTTTTTATACATCTTGATCAAGTCTTTTTACATCTACTACCTAGCCAAAAAATAAAAGCGACATATTAAAAAACTAGTAAAATAGAGAAAAATGTAATGTGCCATGAAAGCAAATACTAAAAGACCACACTATATAACACTAGTCACTAACTTGTTCAAATACCAAATATAGATTAAAAAAAAAGCAAAATAGAGTACCTCCACCAAATAAACCACAAGAAGCCAATTGGATGGCATTAAGTAATAATTGAGCTTTCAAGATAAAGGGAACCTCATGTGATACCAATTAGCTTCCCAATAAAGTTCATTAGCTTACATTATTATAAAATTTTAATATTTTTCTAAGTTCACAACTCAATAGCAAGGCTAAGTTGTCTTGTTAATAGATATGAGATAGTTTTTAATGAAATTATTAAGAAGATACTAACTTTATTACCTAATAATAATACTATCAAACCTAATTATATACACTTCTTGAGGCATATGAGAGTAAAAGATGATTTTTGAAGAAATTTTCAAACTTTTTTTCATGATAGGATTATTAATAAATAGATGATTCTTCTCTTGGGTTAGTAGAATTTCTTTCTTGGATTTCCTTCAATGTCTCTTGTTTTGTCAGCCATTCAACATCTCAACGATGCCGACCGAGTCGAACAATTTGAGTTTTGGCCGCCGAGTCGAACAATTTAGACCACTCAGTCAGATCAGATTTGAGTCATGCATTATATTTCATCATACCTTGTATACTATAAAGTTTATTATCTTCACATAACAAGTCTGATATAGTTGTTATTAACAGTGATAAAGCATGAAATAAAAAACCTCACATATCTTCTTCCAAATGCAATAAAAAATCATATTCATAACAAATTAAACAATACTGAGAAAAAAAAGATATCAAAATCACTCTAAAGACAGCAAAAGGGAATCAAAACAAAGCATTACCCTGAATCTTGCTTAGTTCTCCTCATTGATCTGCTGATAGGAGAGCTTGAAGACTCCAATGGAACAACTGGAATCTCCATCTCACCTTTCAGAATCTTCACAATATCCCCACTATCAGGTCTCGACTCTGGTGCTCTCTGCAAGCATAAAAGGGCTAACTTTATACAAAGATTAACCTCATCTTTGTCACAAGAATCCTTCAACTTTTCATCCACAATATCCATTACATCTCCCACAAGTGCTAATTGCCTGCACCAGCTTATAAGATTAGCTCTATCAAGCTTCATGGGCGATTCCTGAACATGTAAAGGTCTTCTTCCAGAGACAATAACAAGAATAACAACTCCAAAGCTGTATATATCAGCCTTCTCATAAGCGTGGCTGAAACCTCCGTATTCTGGAGCGACATAACAAACAGTTCCTCTCATACTTGTAGTGCTACTAAGCTCTTTGCTATAGAGATCACTGTTCAGTATCTCACTGCCAACTGATTGATCCTTCCGCTTCTTCCAACCCTTTCTGAAGCTTATGTCCATTTCTCCCAATTTGTTGTTTTTTAGCCATTTCAGCCTCTTACTGTTCTTACCTCTCTTACTAAGCTCAGCAAAGTACTCTTCTTTCCACCATTCTCTCATCTTCCTCTCTTTATCGGATCGAGCTTCAGCAGTAGTCTTCAGCTTCTTGTCAGGAGTCTGAACACCTGAGACTGTAAAAACAGTTTCATCCAAGTTTTTTTGTTCAAATCTCTCCATTTGACTTGAGCATCTTAACTCAGGGGAGTTCTTTCTCTCATCATCCCAATCAGAGTTCTTTGAAGGACAAATCTGGTTCCCAATCCAGTCCCTCACATAATCTCTACTACTCAGCTCCTCACTCCCATCCTGCTTCCACCACCAATCCATCCTCCCATCATCCAATGGAGAACTCCCTCCCAACTCACTGAATTTCTCCGCGAATCCAACCTCATCATCACAACAAGAATTTGATACTAAATCCTTCTCCTTTGAACTCGGCTTCTTTTCATAATTCGGAGAATGAAAGGGAAGGGAAAGATCAACCTGTGGGCTCAAGCTGATGAGTTCTTGGCTAAAGATATCTGTTTTCCGTCTGGAAAGCCCGAAATCAGCCAGCTTTGCCTGGAAATCGGCGCCTAGAAGAACATTGCTGGGCTTCACATCGCCATGGATGACCGGAGGATCGCATTGGAGATGAAGAAAGGCGAGAGCTTTAGCGATATCGAGGATGATTCGAAATCGGCGGTCCCAATCAATGAAGGGACGAGATGAACCGAAAAGAGCTTCTTGGAGACTTCCATTGCTCATATACTCGTATACAAGGAGGGAATGGGGTCGCCGGTGGCAGTATCCGAGGAGGGAGACGATGAAAGGAGAGTGAGGCAAATCGCCAAGAACCTTGAGTTCATTCTGGAAGTCTCGGTCAGGGAGGGATGGGTCGAGGCGTTTGATGGCGACGGACTTGCCGTCGGGGAGAATGCCGCGGAAAACAGAGGCAGAGGCGCCGCGGCCGAGCGAGCGTGAGAGGTCGAAATGGAGGGTGGCTGAGCTTAGGGAACGAAATGAGAAGCGGCGGAGGGTGGGTGAGGAGGAAGGAGAAGAGGCTAAGGGGAGAGTTGGGGAGCGGCGGCGGTTGGAGAAGTGGAAGTAGAGGAAGAGGAGGAGAAGAAGAAGGAGGAGAGCAGAGGGGACAGCAGCGGGTGAGATAGGAAAAAGTGTAATGCGGTGGTGGATGGGGCGGGTGAGGCAGGCAGGTGGGAGAGGCCGTGAAGTCATCGGGATTAGGATTGGATTGCGACAGGATGACGGATGACGGGAGAAAAGCAGTGTTTTGGGGGGAAAAAGTGCACACTTTGGGAAAATACTAATTATTTATATAAAATACTTTATTAAAATATTTTAGTAGGAAATTATCTCGAAATTGAAAGTCAGGTGTTCAAAATAATAAAATTTCTTAATATAAAATTTATAATTTTTTATTCAAAATAAAATTGCAAAATATTTGAATAAATAAGATAACATTAGAGATGAATTACTTATAATAATAAATATTTGATCATTTTTATCTAAGATAAATACTACATAATAAATTAAAATTTCTCAAATTTATCAAAAATATAGTGAATTAGATTTACTTATTAATTATGAATTATTATACATTGAATAACGATGAAAATCTGACATAAATTAATTTTTAAAATACCAATCTATGAATCACTTAGACATGAAAATTAATTAAATGAATCGGTCAATGAAAATTAATTAAATTTTGCGACTCCAAGATTTAATAAATTAATTTATTTAGTGATATATTTTTTTTAATTATTCTATAATTATGAATTACTCTTGCATATAATCACTTATCATGATATACTTGTGAAGAGAATGGAAGGTGTATAATTTATTACCGCATATAAACTTATTAATTATGAACTAATTATATTTGGATTAGTACAAAATGCATTAATTATAATAATTAATAAAAAAAATTTCTAATATTAGTTATAGGCCACTTAGAAGGTGAAAAAGGATTAAATGATTTCATGGTTGAGGTAAGATTATTTAATAAATGAAAAAAAAATTAATATGCATTAAATGATTTCATGGAGGTGCCTTAGAAAAAAGTTGTACTATCACTTAATTTTGTGGACATAACGCTACCCTAAGTCTAAAAAAGTATATATATATATATTGCATTATTTTTTTATTTATTATTGTAAAATTTTAAAATAATAGTAATTTTTTATTTTTGTCGAACTAAATATTTCAAAGTATAGTAGCATTACTCATTTGTATTTGTGTTTTTCTCTTATTAATATTATGATTATTATTATTATTAACAAAATAATATTTCATGAGTGATATTTATAATTTATTTATTTAATTAATTGGGATTTGGAAGTTGTTAAGTAGAGCGCTAAAAGCCTTTGAAATTAAAAATATATATATTTAAAGTTAGTAAAAGTGGATGAAAAAAAAAAGTATGAAGAATGAAGATTATTGAAGAGGTGTGGATCCCAAGAACAGTAGAGCTGGTCAGCCTTTTTTATTATTTTTATTTAATTAATCAATGTTACATTATTTATTTAAAAAATATTTGATTATTTTATTTATTTTAAAGATATTTTCTTATAATGCTATTAAAAATCTGATTTTGTTTGTCCTTATAAAACAATTTTTTAATTATATACTAATGTTTATTATTTTAATATTTAATAAACTGTTTAAACAATAACATTTGAAATAGGATCATTAAATAAAATAATATCTATTTGAGATTAGTTTATTTTTTATAATTAAGAGAAAGAAATCAAAATAGAACAAAGTGTGAAAATTATAATAGATATGAAATAATTTTGAAAATGAACTCAGTTTATGCCAAATTCAAAGATGAAATACACTGTGCTTCTGTTTCATAAACGTTTAAATTCAACTTTACATTTTGTTAAAATATTAATTTTATTAAGAAATAAAAATATTTTTAAATTAATCTTTAGAAAGAATTACATATATATATCAAAAAACTCTTATGTATTTACATATCTAATAACTAAAATTTAACATTTACATAAATAATATTTTTTCTATGTATAAAAATATACATTAATAAATTAAATATATAATATCTTGAACTTAAAATATCTTGATTATAAATCTATACTCTTAATCACTAACTTTACATCTAAAATGACTTTAATTGAAAATATATATTTCACTTAAAAAAAATTAATGATAACAATATTTTTAAACTGATATTAAAATTTTAGATATTATTTATGTAAATATATAAAAAAGTAAATATTAGATATATAAATATATATAAATCATATGCTATATAAGTAAAAGCTCCAAACCTTCAATACAACATGATAATATATCACTTAAGCTAAATGTTAAATAAAAATTTAACTTTTTTTACTTCTAGGAAGCAATAAATATCAAAATTATATATATATTTGTAAGCAAAACAATCATAAATTATTGGATTGAGTTGATTTTAATCATTATGCTTACGGCTTGAACTAATGTCAACACCATATAATCTAAATTAATTTAATATTCTAATGTGCCTATCCATATGTCATACCTTATGTCAAAGAATCAAAATTTAAAAAAAAAAAAAAATTTCTCAAGAATTGATTTCTCCCATAATGGTAATGGTAGAAGAATAATAAAATTAAAATGGAACAAAAATCAATATTTTGGTTCATAAGAAGGGCAATAAAAATTTAAATTTTTATCAATGTTTAGGCCATTTCTACTTAGAAGAATTCTTTAGAATCCATTCTACTAAGGTGGAGACTCCAAAGCCTGTGGATGTGCGTTTCTTCTCATTCCAAACAGGGCCAGCCATGTCAATATGCAACCACTGCACCTTCTCATCCACAAACTGCAAAAATAGAAGCAGCTTAGCTTTCAGTCTCACCAACATTTTAAAGAGGACAACAAAAAAGGTTAGAATATTTTGAATCAAAACTAATCATAATGAGTTTAGCAATCACTCATATTATAATTTTCAGAATGAATGTTTTCTTTCATTTTGATGTCATCAAACGATTTATTTGATTAGATATGAATCTTGATGCATTAGAAATGGATAATTTTCGATCAAATTCAGGGACATCTTAACTCTGATTTTAGCAAATTTATAATTGAGTTTAACTTCTTCATGAGATGAACCAAAACGACATCAAAAGTAATTTGATTTTAATCCAAATGATCTGAAATCAAGTACTTGAAACAGAAAAGCTTTTTCACATTAATTGCAAAATCAAATAACCATTTTATCTCTAAGAGTAAAGCCACTAATCCACTTGAGCATCCTCATCTCTGTAACACTAAACTTAGTCTTATCTTCTCTTTTATTGCAACTAAAATTAATTGCAGGTCTTACCACCATCTTATAAAATTTTCCAGTTTAAGTAACTTTTCTATCACACAAGTTGCATTCCTCCACTTCAACCATCCAACTTGAATTCTACTAATAACATCTACATCTATTTCACCATCATTTTGAACAATAGAGCCTAAATATCTAAATCGCTCACTCTTATTAATGATGGTTCACCTAATGTCATAACACTAGCACTAGAACTTCTAAAACTAAAATTATACTCCATATATTCAGTTTTAGATCTACTTAAACGAAAGCCTTTAGACTCTAATGTTGGCCTCCATAATTCAAGTTTCTCTTTGACTCCCTCTCTAGTCTTATCAACAAGAAAAATGTCATCAGCAAAAGCATACACCAAGGTACATCTTCTTGTAAATGCCTAGTAAGAACATCCATAACTAAAGTAAAAAAATAAGGGCTTAAAGCTGATCCTTGATGTAATCCAATTGAAATAGGAAAATATTTTGTCAATCCTCCTTGTGTTTGGACAAAAATAACAACTCTAGTATGCATATCCTTAATGATTTGAATATAACCAATATTAACTCATTTCTATTCTAGAACTCTCCAAAGAACATCTCTTGTAAGCTTTCTCTAAATCAATAAATGTCATATGTAGATCCTCCTTACTTTCTTTATACTTATCCATCAAAACTCTTAACAAATGTATGGCATCCATAGTAGATCTACCTGGTATGAAACCAAATTGATTGTGAGAAACTTTTGTATCACATCGTAACCTATGCTCAATTACTCTCTCCCATAATTTTAATGTATGACACATTAACTTAATTCCTCTATAATTTGCACACTCTTATGCATCACCTTTATTCTTAAATATAGGAACCGACAAACTCTTTCTCCACTAATTTGACATATTTTTAGTCTTTAAAATAACATTAAAAGATTGTGTAAAATTCTTTGATCTCTCTAAACATTTACACACTTATTGGAATATCATCGGGTTCTATTTTTTCACATTTTTTTTTTTTAAATCTTCTCTAACTTAAAATTTACTAATCGATGATAAAATAAAATTCTATTTTTGTTTAGGATATTAAGGTTAAAATCAATCGTCTTTCGGATCTTTCATTAAAAGTTTATCAAAATATCTCATTCACCTTTTTCAATATCATTTCTAAAAAAACTTTATTATTTTAATACACCCCACTAAGATCTTTCTTCTCCTATCTCTTTGGTTGGTAACTTATACATACATCTTTCACCTTCTTTGATCTAATATATTATATAAATCACTAAAAGTTAAATTTTTTTCGTCATATATTCTTTCTTAATCTATCTGAAAACTTTATATATTTCATTCTTGAGTTTTTTCTAAATATTATAATCTTTTATTTCTTATCTTTTCTTTTCGCTCTCTCTCATTATTTTTATTAAAGAAACTTTTCTTTCGATTCTCCAAGCGTATTTTTAAGAACTTGTTTAATTTCACTTACTTTCTCACATAACATTAACTTCCATGAACATCCAAATTCTAAGCTCTTTGTAGCTTGAAAAATATTATTATTTGTATTTTTAAATGTCTCTAATCTTGGGACAATAATTTGATTTATTTTATCTCTTCTGATCTTCATTTTAAAATCTAAAATATGATTGATGTTGGACACTTAAACTTTAACTTTGAATGGCTACAATCTTTCTGATCTAAAGCGATCTATTTTCTTTATCGGAAAATAATCAATCTGTGTTTTCTTAGATCCATTTTATAATTAATAATATGTTAATCTCTTTTCTTAAATAAAAATTACACAAAATCATAAACTAAACAAAATCTAATATAGTTTTCTTTCATTAGTAACTTCAAATCACAGTGAATCTTTTAAAATCTTCTAATCTCGATATATTCATTTAAATCTCTGATAAATACTTTCTTCAAAAAAATATCTTTTGTATTAATCCCTCTAATTCATTCAGAATTTTTCTTTTTACATCCAAACCTACTGAAGCATAAACACTTATAATATTGATAATCTTGTACAATAATCTTTAAATCTATATTTTTATCTCCACATCATTAATATTTATAATCTTATCCTTCAAACTTTTATCTATAATCACCTATTTAGTTCGACTTCTGAATATCAAAGTTTAAAACCTAAACTATCAATCTTCTTTTCTCCCAACCCATTTAGTTTTAGTTTGAGGGCATGCTTTTGCATTTAAACGATTTTGATCTCGTTTGAATAGTGTCTTTAAGCTGCGTTTTAATCCATCTGTTCTCTTTAGCCTTTTAGCAAATAATTTTTGAAATACTTTTAAACTTCTCAGAAAATTTAACAAGTTTCTTGAAACATAAAATATTTATATGAACCAATATCCATTAATTCCATTAATTTAGTAGTCTTATATTCTAAGTTTAACCTAATTAGTTTCACTAACTTCTTTGTGCATCCGTCATAATGTGAACCCTTTATTTAACACGCACCGATATAGCATATTTTTTGTATTCAAGTCATCTTACGTCGCTTGATGCCTAACATTAACACAATGATTTAAATTCATGTCATGATTATTTGACAAGTTTTATGCTAGCTGTTGACTACCTATCGCAACCCTCCACTTTTCAAATTGAACACATTAACAAGACAAATTCAATACACTTAAAATTACTTAATTTTGACACCATCAAGACATTCAAACATTCAAAAAATATCATATAATCAAGGGAGATTAGTTTGAGTCATCCGATGCAGTGTTTTAAGATTTTAACACAAATAATCAAAGCACCACTTCGAAAATTTATAATAGGCACTCATCCTCAGCATGAGAGGGTGGCAAAGGTGAGATTAGAGAAAGATCAAAGGGGAAAATCTTGAAGCTCTCCCAACCTCTATCATCGGGAGATGCAAATTTAATCATCAACAAGTTTTAATTATTCAAAACTTCTCATGTAACACTATCTGGCTAATTAGGATTTTATAAATTTACATTTAAACCTTCATGATATCCTTTTATCATATAATATTAAAATATCGAACGATGACTCTATGCTTGCCTTTTATTAGCTTCAGGTTCTATAGATCTGATGGAACCTCTCACTCTTTTGTCTTAGTGCCTTGTTCTTATTGCTTATCATAGCTGTAGAGAGCTCCACTATCTATTGACGTATTCTACCAAGATATATCTCTTAACTTATTTCTAATTGTCCCTCCATAAGCTCTTCATTATTGAAATTAAAATATATTCAAAAGTTTGAATTTATTCAAGATTAGATATAGTAGATTTAATCATTAAACAAAATCGAGTTTTTCAATTAATGGATTTAAAATTCATCTGTCAAATGCCCTTTTTAGTGCATCTTATATGAACAAGAAAAAAAAATTGTACCTACAATCATATTGGCATATATGCCCTGGCACTAAATTTATAAATCAATTGAATAAGTGCATTTTCTATCATTCATTGCGCATGAACAACCACTTAAATCAATTCTCAATTACTTTGATCTTCAATAGATGTCAATCTATTATTCCTTTGACATTATCTCGCCTTTATTTATCATTACTAATTTTTAATGCATCATCTTAACATCATTCAGCTTAACAATCAATGACTTACTGCTCAAAACTTGCATCATAGAACATGATATGACATTATAATTTATAAATTTGCATTTAAATCTTTATTATATCCTTTTATCGTATAATATTCTTGAAACATTTAATGATGATTTTAAGATTGCCTTCTCTATCACACCTTCCACTTCCTATCCTTCCCTATCGCACCTTTCCTCCCCCCTACCCTCCCCATCAATCCCTTCCACTCCCTCAACTAACTCCCTCCCAGTCCACTATTAAATCCTTGTATCCCTATTGTCACATAGAAAATGCGCTTCATTGCTCAATGATCACAAAAAGGGACAAGTTTCCTTTAAATCCAGATCATGGTCCATCTAAGTATCATGAAAATTTTGAATTACAAACACATAAATGTTGACCTCTATATGTGTCACTCTAAATCACAAGCAAATCAATTCAACGGACTTGGGACGGTGCAAAAGGCTCAAAATGCGTTATGCGGCCGAAAATCGAAATCACCTCGACGACGAACGTCATTCGCGTTGCGTCAGTGATGATATAAATATTGCAAAATCTAACGATCGATTAAGCATCTAATATATCGACGCATATTCGGTGCGGCGATGGCCGACGGCCCAATTCATAAAATTGATCATGCCGTTACAAACATTGAAAACTATCAAATGGTATGCAGCTCAATTGGATGAGTCGTGCAAATATCGAATGATTTGTGATAGCATAAATCGAGCGAAATCGGCGTCGGCAATCGAAAAATGACGCCGTCGATGAGCGGGCTTTATCGCGTTGAGCATAATTAGTCGGGATATGAATATTGCGGCTTGAGCAACCAATCAACGCAGCCGTCAGCGTTGGCCGCGTGCTCGAGGTCGAAACGCAGCGAGAATCGGCCTCGAAATGGTGATCGTGACATTGGCGAAATGTCAAAATCTATCGATGAGGCTCGCGCAATTGGACGTCTACGAAAATCGAAGCGGTCAGCGGCGATCGCATTTTGAAATTAACTCGATTTGGCGCCGACTTGAAAAAAGCGAACTCGTGTGAAGCTTTGCGTCGTTAAGTCAGAATATCGGAATAACCAAGATTGATATATGAGTACGTTGGCAAAAAACTCATAATTGATTTAATTATAGGAAATTAATTAAGCTCGTTTGGAGCTTTTAGTGCGTTTTGATTTTAAAAGCGGTGAAAATCAATATTTATTTGTTGTTTGAATAGGATGCTTTCTTAACTACGTTTTAGCTTAGTTTCACTTTTAGCGCGTTTAGATTCTCGGTAAAAATGTTTAATTTCTTGTTTGAATAGAAACTTATTAAAGCGTTTTCCTCCGTTTAGTGCCATCAAAAAACGAAACATTTCCTCTCTCATGGTTTAGGAAAGGAAAAGTAAATAACCCTCCCTTTAGTAAATGTTGTCTTGTATTTATTATTAGAGTGGGCAATTTAGTCATTTATTATTTTAAATCTGGGTCAAAAGAAAGCATTACTCTTGAAAAGCAATATATATCCAAACAGAACTTATTTTCGTAAGAAGAGCGGAAGTTTTCCAAAACACTTCACAATTTTTGGAAAGCCATATCTAGCCAAGCTTGGTGAAAACTGGTTTTACTTTCAGCGGAAGGAGAACTCCTTTCTGTGTTTGAAAAGGAAATGTAATTGCTTGCCCCTCTTTTATTGTAATGAAACTTATTTGATTTATATTATTATAAAATAATCCTCATAATTAATTTGTATTTGGTAAATATATTTGTTTAATTTCGGACAAAAAAAAATTATCGACAGTATTTAATTAGATGGTACAAATATTTTTGAATAGTTAAAATTTTTAAATTCATAAATCTCTGCATATTTTGTGCTTTCTGAAAATGAGATGAGGGCTTTTTTATTTCATATTTTAAATTAAATTGATCAATTTAAATTATAAAAATAATTTTATTGACGGTCTAAACTTTTCAGCAAGATATACAAAATGATAAATTTTTTTTAGAACACTTTTAAATCAGATTTTTAAGCATTTAAAAAGCTTAGTCAATCGAAGCCTAAGTCAAAAGCCACGCTCTCTCAAAAAATTGATCCCTCCTTTCGTTCAAATTCCTTCAAACCACACGCGCGCAAGCAAGCAACTACTCCCGCTCTCGGCAACTCCAATACCGCAAGGAACGGTTACTTCTCTCGATTCTCCTCTTCAAACTGCACGGAAACGTGAAAAGCAAAGGGGGCATTATCTTACGTGCATGATTCTCTCCCTTTCGTGCATGGCATTCTCTCTCCTGCCTCCCTCTCTCATCGGAAATGAAAAGACAGGCATTTTTAGGTCCAAGTGAAAGCTATGGGACTGGCCACGGTATGCTTCCCGTCGGATCACTCTAGCCGGCCTGATCCCGACAAACCAGAAGGCAGTGATGGAGCCGTGAATTTCACTGTGTAACTCTCTTTCCCGTTCGTCTCCTTCAAACCGCAAGGGAGAACGGCAGCAAACAAACGCTCTTCTCTCTCTCTTTCTTTCTCTCTCTCTCCGCCCTCGGCTCCTTCTCCCTCAACCGGAGCAAACCGCGTGCATGAAAAAAAAAAAAAAAAAAGACAATTTTTAAAATAGGTTTAATACTAATCTTAATTAGTAATTTAGACACAAAAAATTTTTTTTAGCAAATAGGACGTTGTTGATAATCATATCTTGATAATGGTCGCGTCAACATCGGTCGTCGTTCAACGGCTGGTTTTTTTTTAATTTTAAATTAGGCGGTTTTCAGTATTTTCTTGACATCGTCATATGAATTGGCAGCGACTTTGGTATCGTTGGATAAATCAACTTCCGTTGTAATTTAAGATTGTGGCGATCGTAGCGATTTTTTGAATCGCTAGTAGCGTCAATGAAATTTGGCATTTATCGTATTTCGCGTATAAATGTCTGATGTAATTAGCGAACTTGGTATCGTAAATCATAACAAAATTTTCTAATTTTATATTTGTGAAATTTACGATTGTGGATACACAATAATTTTCGAATGCGTCTGAGCGATTTGGCTTTTGGCTTGTGTCACTTTTATGATGTTACGAAGAGATAATTATATTAATAATTAATATAAAAAAATTAGAATAATTGTGATATAATTAACAGAAAAAATATGTATTAAAAAAAATACTTATAATAAAAAAAATATTGTGTCACTCTGATAAACAAATCACGAAAGTAAAAAAATTTCCGATACCAGTTCCTAGAATCGACGTGATGACTCATCTGCGCAAAAATACGATCCTTTCGGTTTGGCCGTGGTTTTTCGCGCTCTGCTTCTCTGTCAGCAATCTTAAATTAAAGTTGTAGAAAATTTCGTTCTGATTCAACGATAAGTTATTACGACGTCATAAGTGATAAGCGAATCTGTTTTTTTAAGTTAAAAAAAAAAAAAAAAACTAGTTGTCCGTTGAACCCAAACGGATCAGCTGACGCGTTGAGCTCATGACCAGATCGTAAATCGATGATTGTCAGGCTATTTTCTAAAAAAAAATTTGCCTAAATTGCTAATTAAGATTAGGATTAAACCTATTTTAAAAATTGTCAAAAAAAAAAAAAAAAAATTACTTAACTCCCTCCTCCCTACACCTCTCTCTCTCTCTCTCTCTCTCTCTCTCTCTATATATATATATATATCTCCATCAGTTAAACTATCATCCAGCCACAAGGAAAATTCAAGGACGTACAAAGTATAGAAGCTTGGTTAGAGGTAGTTCGGTACCACTTACCTATGTATTGAGAAAGCCACAGGGAAAGAATTTGCGTGCAAGTCTATCGCGAAGAGGAAGCTTTTGACGCCAGAGGATGTTCGAGGACGTCCTCCGTGAGATCCAGATCCAACACCACTTGGCTGGTCACCCAAATATCATCTCAATTGTTGATGCTTATGAGGATGCTGTGGCCGTGCATGTTGTAATGGAATTGTGGACCGGTGGAGAGCTTTTTGATAGGATTATTCAGAAGGGATATTACACAGAGAAGGCTGCGGCAGAACTTGCTAAGGTTATTATTGGGGTCGTCGATGCCTACCATTTTTTTTAGGGGTTGCGCACCAGAATCACAAACCACAAAATTTTCTGTCAACCAAATGGAGGCGTCTGTTGAATTACAAATTTTTCTGGAGAATTGGAAGCCCCTGCTTGCACTACTTAGGCTTCATTTGGGAGAACTTTTTTAGTGGTTTTGCTTTTGAGCGCAATTTTAATTTTGATGTTTGAATATAGTGCTTTTAACGAGTTTATTATCTTCTTGAAAAGCTCGTTTTCTTTTCAAGCAAAAGAATAAAATCACTATAACCAGAACTGATACAAAAAAAAGAAACCTTATTCTTCAAAAGGTCACTAAATTCACAGTTGTTTGAATGAGCTTTGTGATTTCTCCTGAGCGGCTTTGTAATCACATTCATAAGATGATTTGTCCGATAAGAATAGAGAAGGATATCTTTGTGGGAAGTTCTTTGATAAAGATATATGCTGAAAATGATGATGTAGAAGAGGCAAAGAAGGTGTTTGACGAAATGCCTGAAATAAAAAGATTGCATATCGTTCTTTGTCTTTATCGATTTCTCATACTCGCATGTGAGATACTGATGAGATATCGCAAATTCAATCTTCAGGCGTTTCAAGTTTGACTCGTCACTCTCGAGTAACGAGATGAATTCGTAGTGTTAGGGATGCCGCTATGCTCATTAGGGCGTACCGAGTTTGAAAACCTCGTCATGCTCATCAGGCGTGGAGATATCGAATCGATACACTATCTTTCGGTATGGCGTAAAAAGCAATCACCGATGACCACCGATGACGTCGAGGCTAGAAATTTTGTTTAATTTACATACTTAGAAAAAAAAAAGGGGGATGAGTATATACTTGTATGTCTTCGTTTAAAAACCTCGTCGTGCTCAACAGCTGACAGAGATAACCTTGTGGTGTTAAGACTTATCTTCGTGAGCGTCAAAGCAACCAAAACACACGTCAATCCATATCTGAGATACGTGAGGCTGAAGTTATTATAAATCAGACTTAGAGAAAGGGGAATGATTATATATTGCATTTTCTTCATCGAAGTGTTGGTTGATAAGGCGACGAGATGAAAATGGTGTGGTGAGACATATCTTCAGAAGCGTCAAAATCTCACTCACATGGGGATGAGGAGGCTGAAATTTGTCAAATCTTTGACTTAGAAAAATGGGAGAATGAAATAAACTTAAGAAGTAAGTAGTAAAACATCTGCTAATTTTAAGCTAAAAGCGTCAATAAAAAAGGTGTGTGTGTGGGAGGGGGGGGAGGAGCCTTTAAAACAAATCTTGGAAAGAATAGAATATTCATTTAAAATCTAAATGAAATTTGGGGGAGGATAATATTAAACTCATAAACTTTGGGAGAGACTAATATTAAACTCACAAATAATCTACATGTAAAATTAAAGCGGTAAAGTGAGTTCTCTTTTCGAAATTCCTCAAAATTAAACAAGCTTTAATTGAAATTTGGGATGGACTAATGCATAACTCATATCAAACTTGTAATCCAAAATCTAAAGATGAATCTAAATTGGATTTAATAACTTTTATATCAATGTGGAGGTGATTACATCTTGGTAATAAGTAAGAGAAATTTAAAATAATAAATAAATCGGGTAACTTATCAAAATTGAGCAAATTGAGCGTAATCAGTTGGGAAAACTCAACAAATAAACTAAGTGTCGATAGTGTGTTAAACTACTAAATCAAAACGCCTTTCGACATGATATCGTATTAAAAGAAAAGCGATCATCAAAATCTCATACTTCCTTAAATCAAAAATTAAATTTTATTCCATTATGATTTTAAAATCGATGATTTTATTAATTAGATGAAATTAACAAGCTATCAACATGTATGTGCGGCTTATCTTAAATGCTTAAATTGATGTCGAGGATCTGCGCGATTATTTTCCGGTTTAGTCTTGGGTGGGTCGATTAACAAAACCTAAAATCATAATAAGAGTTCGGTGAAACATCGAAAAGCGATTTTTGTCGGTGACGATGATCTGTCCCATTAACATTAGCAGTTGTGAGGATCTAAAACTCTTCATATTCAAATTAATCGATATTTTTCAAATCAAATTAAATAAAAATCTGAAATCAATCTCATAATTCAAAAAAAATAAAAACTACATAAATTCTTAAATACCAAATGCTTATGTTAAATGTTTAAATTCAAGTGTCAAGGATATTTGGGTTACTTTTTGGTTTAGTCTTGGGGCTAGTTAACCCTAAAACCTATAATAAGAGTTTGTCGGTGAAATATCGAGAAATTAATTCGGTGATGAAGATCTAATTATTAGTAGCTGAGTTTGGCGATCTTTCAAACATATTCAAATCAATCAATTTTTCTAATCAAATTAATTCAAATCAAATATCAATATAAAAAAACGGCTTAAATGAAACTCTATCATTAAAAGCTCAAATCCTCATTCACTACGTAATTGTTTGTCGGGGTGACAAGAAAACTAGCACAAAGATTGATAATCGAATGTTACCAACGTGTTTCTCTCAATCTCTCTAGGGGCGTGGCAGTATCCTCGAGCGTGAACTGATGAGCTCCAAATAAAGATTATGTGAGAGTCCTCGATGGATTGGTTTTAGCCATTATATTACAATCACTAGCGTATGCTCCCCGATGCTCGCCTTTGAGTTGGGAATATACTTGATAGAGCAAATCTCGGGTGACTTAAGATTGTCTCTGCAAAGACTCAGTCTACAAGGATATCTTGGGACATAACTCATTGTTTTGATAAGGATCCTTCGAGGTTGGATTCTATCCTGTAGGCCAGGAATGCAGTCAGGGATGATGGAACCATGGGATCTAGATACTCGTTATTCTAATCCGGTTTAGTGAAATGATGAATTTATCTTAAATTATAAAACTCTCATCTTTACTTATCTTATGCATTTAGCGTCCGATATAGCGCTTGAAAATTCTCTCTCACTTATTGGGAGGTAATTAATTATAGCTTGCATAGACACAGGAACTCTAAAGTTCTCACCAAATGAGATGAAATCTCTGGGTAGTGTCTTATCTATTCCATCTCTACGAAAATTCGTCTTTAAGCCACTCTTTTTCAGAGGTCGGTGGCGAATTTTGGCCAATAAATCTAATTTTCTCACAGGGACTAAATGAATTGCTTTGCAACATAAAGTTATTCTAGAGATTCATTATCATAAATTATCAAACAAGAAGAAAGATGAAAGACTATATTAATCAACAACTTCCCTCTTGTGATGCAATTAAGCTAGTTCTATGACCTTTAAGAAGACCTCACAATGATTCATCATAACATCAGATGATAACTACTACAAGAGAGCTTCATAAGGCCTTATTCTGCAGCCTAAAAAAAATTTTATTGCATAATCGAAAAATGCGCACACACCTGTTTCAAGAAAAGTGCAGCAGTTATGGCACCACCTGCACGGCCTCCTGTATTCAGCATGTCAGCCACACTAGATTTCATTGACTCCCAATAGCTTTCCTCCAATGGCATTCTCCAAAGCTTCTCTCCCGCAAGCTCGGAAGCCGAGACAATCTCCTCTGCGAGTGCGTCACTCGATGTGAAGAATCCTGTGAAAATAAAGATTTTAAGTTGTAATAATTTGTCATGCTAAAACTTATGGTTTAAGCCAGCTAATAGCCAAGGCACCGATCAAACTTAGCATCTTATATAGGATGACTAAAACCAAAATTTTATAGGACAAAAGGCTCGTTAAATTGGTCAAGAATAGAATTACTATATAAAAAGTATGTGTAGAAAAGATACATTGCATTGTAGAATTACATTACAATAAGACAGTTGATCACCTGCAATATTAGGGCCAAGGGCAACTACACAAGCACCAGTTAGTGTTGCTAAGTCAACAACCTGCTTTATATCAACAAATATTCAATATGCGCACAGAGAGAAGAAGATATTGACAAAAAGAAAAAAAAATAGACAAGATAATAAAGAAGAGGAAAAAGGTAACAATACAAGCATTCCTAGTGCTTGAACAAAGATTTTTAGGTCACACACCTAACCAAGAATCAAAATTTTTAAAATAGATGAAGAAGAATGATTTTCACATCGCACTAAGAACTATCTTCATGGTATAATTTGTCTTAGATGATTCAAAATTATTTTATTTATAAAACGAAAAAATAGCAACCAACAATTTGCTAGCAAAAGTTAATAACTTGGTATAGACTAAATCTAATAAAATGATTAAATCTAAAAACATAGTATAATTATGATATCTATGACAAAATTATTATTCATAATTTATATCCACATCATTGACTGGTCAACTAATGGCCTTTTAAGTACTACCCTAATGAAAATTGTTTGCTTTTTAATTCCACTAAAACAAGAAAAGAAAAAAAACAAAGGCCATGACTTGAAAAAAAAATTGAATTCCCCTGATTTAATGTGCGATTTCCTTTCTTGCAAAAGTTTTTTCCATCATCATCATCACTATTATTAACCTTGTCTTACCTAATGTCAGCCTTGCCAAGGAAAAAAATATGTATGTGTATATATATATATATATATATATTCACTTCTATATTTTATATCAAAAGAGGCTAATAGAGAAATTTAAGAGGTCAGCTATAGCAAACAAAAAATAGGCATATTCAAAAGCAAATACTCTTTCAATGTACTACACAGATTCAGAAAGTAAAAACAACTTTCTGGATGTACAAATAATGCCTTGCATGAGAGTCCATTACCTTCTCAATGCCCTGGTTACAAGCATAAACTAAAGCATCTGCAAGAGTGAGCCTGCCCTCAGCATCCGTATTATTCACCTGAAAATGATTAAAAGCTTAAATATGAAAGAACAATTCCAGACAAATACCTCCAGAAAACAGTTGGATAATCATGGCTAAGACAATATGATTTGACAAGCGTACAATCTACACTTTTTTTGGGTATTGTGGCTTAGTAAGTTGGTAATATTCAATTTTTTATTTATTTATATTTCTAGCTAGCCTGTCACCTAGCAATATAGGTTTCTAAGTGGGCTGTAAACAGGTCAACCCCGACCTGTAGTATCACGTGAGGACTCATAATTCTAGCTTGTTCTTCATTTCCAAATTGGAAAATTTACATACATATCATAAAATTCTTGCATATTAACATATCTAACAACTAAAGTTTCATATTTACATATCTAATGCTTACCTATGCACGACATGCATATTTCACTTTAAAAAAATAAGTGAAAGTGATATTTTTAGATGTAATAGTAGTGACAATTTAAGTATTCCGTATGCGTTATGTCGCCAGTAGAAATGAACTTAACAACATACTTATTTCATGCCTTTCTTCATGCATTTTAATAGTATATTTTACTTATCATTAAAAAGATCATAATATTCACATCAATATGGCGATTTCATAAGTTGAAAAAAAGATTCATTTTGCCATAATAATTTAGGGTCAAATAGAAATTTTACTTAATACACATGAAAACATAAAAACATTTGCAATATTATTTGATCAATCAGATACAAGCATTATATGAAAATCAATATATTTTAATCTAAAAGAAAAGAAATAATTACTATAAAGTGGAAAACATAATTACTCCCACGCACGCACATGTTCGTGCACTTGGCTTGACAAATTTCTCGCTTGCACACTCCAGTCATCCATGTGTTTGCCCTCGCACACATCTCTCTCTCTCTCCATTTACTCTTTCTCTCAGTCATATTCTCTTCGCCTCTAGGGTTTCTCTTTCTCAAATGAATTGAGCTAATGAGTCAAGTTCAAATTTAACGTTTTTCAATCGAGCCAGAAGCTGGGCATTCGAGCTGAGCTCAAACTAGACTCAACTTATTTACACCCTTGCCAACAAAGCAAATCAACATATTCTGGTAAATAATAACTAGGTTCCCATGTTTCTTTCAGATAGAAGAAAGAACTAATAATGAAAATTCCATAAGATTGTCTCGAAGGGTTAATGTATCCAGTAGCTGAAGTTGTTTACATTAGATGAAAAAAAAAAAAACAGCACTATTGCAACTACCATGCATAATGCATGTAATAGAACCCTACATAATACACAACCCTCTGGTTTTCAACATCTCGTTACATATACAGAAAAGAATATGAGAAAACCACATCAAATAATTTTTCTTATTTCAAACCTATCCTTCATGTACTGCTATATGTCAGAGAGGTCAAGCAACATGCTTCAGACTGAAGGGATCAACATTTATCTATTGTTAAATCAGAAAATTTACCTCTATTGTTTTCCCATTAGAGGCTGTAACTATATCACCAGGTCTCATACCAGAGCCACTAATCATATTTTCACAGGCAGCGACAATAAAATGAACCTGAAATAACAGTATTACTTCACCAGATATTATTTGTTGTCAAAACTACATTATAAAATACAAGTAAATGTATATGCAAGCATAGGTTTTACCAACAAAGAAACCAAAATTTTACCTCAACTCCTTGGGGTTTAATTTGACCAATGGCTTTTGCTGCGCCAAAGGTTGCAGCAGATCCACCCATATCAAACTTCATTAATTCTATGGAAGATCCAGGCCCTGCTTTAATGTTATAGCCGCCACTGTAACAAGAATGAAGTGCATATTTATAAGTTTTTTTTTTTTTTTTTAACTTCAAAATTGTATTCAATTCAGAAAAAATCTTGAAGTACAGATGAAAAAAGAAAAAAAATATATATATGCATGATTAAGCTATCAAATTCAAGGAAAAGACATCAAATTTATAATTAGGATGAGACAAATTTTTATGAAGCAAAATCAACTGCACCAACTATGTAAACGAGCATTAGTTGAAGGCTAATTAATATAAGATGCAAAGGGATGATAACTGGAGACATAACAAAACAAATTTAAAAAGAATGGCATCATTTGTTTCTGAACAAACCTTCTCATTTCTGCTCCTTTCTAATATTCTAAGAAATATCTGAGGGGCTGTTTGGGATCACTTTTATTTTTTATTTTTTGTTATATATTTTTATTTTGTTTTGTTTATGTTTTGTTTTAAAATAAAACATGTTTGGTGGTTATTGTTGTTTTTAAAAATATTCAAAACATCTAAAAATTATTTTGAGTGTTTTTAAAAACAATGTTATTTATTTTTGAAAACAAAAAATAAAAATACATAAAAAACACATCAAACAACCATATTTTTAAAAATAACATAAAAACAAAATTAAAAAAACACAAAACAAAATTGATCTCAAACAAGCCCTAAGCTTTCCTAATAAAATGTACACAACCTATCAAATGTTAATCCCTTGCCAACTATTGCTAATTTGGTCTTCACACTTCCATCTGGCGGTTTATAGCACAGATGAATAAAATGTGGTGGGTTTGATGAGGCAGCAGCAACAGCCAAGTATGAACCCATCTTCATCTCTTTACACTGCTCCGTGTCAAATATCTTTACAGTAAAAACATCATTGTACGACAAGGCGATTTTCGAAGCTTCTTCCGCTAGCACGCCTGAGAAAATAGGATACAATTGTTTTCACCTATCTATTTAAGAGGAACGGACTGGAAAGAGAAGTGTTGAGCTAGAGAAATGTGATTCAATTTCTAAGAACATTTTTTTTAAATAAAATGATGGAAACAAACAAAAAGGATGAATCTTGATTTGAATTACCAGGAGTAAGCACATTTGCTGGAGCATTAACAAGCTCTTTCCCAAAAATTACACCAGAGCAAAGATTGCTAGCATACTTGAGCTTTTCATCTACTTCAGGTCCATAACCCAAACCAATAATATCCACAGATTTAAGCAAAGCCTTTTTAGATTCAGACTTGAATCTGTCATCTTCGTATACGCCCAAAACAGTTCCTGCAAAAACCACAGAGAAGTGTCAGGTCAGATTGGCAACTTCGTTCAAATAAATTGTCAAAGAATAGTTACAAGCTTAAAAACCACTAAGAAATAAACCTGAAGCAATAGCTGAAGCAGCATATACTCTGAAATCTTCTGAAGGTTTAGATGCAAGAACAATGGCGGCATTTGATGCCTGGGCTGCCTTTGCAACTGATGCAACAGCCTCACCGATGCTTTTATATGCAGTTGTTGCAGAGGAAGGAGAATATGGTCCGACTCCAATCAAACTCAGCCTCTTAAAACCTAAACCATGTAATCTGAGAACAGTTGACTGCCCCGGTTTTCCTTTGAAATCCTCTTCTGTGGAAGTCTCTGATAAAAGACCGCCTAGTTGATCATCTAACAATTTTAATATAGGATTTTCGAATTTGGAGTCAGAATCCTTCGTCATATCTTTCTCGGAGACAGCAACTGCAAGCACATCACCCTTCCATTCACTGATATCAATGTCCTTTGCAGAGAAAGTGATCTGCAAACAAATGAGTATAAAAATATATCTTTATTGGAGAAGATTCAGTCATTGTGCAAGTTGCTAGCAAATAACTAATACTATATAGTTATCAAGCATTCCAAAATCTTCATACAGCAATGAAAAGTATGAATATCCCCATAAAACTCGGCTAAACAAATCCAAAATCCCTAAGAACATCATTGCATGTTTGACAATATGAACAAGTTTGATGCAGCTTTGATGGGCAAAGCTGCAAGCTATGAATTTGAACGCTAATACAGACAATGGTCATGCTATAAATTGTTCAGTTAAGTTTACTATTCTATTTTAATAGTGGATGTCATGTTGAAAAGTAAAAGTAAGTAGCATAAGAAAATCAAATCATACCATAGTGCAATAAGTTTAAGACATTAAATCTGCCACAAAAATGAGGATAGAGATAAGGTTCTAAATCCTAGGGTTAAAGTTGTGTGAATAAAATGAATAAGCATCGAGTATAATGTGACAAGGGAATATTAAGGAGATTTAAAACTATATTTAATTATAACTACAAACAAAATGACAATGCTACACAGATCTGTGTTAAGCAGGAAATTGCCATTACATAAGGAATAAAGGCTCATACCTATACTCGGCATCTTCAAGCAAATGTGGTGAGATATAATCATATGTCCTCTATAGTAAAAAAAATGGCTTCCAATCTAGCAGAAATTGAGGTCCCAAAGGCTATAAAGGAAACTCTTAAAAAGAGAAAGAGATTGTAAAAACGAAAATGAAAGCCCTTGAAAAAAAATGAAATATGGGAAGTTATTCAAATACCCAAGAATGCAATACTTGTTAGTTATAACTGGCTCTTCACAATGATATATTAATCTGATGGATTCATTCAGAGATATAAAACACAATTGGTTACAAAATAATTCACCCAAACTTATGTGATAGACTATTCTAATACTTTTGGTTAGTCCTATGGCTTAGCTTAACATCATTTAGGTAATTCTCTCAATGGCAATTAACCTTAAATAGCCACTTCATTAACTGGATATTACGAATAGAATCTTGAATGATGAATTGAATGAAAAATCTTAAATGGCCCCTTCATTAATAGTAGTTCAAAATCAAAGATCTTAGGCATCTCAAATATTTTCTTGAAATAAAAATATCTAAAATTAATCTAGCCTTACAATTTCTTGAAAAAATACATCATGGATATGTCATATTACAATGTAAAAGGATAAAACTTAATATAATACAACATAATGACAGAGAGAAAACTATCCATCTGGTAGGTGCAAAGATCCCTCTCATTTATTGCACCTAATTTATAGTTTAGTGAATATTGCAGAATGGTGATAATTTTTTGTCATTTCTATCCCTTGAATAACAAGGTTTCATATCCACTTGGGCATCAATAATCAGACTACTATCTGAATTAGAAAACTACTCAGAATATATGTATCAATGTCCTCAATAATAATAATGAAAGGAAGGGATAACTCATATGTAGGATCTGTGCCAATGTTCTACGATCTATAAGAGATTATGATATTCTTCTACGTGTTTAGTTCAGTGAGGGGGGCACTGAAGGTTTAATGTAAGTTACTTCATGAGGACAATCAAAGACAATTGCTTGTTGCATCGATGCCAAAAAGTAATTAATTAATTGGAATCTAATTTCAGGAAACCACAAGTCTCTCAGTCATGGCAATCAAACAGTGAAAACGAGCTAACATATGGTCCATGGAGTAATAATTCGAAACAAATACTATTGAATAGAAAAAAAAAGGAGAAGAATGAGAAAGGAAACCGGATGGAAATCGGCGACGGCGGGCTTGGTAAGGCCAAGGGTGGCGCGGGTTGTGAGAGACCTCGCAATCGAATACCGGCGACGGAAACGGCGGGAGAAGTGCAGAAGAGGGCATTCGAGCTGCCGAGCAAAGTAGCGAGTAGAGCCGATGGGAGGGGAGCAGCAGAGGCGTGACGCAAACACAGCAGCGGTGGCGGCGCGGGCTGCGGTGGCGGCGGCCATTTTTGGGAAAGTGCGGCTATTTAAGCACCAGAGGTTTCAAGACTTTTCATTTGGGTGCTTTATTATTTCATTACATACGAATTTATATATTTAATATTTAAATGTTAGTATTTACTTATATTCTTTTAATTTTTTAACATTATATTGAAATTATTATTTTTATAACAAAATGCTTTTTTCATTTATATATTTTAATATTTTAATATTTTATTGAGTCTTAGAAAATTGTAGAATAAAATTTATCATCTAACTTTATTGTATAATCCAACTGAATCTGAGATATTTGATGAATTAATAATAAAACTGGAATTTTACGTGGCAAATCGAAATGAGGAAAAATCATAAGTCAAGTAAAATCTTTCTATGTATTTATTTTTGGAGTCTGAAGTTTTAGATAGAATTACAAAATTATATATGAAATTCGATGTGAATCACAAGGAAACAACAACATATAAAGTCATGGTTTAATTAACGATTCTTAGTAGATGATAATGAGCGTGAACAGCGGCCCGGTGAAATGAAAATCGTCATGATGTGAGGAGTGCAGCGATAGTGTGCGAAAGGCAAATGGCAAAATCAGCCCGGCAATAATGTGGTTAAGTGATGATGAATACGCGATGTTAGCACGATAACCAGCGATGGCCCGGCAGCAGTGGTGTGGCAACCAGCGATGCGGTGAGAATTAGCGATAGAGGTTAACGGCCGGCAATGGCAGTGGTCAGCATGAGCCGGATAGTTGGCGATAGCCATGTGTGGCAGCCAGTGAACGTGATAAAGATTACACTGGCTGGCGGCAGCAGATGACCGGTGATGGCATGATAACGCGGCGATGGTTGGCACGATGGCTGGCGGCGATTCTGCGGCAAGCGATGGCCGGCGGTGGCGACCCGGCGGCGATTGACGAAATTGGAGGTGGCGACGGCAACGGTGTGGTTGGCAACCGATAAGTGGTCGGCCGTCAGTGGTGGCGATTGTCTTGGAGGATTTTCGCTATCTCTCTCTCTCTGCTAAGCCCGCCTATGAAGAATGATGCTATTTATAGATTGGATGAGTGGCGTCTATAAATACATGTAAAATCGAACCACTCTCCATCGAACGGCTCAAAATGATTCCCGATCATTTGATGTATTTTAAGTATTTGAATGCTCAAATGAAGTCAGAATTATGAGATCTTGGTTTTTTAGATCCCGTCGAGCTCGATTTATAAGCATCCATGTTTAAGAGCTATGTAGGGATTTAATTCATATCCCAAAGTTTCCAATGATATTTTAAAGCTTGATCGATTTCAACTTAGGATCAACTTTTGCAAGATTCGTCTTGACTAGTGGTATTTTAAATGTCATATCAATTATAAAATAATTATATAAATTAAGTGATATATATATATATATTTCTATATATATATATTCTATTTTTATTTATTTCACTTTATTGTATTTGATAAGTCTTCTGTACATTTGTAAAATATTAAATATAATTTCAATGGGATGTTACTGTTAAGCAGGACCGTTGAAAAAAAAAATCTATTGAATTTAAACATCGAATAATAAATAAACGAAAATCCGAGCTTCATTTCTATCTTTAAACAACAAATCAAATGTATTTCAATTACAATGATATTGATTTTGTTGCAAGTGAAAGTAAACCAAAAGGCTTTTGTGGATTTGGATGCATAACACCAAATATTTTCATAACCTCCTTTACTAATTTTGAGAATATATATATATATATATATATATATATATATATATATATATATATATATATATATATTAATCATTCAAATTTAAAGTAAAAAATAGATTCAAATTTAAAGTAAAAAATAGAATCCTCCCTCTTATAAATTTTTCAGATTATTACATTTGAGCGATGCGAATTTCAACAATTCAGCCGACAGTAAAATTTAAACCATTTCAAACTAGAAACAAATAAAGTAATTTCAAACAAGTCGAACACTGATTTACACCCCTACCCATAATAAATTAATTTATTGTAGGTGTCATTAATAAACTAACAAATCTCTCCTCCTATGAGAGGTACTACATCAACATCCTTTACAGTCTTCGTAACTTCAGCATTATCTTTTAAGATTTGAGATAGAGAAGAGGCAATTAGGGCTGAGAAATTTGCTCAAAGATCGTTAATCGCTCGAAAATTGGCTCATATTTTAGCTTGAATTGAGTTCGAATCGAGCTAAACGAGCCAAGCTACGAGCTGAATTGTTGGCTTTGTTTTTAATTCGAGCCGATTTCGATTCATACTTAAATCAACTCGTTCAATTTTCGAACAGATCGAATTCGATTTGGGCTGCAGGTTTTGTTTACGGAATGACGGGTGACTCTACTTCTCTGCCTCTTTGAACCGTGAGATCAAGGGTTTCATTAATGAACTATGGATATTTAACTTAGAATCGAGGATTCGAGATTATAATTTATAACTTATAATGAGGGTTTCACCGTTTCAACCTTTGATGCTTCATGAGTCTGTGACTTCTTTCTATGTTTCATATCTTTCTTAGCAACTGAGCGATCCTCAGTCTTCGCCTCTTTCCTCGCCGTCGTTTCATGATTTATTTCTCTCTAAGTCAATTAGTTCTGCGTATTTTTCTCTATGATAGACTCATTGTTATCTTCGTAACTTTGCTCAACCACTCGGTTTATTTTTTTGCCCTATATTCATTTTTTTCGCATAGACAATAGCAATATTGGTAAAAAATTTTAGTTAGTATATGGCATAAATGTATGTTGGTTATATATATATATATATATATATATATATTTCAAATCTGAATTACCCTCGATGGCACTATTGTTGGCTTTCGGTTTTTTGTTAGTATCAGTTTCATGGCTTGATAGTTGATAGTAATGAAGAAATATTTTAAAGGATTGTTCATTTGTTCTGTTGCTTTGAGCAAAGTTATTTTGCTATTAGAGCTATCGGTTTTTGGTGTCATCAATATGTAGAGCTCTTGATGCACTCGTCTGAGTCGTCCCCTTTGCGTTCAGTATTTTCCATCAATTTTGGAGCAGAACTTATGCTCCTTTCTTGGTCCCTTGGATGCACTCGGTCTCAGTTTGCTCTCATCCTTTAAGAATGCAGTAAAGTAAGGTGGAGCCTATTTTTGTGATTCCTTTCCTGTGAAGTTGTTCTCCTTTCTTGGATGCTCTCGATTTGCTCTTGTCCTTTAAGTATGCATAATGCAGTAAAGTATCGGATTAGTAAACTATTAAAGTGGAGTTTGTGGCTGTGGGCTATGAATTGTGATTCCTTTCCTATTAAGCTTGTCTCTTTTCTTAGATGCTCTTGATTTGCTCAGTTGCTCTTGTTCTTTATGTGTTATGTATTTTCCATCGATTTTGGAGCATAACTTATGCTTCTTTCTTGGTCCCTTGGATGCTCTCGTTCTCGGTTTGCTCTCGTCCTTAAAGAATTATGTAAAGTAAAGTGGAGCCTATTTTTTGTGATTTATTTCGATGAAACTCATCTCCTTTCTTGGATGCTTTCGATTTGCTCTTGTCCTTTAAATATACAGTAAAGTTTTGGATTAATAAAGTGGAGCCTGTGATTGTGGGCTATTAATTGTGATTCCTTTCCTATTAAGCATGTCTATTTTCTTAGATGCTCTCGGTTTGCTCAACTACTCTTGTTCATTTAGAATGCATTTATAAGCTGTGATTTTAGGATTAGTTGGAAGCTCCTGCTGTGATATTAAATTATTTTAAATTTTTATGACTATTGGATGTTTGGATTAGTTGGATGCTCTTGTCCTTTAAGTATGTATTTATTTATTGGACATTCATGTTTACATAAACTTCTTCAACCTAAGCCATTTAATTATACATCTGATACATGTGTCATTTAATTTTTTTAACTTAAGTAATGTTTCACTATTTTCATCATTGAAAATGGTTGCAGGAAAGCAATAGAAAATCATCTTTTATATATATGACATTTAATTTATCTTACTTGAGCAATATTTTACTATGTTCATCGTGAAAATAATTTTTGCAGTAGATAATTGATAAAATTGGAATGATTTAGGTATAGAAAAGATCATAGTTAAGGTTTACTTAAACTTTTTCACAATCATTTTGGTTTCAGTTTAATGATCAGCTCATGATCAAAATAGAAAATTGAATTCCTAATTTCCTATCATTTTGGTTCACAATCATTTTAGTTTTTTTCATTATTGTTGTCTTCATATCATCAAAATAGAAGATTGAATTCCTAATTTCCTGTGGGTTGTAGATTTATTTGATTTGCTTATTCGAGAATCGAGACTATGATGAGAAGAACATAACATTGCAATTTCAATTTTTTCCAACAAAAAATTTTGATCCATCATTGGTAGCTCTCATTGGACGGTCGGACAACCTCAATCTATTTTGGGGCTTTCTTTGTTTTAACAATGTATATTGATCACGGAGTTTAAGTGGAATATAGAAATTTGTATAGATTGCGGATATTTGAAGATGATTATAACTCTATGTGAGTCCCAATTGTCAATTTAAATATGTAATATTAGTATTGTCTTTTATTTGTATTTTTTTGAAATTTGATTTTTTTTGGTATTGGCTAAACACAATTACATATGTACAATGAAAACTAAATTGTAAAAATTTCACTTGATCTATTTAATAAAATGTATAGCATTATTATTTTTAATTGATTTAAAAATTCTAATTGCTCAATTGATTTAAATTTCAAATTTGCACTATTAATTCAAGAAAATCTCAGTTTATATATTTTTTTCTTTGTGCATTAAGTTTGAGCTAGTTAAACCAGAATAAGAAACCTTGCTTTTTTTTTTTCGGCCAAACCGATCCAAAACCGAGCTAAATAATGTTTAACTTAAAAAAAAATGAGCCGGCTCGAATTGTTTTCGAGCCGGATCGAGCTCGATTCAGATTTGATCCGAGTTGGCTTGAAAGCAATGTGTACAAGTTACAATTCAAATTTGAGACAACACATAATTGATTGGAGCCGATTTCGAGCTGGTCCTAGATCGACTCAAAATCTGATCGTTCTTAGCCCTAGGGGCAATTGATGGAGCTAAAGGTTGTGCATAAGGAAAATCGTGCTTCCTCTTCTACTCTATATAAAATAATTCCTTCATTATTTATTAAAATTAAGGACGCGCGATCGACTAGTTTAGATGATTTAAATGATAAAATTGAAAAATCAATTAATTTTGAATCCCCAAAAATTTAGACTAAATTGACTATATAGAATGTATAATCAAATCAAATCAAACAATCATTTAGTTCTATTATTTTAGTTTAGGTTTGAATAAACTAAAGTTAGATATAACCAAAAATAATTTATGCAATTTATAAACATTATACAAATTTTTAATACGTAATTGATGATGGATAACCATATAATAAAATATATGATTAAAAAAATAATTGTTTATTTGTATGCACTAATAAAAATATATTTAAAATCAATTGATTATTTAAATGATATATATAAATTGATTAAGTTGTATGACTCATATGTTTGCATGTAACAAATTTTTTTATCGAAATAAAAAAATATAAAACTAAATCAAATCAGTCAATTAGATTTTAATTTATTATATATTTTTAAATCTTAAATCTAAATTAATCGAAAAATAAAAAAAACTAACTATTTCACTAATCAAAACTAATATTCAAATCATTCAATTAAAATTTATTGAAATCATCCAAAAAAATTTCATTTAGTTCAATTCTTAGGTTATAATTAAATAATGTATATCCTTAATTAAAACTCATGAGATAAAAGGAGACAACAATGAATGAGACTTATAATAGGAGGTAAGTTTGAAGACAAATGAGATAATTTTAAATAAAATCAAATTAAGAGTTATTAATGCAAGCCATTGATCTATCTTAAAAATATAAGTCAATAAAATTTTACTATATGTATCTTACATAATCCTATATTTACTTTTATTATTTCTCATTTAAATTTAGGGGCTTTTGCATACATAATCATTATGTTTCTTCTATATTTATAAATTAATCATTTTCAATTTTAATTTTTCAAATTGATTTTAAAATATTGAAATTCATAACAAACTCATCACATATTTTTTATTTTTATAAAATTTTTAAAGATTTGATTATGACACATACAAATATGCGTGTCTTATAGTTCAAAAAAAGTATAAAGATGATTAAATTATAAATATATATATATATATATATATATATATATATATATATATATATATATATATATATATATATATATATATATATATATATATATATATATATATAAAAGTTCAATTATAGTGCTAAACAAACATAAGACAACTATGAATATAAAAAAATAAAATGAAAATCATTCTACTAAATACCATTAGATAATGGACGATCCTGATCTACTGTAACTCGATTGATTGATTTGCTATATAAGGCTACGAGCTCCCCTTCTTCTTCCGGTCTCGCCCGTACCCAAGTCCATTTCAAGTCCACCGGCTCTTTCTCCAATCTCTCCTCTCCCCCACCTTCATTCTCTCACCGCCGGCCATACGCCGGCGGCAGCGCATACTCTAAGGTACGGGCTATCCACCTTTCATGTCGATTCAGATCTCTTTGATTTGCTATAGGGTTTCATGATCCATTTCTCTATTACCTGATCCCAACCGAAACCGATCCCTTGAAAACCAGATCTGCATTCCAATCGTTCGGATCTACACAAACGCTTCCTGACATCCCTCCATTATAAGGTTTCCTCTTCCAGTTCTACAGGCAGCAAGATGGAGAGGTCGTGCACTCTCCTCGTCCACTTCGACAAGGGCTCCCCGGCCCTGGCCAACGAGATCAAGTTGGCGCTCGAGGGAAACGATGTCGACGCTAAGATCGATGCCATGAAAAAGGCTATCATGCTTCTTCTTAACGGTGAGACTCTTCCTCAGCTTTTCATCACAATCGTCCGTTACGTCCTTCCGTCTGAGGACCACACGATCCAGAAGCTCCTCCTTCTCTATCTTGAGATAATCGACAAGACTGATTCCACCGGTCGCGTCCTACCGGAGATGATTCTCATTTGTCAGAACCTGCGGAATAACCTGCAACATCCTAACGAGTATATCAGAGGTGTTACGCTCCGATTCCTCTGCCGCCTTTCCGAGACTGAGATCATCGAGCCTCTCATTCCCTCCATTCTCTCCAACATTGAGCACCGTCACCCTTTCATCAGACGCAATGCAATTCTTGCTGTCATGTCCATCTACAAGCTTCCCCAGGGTGAGCAACTCCTTGCAGATGCTCCCGAGGTCATTGAACGTATCCTCAATAGCGAGCAGGATCCCTCTGCCCGCCGTAATGCCTTCCTCATGCTCTTCACCTGTGCCCAGGACCGAGCTGTCAACTACCTTCTCTCCCATGTTGATCAGGTTCAAGACTGGCCTGAACAGCTACAGATGGTTGTGCTTGATCTCATTCGCAAGGTCTGCAGATCCAATCGTGCGGAGAAGGGAAGGTATATCAAAATCATCATTTCCCTTCTCAACGCCCCATCCACTGCAGTCATCTACGAGTGTGCTGGCACTTTGGTTTCTCTTTCCTCTGCTCCAACAGCAATAAGAGCCGCAGCCAATACCTACTGCCAGCTTCTCTCTCAGAGCGATAACAATGTCAAGCTCATAGTTCTGGAACGGCTCAATGAGCTAAAGTCCTCTCATCGGGAGATTATGGTAGACATGATTATGGATGTCCTCAGGGCACTTTCAAGCCCTAATGTTGATATTCGTCGCAAGACATTGGATATTGCACTAGAGCTGATAAACCCAAGGAATGTTGATGAAGTTGTGCTGACGCTCAAGAAAGAGGTTGTGAAGACTCAGAGCGGTGAGCTTGAGAAGAATGGGGAGTATAGACAGATGTTAGTTCAGGCTATACATACTTGTGCTATGAAGTTCCCTGAAGTTGCGAGCACCGTTGTTCATTTACTGATGGATTTTCTTGGGGACGCTAATATTGCATCTGCTGTTGATGTTGTGCTCTTTGTGCGTGAGATCATTGAGACAAACCCAAAGCTGAGGGTCTCAATAATCACAAGGCTGTTGGATACATTTTACCAGATCCGGGCTGCAAGGGTCTGTTCTTGTGCTCTTTGGATTATAGGTGAATACTGTCTTTCTCTTTCGGAAGTTGAGAATGGAATCTCTACCATCAAACAGTGCCTTGGTGAACTCCCATTCTACACAGCTTCTGAGGAGGGTGATGGTGCGGATGCCACCAAAGAACTCAGCAGATAAATTCCTCTATTACTGTTTCTTCTAGGAGGCCAGCTGTCCTTGCTGATGGAACTTATGCTACACAGAGTGCTGCCTCAGAAACTGCATTGTCTGCTCCAGTTCTTGCTCCTGGTTCCTTGGTTGCAGTTGGAAATTTGAGATCTTTGATTCTTTCGGGGGATTTCTTTTTAGGAGCCGTTGTTTCATGCACTTTGACCAAGCTGGTTTTAAGGTTAGAAGAGGTTCAGCCATCCAAGATTGAATTAAATAAAGCGTGTAATGGAGCATTATTGATCATGGTCTCCATGCTGCAGCTTGGACAGTCATCGTATCTTACCCATCCAATTGATAACGATTCTTATGAAAGAATAGTGCTTTGCATAAGACTTCTCTGCAACACTGGTGATGAAGTCAGAAAGATATGGTTACATTCATGCCGCCAGAGTTTTGCAAAAATGCTTGCTGATAAGCAGTTTAATGAGACTGAGGAGTTTAAAGCCAAGGCTCAGATATCTCACGCACAACCAGATGATCTTATTGATTTCTACCATTTGAAGAGCAGAAAGGTATGCAGTGTAACCTTTTTGTGTATTCATATTTTACGTCAATAATTGTATTAACAATATTCAAAAATGAAGATTTCTTGCCCATATGGTATAGTCATGTTTCTACATCTTACTGAAATTGACTTCACATTTTTTTGAATTCATTTTTTTTGTGTTAGTTTATGCCATACAATTCTCTTATGGAGTTGTCCCAAGATATGCTACTTCAATGTTTATACTGGAAAGCTTTTCTTAATGTAATAGACTGTACTTTATGCTCATTTTCTTGCATAAAAACACAAATTTTTTCATCTTTTTTGGCCATATATTACAAGGTATGCATAGAAAGTAGTACTGAAATTTTTACCTGTGAGAGCATATGAGGGAGTTTCACCTCTCCTGGTTACCTTGCTAGGTACAGATGAGGAGCATTTTGAAGACTTGAATTTTCATTTCTTTACCTTTTCCCCACCCCTTCTTTTTTACCTCTCACCACAAGGATATGCTCTAGGTTGCTAGTTTAGAGTTATCCGTTCAGAATAAGAAGTGCTAGAGTTGCAGATACCGTAAGTTCATCTATAAGTGAGTTTACTACCGCAAAGAACTTGATGGAGAGATATTTAAGTATTAGCTGTTGGTTGTCACAGCTATTTTTAATGGACACTATTGCATGACATTTGTGTGTAATATGTAGTTAACAGCTGAAGCTTAATAGGATAAGCGACAGCAAATTGAATTCCAAATAGGCAATTTACAAGCATATTTAGAGGGAAAGTGTTTGGGTCTAGGATTGAAGTACGTACAGTATATGGATTGAAAAACATAGTTTGGAATATTTCTTCAAGAAAGAGAGAACTTTACTCATATTGAAGATTGTATGTTGTCTTTTTCGCTTACTATAGCATCTTATTGATGTGTTTGATAGATTATAGTAAGCTTCAGTTGAATTACAAGGTTATACTGCGTCACTGGAGAGATCTTACTTGTGTCAAAGATTGCATGACTTGATTATGGGTCAAAAGCGAGAAAATCATATATTTTTAGATGAATGTTGTCCAGAGGATCCATGCTTAGAATTTTAGAATTCAGATTGTTGAAATTAATGCACGTAAGTAAGGGATAACAAGCAATTGCTCTTATTATGGATGATAATAAGGCAATCACTAAAAGATTATAGGCCATAATGCATAATTGTGCTGTTGTAGACAGAATTGATGGATGCTGAAGAACTAACACTTGGTGCTGAATTCTTATGAGGATATAGGAAGGTAGAGGGATCGTGGAACAGATCATGGACAGAATTCCTAGGGTAATCTTTGGATTTGTTTTTCATTTCATTTGTTTTTTGTTTTATTTCTGTTTTGATATTTTTGTTTTTGTTATAACTTAAAACAAAATTTTGCTTTGATGTGTGTGCCTGTGCTTGTCTATGAAAAAATCAGGTGAGTGTTTTCATTATTTTAAGAAACAACCCTTTTGTTTCCGAAAACAAGAAATAAAAAAAAATGTTGCCAAACATTTTTTTTATTTCAGTGACTATTTTTGAAAACGGAAAATAAAAAACCAAGAAACAACGAATCCAGTCTCAGCCTTAGTTTTTGATGTGTTAGTTCAAATTTGTTAAAGAGCTGAAAGCTCTTGTTGTTTTCAACTCATTATGTTGAGCTGAATATAAGTTAAACATGAAGACAACGAGCCTAGTCGATGACCATGAGATGTATGAATAACTTCAATTGATGGCTGTGAGCATGAAAAAATTGCGATTTAGTACAATGTTTTTTACGAATTGTAAAACTTAAAATATATGTTCTCCATGATTTATGAAATATATTTAATATATTTTAATAATAAAATGCATGAGTTAAATTAATTTTGTATTTATATGTACATTTATACATTGAAAAATCTTGTTGAGTCGAACATATTTGAACATGCTTTTGATCAAGCTTTGTTCATTTGCCAAATGAATAAGATGAACATAAATAATTATTGAGCTAAACACAAGCTGCTTGTGAATATTGAACTTTTTTGACTCCTCTAATCTCTAGATATTAGAATGTTGATTTTAATTAACCTTAAATAAGCATTAAGGTGTTGGAAACAATTATTATTTGTTTGAATGGTAGAGAGCTAATATATATTAAAGAAAGGTCTTATGATAGACAGGCTGTGGGACATATGAACTTGATGAATGAGGAAGCATGAGGAACGTGATGTCAAATTCTTATGAGTGGTTTGGAGAGAAGGGGGAAGGCCTGAAACAACATTAATAGAATTCCTTGGTTGTTGATGTACGAAATATTAGATGCGGGATGAGTTGTGCAATTAAAGATTGCAATCTAAACTTGCAAGACAGTTTATCAGCTTACATAGGGCTTATTTGTTTGACCCAAATAAACATATTGAATGGTGTCACATTATGCATGTTGAAATGAACTTACATTCTTGGTTTTCATTTAGAAATTGTTTTTTTTTTAAATTTTGTTTCAAGAGTTCATCTAAGCATGTTATTTATTATATTTTGTCATATGTTCCTCCCGTATTCAATTATTTTCATGTGAAAATTGAGATATTTGTTTAAACAGTTCTGTTAAATTCTAGCTATGGCGATTAGATGCTTAATTCGATGCACTTATTTCATCTAATACGGACAAACAATCCCTCTTTCTCACTTGGATCTGGATCTGTCGTATGATATGGTTGTTTATTACGTTATTTATCGTGGAATCATTTGTTTGTTCTGTTTCTTGTACTTATTGACTTATAAGAAAAAATACAAGACTAGTTGTGCTTTAAGAAAGGGCTATTGGACTTGAATGGAATTTTTTTATGCAGAATTTTCCGTGACATTTAATATTAGCATTACATGACTATTCTTTACAGGGAATGAGTCAACTTGAGTTGGAGGATGAAGTTCAAGACGACTTGAAACGCGCAACTGGAGAATTCACCATGGATGGCGATGATGCCAACAAACTTAATCGCATTCTTCAATTGACAGGATTTAGTGATCCAGTTTATGCTGAAGCTTATGTGACCGTTCATCATTATGACATTGTTCTTGATGTGACAGTAATCAACCGCACTAAAGATACTCTTCAAAACCTATGCTTGGAGTTAGCCACGATGGGTGACCTCAAACTTGTTGAGCGCCCACAAAATTATACATTAGCACCAGAGTCTAGTAAACAGATTCGAGCTAATATTAAGGTTTCCTCAACAGAAACTGGTGTCATATTTGGCAACATTGTTTATGAGACTTCAAATGTGCTCGAGAGAACTGTTGTTGTCCTGAATGATATACATATTGACATCATGGACTACATCTCTCCAGCTACATGTGCTGATGTGGCCTTTAGAAATATGTGGGCAGAGTTTGAGTGGGAAAACAAGGTACAACTTTCATCTGTCTATTTATGCTATTCTTTATAATTCCCTTTAAGTTACTTATCATATTTTTTGTTATTCTATTCTTTGTTTGCATGCTATGAATGATTTAGTTGTGAAAGTCATTAACAACTCCATTTTTTCAATGCTTCTTGTGGATATTATAGACAATTATCATTATCATCATTAGCCTTATCCCAATTATCTGAGCTTGGCTTTATGAATTCTCTTTTTTTTTTACCATCTTGGTAACTGCTTCCTAAGGTGTTAAATTTATTGTTTGTAAAGTCATTTTAATTAACTTCTATTTATATTACCTCAAGTCTTTTTTATCTTCCAAATCTTTTAGCATTAAGTTTATCTACTTTTTTGATGAGTCCATATTTTATATATATATTAAAAGTGAAAACCACCTTAATTACGTTCTTTTAAATGTCATTATAATAGCTAGCTTCTCAAACATAATCATATGTTTTATTTTTGACATTCATTTTAACTTTCTCATTCCTTTATGCTTTGATTTGGATGATATTCTTATTATTATCAATTACTTGGATTCAAATATCATTGACTTATTCTATTTGCAATTTTTTAAAATTTGACTTTTAGTTTCTATCATATCCTCCTATCTTATTATATAATTGAGTTACTTCATTGTTTTAACTACTTAGCTTTGATTTTGGAAGTGATGTCTCCACCTATATCCTCGTTCTTCTATATAATAGATCAAAGATAAAGAACTTGTCACACTCATGTATTATTTTATCTTATCATAATATTTATTGATAATTATTTAAAATCACACACATTAAAATTGTATATAATATATTTAGTATTTGCCTTATTGATTTTAAGCCTTCTATCTTTTTTTTTTAATTATTATTCTAATTTTTTAAATCTTATTTAAATTTTTTTTAATCATTTTAGCTTTTTTTTTGTTAGTAGATATCTCACTCATTAGAATTATATCATTTGCTTTCATGAATTTTTTTGAGCATCTCTAAGATCAATTCAAAATGATATTGAACTCAATGATGATCTTTGATGTAATGTCACTTTAATTGTAATTTTTTTAGTTACTCTAATTATTTCTAATATTAGTCGTGCTTCATTAACACAATGTATTAAAGGATTCATGTTATGATTTTTTCACTAGTTTTATATTTTTACTGTTATGCTGGCAGTCGACTACCTAACGCAATCCTCCACTTTTCACATCTAGGACTTGGGAGTCGACAAAGGCAAAGTAATTGAGCATATGTTATAATGTGATACAAAAGTTTCTCAAAATTAGTTTGGTTTCGTGCCAGGTAGATCTACTATGGTTGCTATATAGTTGTTGGTTGGTTTGATGGAACAATATAGAGAAAGTAAGGAGGATTTGCATATGATATTTGTTGATTTAGAGAATGCATATGATAAAGTTCCAAGAGATGCTTTGGAGTGTTCTAGAAAAGAAATGAGTTAATATTGGTTATATTGAAGTCATTAATGATATGTATATTAGAGCTGTTATTTGTGTCTATACACAAGGAGGATTGACAATATATTTTTCTATTTCAATTAAATTACATCAAGGATCGGCTTTAAGCCCATATCTTTTTGCTTTTGTTATGGATGTTCTTACTAGGCATTTATTGGAGGATGTACTTTAGTGTATGTTTTTTGCTTATGGCATTCTTCTTGTTGATAAGACTAGAGAGGGAGTTCAAGAGAAACGTGAATTATGAGGGTCAACCTTAGAGTCTAAAGTTTTCATTTTAGTAGATCTAAAACTGAATATATGGAGTGTAATTTTAGTTGTAGAAGCTCTAGTGGTGGTGTTGTGACATTGGGCGAGCAAGTTATCAAAAAGAGTGAACGTTTTAGATATCTTTAGACTATTGTTCAAAATGATGGTGAAATAGATAGGAATGTTATTAGTAGAATTCAAGTTGGATGGTTGAAGTGGAGGAATGTATCTAGCCTATTGTGTGATAGAAAAGTATTGCTTAGATTTAAAGAAAAATTTTATAAGATGGTTACAAGACCCACAATGATTTATGGTGTAGAATGTTGGCCAGTAAAAGAGAAGCATACAATTAAGTGTTGTAGAGATGAGAATGCTTAGGTGGATGAGTGGCTTTACTCTTAGAGATAAAATGCAAAATGAATATATTTGTGAAAAGGTTGGAGTAGCTCCAATGGCAGATAAGATTAAAGAGAATTGCCTTAGATGGTTTGGTCACATAAAGCGTCGGCTGTCTGATGTCCTAGTTAGGAGAGTAGATGTATTAGATTTATTTTATGTTAAGAAAGGTAGAGGTGGACCTAAAAAGACTTGGTTATGATGTATTAAAAAATGACCTTAATTTATTAGAATTAAATGAGAATTTGATACTTAATAGGACACAATGGAGAAGAAGGATTCCTGTAGCCGACCTCACATAGTGGGATCAAGGCTTCTTGTACTTGTTGTTGTACTAGTCATGCTTCATTCTACAATCTTTGATTGTTTCAACATATTTTGGACACACTTTGTTTTTCTCTGTACCAAATTAATTATTGTGTTAAACGTTCATTTGCTTTCTCAAGATTTTTAAAAATTTTATGAAGATCTTCTCATTATTTTTTATAATTCTTCATTATTTGTTTTAACATAAAAATATTTTATAATAGATCTTGGTATGTAACCAATTTGATTCTCTAATATTTCTTTGCCTATATGTTATTATTCTTTCTGTTATTTCATTATATGATTTATAAATTTGATTTTATAATTATTACCATAATATTGAACATCTTTTTTCTTCTTCACGCGTCTTTTATTTGGAAACTGAAATTACTTGATAGCTTCTGCCACATTTAGTTAAAACTCAAACTATGACCATTTCACAAAGCATATTAGCATACCAAATATGCTGATTTGATGTATAGTCAGGCTGGTAAGAAATTGTCTTTCAAAGCAGGAACTTTTTATTTTGTTAGGTTGATTATCATCAGTTAATTATATTGCTTTTTCTTCTTATCTTTTTTATCTTTTGCTCTTATTAATTTAGTTTAACAACTTATGCATGCTTTTCTTATTTCAGGTAGCAGTGAACACTGTTCTTCAGGACGAGAAAGAATTCCTCAATCACATCATTAAATCTACCAATATGAAATGTCTCACAGCCCCGTAAGTTTCTAGGATATGAATCAACCTAATTCTTGATCCTATGATTAATTAAAGGCAGATTTACATACATGCCACTGAATTCTTATATATTCTAATATCTAAGTTTGTTTATTTTTTAATAATAGAAAAATGTTATTGATAAAAAGCTATAGTACAAAAGATCAGGGGCATTACATACTTGCCCAAGAAGGAAATCCAACTCTCAAAAATTAAACCATAATAGGATCTCCTTAAGGAATTGGCATCCGAGCACAAGAGCAAAATAACAAGATAATAAAAGTCTAAACTACAGTAATGGTAATAAACAGATTATTGGAAGCATAGTAATATCTGACATAAATAACATCATTAACATTTGAAGTCTCTCAATCCGACATCTCCTGAGACCAAACATGTTGATCTTTTTCTTTCTATTGAATGAATGACGTGTGACCAGATGCCTTCTTAGAAAGTATTATTTTCCTTCCAGCCGATGTTGATTGAACTGAGAAGCATTCAGATTATAGATCCAATAGAGGCTTGATGTCTGGAGCAAATCTTCCTCGCTGGATCCTCAAATCTCAACAGCCAACATTTTTTGGTTCCTTGCTTCACCAAAGTAGCATAAACTGCCTCCCCTCCACTGATGTGGTGCCAAAGCCAAACAAAAAAGCTTAATAACAAAGGAATATAGACTTAAGACTAGGAAACAAATAGGGTGTGACCTAGCTGGTTAGAAGCTGAGTCCTCAAGATAGGAATTGACCAAAGAATAAGTCCCCCTTTCACACCCTCCTAGTAGATCCTCATCCTGGGAGTTAGCCCTCTTCGCTTCCAATATTAAATTATTTTACCTTTTTATGGCTTCAAAGATGAAACCTGCAACAAGAAATGAAAAATTAGAAAGAAACGTGCTAATGTTAAACTCCCACCCTACCTAACAAGGGGATCTCTAATGGGCTTTCAACTTGGTTCTGACTATAAACTTCGGCATTATTTTGAATACAATCAGTGGTCATAAGGTCGAGCAATCAAACGAAACCAAGAATAGACATTCAAATTTCTCATAATTTCACCAATTCCATTCAAAATTATTTTGTCGAGAGTACCAATGGGTTGTAACTATAGCTATATTTATAACCAGTATTTGTACATATAATCCAAATCGTTGCGCACCATCACATTAAAAGACCTATTAAACATTCCTACAACAAACGGCAAACACCATAGCAGTTCAACAAAAAGACAATAAATTGGATTCATCATTCTAATTACCCAGGAAATAGAAATCAGAATATATATAGTAAAGGAGAAAAATAGAAATAAGAATATATAGTAAAGGAGAAAAAAATACATTTCTTAGAAATCAGAATCAATAGTAAAGGAGAAAAAAATAGAAATCAGAATAGATAGTAAAGAAAAAGAAGCACATTCCTAAGCAATTGAAAAACATAAAAGATTCAGCTGTATTTAAGTTCAGGTTCAGCACAGCTATTCTCATAGCAATACAAGATTTAACATACATCATGCATATAGTAAAGGCAGCTGAGCTTTCGATGCTCAGCTACTACCAGCTAACTATGTGCATTGCCTGATGCATCATTGGCTTTATTGCTAAAAAGAAAGTGGAAAATGTTCGGTAGCCAGCCTCTATAAATTGATATAATAACCCTTCGAGCACTCAAAATAAGATCTAAAGAAAAATCCAGAAATGGATGACCCAGATCTGCATATAAAATGCTAAAAATATTTAGGATATAAGCCATCTTTAGAATAACATTACTGTCACCAGTAGTACAGTAATGTTATGCCATCTTAACAAATTCTTTAATCTTAAAGCGACATTGGAATCAAAGAAGTTAGAAATTAGGTTCATTAATTATAGCATAAAAGAAAACACTGTTGATAAACAATAATGACAAAACAGAAGAACATATTAAAAAAAAGAAAAACAAAGCCGTTTGTATCTAAAGTATCGAAAGGCCATTCTATCTAGACTACAATTACAATTAGCATAAACTAGAGAACAAGAAACATTGGACAACTGGTTAGCGATATTGAGGTGAATAACTTGGTCAAAAATACCAGTGATATCCACATTAAAAAATATTTCCAAATACACTATTGGATCAATTAACAAAAGAATTTGGAAAGCGAAGCTGTCTTTGAACAATCTGCGTTTTATTCGGGTCAACCATAGGTTCAATTAAAACTATCATTTTTATGTTATACATCATACAAAAGTTCCGAGCTCTATGCCTAAAACGTACCTTTCCAATAACTCTAACATTCCAGATAAGATGAGCATTAATCATTGTTGATTTAAACTAGAAATTTGAGACCTAATTTTTCTGTTGGAGTTAAGTTATTATTATTCCTTGGCTGGGAGCAGGAAACGGAAGGGAGAAATGCCAAGAGAAACCGAAAGCCGTCTAACAAGAAGAGTAGACAGAGGGAAATGTCTGAGAGAAGTGCCGAGGATAACCCTCGTTTACTTGATGATCGATTGGTTGCTTACAATAATAGGAATTAGCTGCTAATTCATTGGAGGTTTAACGGTTTAGGTAGGGGATTAAGGAGAATAATAAATTAAGCCATTAGTTAACCTAATTATAGATTTATTATTTGTGATTTTATAAATTTATTTCGAACAAATCCCATGATATGGGTGTTAATTTTGGGTGTTTGCCGAACGCAACGCGATCAATTCCAATCGAGGTCGTTTGAGCAAAGTCGGCGGTCGTAGTAAAAATTAATTGTGCCTTGGCGCTCGTATTGCAAGCCTTCGCAGACACTTTGCGAATCAATTCAAGGCGTGTTTGATGGGTTTGCTTTGGTGGCGGCGGTGCGATCAATTTTGCAACGGAGGTCGTTGGACGTTATTGCTTCCGACTTTGATATGCGTGTAATTTCATTAAAATTGATTTTAATTATTTGATCGTCATTAATGATTGATATTTGTTATTTTAATTTTGATGCTTTCGACGCATTAAGAGTCAAATTTTTCAAATCAATTTAATTAATTTTGATGTGATTAGCATTTAACCCTGTCATTTATTTAATTTTAAATGACATAGTTGTAGGTCAACAAGTGTCAATAAACTAGAGAACAAGAAACATTGGACAACTGGTTAGCGATATTGAGGTGATTAACTTGGTCAAAAATACCAGTGATATCCACATTAAAAAATATTTCCAAATACACTATTGGATCAATTAACAAAAGAATTTGGAAAGCCAAGCTGTCTTTGAACAACCCGCGTTTTATTCGGGTCAACCATAGGTTCAATTAAAACTATCATTTTTATGTTATACATCATACAAAAGTTCCGAGCTCTATGCCTAACAGGTACCTTTCCAATAACTCTAACATTCCAGATAAGATGAGCATTAATCATTGTTGATTTAAACAAGAAATTTGAGACCTAATTTTTCTGTTGGAGTTAAGTTATTATTATTCCTTATATATATATATTAATTTCTTTAAACCCTCCATAATCATTCCCAGAAGATAGACATCTCTGAAGAGAAATGTCACTAGGAGTATTATTTGAATTGATATGTCTACTTAGATGACAATTCAGCGCCTAATTCATATTCAAAATATATGCATAACAAGATGTATTTCATATAGATAAATTAATATTAGTGCTCTTTTTGATGTTATTTATACATTGAAGTGTTATATGAATAATTATAATGATTTAAGTATTAAATATCTAATTTCTCTCAAAGTGAAATGATTTGTGGTATTAACATGAACTTATATGGTTGCCTGTACATCCAGCTCTGCTCTGGACGGTGAGTGTGGTTTCCTTGCAGCTAATTTATACGCAAAGAGTGTATTTGGCGAAGATGCATTGGTCAATATTAGTATTGAGAAGCAGGCCGATGGAAAGCTGAGCGGTTACATCAGAATCAGGAGTAAAACTCAAGGGATTGCTCTCAGCCTTGGCGACAAGATAACACTCAAGCAGAAGGGTGGCGGTTAGTTTTTTGTTAGTAATTCTTACATTAATATGCAATAAAATTTTACCCTTATTTTTGGAAATGTTTACTTCGCATGCTACTGGATGAATAGCATTTCTTTATTGTCTGTCTTTCTTCCTTTTTCTTGTTTGCATTAAATGACAGTTTATTCTCTTTGTTGATGATAGTTTTTTTTACCTTTCATTAAGACTGTAATTTTAAATGTAATGGTATAATTACATTTGGAATTAGAAGTTTATTTTGTTGGATGATTAAAATTTTTTTTAGCCTTTTATCTTATAGTTAGTTTAACTCATTATGGCATGGGTAAAGCTTGTAGGATGGTGTTGTATCAGGAAATCTTAAATAAGAAAAGGCTGAGATTGTTCAGAGCGGATGTTTTGACTTTGCTTTTTGTAATGTAGACATGGTAGTGGAAATGAATATTTATAAAGTACATAACTTGTGATAAACGAGACATAGGATCATTTGAGGAAGTTATTATACAACTTTGCTCTCGAAATAGAAGCTGCACTTTCATGTAGCTACTATTTTTCTTTATGTTTTTTTTATGGTGAGGAGTTTTTTACAATCTGCACTAGCGTGTTATAAGAAAATGGATTGCCAATTTTTTTGAGAAGACGAAAAGTCTACAATTTTTACACTAAAAAAAATATTTTTTTTCGCAATAATTCTACAGCTATTTTTACATTTGCTCCAAACATCATAAGCTGCAATTGGCTTTTTTTAACAGTTTTATTTTACAGATTATTGTTGTACATCTGTTTAGCTTTTTTTTTTTAATTTTTTGTGGTGCGGAACTTTTCATAATCAAATTTTTTAGATTATGATAATTATAAAAGTTGACAACATTAGCAGTAATTTTTGAAAGCTCTAACTAATTTTACAGACGATCTAGTTGTTCCAAACAAACTTTTTAGAGTACCATTTACATTAGTGCTTAGCAATCGGACCTAGCTTCCTATTACTGTACTCTCTGTGTGTGGATCATTGAAGTGTCATTAACTAGTACATATGCAAAAGCAAAAAAATCCAATTGCCATTGTATTTTACACCTAACAGTTTAACCAATTGATGCATTTGTTCGCTTGTAAACCTATTTCCCTTGAAAGTAGTTTTCTCCTTTTTATAATGGATTTCTCTTCCTTGTTTGCGTATTTGAGGCAAGCTCATGGGGTATACACGCCTGCTAAAGTTGCGCGAGAGGGAAAAATCTACTTTTAAGGTACAGACTTATTAGTTTATATTGATAAGGTTTTTCCCTTGATTTTCTTACGTTGTTGTATCATTCTAGTGTTATTTCCCAAAAATGTTAAAGTTAAACATGGATTTTATATTTGTTATTGTTGAGATAATGGCAAATGTTACTAAAATAGAATGATTCTCTCAACAAAATTTTAGTAGGTGTCAGTCTAAGGTTAGGTTCGTAATCAAATTTAGTACGATTGATTTTGTGCTTATCAATCCTGTACTTTGGTTGAAGGTTTGAAAATATTGATTAATGTAAACTTTGTAAAATTTGAATGCATTTTTAAATGAATTTGGTATGTTTTACAAGTTTCAATTTGGCCATTCTTCAGTGTCTTCTTCCTATTTATGAAGGGATTAATTTCTTCATATTTTTTTTGTTGGGTAATTTTTTTATTTAATTTTTTTAAAAAGTTCAGTAGACATGTTTATATAAACCCTCACATTTTGTACAAAGTAGAAGCAATAAAAAAAAAAGAAATCTTTGTATTAATTTTTATATTTTTTCATATTTTCTGCATGATATCAGAACGAGGTCCTTGTTTCCAACTTTTGTTCTCCCTACTACGTCTCCCATCCCTTTCTCATTAGAGCTCTTACATCCCTTCATATATTTGGTTTGTTTGGCTTCCCTTCGAAGGAGTTACTATCATGAATGGTGAAAATTAGACTAAATGAAAGCTTTAGAGCTTTCAAGCTTCATATCGATTGAATGGTAGGAGCTATCTAAAATGATCTTAAATTGTGAAGATCTTTGGAAAGGAAAGTGGTATATCTAACATGTTGTAGATCTGCTTTTAGTGCCAAAGTACTCGAAGTTTATACTTTAGAAAGAAATAGCACGCAAACCCCTCCCCATTTTCTTCTCGTCTCATCCAACCCGTGCACTGGAAGCTAACCCCACCTCCCCTTAGACCTAGCACAAAGCTACGGACTCTTTCTCCCCATCTCGCTTTCCCTCCCTTTGTTTCAAATGAGCCTCCCATGCTGCTGCCGGCTTCGCTTGACCCAACTCTTTTCCTCCCAGATCTTGGCCCGCACTACTACTGCTCACCTCCCCAGATCAATCCCTGTTAGCTTTTGCCCAACACACTTTCACTTTTCTACCCACACCATACTTGAGCCCACTCTCCTCCCTAGCCCACTAAACTGATCCCATTCCAAACAAAAAGTATTCTCCCTCTCAGTTAACCTGGCTAGCAATATCTCACTCTCCCTTACTTTCTCTTTCTAAAATATATATTAAGAGAGAGAGAGTGAGCGAGCTCTTCTCTTCTCCCTATTTGTATAAGGTCTTACTACCAACTTCAAAGCCCTCACCACACATTTTTGCCAACTATCAAGTGAAGGTAAAATGTTAAAAAAAATCCTAAAATTAAGTACTTATTCACATTGTTTCAATGTAGTAGAGAAATTTGTTAAATTAAGTATATGTACGTGTCGTTCTTGATATGATGAGAAAATTTGTATTTTAATTCATGTATTTGATATCCTTATGCTATTTTTTTTTTTTTGTATGGTGGGCAGTCTCATCATGTCTGAAGCAACTCCTCATGGAGGAATGTTGCTGAAATATTATCAAAACTTATATTGATGAGAATCTTAAATATGATAAAATAAAAGAAGTTTTTGAACTGAAATTGAAAACTAATTTTATATTAAAGGGTTGTTTGGTTGCTTGGAAAATGAGTGCGGTGTAAAGTGAATGTAATGTATTTGAATTACTTCAGATTGTTTGGTTAGAACTTTACATTATCTAGCTCGAGCTTGAGCTTAATTTAAGTTTATTCACGAGCTTGGTTTAAATTTGATTATTGAGCCTGTTAACGAGCAGCTCGTTTATTGAAATAAATGTGCTTTAATCAAGTTTTAATTGTACTTGTTTGTGACTTGCTTGTTGAGAAATATACATGAGCTGTGTCAATTAAAACTTATTAAGCTTAAAAAATAAAAATTAATCGAGCTCCTTAATGAACTTGTTCACATGCTTTAAATTATATTGCTTATGAACATAAATGAATCGAACGACAATTTGTTCAAGCCTGTTCATTTAGCAATCGAGTATTTACAAAAGTGTTTAAGCTCATTGGATTAGTTAATCAAACGATCATGAATCAGTTCTAATCCAGCCGAGCACAATTAGCTTGTTGAAGGCTCAATTTATTTGCAACCCTAGTAAGGATTTCATCGTTATGCCTCCAAATATGCAATATATGAATTGCAAAGGGACGTGTTCCCTATATAACAAAGTGAAATAATTACTTGCATCCTATATGATGAAATATTCGTACAACAATGAAATTGAGTACTTCTAAAAAATGTGCATGAATTAATAGACAAATCTAAAGCTCTATCAAAGTATGTGCAACTGCATCATGCAAACACATGTAATTTTATCCAAATATAATATATTATTGCATCATGTAGGTGCGCTAAATTTTGTGCACATCATCTAAAATGTACACTCGCATGTGTGTCGACTAATATATTGAACTATTTGAAATGAAAAGATTGAAAATGTTGCACGGGTTGAAACAAAAATTTTAATTCAAACCATTCTTGTTTTGTAGAGTACATAAATATCTTAAAAGGACTTGAACTTATTTTGAAAACACAAGCCTTCCATCAATATTAAAGTCAAACTCTATTGAGTTGTACATGCTCTAGAACAAAATACTATGTTTATAATGTAAAATTGTAAGTCTCACTCAATATTAGTCTCCTTCCTAAAAAAGGATTGGAGTTAACAATGCTCGAACTTTTGAATGATAATCTAATTTAAAAAATTATAAGCATAATTATTAATTGTAAAATCGATTCTTTACACATGAGATAGAGTTGATGAGGTTGGTAGTTCAATGAATATTTATATAATCTAAAGTGTTTTGCAAATTTTGAGTCTAGTTCTCTACAAGCAAGCAAATATAGTTGATAGAATTATAAGCAACAACAAGAATAGGAAGCCTTTATCTTACTACATGGGGTCGGTTGCATGAATCATATTTCTCTAATGTTTCCTATTAAGTATCATATCTTCACTTAATCTTAAGAAATTCTGATATATTTTGTATACTTCCTAACTAAGTCTTTTTAGGGCTCACTCTATCTTTTTTAACATAAGTTAAATTTAATACATCTACTATTCTAACTAGGTCATCAAATGGTTGATATTTTATGTGACTATCTAAGGACTCTCTGATAAAATTATAAGTGAACTAAGAAAATTGTTCAATATCTCGATGATGGTCATGTTGAGGTTTAATCTCAATCGAATGCTCTTATAAAAAATATTCATAAGCCTATGTTTAAATCATTTTAGGCTTAAGTAAGGATAAAAAAATCTCAAAAGCTGAAATAAAATCTTGAAATTCGAAAGTCTAAAAGAAGTTTATCACTTAAACTTAAAAGTAAATATTCATCCACCATTCATAATAATTTATCGAGGGTGATAAATTTAAAAACTAACCAAAGCTCAAAGAGATCCAAATGTTCTACTAAACGTGTGCTTATAGTCACACTTGAATTATCTCATGAACAAAAGAATGTGGCATTGTCCTCTATCTACGTGATTTTGTCACTAAATGACATTACAAAAATAGCTCTATTAAATTATGATCACGGCTATAAAGTGCGTTTGATGGGATATAAAATCTTCTGTTAGCTAATGTTGATTTATGTCTCCTCAGATGAGTATTCATCCCAAATCTATAAGATCCTCTTAGACAACACAAGTCATGACTGACGATAAGAATTATTAGATCAAATTGAGTTGATTACCTTCTTTGTCTAAGTAGAGACTACATAGCCTAGGATGACGAAATTATGAGCCTAAAACTATTATTACCTCATAAAAACTCTTGCATTTTAATATTTTCTTAGAAAAATTTTTAGGTTGCTTTAGTGGATTAAGTTATGTTCTCTCATGATCACAAGATATTCTAAAGCTAATATATATATATATTATGCGATCGGAATTAAATGAAAATATGAGAGAAAGAGGAAAGAGAATTTTTATATGCAGCCCATTTTGGTATGATGATCGTGTATTTTGGGTTTGATTATAATAAGATTTTGGATGGGATTTAATGTATGGGAGAGTAGAGTTTATAGTGTCATCCTCAGTTTGAGGTTGACCTTAATTAATTTATCGAATTTGAGCTGACTCATGAGTATAAAAATAAAATAAAATAATTTTAATTTAAATAATTATTTTGATAAAAATAATAAAAAATTAATTAATTAGAAGAAATATATCAAGAATAATTTAGTATAATGGAATTAGATATAATTTTAAAAATATTTATTAATTGAGTTGATTTGTAAATTAACAAAATGAATTAAGATTAACTCGAACTTGATTTGTTAATTTATTGAATTTAGCTCATTTTTTGAGTTCAAGCTGGCTGGTTTATTTTTTTTAAATTAAAAAATATATATTATATGTAAAAAAAAAAGGAAAGGCCTTTGGAGTCCATCAAAATATAGTAAAAACAGCTTTTATTGATAATTCAATGGTCTTCATGATTACGTATTAATTATATTTACAGCGCTTCGCATAACTAAACCTGAACGAAGCAACGTTGGTCGCTTAATAATACATGAAAGGAATGATCGGAAGTTTTATATTATTTTGTTTAGGGTAATGATTGCACTTTAAAATTCTTAATTTGCTTATTTGATGTGAAGGCTGGCTGGTTGAGCATGTTTTATATTATTAAAATATTTGTGCCAATATTTTTGAAATGATTTAATATAATTTATATAATAAATAAATTAATTCAAATCTACATTAGATGTATTCGAACTCCGAAGAGAAATTGTCAATCAAATTGGGGTCATATCAATTTCAAATTAAACCTAAAATCAATCAAAATTAACACACCTATTTTTAGGTATACCTACCAAACAAGCGAACCATATAAAAGTAAAACCCTTAATTTCATCAAAAAATAGTTACAATTTTTTAAAAAATAAAGGACATTTTAGATTTAAAATAAACACACAAAAATTGTTAAATATTTTTTTAAAAATATAATATACTCGATAAACACATTTTTTAAGATAATATATAACAAATATAAAATATAGAAAAAAAAATTAATCCCAAACAGAACCTAAGAAAACACAGGTTCGCATTTTCACAAATTTATTTACAAGCAAAAAATTAAGAGAGAAAAATCAGAAAGTTGAAGCATTATTAACCAACAAGACAGGTTTTAGGCTACAGAAATTCTCTAATACACATAAGTTGAAGCATTATTAACCAAATTCAGATCCTTTAAAAACAGAAAAAAGAGAAATTATTAGAGTTTCTTTCTGTTCAGAAACTTACAATGATATAACGGTTTGATTATTCAAAGCAGAAAGACTTATTTGCAGTTCTAAAAAATAACAAAAATAATTATTTACAAGTATAAAATATCTCATTCCTCATGCACCACATCAAAACTGCTCTAATAAAATTGAAAAGCAACTTGAAAAACAAAACAATGGGGGTTAGTGGTCGAGATTACCACAATAAAATTAGCATTATGGGGATATCAAAACATCCAAGTTTATCAAACTTGACAAGCGAAATATACACCACAAATACATTATTCTTCAAAAAAAAATCTACTTTCTTTGCTGAAAAAAAAATAAACATATCAGCTCATTGCATAACTACGGAAACACAGCTCCATAGATCAGTAAAATACTTGTGTGAGTTAAAACCTATTAATTAAATACCTGCTGCTACGACTCCGCTGATCGATGAGATGTATCACCTGCCGAGGCACAGATATATATATATATAAGAACGAGAAGGAGAAATAGTTGTATGTATAAAGTTTAGGCAAATAAATGACCTTGACGTTCTCTGCTCGGTTTCTTGAGGCACCTTCTGCAGTACTCTCCGATAGGGGTTTTTGGAACGGGAAGGAGCTTTCCGGCAATAGCCAGTGGCCAACTTCAATTCAAATAGCAATAATACAGTTTAGTAGGAGCCAATATATAGTTATATATAAACCATGATTTGTTTGGAATAGCTTTATATTCTAGATAGTTTCATTCTATAATTCAAAATTTTCTATGGTAGGAAATAACTTTTTATGATGAGACCTATGTTAGTTGTAAGTAAATTGCTGCATTTAAAAAAAAAAAAGAAAGATTTACATTAGCACATAATTCATATATGGGACACCTAAAATTTGATATTTATAAAAATAATATTTTTCTTATACAAGAAAAGGTGCATTTCAATTTAAAAAATTAATAAATAATGATACTATTTTTGATGTAATATTAAAGATTTGAGTACTATTTTTATAAAAATCAAATTTTAGGCATATATATAAGAATTGTGTGCTATGTATCTAAATGCTCCTAATTTTGTTTTTTTTTTTAGAAATAAAAAAGTCTATAACACCCGCAACAATTTTCAAAGTCTTTATTTTTCTTATAATAATTCTATAGCAACTTTTACAGTCAATTACAGTCGCCTCAAACATACTCATAATCTTAAGATTCATTTGGATCGGCCATAGCTATTTGTAAAAATATTTGTAGAGTTGTTGCTGTGAAAATGAATTTATTTAAAAACTGTTGTGGTTAATATTTTCCAATTCTTTTCTTTTGAAAAAGATTGGAATATAGCTAACAGGTTTACTTCTAAAAAGTTGCTTCTCACCACATTAATTTTAAAAAAATAGGAAGAAAGCAATAAACAAACGGATATGTGATAAAAATTTTAAAAAAATAGGAAGAAAGCAATAAACAAACGGATATGTGATAAAAATAATAAAGGAATGAAAACTGTCCCCCTGAACAAGTCGTTAAGTTACAAAGCCAGTAAAGAACATTACCTTACAAATGCAATTCCAACAGAAACCACCCACAGCTTCCAGTTGAGTCTGACAGTCGAAAAGAACTTCCCCAGATATTCAATGATCAAAATCTGCAGAAACAATACATTTTTACGCTGCAATTTACATTGCTAATATTCAATTTAAATCTGAATAATTAATTACCTGAAGCACTAGCGTTAACCCTATTATTCCCATAAAAAGGCGGTTCTTTGTGACTCCCTTGAAGACATTCATCTCTTCTGGTTTCCGAGCATTGAACTCATTGAATAACTGAATATAAAGAAGCAGATTTATACTATTTCAGAATATTGTAAAATGCAACCAAAATCTTTGATATTACATCTAAAAAAGCTCCATCATTAATTTTTTTTTTTTAAAGTGAAATGCATCTATTAATGCAAAGAGATAGCAGTATATTTGTAAATATCAAATTTTGGTGTTATAAGTAAATTCATAGGAATTCTGTGCTATATATATATATATATATATAAGGATGGCGCACAAGTTTCTTTTCAGGTTGCAGTATTTACCTGACAAAAGACGAATGTATTGAAAATGAAGGTATTTTTCACTTTATCAGCATGCTCTCGTGTCTCATTGTTCAAGCGAAGGAGACTCTTTCCACCAAAATTAAGGACTACGAGTATTATCACTTGATAAAGAGCCTATAGTTGCAGATAATCAATGTAAAAGATAGTAAATGATGGTATCAATAAATAATGAAATGGGGGATTTACATACATACTATTGAATTCTTGTATATTTACATATCCAACACATAAATTTATATTATAACACTATCAAAATTACATCAAAATCTATATTTCACTTTAGGAAAGTTAATATAAATTTAGTTGTTAGATATATAAATACATAAGAATTCATTGGTATGGCTATAAATCTCCCTGATGAAAAATGTATTGAAAGGAGTATAAAACAAGTGCGTCAAAAACTTAAAATTAAGATGATGCCATACCTGTACAACGAGGTTTCTCCACATGATATTAGTAACAAGGGGTTCCCTAAAAAAAATACAAATAAAACAAGTAAGAAAACAAGATAATCCATGAACAACTTCAAGAGCATCTCAAAATGAGAACTGCAGATGAATAGAGAAAAAGATGCAGTTTTTTACACCCAAAAGTACTGGTGACGATCAGTGTAGGCATCCGTATATATTACAGTATTAATACATTCCTCGAAGACCCACAAATATATATGAAAACAAATTGAAACTTAAAGGGAGACAGAACAAATAAAAATCCAAAAGAAAGTCGTCCAATCAATCTTCAATCATACAAAATTTACTTCACATTGCATAACATTATTGACTGAACAAGATTTATTCAGCAAACATTGTAGTTCCTAATAGGTAACTAAAACTAAAATGACAAACCATCAACGAATTTAACCAAAGATTTGGTGACTATTTAAGGGAAGCACGTTAAATAAATAAATAAATAAGTACAGGAGAATATATATATAATAAAAAAATGGAAGAATATATAGCATCATCATTAAGTCAAATAGAGTACATTAAAAAAATTGACAGTTCTGCAGACATGTTCATTTGACTTCAAGAAAGTTTAAAGTTTTTTTTTTTTTTTTCAAATGAAATAGTTACTCACCTCCGACCGACTGGAGGTCTCATCATAAGCTGATCTGTTGGTGGTTCAGTGGCTAATGCAAGCGCACCCAGAGTGTCCATGATGAGGTTAACCCACAAAAGCTAGTTATGTAAGAAAATAATATTAGAAACTATCTAATATGGAGTTGCACTAAGAGAACAAAAACAACATAAAATGAATAATTGGCAGTGAATTTACATGGATATGCAAATATTAATAAATTAAACCATAGATCATTAATAATGATGACTAAAACCTCATGTAGACCATGCATGATAGGATGGTACAAAAAAGGCATATAAAAATGTTCTAGACTAGCTATGGAATATTCTAGTATTTTAATTATTTTGGGATTTATTTCTATTTTATTCCATTGATATAAGGATTTTTTATTTTAAAATTGCAAAACACAGAATTCTCTCTCCTCCAATAACCTCACATGCTTCTCCCTTATAGCATACCACAAATCTCGATGATGCTCCTCACAAGAAAGACACGATTTACAAAGTGGTTTTTCAATTGGAAGCTAAATTTAAGGAGGAAAAGGCAAACACTAAAGCACGGTGATCAACATCAAGGGCCCCATTAACAAATTGAAATCATATAACCCTCTTTCTACATCAATTGGGATCTGAACATTTATTTTACAACAATTTAGCATTTGAGCATCTTATTCGTAATTGTATCTGAATCTAAGCCATCCATATCCATCCGTTACAATTACATTGTCCCACGTCCCCATGGCATCTATAAAACAAGACAACTTATATACATAAGATGCATGGAATATGCCTGAAGTTGCATCACAAATATAAAAGCTTAGTTCTTATTGATATGCAAACTAAAATGAATCATATTATAGAGGGTTTTAGAAATTATTGTAAAAGTCTTGGGTTTGAATCCTATCTACAGCAAAAAGAAGTCTGGACTTGAGTGGGCAAAAAAGAAAATTATACAATGCCTTATGATTAGAATAAGTCTTATTACAACTATGACCATCATTCTATTCATAAACAATCTTATAAATATTATAAATCACTTTCAATGCTTTACCACATACCAATATTGACAGTTGATTTCAATCAATGTTTAAATTATGAATGGCTCCCTCATAGAGAATATAGATTCATCAAATAGAATACTATGATATGCATATGTTTCATCCTTTCCAATCCAAAACTATCTTATTATAATGAATATAGATTTATCATATTTTTTATCAATTTCCTAAACTCAAAAAGTTTAGAAACTTGTGCCAATTCTATAAGTGCTATCATTTGTGTCACATCCATTAGTTGAAAATTTTGATTCTTATGTTGATATCCTTTATAAAGATAATTATTGTGATTAAAGGTTTTAAAGATGAACATGATGATGATTAATCATCATTACTCAAACATCTTGCTAAGCTAAAACCTGAGGTTGTGAGCAAGACTATTCCTAAGCTTAAAGCAAAGACCAAACCTACGCATGTTAATGAGACTGACATATCTTTTGTTGCATGATTTCTTCCCAAAATTGCATGGCATAGATTCCTCATCTCTCCTACAATAGCCTTTGTTACGATTTCTACTACTGAGAAAAATTCCTCAAAGGAAAGCCACAATTCCCAAGGTAGCATAATCAAAAAAAAAAAATTTCAGTTGGAAATTGAAATCAAGGAACAGGAAAAAAAATTAAAGCAAGAATGAATTAAATATCTTCTGACATTGATTGTCACCAAAGCATCTTAATCTAAATCAATTGGGTATCGAGCATCTTATTCTATCATAGGGCTTACCAATTAGAATGCATATGACATACATAAAGAAAATCTTCAAACAGAATTTGGAAAGCCTGTATGTAAAAGCTAAAAAGTGAAATAAGAGAGAGTCATGAGGCATCAATGGTGCATTTTAATTATGTAGGTATCTAATTTTGATATAGACTACAAATTTAAGAAGTCTCTTCTCTACTGTCTCACCTCAACAGCATTCAGAGGAACTTCACCCGATGAAACAGCTGAAACCACATTAATCACCAGTGCTGCAACATTAACAGTGAGCTGGAACTGGATAAACTTTTGAATATTTGCATAAACTGATCGACCCCACCGAACAACCTAGAATTTTTACTAGTTATTTCCAAGTTTTAGCTTAAAAAACAATCCATCTAATATCTGAACTTATACAGAGAAACTCAATCTAACCTTTACAACTGATGCAAAATTATCATCAAGAATGATAATATCTGAACTTTCCTTTGCAACCTCTGTGCCCTGAATTCCCATTGCAAGACCAATATCTGCCTATAATCCAAAACAAATAAGAACAAGTTATCACTAATGAAAGAAATAATTAAAAAACTTTAAACTTAAGGAATTTCTGGATTTAGAATACCTCATGCAATGCAGGAGCGTCATTAGTGCCATCTCCAGTGACAGCAACCACATGACCCTTTTTCCTCAAGGCTTGGACAAGTAAAAGCTTGTCATTTGGAGAAGACCTTCCCATTACCTGAACAAAAGTAAATTTTAACTGAGATACAATGACATACAAGAGGCAATTTGTAAACCTTGCAGGTTGCAATAATGAAAATTTTATAAGCTTTCTTAGCTAACATGCAAGTGCCTGAGTTCCAAAAGAAAACACACACACAATCACACATTGAAATAATAAAATAATAATAATAAATTAATTAATAAAAAATGGGAATTGACAAAAGGGAAATCAAAATCAAAAGGATGCTGTCGAACATAATCTTACAGATATCTTTTCAGCAATTTCTTCTCTTGTTTTCTCGGAGTAAGCACGGAAAACTTTTCCCTCTATTATAGTTGGCTCCGTTGCTTCCTCTTCTGAATGAAGGAATTCCACATTCCAAAGCAATGGATTTGGCAGTCTGAATATTATCTCCAGTAACCATGCGGACCTGGTTTATGCATATCATTATAAACTTCTTCAGACTGAAAACATTTGCTTACACGGCTCAGAAAATAAAAGAACATTTCGCAATTATCACAACAAAATATAGTATATTCTGTGCTTTGAATATAGGATTAATTCATCAAAATATCAAATAAAACAATGTTCCACACCACAAAAAAATTGCATTACCTTGCAGCAATCACATACGAAGAATATTTAGCTATTTAGCCATTTTCAATAAACGAAAAAAATAAAAACCATCATTGGCATTTTAAGAATAGAGGAATATGATTCTGCTAAGAAAATCAAGAGAAGCTTTCATTTCTAAGTTTCTTCTTTTTTCTTTTATTTCGATCATGTTCTCTGAAGAATGTACATTACATCCAAGCTTACATTATTCATGCAAATAAATGGTTCAAGTTCAGCCAAACTAAATTAAAATGCATCATTGCAGGCAGTCAAAATACTGTAAAGATCTATCTATGGCAACTTAAAGGTAATAACATGCTAAATGTTGAACACATTCTTAAAAAATGCAGTTTGCAATCCAAGAGAGTAAAAGTTAGCCAATTACCTTGACACCAGCATTAGTGCACAGTTCCACTGCATCTCTAACTCCAGGTCTACAAGGATCCTACAATTTAATAAAAATATTTATTAAAAAAAAACGAGAAAGTGGAAGCAAAAAACATGCATCCATAAGCAAAAAACAGTCCAAGGAGGCTAATCTTACGTGGCAATAACATTAAGAAATTCTCAAGTTCAGAAAATTAGCATATTCAAAAGAGTCAAATAAATGTAGCAGATTAATTCTAAAATTATAAGAATAAATTAAAAAGCTTGCAGATATAAGAAGATAATAGAATTTAAGAGAAGTCAACTTCTGCAAAGTTAGCATATCCAAAAGAGTCAAAATGAGATGTAATGATAAGGAAGCAGATAGTACAAATGCAGAAACTAAAAGTGAATCACTACAAGAAAATGCACACTCGTACAGGCAGAAAAAATCCATCCGTATTATCGTTGAAAAAAATCTTTTAAGGATTTTATAGCTGAAGAATCATCAGAATTTCCACTGAATTCAAGTGGTAAATTTTCTAATGGATTTTCCACAAAAAAATCAGCTAGTGATCCTAGATAAATATCAGAATCATCAACCCCCCTTCTCTCATTCAGCAATTTTTCCTTCATAGATCAAAGAACTGAGCAAGTCCTCCACCATCAAAGATGATTTATTTCATCCGACCATCCGCCTATTCACATATTTTCCTTAATTTTATTACAAGTTTTGTTTTTTTTTATCATACTTAATTAATTAAAATTTTGTTAGAACTATTGATTTATTTAAAATTCAATTTATTCTTTTGATTCTTCTCAAGGTGAATGTGCCTGCAGTTATAAATAGTTGGATTTAGAATGAGGCACATAGGCATATTTGAAATTATTTTTTTATTTTGACTATTTATTTTTTGTATGACTTCTAAATATAATAGCTTTTCTTCCTTAATTTCTTTAAAGGCATTATTTTAATTGTTTAATATTTAAATTATTTTAGTTTTTACATTATTTTAATATGATAATATCAATGATATTCAACAAATAAATGTGAAAATGAAAGTTTGGTACAAGATTTAATTGTAATTTTTTAAAATAATATAGGTTTTCGGCAAATTTTCTATAGAAAAATTTTCAATAGAAAACTAATGGGGAAATTCATTGAAAATACTTTCCAATGGATATTTTGTGAGCCAGAAAGCATTTCGTACACGCATTTTACCAGCAAACAAAAAATCTATCAGAAATCTACCAAAAAACTCAATTATTGGCAAAGATCAGTCACATATAAAGTTGTTAAAACAAAAGTATTTTTCATCCAACATATATATTTTCAAAACAATTATATCTCTAGTATAGCATGCTTGCATTTGCAACGTTTACAAGATGGTGGCAAGTGAATATCAAATGTCCATCAAGTATGCAAATGTAGGTAAAAAAGAGCTTCGAAATCTAAAATAATAAAAGCGTTAATATATTGCAGACCTTTATCCCTACAATACCAAGCAGAATCAAATCGCTTTCAGGTAAGGCCCAACTGTCCCTCTCTTCTTCTTTGGGTACATTTTCCATTTCATATAATCTGTATGCAATGGCAACACAACGAAGGGTAGCTGCCGCCATATCTTCAATAGATCTTTTAAAAGCATCCATCTGGCAAAAATGATAAGTTTGGTTTAAAACAATGAAAAGATTAAATGTGGCATTACATATCTAATAAAACCACAATAGAAGGAGATAATAGTATGTCCTCCAAGATGATTAAAACTGTTAACCTGATTTGGGGTCATTTCCTGTAGCTGACCATTTGAATCTAACCAGTTTGTGCATGAAGCTAGAACTATCTCAGCTGCTCCCTTCCAATGCACATGAACTTCCGATCCTGCCTGTAACAAGAGACAAGGAACAACAGTCAGCTGGAAAGAGAGCATGCAAGAAACCAGAAAAAGTTTACAAATATAATAGAATAAAACACTGCAAAGAAATGGATACCGCAAAAAGGCTCTTCATGAGCACAATATCATATCAAAATCAACTAACAGTTTGCACACTACATTACCAAAAAAAGATATATACTAAATAAAATATAATTTAGGGATGTAAGTAAGCCAAGCTGACTCAACCTCTACTCATTTATAAGCTCATGAGCTCGGCTTGTTGAGCCACGAGCTCAAGCTCAAGCTCTAAAGCTCGTTTAATAATCGAGTTCGAGCTCGAGTTTCATTCAACTCGACTCAAAAGTTCATTGAGCTACTCGAATAGATCGTCCGGTTCACAACTCATTTTGTTGATTCACTCCATCCTAAAAACACCTCCGCCTTCGCTACCAACCTCGGGCTGTTTTGTAGCAGGATTTTACCCATGTCCTTCCCAATAGCAAATATATAAACTTTAATGAGTCGAGCTATCGAGTTGAGCTCGAGCTTAGTTTATGTGCTCAAGTCGTGCTAGAGCTAGAAACTGGTGTTCGAATCAAACTTGAGTTTGTTGAGACTTGAGCTCAGTTTAACTTGTTTACACCCCTACTATGAAGGACATTTTCAAAAAAACTAAGGAATGTTTCTATGGATTCATACAAGGCTAAAACATGACAAGTATGCACTTAGATCAAAATAGGTAGATTGTTTATATATAGTCATCAGAAAGCAACCAAACATGCAAAAAAAGCAAAAAAAAAAAAAAAAAAAAAAAAGAAAGCTTTCAATGATTGTACGATCATAATATAGAGAAGCCTTGTTAAAAACTTAAATTTACAGAGCATGCTGATGCAACTGTTATATTAGTTTTTTCATATGTACCTTACAAAATAAATAATATAACAAAAAGGAAAACAAAAAATTACATAAAATGTTAAATCTAGATAACGAGCAGGACTTCAGTTGTAGACAACAATAACAAGCCTTTATCACTACATAATTTCATGAATCTTTTTTCTCTATTGTGTCAAGTCATAGTTTTTCGATAAATTTTACACTAGTTGGCCACCTAACACAACCCTCAATTTCTTTCATCCGGGGCTTGAGACCTGGCTAAGTTGTATAAACAAAATTAAATAAATAAACTTAATGGCATTTAAATAAATTGAGTATACCACATGCACTGCAACACCTCCACGCTTCTTCTCTGAGTTGAAAGGGAAAACATGAAGAATTGATGTTTTAGACCTAGCGTCAGCAAACTTCATTCCCAGCTGTAGAAATGGGAAAATGATAATCTCAATCAGCGGTACATAAAATATCATGTTAAATAAGATCATAACAGTTTATCAATACCTTAATAGCCCAAGAAAGTATCGCCTTTTCAGTAGGGGAACCAGTAACTTCAATAGGGCCACCATCCTAGGAAAAACAAATTTACGAAGTCATAATCAGCTTCGTAAAGTATTCATCAAGATGATCTCTGTGCTACAGTCACTGATATTTGAAGACAAGCAAAAAAGTCTAACAATCTTTTCATTGATTTTCAAAAGGCATAAGATCAAGTACCATGAGAATTTATTTGGTGGGTGTTAAAGAGAATGTATTTCCATTAAATATCATTGTTAAGACATTCATTTGGGAGATTCTTATTGAAATATTCAACATAGCATCTTCCTGTTTATTATTTCAAAAAATATATTTTGTTAGATGGGACATCCTTTTGAAGTAAAAAAAATTAAACGAGGGACATATTTGAAAGGAAAAAATGCCTGAAATTGATAGAAACAGAACAAAGACAAAGTGCGTGATATGCAATTTAAAGGATGTGAAATTATTTAAGTGTCAACGAATAGAATTGGCATATTGAGTGATAGAAAATAAATAAAAGAACTGCTGGCTCGCATTTAACAGAAAAGAATCGAATGTTAAAAAAAGAATCGCAAAGATATTTGGATTACTTTAACTTATTTGGTTGAAAACTCTATAAATACATGAATTTTTTTTTTGTATTTGGCAAAATAAATGTAATATAAAATATTTTTGAGATTATCGATGGCAAAATAAATGTAATGTAAAATATTTTGACTTTGACTGCGGTAGATTTGGAATTACCAAATCGCTAATTCCAAATGCACCCAAAATGACCATTCAAATGCATTTCAAATACACTACAAATGCATTGAAATTTTATTTTGCATCATACCAAACACTCAAAAAATTAAATTCTCTACATTTGGTTTACTTTACACTCTAAATGCAAGCAACCAAATAACCCCTTAAACAAATTAGATCTAATAAATAAAAATAATATATGAATATAGCTGAGGGAAACATCTAGCATTAAAGCTAGGAGGGTATATACAGAAGTGTCTTCAGAGTGCTACGTGGATTAAAAATTTTATGGAGATTTAAATGGAAAACTTTTAAGAAACAGTAACTAAACCAGCAGAGCTATATTATTATGAGAGATGGAAACAAATATATAACTAATACCAAATAGAGCTGATTAAAATAACAAAGTTGGGGTAAATTTTGAAAAGTAAAGTTGGAAAGCATTATAGTAGGAATAGACATCGAATCTTAATTTATTTGAAAATAAGTGAAATTTTCAATCAGAGGTCGCTTGACCTCCAGCTCAAACACTTGTTTGGAAAAAAGTGAAGAGCTTCAATAAATAATAAGTTACCTCTGGTTCATATACATTGCCAGTTGTATTCTGAGCAATGCTTTCAAACAACAGAGAACATACAGAAGAGGATAACTCTTGGCCATCATCTGGAGAAATCAGCTTTATCCCACCCACATGAGCTTCCACAACCGTCATCTGAATCATTACCATAAAATCAATTAGAACCTAACTAGCACATTATAGCGATGTATGGACTTCGTTAGTTTTTGTAGCTGTTGTTTTGGACAGGCGGTTTATCAAACCAAAGTACGAGGCACTTCAGGATAACAGATATTACTAATCCACTCAACTACCATCAACAGTGTCATTCCAGAAAATATAGAAAGCCAAACTAGAGCTAAACTAAAATGCAATGATAACAATAATACCTGATTCAATGTTAGAGTTCCAGTTTTATCACTACAGATTGTAGTGGCAGATCCCATAGTTTCACAAGCTGATAGCCTCCGGACCTGGAACATAGCAACTTAACAAATAAAGCAAGCTGAAAGTTGGCATTCTAGTTTGATAGGAAAAAAAAAACATACCAATGCCTTGTCTGCCATCATCTTCCTCATTGAATAGGCAAGACTGAAATTGAGAATATCAATTAACCTTAAGTAACCAGAAAACTTAACTTCTTATCATCAAGAAAAAAATACAATTAAGACTCACGTTAATGTAACAGCCAATGGAAGACCTTCAGGTACAGCAACGACCACAATAGTCACCTTTTATCATTCAAAAGCTGCTTAGTAACTAGAATAACAAAATCCAAGTCTGTTATATGGATACATACCGCAACAGTCAAAATCTTAACAGCTCCATCTATAGCATCTTTCACACTTGTGTGCCCCTTGACAAATTGAACACTTCCATCAGGATTCTTTGAATGACCAGTGAAGAATCTGTAAATTATGTCTCATGTCTTCAGTTTGCAAGACATAATATTTTGATAACTCGTACACACATAGATGCACGCACTTGGAAGTATCACTAACCTGACTATAAGGACAACAAGAACCAAAGCAGCAACAGAAAGCCCTACTATGCCAATTAAAGTAGCAACACCATTCAAGCGCACCTTTTGAGAGGAATCAAAAATGAATCACAGAGAAAACAGTATAATCACAAGCAAAATCTTTAATAAAAAGGGTCACAAAAAACCTGCAAAGGAGTTTCTTCTCCACTGTCTTCCGATATGCTGGCCATCAATAATCCCCATTCAGTATTGATCCCCACAGCGGTCACCTGCATTCAGAATAATTCAGGAAAGACAGATAGGCAAGCAAATATAACTATACAAGAATACATTAAGAATCAATACAGCTGATATAACTTTGAAGGCGTAATCACATGAACCTCTGGGAGTAAGAGTAAGGGATAAAAACCAGAAGCAGCCATGCTACTCGAAAATGAAATCAGCATTCAATGCCACCATCATCATTATTTATATATAATCCCCATTATTTGAGAATAATGAAACGATATTATGGATCAAAACCTATCCATGCCCACTAAAGAGAAAGGAAATCTCCTCATAAAAATTTACTTCCCAAGACACAGAACCACCTTAAGGATATCAAATTAAATAGCACCATGAAAATGATAACAATGAACTCTTCTAGAACAACCTGCTTCTCATTTGAAAAAATTGTCAACCATAAATGCTAGTTTAAACTATAGGTTAATTATCTCCCAAGGCAATAGAAGAAGAAATGTCCAAATATCCCCACAATGATGTTCTGCAAGATACCAATGAAAACAACTCACTAGCATAATCCCATAACCATCAGCGATTTTGCACCCAGACATCAAAAATGGGGTCTTCAGATCCTTATGCGCCTGTGACAACAGATTGAAATAATCATGTCAGTCCTAGTAATTAGATATATAATAAAGAAAAAAATTCACTTAGTAAGACCGTGTCTAGAACCATTTTTCTGTCCTGTTCACTATTTTCTGGTGTTAAGAAGCCAAAGAAATAGAAAAAAATTGTTAGGTTGCACTCAAGCGTTTCATATTTTTTATAACCAAATTGGCTTGCCACTTGAAATTCATGAAAAATACTGTTTAGTTACATCGCCCATGCATGAAGATTGAAATTCATATCGCCATTAGTAATATTAGCGTAGTCCAAAAAAAATATTTGCTTTCTCATATAGTTCATTACGGAAGTCTATTTGAATCACAATTATATAATGTAATACTAAAAACATTAAAAAATTTAATAATTAAAAGCATAAGCATGCATATAAAATTAAATTAATTAAAAAATTACATAATGCATATTAATCTATTATTATAAACAAATTAGGATAACTACAGATACAATGACAGGAAAAAAAAAAGCTAGAGATATATTGATGCTTAATAATTTATTTACAAATTACCTTCTAAATATAAATAAGTCAAACATATCTGTACATAAAATATTTTCATTTTTTACATCTACACTAATTTTACATATTATTTATAGTAATTATTAGATTAAGTAGAACAATTCTATCTGTACATAAATGATTTCTAGTTTGCATCATTAGTAATTTTACAAATTAATAAGTTGTAATTATTAGATGCGTACCATATTTAATAGCAAAAATATTTGGTTCTTCTTGGTAACATAATTTTCATATTATTTACTCATTTTAAAGTTACAGTAGACATTACTATTTAAATTGTTATTATATATTTCTGATAAGCTTAAATTTTAATCTACTTCAATATTAAGCTAAAGACTAAAATGTATGGTACAAAACGTTCCTTTACTAATGAGACCATGTGATGAATATTTTACGTCCAAAAAGCTATCACGCTTTTTGTTATGTACCAAAAAAATTTAAATTAAAAAAAATAGAAAACCAAAAAAAGCTGCTAAGCATTAACCTAATAAACTCACAATTTTACTTTCTCCTGTCATGCTTGATTCATCAACCGCAAGGGAATGTCCAGAAATTAAAATTCCATCAGCAGGAACCTGGGAAGCAATATCCAATTCAGTAAATTGTAGTAACAAAATAATGTAGAGAAAGTCCAACAAAAAAACAACAAATAGCTTTTCCACAAATCTTACCTGATCGCCAATCTTGAGTGGAACTACATCACCAACAACAATATCATATATTGAAATTTCAACTCTTCTACCACCTCTAATAACCTGAACAACATGAAGAACACATTTTATATTTCTAACCAACCTGCCTTAATAAATCTGGTAACAAATTTAAAAAAAACATTGGCAAATTCATATATAGCAAACCTCCAGATGAATGTTCCGTTTCTCTTCATTGAGGCTTTGGAATTGAAGAGATTGCTTGTAATCACTGATCGCTACAAGAAAAATAAAAGGAAATTCATTAACCAATTAAACAGTTAATTCATTAGCTAAAATTTTATTTCACAGAGCCAAACAACGTAGAATTTAATGAGATATTCTAGTTAAGTAGGTAGACCTATCGTAATTAAAATTGCAAGAGAAAAAGGTATATCATGCAAAATCCAGTACTCGAAAATATGATCTCCTAAATATTGCAATGCACAAGCAAAGCACATGTTGCATGAAGTCAAACTGGTCACATATAAGCAGTTCGAAGCCAAATTGCCCACCATAGCACATGTAGAACACAGTCACCAACAATATTGTAGAATATAATATTTATATATGATAGAAAATGTCCAATAATATATAAAACAGATGTATGCCAACAGCAATTAGCTACTAAGATATTTGAATAAAACTCCTTGTAGTTCAGTATTTCGCCAAAAAAGAGTAAGAATTTCAAATGTTGACAAATAAGGAGACAATACTTATCATATATCACAAATAAGGGCAATTAACGCTGATCTCATACGAGAATTTCTTAAAACCCTAGAATACTATAATGATTTCTCTTGTAACCTAGCAGCACTACTAGGATTTGTCATGAAATGAAATACAATTTTAACAAAGCTTTATAAATTCTTGGTTTCCTAGTAAACCCTGGTGGTACAATCAAAATTTCAAGAAATACAAGCATAAGACCATAATTCGTTGTCCCTGTTTGAGAGATGGGATAAACTACTGTACTACCTTGAAAAAAACGACCAAATTGTAAGGCATTTTATAGAAGCAACCCTAAACATAAATATCAACTAAAAAATCTTCATGATTTGCAAATAAAAACATGATAATATCAGGTAATAATACAAATTATTTTTTAATTTAGAAATGTTACTTTTTTTTCAATCCAAAAGTGGAAGATTTATTATACCATTAAGACAAAATTCAAACTCAAGATCATAGCAACAACTTTAAAGCCCACAACCATCAGAACTAGATGGCAACAATTACTTCAGAGAAATTATTTGCTTTAATGGAAGAATGATTTTTTTACCTCAAATATACAACTTAGAAAATTATTCTTTGCATTGCATTTACCATTGTCATCAAACAAGTTCATGTGCCTAAATCTTAAACCCTAAGTTTCATAATTTGCATATAAAAACTTATAATAATATCATGAACCAGTTCAGCAATTCTCTTTCTTCTTCATTGTCGCTTTGCCAATCCTTCCTGACATCTGTCATGGATTGATAGAAGCAACGAAGAAGATGGGTTTTAATTTATAGCTTTGGGAATAGGATGAGGTTACGCTTGACCTAGAGATGGAGATCCTACGTGTAGTGATTGGAAGAGGGTGCTCTCAAGGGACAAGTGCAGTGCAAATGCAGAGCACTCCACTGCAATTCATGGGGGTCTGCACATGGATCATGATGAGTTGTAAGATAAAAGAATCACCATTTGAATAATACCTCTTCTTTTTGTTTATTAGTAAGACTAATATATTGACATGGCTGCATCTGTGGGTTAAATATATAGTGTGAACAAAAAGACATGCAATATGGATGGAAATCATCTAAGTAGTTAATTATAAAATAGTTCAAGTTATTATTGTTTTGTGCTACAATAATTTATGAACAAGACATTCTTTGGATGCATAAAATTGAACATATATTTGCTGGCATCAAAACAACAAATTCTAGTATATATGTGCATTCTTACTTTTTTTATATTAAACATAAACATGCAGATATAAACAGGTCTTTGATATCAATAAAAAATAAACTGATGGTTGCTAAGGTGGGGGCAAGAAGGGGATAGCAAAATCAAAATAGCAGCATACCTGTAACCACAACAACAAGGCTAACAGCAAAAGCAATGCTTCCGCCATCGTACCATCCTTCTTTGAGTCCCTGAATCAAATAGATGATGAAGAAAATTTAAAAGCCTAGCATGTACAGATAACTCCTTGAATGTGCTTTATAAGCTGTAAGCAACAAAGAAGATCAAGATTTTACAGCACAGCAATTTTTAAAGTCAAAAGTAAGCTACTCTCAAGGAAATACCATTAACCATTTCTGCTTTCAACTATGCCAAATTATGCCTTCTGAAGTGTTCAATAAAAAACTATAATTTTACAGTTATGTTAAATCATACAAAGAACTGACACCCTTTCATACAAGTACTAGAGTCAGATTCATATATGTATTGGGTATTTATTTTGTGATGATGATTCAACAAGTAAAAAAGTTTAATTCCAGTCATACATTCACGTTTTTTTCACAGGTCATGTTAATAGGTTTATAACGCTGGCCATAAGCACGAAAGGGATTCATCTTTCAAGAGAATTTCAAATATATCTGCTTTCGTTATCCTGTTTTAGTTCAACTCTAAAGCAGCGGTTGGTAGTGCATTTGCGTGAGAAATATGCAAAAAAAAAAAAAATATTGCAACTATGACTTCAGGACTATGCAACCCAGGTGCAGAACTTGTCCGTCTTTATTTCTCTCTAAATAACACAACAAAATATAGCCAAACGAAACTTTACAATGAATCATTAGGTTGCACTAACATGCAACGGTGTTGAAACTTGCACTTCAATGGCCTTTACGTATATTTTCCAACCTTCATAGTAGTAATATGAACCACTTCAGTAATGAAACTCCTTTGAGGCTTTGTTCTCATCTAACTTTTAAAAAAGTGAGGTCAAATTGCCTGTTAGGATTGGCAGCTGAAATTACAGAGCTTATTTAAAATGAACTCTTTTTGTATTGAAGAAGCTATCCTTAAGGAAACTAATAAGGCTAAATAGATGGAAATTGTAAGTAACAAGGCTGACAACCAGGAAGGAATACTAAAAAATATAGACGTACCTCTGTTTTAATACCCAAAACCAAAGATATAACCGCAGCTATTATAAGGATTATAAGAGTTAGATCTTGACAAGCTTCCCAAAGAAATACCTGTACATGAAAAAAATTTTTAATAAAATGTCAAATAGATCATGAAGGCATATCAATGGCAATTGTAAGGAGTAGCCATACAAAGAAGCTTCTTCCTTTCTTTTGAGGATATGTATTGGCCCCAAATGCATTTCTCCTGCGTAATAATTCAGGATCATCAAGTCCAATAACACCTTTTTCTAGATTAGTCTTCAACAGACTTGACAAGCCTTTTACCTATAAGAAGTCAAAGAATAAGAAATCTGTATTGAATAAGGAAATAATAAAAACACATAATTGTAAGAATACTTGCCCCTCCATATTGTTGCAGTGCAGACAAATCATGATCTCTGGTCATTGCTGTGAGCTGCTCAACCCCAATCCCATAAACACCACTAGGCAGTGCTGGTACCGTACCAGGTGTGCCTATAAGTAATGGAAAATCAAACATAAAATAAAAATAAAAATAAAAATACAAAAATTCAAATAGAGACCAGAATAGAAGTACTTTTTTTTTCCAGAATTGCCAAGAAAAATATTATGCTAAATTTTAAAGATAACTGCTTAAAGCCTTGGCAGAAAAAAAGAAAATAATGATAAAGACCATTATCATCATCCATAGCCATATCCCAACTATCTGGATTGACTTATGAAGCATCATTATTTTCGATCTGTTCTTGTTGAGTTTTGCCTGATATGTTAAACCTGCTCTTCAAAAATCATTTTGAATAGCTTATATTTATGTCATCTTACAAAATAACACACATGCACTCTCATTCCCAATTCTCCAACTCTAATTTCATCTACACATCCCTTGGGAACATTTTCAAACACCTACATTTATTTCAATAATCTAATCTTTACTGATGTCACTAAAGTCATTCATCTAGTATATTGATTTTTTAATTTATCATTTGTAGTTTACCCACACAACTATTCCAACATTCTCCTTTCCACCATGCTCAGCTTTAACTATATCCCTTCTCCTTCCTATCATCCACTAATAAAGATGAAAATGATTCGATTTTAATTATTATTATTATTATCATTATGTCAACAATGATGTATATAACAGTGCAAATGCAAGCATAGAAATATCACCTTATCAATAAATATATTTAACTTGGGAAAAATAAGAAAAAAAAAATTATAGTCCAAAATAGAAAAAATATATATTTTTAATAGTTAGAATGAAAAAATTAAAACTGCTTATGAACAAAAAAACATAAAGAAAAATATAATGATGGTTGATAAAAGTTGAACCACCTGGTGTCTTCCTTTCAGCAGCATCTTTAAATAGAAAAGCTGCCTGAGAAATTTCAAAATTATAAAAATATTAATGAGTATAATGACATTAAAATTAATCAACTACATTATATGATGAATAAATACCCGTATGACTTGAGCATGCGCCCGAATCTTCCTCCTAATCTGCTCTTTCTCTTCCTCCTTTTTCAGATCTAAGGTATATCTAAATCGCCGAGAAGCATTCAATACAAGAGCGGCTTGCTGTCAAGTAGTGATCATTCCAAAAATCAATGCCCATATATTAAAATTAATTAGTGTTTCCTTATCCTCCACAAATAGTAGAAATTTTATACAATCCCCTTTTAAACACAATTGCTATAAAACAATATAGCACAGTCATGCTAGAGAAAACATTTTCAATAAAACAAGCTGGCTTAAAGAACTACTTAATCATAATATCTCTTAATTGATTAAAAAATCATTGCAAGCTAGCTAAAACATGACACATTTTCAACAAATGTTAGCATTCAAATTACCTATTGAAGAGATTATTAGATTTAAATGAGACAATAACACTTGACAAAGTAAGCAAGTCCAGCATGTTTTAGGAAAAAAACTTCCAAAAAAAATTAAATTAAAAATATGAATGTAGTAGTAACATCAGATCTATAACATAGATATGATAAGTGCATCAGAAATGCCAAATGCCTCAATATCAATTCCGTAATATATGATAATAATAGGAAGTGCAAGTAATAGTTATAAATGGAGAGTTGGTTCATACAACACCTTATTTATTAAAAAGAAGTAAAATCTTAAAAAAACACTTTGACAATGACCACACATGAAAAAGCCATGAGCTCCGCTAACGTTCTTCTACTGAATCAAAGAAGCATTATACCTCTAAACTACCAAATGAAAGCAACTGTAATACTAATCAGCAGGTCCATGGGAGAAGACACATTAAATCCGAAAACATTGATTAGAACTAGCTTAAGAATACCTAATTCCTATAAATGTTTTATTCCTCAAATAAATCCACACATAAAACCTTATTTCCTAGGCTTATGTGCTCCAATCTAATGTAGATATTGCTCCACCCTTTTTGATTTGACCAGGTTTGGCACAAGAAGCAAGAAAATGTGATGTTTATTGACTCCATGAGCCTATTGTTTATGCAATTGATTTTGATGATTACAAAAATATGATTGGGTGAAACTAATATTTTATTTCATGTGTTTCAAGAAGCTGACCAAACTCAATAAGCTCAGTCAAATTTAGAAAGTCAACATCAACTGGACTAGAGCAATTTGGGAATCTTTCTAAGTTATGTAATAATATAATAAATAAGAGCTCAATAATATAAAATAATAACTTAAATAATTTTATATCATTCATATGATTTTTTGCATAATTTTGTTCATATTTTATTTGCATGATATTTTCAATTATTCTTTAAATTATTATTTTTGGATAATTTGAATACTTCCATGAGTTTAAGTCTTATCCATTGCTTTTTAAAGTGTGTTGGATTTATTTCACACTTTATTAAGTTATTTTCATGTCTAGACTTTTTAATTATCTTTTTTTTGTATGAAAATAAAATTATTCTTGAATTATCATGATTATTCTTTTTATCTCTCTTATCCTTTTATTTTCTCTCTCCTATGAAAATTATCATCCTAATCTTATTTTGGCCAAATTTTCTATGATTTTTGGCATGATAATTCATGTGTGATTTATTCAAATCATTGTCAAAACAAATTTCTCATTTAATGAATTATTAAAATTCATTTTGCATGAATTTTGAATTTTAATAAATTATCTTTGCCATATATGTGCTAAATTGATTTTATCATTTTATGGCATAGTTTGGCTAACCCGTATACTTAATAATTTCATCATGATTAAATTAATTTGAATTAATCTAGGCTAATTCAAATTCAAATTCAATTGAGCCTTGATTTTACACATTTTCCATATTTGGAACTAATATGGCAGGCCCCTTTTAATTATTTTTTGATTTATTTAATTTATGTAAAAGGATTCAAATTGCTTCTTAATCAAACACCCAATGATATATTTTTGATTGATTGCATTGATAGAAATTGAATCCTCATTTAAAAACCATATAGCTGAAATCTCTTATTATTTTTCTTGATTTATTTTATTATTTTTATTTCATGTGACTTGCCTTAATTCTTCCAATCAATCTTAATTAATTTAATATCCCTTGATTGAATCCCTATTTGAAATCCTCCTTAGCTGTTCCTTAGATGTGGTTAATTCAAATTTAAATTAGTTTGAATTAATTCCTTGCTTGCTAAATTCCCTTAATTAGAATTGAGTTATTTATATTAAGTGCATTATCTCTTTTCCTCTCTTTAGCCTTGGCCAAAAATCACATGGAGTTTATTGTCATGATTTTATTTAATTGGTTTCCCTTCTCTCTCTCTCTCCTCTCTTTCTCTTGGCTGAAATTCAATCATCCTCATTTGAATTTATCTTGCATGTGCTCATTTGTTTGAAATCAAATATGTTTCTTATTAAGATTTCCCTTCTACTTCCTCCCTCCTGTTCTCTTCATGCCTTAGCCAAACCTCACCTTGCTCCAAGTTTATTTAAAGAGGTTGTTTCCAAACCTTTTGCTTTCTTGCTTCTCTCCACTTAGGCCAACTCTAACAATCTGTTTTCTTGAAGTGATACTAGTGCAAACCCTTCCTAAAACATCTTGGCCGAAAGGAACAATTGGAGTTGGATTGGAGTACTACTTAGTGCAAAATTCCTTCTCAATCTTAAAAGTGTGCTTGGATTGAATTGCTTCTAATGCTAAATTTCTTCTCAGTCACTTTCGCCGAAAGCCATTCTTGGAGTTTGCTTGATTGAAGGGTAAAAGATCTTCACTCTTCTCATCTTCGACAAATCTTCAAGAGGAGATCACCTTCAACATCCTTCAAGCTTCTCTCTTATGGTGAAAAGAAAATTTCAAGTCATATATATCATTGCATACACATAAAGGACTTGAATAAGAAAATTGATTTGACTTATTCTCTTGAAGATTTAAATTCATGGCTTGGCTTGAATGAAAAGTTTTAATTGCTTATTTTTCTAAGTTTTATTTGATTTCTTTTCATTCTTCCATAAGTGTTGAAAGGATTTCTCTTTACTTTGATTGAATTGAATTTACTTTCATAAGATTTTCATAAACTTTAATTTCTTGAATATTATTTTAAAATTTTATCATCTTTATTTTATGCAACTGCTTTAATCTTCATATTCCACTTTTGCACATTGTGTTTTAAGAGTTTTCAAGTTCATTCATTCTTATAAAATATAAACACAAGTTGTGCTCTTCTTTCTTATCTATCTTGATATTAATTAGTGGGCTTGAGTGCAAAATTATTTTAAATTTTGAGAGTTAAATATTTCAATTGTATTTTCTTTTTCTTGCTCTTTTAAACTTGTTTTGGGGCTGTACTTATCCGGTGTAAAAAAGTAAGGAGATTGGTTGTAATTTCATTTCATTTAGTGTATTCCTAGTCAGGATGACTAGGCATAGACGTAGGCGATTTTTGAGTTTGGCCAAACCACATAAAAATCCCTAGTCTCCTGTTTTTATTTTTCTACATTTTACTTTATTGTACTTGATTGCTTGGTGCTTTGCTCTTTCATTAAAATTTATTTATCTTTCTTTTACAACTAAGTTTTCTATAAAGCTAAAATTAAATTTTAACTTGTAACATTTTTTTTAAAATACCAATTCACCTCTCTCATGGGTGCCACAACTCTTAACAATGTTATGGATCATTTTCTTTAAAGAAATGGCTCATCTCCATTCGCTTTCACAATAAGATTTGTATTCATGAATATATAAAACTTATAGAGAAGGGTTGTTTGCTATGACATTTTAGGTGGGATGCAATCAAAGTTTAGCTTAAATCCAAATAAGTTTTTGGGGACATAAATCCTACTATGTTTATAAATCACATTTCATCCTGCTATTGATTAAATCCATGATTTAAACCCCATTATTCTACCATTCACAATATTTAATAAATTTAAGGATTTCTCATTCTCACCAATCATAAATCCTATAACAAAAAGCCAAACAACTCATCAAAATGTTGTAATGATTTAGCAATTGTGGTGACCAAAAAAAATTAAAGTTTTAACCCCCTCGAGATATACTTAATATAGAATTAATTAAATCCTACTTGTAGCCATACAACCCCTTAGAATGACACAAATCAAGAAGTAAAGTAAAAATAAAAAATAAAAAATAAGAAATTCCTGGTGGGAATTTTAATAAGGAACTCCTTGAATGAATTTTGCTGATTTCTTACTCCTCTTGATAGCCCTAACTGATAGGTCAACGGACAACCTTTTGCTTGATATGCATGAGAAAAATAAAGCACATAAATTATATCGTTCCCTTCAAAATAATTCTCAGTAGAAACCCATGGCAAGCTCACACCCTGCCATTAAACGTCCATACATATGTAATCATTCATTTCGCAATCACACACTCTTAAACCATGTAGACCAAAAGAGAAAGGTCCAACAGCCCATTAAGAACAAATTCCACACGAAGACCTTTAAACAACTTCCACTCAATGCTAACACAAAGCAAAGAAATAACACATATAAAGCTGTTAGTTTAGCTCGAAAATCGAGGATCGCTCGAAAATCAAATGGAAATTTGGATCAATTGAGATCAAATCGGTTACATTGAGCCGAGCTATGAGCGAAAAATTTGGATCGAACTTTTTTTAAGCCGATCTCGAGTCAGGCACAGATCGAATCGAACCAGCTCGAGATCGAATCGAATTTATCTATTATTAAAAATATTTAAATTTATATATAATACTTCTAAATTTGTAGAAATGAAATTATTCCTAAAATTAAATGTATGGAGTTAAGAGTTATAATCTTTTAAAATAAATATAATATATTTATAAGTATAAATATTATTTATTTAAAAGTCATTTTTTATTTCATGCACTTAATTCAATTTTTTTAAAATTTTTAATAATCATTTTTATTAAATTTAAGTTACTAGATCAAAATAAGTCAACTCCATTCGAATTTGAACAAAAAAAAAAAAGTTTAAAATGTTCAATTTGAGCCTAAATCGATTACAAAATGAGCCGAGCTAGCTCTAAATCAAATAGTTTGAGTCATGAGCTGATCTCGACAACAACAACAACAAACCTTTATCCCACTAAGTGGGTCACATGAATCTTTCGTCTTCATTGTGTCCTATTATGTATCAAATTCTCATTTAATTCAAGTATACTAAGGTCATTTTTATACATCTTAATCAAGTTTTTTTAGGTCTACCTCTACCTTTCTTAACATAAATCTAACGATCTACTCTCCTAACCGGGTCATCGGACGGCCGACGCTTTATGTGGCCAAACCATCTAAGGCGACTCTCTCTAATGTTATCTGCCACTGGAGCTACTCCAACTTTTTCCCAAACATACTCATGAGCCGATCTCCATGAGCCGATCTCGAGCCGCTCGAAAATATTTCGAGCTGATTTCGAGTTAGCCTTGGATCGACTCAAAATCGGCTCATTAACAGCCCTAAACACAGATGAATGAGATGATAGAATCAAGACTTAACAACAACACACCGTCGCAATGCAAAAGAAAATTAATACGAGAGAGCAGTTTTGAGGAAACAGCATACATACCCTCCATCTACGCAGCCGCTCGATAGGTGCATTCTTCGACGGGATATCAAAAGCATCATCAGAGACGCAGATCTCATCGTCTTTCCGTCCCTCCCCGCCACTCCCAATCTCCTCGTCCCGGTGTCGGACGTACCTGTTCGGCGAGGCCATGTCCATTCCACCCTACGTCGCAGGAGAGATGACACCGACCCCTCAAATCTTATATACAAACCAATCTCTTGTTAGACTACTAGAGAAAGGATAAAAAAAACGGCGGAAAGCAAGCAAAACAATGTGGAGAAAATGCATATCAAACCAAGCTCCAGCATTAAATAAATAGGAACATTTCGGTGGATTGAGGTGAAAGCAACGTTAAAGTGTAAGTTTACGATTAAATTCGCTCAAACATTTCAAAAAAGCAACGTCAAACAAAAAGAGAAAAACAAAAAAAACAAAAAAGCGAGCGAGACAGAGAAAGAGAAAAACAAAAATAGGCGAAGCTTCGTCCAGCCTCCCCCCCCCGGGCCCCGACCAATACGCCGTATTCAAATTTCGAAAATCAAAAAACCAAAACGCAGAATCACTCACCACTCTTTTTTCAATCGAAGCGACAACGAATAGAACCTCAATCGATTCTCCTCCCAAACTCAGCGAATCCCTTGCAGGCTGCAGCTGCAACCTCTTTCCTGCCTTCTCTCTTCGTCCTCGGTTCTCGAGAGCTAAAACTCGATCTCCACAACTCTGACCTCGATGCCGGAGATCCGCCAGAAGTTTCTCGTCCCGCACGGACGACGATAACGAGGGATCGACAGGAGAGAGAGAGAGGAGAAAGCAGCATGGATCAAGAAGCTTCCACGCAACTTCCTTCGAAATGGAGCCGAGGGAATTCTATACCAGGATACTCGACCCAGCTGATATAACTTTCCATAAATAGACGTTATTTCGAAAAATAGTCAAAAAACCCCGCTTAAATCTTCAATATTATCATTTAACATTTAAACGTCATTAACGCCTCCATTTAAAGAAAGATATGTTAATTAATGGCTTACTAAAATAATTAAAAATAAAAAATAAAAAATTTGTAAATAAAATCGTCCACATCCCATATGATGCACGCTTCTCTTGCTTCCCGCCCACCGCAATTCCAGGGTAAATAAGTTAAGAGATTGAATTTAAATAAATTTGGCATTAATATGATCTATTTAAATTTTATTAGAATAAATTTTAATTTAATGTTCTATGATATCATAAGTATTTAGTTTTGCTAAGTTCAATTAATTTATAGCTTAAGAGTCTATTTGAGATAACTATAATTTTTTGAAAAGCTGATTGTAAAATTGTTGAGAAGAAAATAACTTTTTAAAAAAATGTTGTATGTGTTACAAATATTTTTCTTTTTGAAAAATTCAATAATTTTCATATTAATTAATAGCTCTAGTTTTCGAAATAATTTTTTTATAATAAAACTTTCTTAAAAATAACCAAAAAACTAGTAGTCAAACGAAGCTATTTTACTCTCTTAAAAAATAAAGCAGTCAGAAATGTACCTCAAACTCACCCTAAATAATCATAAGTTAAATTCTAGAGATTTTCAACTTGAATATAAGCTCGACATGCATAATTTAATAATTTCTAAATATACTATCTTTAAATAAATATTTTTAATAAAATTGTTGCGTCTTAAAACCTTTAGAGTGAAAGTTACATACACTTGTTGTGAAGTCCAAACAATGTAATTAAAAGCCAAGACACTCAGAATTTTACTGGAAAATCTCGAAAAAAAAACCAGCTTGCAATATGTATTTGTTTGTGAGATCTTCCGATCTTGGGATTCTGAGTATTTAAAAGAGAAGAACATGTGACAAATCGGGTTGATTCTTAGTAGCGATGATGGTATGCAATGATCGGTAAATCAGAACAATACAGAGAAATATGGCGAGGTTACGGTATGGCTACGGTGGTTGGACGTCAGTGGCGACGATTGTCTTGGAGGATCTTTAGAGCTCTCTCCTCTCTCTCTTATTTGAGAAATGAGATTTTGTTTGGAGGAGGTCATTCTTGAATTCATTAAAGTACCACTCCCTCGATCGGACGGCGGGATGATTCCGATCATTTGATGTATTTTGAGCATTTGGATGCCCAAATGAAGTCAATTATGAGATCTTAGGCTCGTTAGATTCTTCGAGCCTTATTTAAAACCTCTATATTTGAGCTTTTGGATTTAATTGATTCCAAAGATTGATGATATTTATTGGCTTGATCTCGTTTATCAAAAAAATATCCTTTTCAGATTGTCTTTATTGTGGTATTTTGAGCCATATCAAAATATTATTTAAAACTCAAGATTTAATTATCATAACTTAATAGTAATACCACTGTAATGATCTTAATAAATGATAATTAACAGTTAAATAACTTGTGTAAATAAATAATTATTAATATTTTGGTAATTACATGTTTATCATAATAAATATTATTATAATATTAATAAAACTGAACTAAGAACTGAATTAATATTCGATTTGTCTTAATGTCTCTATAATTGTCAGCTACTATTAATTATTTAGTGAATTAAATGAATATTTAGTTTTTAATTCTCAAAATATTAAACAAATATCTTCAAATTTAATTTTTTGTACATTTTATTTTTTATCAAAAAATAAATTGGGGACGTGTCATAATTTTGTTTGATAGAAGAACGAAGCTTTCCAAGCTTTGGTTTTGAATGCCAGGTGGCGAAAGAACAACTGTATAAGCGGTGAGGTGGCTTTTAACTTTAATTACTTAATTATTAAGTAAAACTTTTTTATTTTTGACTACTTTATGATAATTTATTATATTATTTATTACTCATCAATATATATATATATATCCCATTGTGTTAGGAGCCACGTATTAATGTCTAGTAGTCGGTAGATATCTATCTCCTCTTTTAATCTTCTTTTATATATATATATTATTTAAATTTTTTTGTCATATAAGTTTGTTTATTTTATATGATTATTGTGAATGCCTTTTCTATTAATAAGATAAGATTTAGGGCATAATAAAATGGGATATTTAAATCCACTAAATTCATATATATTTTTATAGATAATATTTAAATATTTTTATTTATTTATATAATATCATAATATCTAATTGATATTAAAAAGTAATAATATTAACTTAAATAAAATAAAATAATATATATATATATATATATATATATATATATATATATATATATCTATATATATATATATATCTATATATATATATATATCTATATTGATTTGATTTGAATTACACGCATGGCGGAGTATGGGGCGAAGAGGCGGATGGGTGTGATCGGAGCTTTGTCATGAAGTCGATTGTCCTGGTTGTTATGATCAGAGTTTAGGGGATCTACTGATTTCATCATTGCGGTTATTATTAGCACAGGAATAAATCCCAAGGCCATGCCTTATTACCTCTGTAAAAGTGGAATCGCTATTCTCTTCTTACTCGTATATTAATGTAATAAGTGCATTGTTGATAATATCTTGTATGTATTGACTCCATTTAGCCGATAAATTATATGTATAAAATTAGACTTGTTCGTCTAGAAAACCGGTTCTTGATGAGAGTAAAGTTTTAGCAAACGTTGTGAAATACACACAGTATTTAAAGCGAACAATAAAACTCAAGAATTTTACGTGAAAAACATCAAAAGAGGGAAAAGCCACGGGGCTTAGTCCGTAAAAAGCTTATGTATCTGTTTTGTACAAGATCTTCCGATCGGGATTAATTGTATATATGAAATGGACACGATTCTTGGCGGCGATGTTTGACGAAGTTGGCGATTGTGACGGATGGTGAATATGAGGCTCTTATAGCGGTTGAGACTTATTGGTGAAGCTCAAACTTAATCTTCTCTTGTTGCCTCCCAAGTTGAGGGAAACTTTAATGCTCATAATCCCCAGCTGGCATAATACCTCCACTTGGTGAAGTCCCTTCTTGACCATTTCAAGACACATCAAATCATTCACATCGAGAGAGAAGAATACTCGACGCTCGCTGCTTTCATCTTTCTAGGGATCTTAGAGAAGGCATGTTGAAGAAATATATTTTCCAAGTATCCAAGGGTCATGGGTAATTCAAGCAATTGATGAGATAAAGGAACATGGATGGATGAGACAGAAACTCTTCTATAAGAAGAAACCCTTCTTAGAAGACACTTCAAACTTTGTATGAACTATACAAGCTATTTGCCCTCTCACCTCGATATATTAAGAGAGGTTCACTCGGGATATGTGGAGAACACCTAGGAGGAAGGGCACTAGCCTTTAAAATTATAAAGGCAATGGTTCTTATTTCTGATGAAACAAGATGCCTTGGAGTTCACAAAAAATGTGCAAGTTGTCGGTTGCACTCTAACCTCTCTCACATTAGCATGCTCTCTCTCTTCAAAGCGGCCTTTGCCTGGGGATTGATATCATGGGACCTTCATTAGCATCGGGACGAAAGTTTATCATTTTAGGGCTACTTCACTTTAAATGGGTGGAAGCGAATCTCGCTAAAATTACGAAACAAATGCTAAACAATTTATTTGAAAAAATATAGTATGTTGATTCGGTCTTCCTGCAAGATCATCAAACTCAATTCTTGGAAAAGTCTTTATGTCCTTTTGCAAAGATCTTCACATTTCTGGTATACATCCTCAAACTACGGTGACTACCAATAGGGACTCAAAAGACTAAAACACTTCTCGAGAAGGCGGGGCAATGGGTTGATGAGCTTTTAATGTTCTTTGGGCTTTACTACATCGCGTGGTGAGACATTATAACTTGTGTTTTGACACGAAGCTATTATACCATAGGGTTCCAAGTTCAAGAGTTCAATTATTCAATCATGGCGATAATGAAGAAAAACTCCGGCTGGACTACTCCCGAAACTTCGTGACATGGCCCTACCCGGTTGCTTCCTATCACCCAAGGGTAGCTCATCACTTCAGAAGAGTAAAATCTCATCCCATATCTTTGGTGACTTGGTCCTGAAGTCTCAAGCAAAGGCCCTCAACGATAAACTCACCTCTTTGGGATTTCCCATATATGGTTATCTATGGTGAAGCCGAGAACTTTCAAGCTCAAGGATTGAGGAGGAAAAACCTTACCTCAACACGGAACAAGAATCTTCAAAAATTAATATTCCTCAGCATAATTATCCACACTTTTATTTTATCTCGTTTATCATTTCCTCTTATGTAGCCAACCCCACTTAGTGGGTAAAGACTTGTTGTTGTTGTTATCATTTTCTCTTAAAACTCATATCCGGTTAAAATCATCTTATGATTGTATCCTTGAACTTATCGAGTAATGAATTTATAGCTTTCTTCTTACAAACTTATTTCTTCTTTTAATCCTCCCACTTGAGAAATATACAACTCATGTTATATCTCAATGGACATGATCAATCCCAGGGGACTTTCCGACCTCTTCCACGGTTAATGTCATTAATGGCGAAGACTCGACAAACTAGGATAGGTCAAAAGGTCCTTAGTGGACTCTTCACGACCTCTTCCATAGGTTAACGCGTCAGGAAGACTTCGACAAACAACCTAGGATAGGTCAAAAGGTCTTGGTGGACTCCTCACCTCTTCCATGATTAATGTCATCGGCGGAGACTCGATAAATAATCTCGAATAGTCATTCAATTCAACCTCATCCGTACAAGTTAGCGTCGTCGAATAATATTCTGACCAATTACCCCGGATATGTAAAAATAAAATAAGAGTGTATCATCTAAAAAAAATAAAAATTTGATAGCATTAACATGGTGGTATAAGAAAGAATCAAGATTCTGATACACACTAATAACAATACATATAAAAAATGCATCCTCAAGTGATGCTACATCATATCAGTTGGTGATATCAACGTCCTCCTCACCACTAGGAGATACTCCCTTGGACTCACTCCAACTCCTTCATCTCACGGACGAAGAGTCTTGAATACTTGGGAGACGGATCCTCAATACTAGCTCCTTTGCGATGTACTAAGCATTCCTTTTAGGAACCCTCGGATGAAGCCCTCCTCTAAACATTGGTGCTCCAAGTCCTTCACTTCAATATGAGATTCGAACATGGTCTTGAGTGTAAGAGAGTTCTTCCAAGTCTTCTTGAGGAGGAGATTTCATTTACTTCACGCATTATATGCTCCTTCTCGGAAAGACGATCTATAATGCTTTCTTCTCGGTTCGAGCTATTCTTCTCCGCAGTGCCTTGAGTCTTTTCTCTTTGAGTCTATATCATTACCTCAATCACTCATCACGAGTGTGCTCCACCTCTAACTGCTTGGAGAGAAAGAAAGACATGTTCGTTAGCTCGATTACACCGGTTGTGATCCTCCAAAGTCGCCACTTCTTTGGCTTTAATACTCATCTTTTATTTCGCCTTGGATATTTTATCTTCATAAATTCAATATTTCACTCATCTAAGCGACTCAAATGAGCCATCTATGTTTGAGTTACCTATAAAGAAAAAAAATCATCATAAATATTACACAAAAGAAGAAGAAGAAGAAAGAAGAAAGGAAGGAAGATAAATTCATTCATCTCGTTCACCCTTGATACATATGTGATTTAACACCTCTTGAGGAATGTGGCTTGAAACAAACTCCTCCATCATGAGTTGAAGCTAAACTCTCGAGAGGTCAGGGGCAACATCTTCTTCACGATATCTCGTAGTCACTTTGGCGCATGTCTTCTTTTTCTTTAGGGAAGAAACATTGCCACCATCTTGATTTGATTCGGGCTTCTTGAAAGAACACTATGAATATGACCTTTCATCACCTTTACTTGATCTCTTTAATGGAAAAGAATGAGATCTCCACCCATAGAAAGGCCAACCTTGAACATTCTATCTTCAACTATATATTTGTCAATGTAACTCATGTTGCAAGCTTCTTAGGGATAAGAGTTGAAGATCTCATTATCACATCAATGATGGATGCGGAAGGTCATTCAATCTTCCCATCTCTCAAGAAGACTCATTTTTCACAAAAAGAATCCATTAAACCAATTTCTAGATTAATCCGTCTTTGAAAATTCTATCCAATTCTTTATAGTCAGAGAAACCGTCCTTGTGTATCACAGTAAATCTGCATTCGACATAAGTATTTGATGTTCAAAGTAACACCACACTCACGTAGATAGCAAACCGATGACCATTAAAGCTCGAAATAAAAGCGTGACAAAGCTACACATATTTTGAATATCTCAATCAACTCGAGGGAGGGAATCGGTCCATACGAAGAATCATCTCGAAATAGTAAAAGCAGGTGAGCAGACTCGATCGGACTTTTTTGGCAATGACCACCAACTCATTAGGGAAGAAAAACTTTATCGGAACACCATTAAACTATCGATGTGACATTGGATGGTATATCGTTTGTAGATCCTGTATGGATTTTCTTAGCCATCACCACGTGAAAGTACATAATAAATAAAGAGAGAAAGCGACAAAATGAGAAATTTGTAAAAGCAACTCTCTCAGCAGCCTCCTTTTTTGGCTCTCTCACGGATAGCATAAAATTTTATTCTGATCGACAAAAGGATACACATATGAGAAAAGACAAAAAAAGATGAGAGAAGATATTCCCCGTGATGATGCTCATAAATTACACAAACTTTTAAGTCGTTTGAGCGATAGTTCTATGCAGCTCCTCCATCTTGGCGGTTATCAATCTTGAATCATCCATTAAAGTCGTGAAATCAAATTTCTAACGAAAAAGTTGGAACAGGACTTGATCGCCTCAAACTTCGGACGGTCAGGCGAGGCGGTTGGCCTCTTTCGAGAAAAATCGGAACAACGGTAAAATGCAGTGAGTGCTTGAACACCCCGGACGGTCCGGCGAGGCGGTTGTCTCTCGAGGAAAACTAGAACAACGGCGTAAGTACCATGGGCCTTGATCGCCTCAAACCGGACGGTCCGACGAGGCGGTTGGCGCTCTTTGAGGAAAAATCGAACAAACAAGTGCATCTGCGCAGCCTCAAACACAGACGGTCAGATGAGGCGGTTGATGCCTCTTCGAGGAAAGAAACGCGTAATGCACTGATCGCCTCCAAACCGGACGGTCGGAGGTTAGCCTCTTCGAGGGAAAAGAGGAATAACGGCGTAAATCTGGGCCTTGATCGACTTGAATGAACCTCTCAAGAAGAGAAGCAGGGCATTGAAGAAGTGTGCCTTCTCCCAGCCTAGGGGTTTTATATCTATATAGGGCAAAGAGTAAAATCGCTCAAACCGCTCAGCAAACCATTATTCGGACCCAGCGCGTGCCCATGGTAACCGCCAACCACGTGATAACCACTGAGCCAGCAACCTCGACGTGTGCTGGCCCCATCATGGGGCCTCGACCCACAGGCTGGCCGCTCGCCGCGTGGCCGGCATGACACTCAACGTGGCCGGGATTCGTCAGCGTTCCCATCCCCGTGACCCGTCCCGCTTAGGCCACTCTCATTCCATGACCAGATCTTCCGGCCAGCGCGATCGAGGCCGTCATTCGGGCATCAGGCGTTCAATAACTAAATTGAAACGCGAATCTTGATGTTAAAAGCAAGGTCCGAGTTGGGTGGGATCGCTCTTAAAATATCTTGAAAACTTTGGGATATCGGTTAAATCCTAAATAGCTCTCAAATATAAATGTTTATAGTCAAATCGTCTCGTGGCGGTTCCAAACAAAGATCTTACAATTAAACTTCATTTGAACATTCAAATGCACAAAATACATCATATGATCAGGGGATCATTTTGGTCCAGATGAAGTGGAGTGACGGGTTTTGCATGTATTCTGAGGCATGCACTCCGCATCATATAAATTTAGCGGAAGCGGAATGAAGGAGAAGGGACCAGCAGAGAGGAGAGCTCAAGATCATCAAACTGTCGATATCGCGTGAAGGTCGTAGCCCGTGCATCATCGGCACCGACGCCTCGTCGTCGTTGTTCTCGTCATCATCGCGATATATATCGTCCGTCGGCTCGTAACTTTTATCGTCAACATCGTCGTCAGCGTTATCAATGTTGTTGTCCAATTTCACCATATCTGATTATGTAATCCGGTGTCGGGAAGATCTTTTACTTTGAAAACAGTACATGTGAAAGCTTTTCTTGGGGTGATTTTCCTCTTTTGAGGGTTTTTAAATAAAAATTACGGGTTTATTATTCTTTTTTATATATGTGTGTGTGTCTTTGGATTCTGAAAACTAAAAGAACTTTCTCTTTGATTTTCTACAACAGTTAACTATTAAATTACATGTAACAATCATATTATCATTATATCAAAAATGATTAAATAATCATCAAAATTGATAAAGCTAAATTCACAAATAATTCTTATATTATACGTCATACTTAATATTATGATTTTTTTAATTTTAAAAAAAATCTATCACATATTTTTTATTCATAAAAAATTAGACACATGATCAATTACAAATTCATAAAAATCATATTCTATTTAAAAAATAAATAAATAATATATAAAATTACATATAGAGATAGCTACAAAATCAGAAGAAGAATTACGCACACTCTCGAGAATAAAATATTTTCAAAATAATAATAATAAAAATAATATACGACTGTTTACAACCACAAAATACGGCGATCGAAGAAAATTTTAAAATTGCAACATAACGTCTTATTTAGCTTTTGATACAATTATACGGTTTGGCAATTTAAAATTAATAAAACTATTTTTTTTTCACAATTTAAAATCAAAGTTAGAAGTAAATGATAGAAATTGTTTTATAAAAAATATAAGATAATATTGTCATCTCAGAAAATTAATTATCGGCGCGAATCTGAGGCGTTTTGAAATACTTGATCAATCAGGCGATTTTAGCACTACGATCAACTGATGATCACCGATGAGCGAAACATGCATCAGCGTAAGTCGTCCAAATTCGAGAACAGTCGGCTGGATCAGTATCGGAACATGAAATGGATCACGATGTCAAATGGTCACAAAATAGACATATGTATAGTCGGTCGGCGGCTCGTCGAGGCGAATCCGAATCCAGATCGCCCAATTAGGCATCATTAAGGCACGGATCGATCAAAATACACACCGATCGAGGGATCGCTCGCCGTCCATGGGAGGAGTGGATTTTCCATGTATTTACAAGACTGCCACTCTTCCAAATCTATAAATAGCCCCCATACTCCATATGAAAAGGACTTTGGAGACCAAGTGAAGAAGGAGAGGAGCTCAAGCAAGAGGAGTCAAGCTCAAGATCGAAGAAGATCACCACCGCCTCGACCGCCAACCATCACCGGCCACCGCCACCGCCATCGCCAATCACCTAATCGCTCAGATGTAAGTTGTTCTATATTTCGCCAAATTGTTCTCGCCTTTTCCACCAAGTTCCTACAAAGTTAGCCTACCATCACCGCCGCCACTAAGAACTATTACAACCCGACTTGTTACATGTTGTTCCTTTCTTGTATACCATCTTGTAATCCCTTTATCGGAAGATTCAGACTCGAGGCATATACATGGAACATTTTTGGGCCACTGGTTTTTTTCCTCTTTTCGAGGTTTTCCACGTTAAAATTTCGAGTTCTCGCCATTTTAAAAAAGTGTGTTGACTAATCAACAAAGCTATATGCACACTTTCCCCGAATGGTCTTCCCAAGACGCAATGCACGCCGGCCTGTGGAAGAGACTCCTCAATCATTTTTTTGAACACCTACAAGATGACCAATAGCGCAATCTGTAACACCGAGCCTCTCGCCTAACTCCCGCCACTCAAAACCAATTGAATCGTGGACGCCAAGCTTCCGCCTTCCTCTAATGGGCATGACCCGTGGGCGCACAGTGAATCTTTTAGAAGAACGTATGCCGAATGGAAGAGTCTCAAAATGAGATGATCCGACTTTTACGAGGAACACAACAACCTCCATCACGCAAACACACCCCTAAGATCGATTATTACCGCAGAGGACAATATGTCGCTTCTTAGACGTTCCACCACCTCCAAACCGGATGTCAACTTCGACACTTCCACCCATCCATCACGCTACCAACCACCGCCAATCCGATTATCGCAGTGCGATTCACCCCTCGCCTTCTACTCGCCATGTTATACATGTAATTACAACGCTTGGTAAGAAGAACTCCATCACAAAGACGGAATCATATCTTCTCTCACCGCAGCTATCGAGTCTTCCCTCGTCAAGCTATTCTTCGACATCCCATCCCCGTAGGGTTTAAGCTTCCAAACATTGACCCTTATGATGGAGTTATCAATTCCCAACACATCGACCATTACAGACCATCATGCATATCCAAAGAAGCTCGACATGCCGCTTTGTCGTCTTTCCTATTACTCGCGGACAAGCCCGCACTTGGTTCTACTCTCTTCCAAGGGGATCTATCCATACCTTTGATGAACTCGCCAAAATCTTCGTGGAATGCTTCATCAGAACCCAAGGATCATCAAAGACTCCTCCCATCTCTCCCAAGATTCCAAAATGAAGGTGAATCACTTGGAATGAATACTTCCAAAGGTTTTCCTTAAGCTCGCCAAATCCTGTGGGTGTAATTCCAATTATTAAGAGGAGTTTTCTTGGAGGGGCTCCGTCAGGGCCTTTTACTCATCATGTCACGACGGTCCGTTCATATGCCGACTTAGTTCATGGTGTGGAAGCACAAATCTCTGATGAAGCTAATGCGCCCATGCAAACAATTTGAGCAATCCACGGAAAGCGTAAAGTGCTCAGGCTCTGAGATCAACACTATCAAAAGAAGCAACAAAGTGATCTCCCTCCACGACCACATATCAGTGGTGAACCGACTTGAAAAAATACACACCGAACACATCTCGTGTTAACCTCTAATGGCCATTCGAGATGAAGAAAATATCAAGTGGCGCATCCAGAAACCAAATTCAGAAATCGGAGCAATATTGTCACTTCCATCAGTCGCGGACATACTCTTCGAGGCATGCAAACAACTCAAAGAAGAAATTGAGAGGCTCATTCGTGAGGATATCTACGTCGATTTGTGAAGAATCAATCGACACAAACAAACATGCCTTCAAGCGGGGGGCAAGGACAATCATCACGAAACATCAAACAATCATCAAGCGGTTGGAGATTGAAACAATTGCGGGAGGACCAATACTATCTAATCAAGTTCTCGTTGCTATCTCACGAAGAGCGAATTAAAGAAGTCTTGTCGATCTTCCATCACTTTCGACTCGGACTTAGAAGGTACATGTTCCTCATCAAGATCCACTTGTCATCAGTGCGGGGATCGGTGACCCATGCTATAATGTTAAAAGGATTTTAGTTGATAGTGGGAGTTACGATGTCTATTTTACTCCACGTTTGAGCATGGGCCTCGTTAGGAAAAGCTCCAACCTGCGAGACCATTTATGCGGGTTTGACAACCGTGCAGTAGAAGGGACGATCACTCTTCTGTTGTTCTCGGAGAATTCCCGAAATGACTCATTCAATCCAATTTATGGTGGTCAAGTCGGTTCGGCCTATAACGCTATATTTGGAAGGCCCCTCGGTCAATCTTTGGTGCAATCACTTCAATATCTCATCTTAAGATGAAATTTCCAACCCTGTTGGAGTTGGAGTAGTCTGAAATCAGCGTGGCATGATCATCTTCCTCGACAAGCTCAACCCGCCCTTCCGTGACCTTTAGCATTGAAGATTTTAATTTTCGGGATGAAGGAGCACCCCACAAAGTATCACCTGTAGAAGACTTACTCTCCATTACATTGCTCGGATGCCAACCACTACGGCGGTCTGTAGGATCCACCTTTCAAAGGAACAGAGAAAACTACGTAGATTTCCTACGAAATCAAGACATCTTAGGTGAGTCCGAATATGCGGGGTTGACCCGATGTGATCATGCACTCCCTCAAGATTAATCCAACATCCAAACCGATCATCCAGGAAAGGAGCTTTTACCCGATGCCTCAGTATAGAGCATGAAGTTAACAAGCTCCTTGAAGCGGGATTCATACGAAGTATATTACCCTATATGGCTAGCAAATGTTGTCATGGTTAAGAAAACAAATGGAACATGGAGGATGTGTATTGACTACACTAACCTTAACAAGGCTTGTCCAAAAGATAGCTTCCCCTTCCCGAATTGACCAATTGGTGGCCTTCGTCACGGCCATCAAATGCTCAGTTTCTGGGCCTTACTCGGTTATAACCAAATAAGAATGGACCCTATGGATGAAGAAGCGACATTTCAAACATATCAAGGTTTATCTTGCTACCAAGTTATGCCATTCGGGTTAAAAAATGCGGGTCTTTACTATCAGCGCCTTATGAATATGGTTTTCAAAGGCCTAGGCGACGATGGAAGTATCGTGGATGACATGTTGGTGAAAAGCACGGAAGAATCACAACATATCTCGACTTAGAAAGCGTGCTTCAATCTTCTTCGCTATAACATGATCGGCTCAACCCCACCAAATGTGCCTTTGGGGTTACATGGAAAATTCCTTGGGTTTATGGTAACCCATGGGTAAAGCCAACCACGAGAAAATTAAGGCTCTCGAGATATGACCCCTCAAAGAATATCAAGGAAGTTCAGCGTCTAAATGGGGATGCCTATCTCGTTTCTTAGCTCGTTGGGACAAATACTTGCCATTCTTGAGAATATTAAAAGGGCAAAAATAATAATTTTCAATGGACCGAATGTCAATCCTTTTGAACAACTAAGAGAGTACTTAGCATCTCCCCTCTCTTGTCTAAGCCTATTCAAGGAGAAATATTATACTTATATCTTGCGGCTTCTCCCCCATAATAAGCTCGGTCTTGATGCAGTAAATGGGATACAACGACCAATTTACTACGTCAGCAAAATACTTTCAGATATAGAAAGTCGTTATCCACTTTCACAGGTGGCATTAGCCTAGTTTTTATTTCGAAAATTGCGTCCATACTTTCAAGCTCATACTATCGGTGTTTACACTAATCTACCATTAAAAGCTATCTACGAAAAGGAAGCATCGGAAGATTAATTAAGTGGAATTGGTGGGAGGGACATTAATTTTCTCGACGACATAAAGTCTCAAATACTGCAGATTTCATAGTAGAATGCAAGTCCCAACTCAAATGATATGTCTATCACCGTCCTTTATTTCCTCAATGGACTCTCTATGTTGATGGAGCTTGAAATCTTGGTGGGCTGAGTTTTACTTATTTCCCCAGTGAGAATACCTTAGAGTATGGACTTAGTTTAAAATTTTACTGCGACTAACAATATGGTGAATCTGAGGCCCTCATCGAGACTACCATCGGCAGCTCAGACTTAACAATCCATCGACTCTCGACTTGCCTCTCAAGTCGAGGGTGACTACCGATAACCTCGGTTAGCTGTCATTCGACTTGGTGAAGTCTCTCCTTGCCCATCTTAAGCATCAAATCACTCACATCTGCGGAGAAAATACTCGGCGGGCCTCGCTAAAACTTCTTCGTCCATTCAGGAGATCTATTCAAGAGAAAGTATATTGAAGAAATATATTTTCCGTGGACCATGGGTAATACAAGCGATTGATGAGGTGAAGGAACCCTCATGGATGGACCCCATCATGTCTTTCCTGCAAGAAGGAAGCCTCCCCGAAGACCTTACTGACGCCACTCGCCTCCGAAGACAAGCTGCAAACTTTGTTATTATTGGAGGTGAACTATATAACGAGCTTTCTGGGCCATACCTCAAGTGTCTTCCACCATGAGTGACTATGCAGAGGTTCACTTTCAGGGAATATGTGGAGAACACAGGAGGAAGGCTAGCCCTTAAAATTATAAGGCAAGGATTCTATTGGCCTCTGGGTGAAACAAGATGCCACAGGTTCACCAAAAAATGTGCTAGTTGTCGTTGCATTCAAACCTTCCTCACATGCTTTTCATTCTTCAGCCTTTTGCTCAGGATGGGAATTGATAATGGGACAGTTCATCATTCTAGCCGGCTACTACTTAAATGGGTGGAATGGGTGGCACTCGCCAAAATCGGAACGCTAAACAATTTGTTTGGAAAAATATAGTGTCGATTGGTCTTCTGTAAGATCATCATGACAACGGAACTCAATTTCTTGGAAAGGTCTTTCGTCCTTTTGCAAAGATCTTCACATTCATTTTCCATCAGCTCCTCAAATGGGCAAACCGAAGTTACCAATAGGACCATACTCAAAGGACTAAAACGTCTTGAAGGTTGGGGGCAATGGGTCTTTGCACTTTTAACCCGTGAGACGCAATAACTTGTGTTTTGATACGAAGCTATCATCTGGTGGATATCGGGGTTCCAAGTCAAGAGTCCAATTTTTTTGATCATGATAATAATGAGGAAAAACTCCGGCAGCACCTAGATCTACTCCCCGAAACTCGGGATATGGCCCTACTTCGGTCTGCTTCCTATCACCAACGGGTAGCTTCGCCACTTCAGAGAAGAGTAAAACCTCGTCCCATATGCCGGTGACTTGGTCTGCGAAGTCTCGCTGCAAAGGCCCTCGGTATGATAAACTCTCACCTCTAGGTCCATATGGTCATGGTCTTGAGCACAGAGCGTTCAAGCTCAGGACCCGAAGGAAAAACTCTACCTCGAACTTGGAATAAGAATCTTGAAAATATTATCAGTAACTCTTACTGTATAATTATTACAACTTTTATCTCGTCTGTCATTTCATCCTCATTATAAGATCCCACTAGCGGGACTAGAGCTTGTTGTTGTTATTATTGTTGTCTCGTTGTTGTTGTTGTTGTTGTTGTCATTTTCTCTTAAAGCCGTGCCGTGTCTTGTGATTATATCATTACTAGTGAATTCCGCGCTTTGTTCTAACAAGATTTTTTTCTTTACTTTTCCTCCCACTTGAAATATACAACTCATGTTACATCTCAATTGGGACATGATCAATCCCAAGGGGACTTGATCGGACCTCTTCCATACGGGTTAATGTCATCGAGCAAAACTTCGACAAACAACCGGAAAGGTCAGGTCCTTGGTGGACTTCACCGGCCTCTTCCATACAGGTTAGTCGTAACACGACAAACAACCTCGGATAGGTCAAAATTCTCAGATTCAATTCAACCTCTTCCATGTATGCCAGCGTCATCAGTGCTCGATGAACAACCTTGGATAGGTCAAAATTCCCGGTAGATCCAATTACATATTAGCATGATGATGATCACCCCAGATGGGTAAGAACAAGATAAGAGTGTATAAAAATAATAATCATAATAAAAATATAGATATCATCAACAACATTAATATGATACTATAAAAGAGAATCAAGATCTTGATACACTAGTAATATTACATAGAACAAACAACAAAGAAAAGACATCAACGACTCTACATGATATCAATGTCCTCCTCATTACACGGAGATCCTCCCTGGAGCCACTCACAACTCCTTCATCTTCTGAATCTGGCGAAGGATCTTCAGATGCTTGGCTAGGAGATATATCCTCAATTCTAGCTCCAGTTTTGCGATGTACCACACGAACTCCTTTCAGGAATCCTCGGATGAAGCCCTCCTCTAAACACTGGCGCTCCAAGTCTTTCACTTCAACATCAAGTATATGATCCGCGAGCTTCACGAACATAGTCTTCAATTGAACCACGATAAGCGGGAGTTCTTGAAGTCCTCCACCTTCAAGGTGATTTCATTTGCTTCGCTTGTCAGCTCTTTCTCCAAAAGGCGAGCTTGTAATGTTTTCTTCTCCACTAGTACCTTGAGCCTCTTCTCCATCTGGCGAGCCTCTGTCCTTGCCTCAATTAGCTCATCACAGGTGCGCTCCACCTCATAACACTGAAGAGAAAGAGAAGTCAACATGTTCGCTAGCTCAGTCCTACACCCGGTCAGTTGATCCTCCAAAGGCACTTCTTTGGCCTTAGCATTCATCGCTCACTTTCGCCTTGGATACTTTACCTTCACAAATTCAACTTCCACTCATCTAAGGCTGAGCCATCAATCTAACGATTGAGTTACCTAAAAAAAAAATCAGCACCAATGTTACATAAGGAATGAGGGAAAAGAAGAAAGGAAGAAAGAAATAAAATAATGTACCAATTCATCCGGTTGGCGTCCAGACATATGTGCTTTAATACTTCTTGAGAATTTGCGGCAGTAGCGAACTCCCCATCGTGAGTTAAAGCAGTTAAACTCTCGAGGCCAACTTGGGGTGAGCATCTTCTCATGAGATATATGGCGTGGTCATTTGGCAAGTCTTCTTTTAAGATGAATCATTGTTATCAACACGATTAGTGGCGGGCTTCTCGAGAGAACCCTACTGACCTCTTCAGCGGAAGAGCGAGATCTTCTGGATGGAAAGACCAACCTTAAACATCCTATCTTCAATTGTATATATTTGACAATGTGGCGTAACTCATGTTGCAAGCTTCTACGTCGGGAATTTTAAGAGTTGCTAAGATATCATTCTCGATATAGCGGATCGGAAGATCATTCAATCTCCCCATCTCTCGGAAGTCCCCACTCATTACGCACAAAAGAATCCATTGGACCAATTTCTAGATGGATCCGTCGAAAATTCTATCCAATTCTTTATAGTCCGATAAGAAACACGTCCCTGAGCATCACATGTGAATCTACACATTCGGCACAAGTATTCGATGTTCAAAGTCACTGCACGAAGAAGGTAGTCAAAGCGATGACCATTAAAGCTCGAAGCGAATTGCGACAAAACATACAATTTTGAAGATCTCAATCAACTCGGGAGCCAAAGGGAATCGCAGTCCTGCACGAAGAGTCATCTCAGAAATAGTAAAGTACCCTGGCGGAGGTGAACGGGCTCGATCAGACTTTTTGGCAACAATAGCCACCAACTCATTTGGGAAGAAAAATTTTCTGCGGAACACCATTAAGCTATCTGATGTGACAGTGGATGATATATCATCCGTAGCCGCCACACTATGAGTTTTCTTCCCATCACCTGTAAGAATACATAATAAATAAGAGGGAGAAATAATAAAATCGAAGAATTTTGTAAGCGACTCACTCACCTCAATATCGCGCATCTTCTTGTTTTGACCCTCTTCTACATTTGGGACAAAATTACGCTCCTGACTGACGAAAGAAACACATACATATGAAGGGGGGGAGGAAGAGAGAAGAAGGGATATATATATTTATATAAGAGAGGAGAGAAGCTATCCCCTCTAATAAGGCTATGAATTACCAGTCAAACTTTCAGTCGCGATGGTTCTAACAGTGCTCCCATACATCTTGGTTTTCAAGCTGGACCGTCCATCAAGTTGAAAGAAAGCTAATTTTTCTACAAGAAAAGTATGAACCCGTGAGATCACCTCAGTCGGGACGGTCAGGAGGCTTTCTTCGAGGAAAAGCGGAACAACGGCGTGCAAGTGGGCCTTGATCGCCTCTAACGGACGGTCAGGCGAGGTTGAAACCTCTTCGAGGAAAAGCGGAACGCGTGCAGTGGGCCTTGATCGCCTCTAACGGACGGTCAGGCGATAGCCGGAACTCCCGTATCTGGCGGGCCTTGATCGCCTCTAACGGACGGTCCGAAGTGCCGGGCTCCTGACGTATCTGAGCGCATCGCCTCTAAATAATCCCAACTCAGGAGAGGAAGCGGTACATTTCCCTCTTACCTGGGGTTTTATAGACCATGAGTAAAAGAGTAAAACAAAAAGGCATTCAAAACCATGAAGCGAGCAGTTCGGTCCAGACCCGTGGTGGGCAGTGGCATGTGCCTGGCGCCCAGAAGCTAGCCTTCTTATGTGCCAGCATGCCGACCAGCGTCACCCTCTCAGCCTCAGCCGCCTGGCCGCCGCCGATCCGAGGTGGCCGTGATCCCTCGTGGCGTGCCAGCGGCATGGGGCCATGGCCGATCCGGCCCATCGCATGCGTGCCATGGCGGTATGCTGGCCATGATCCTTATCGTGGCCCCGCGTGTCGATGGCGGGGCGTGGCCGTATGTATGAGCCATAGCGTCCGAGCCTTGATCCGTATGTATAACCCGTGGCGTGGCTGGTAACCCCGTGAATGTGACATGATGGTATGTAGCCGCCGCCCAGCGTGACGTGGCGATGGCGTGTGATGGCCATACCCTGATTCATAGCCGTGTGACCCGTATTAATGACCCCACCGCCAGCATGACCAGCAATTGACCTCGCGGTAGCTGTCCTGTGCCTGCACCGCCCAGCTCCCGCAGCAGCCTTCATGGCGCTTCCCATGCCCGCGTGGCGCCTTCTGAACCAGCGAGCATGGTCCCGAGCGCTGAAAACTTAGTGTCAGAACAGTCCATAACCTCAAATATCGCACCCACACATACTTATCGCATTTGCGACCATCGACTTCAAAGTTATAATATTGTCTTTGTTATGAAGATTTGTTCTCTCAAAATCTTGCGGTTAATGGACTCTCAATTTTCATTTTATTTTCAAGTATTTGACATATATTTTTGGATGGCGATAATGTCAAAAAATAGAGCAGCGATACATCCTCGAAAATTAGTGTCAAACCGAATCTCAAGGCATTTTGAAATACTTGATCTAATCCGATTTTAGCAAACTTCTGATCAAAGCGATCGTCTCGATGAGGCGAACATAACACATCAAGCATAGTCGATCAGCTCGAATCATTCGGTCAATTATCGAACATGAAAATGGATCGATCGCCAAATGGTCACAAAATAGACATATGTATAGTCGGTCGGCGGCTCGTCAAGGCGAATCCAGAATCAAGATCACCCAATTCCGACATCATTAAGGCACGGATCATCAAAATACCCGTCGATCGAGGGGATGCTGGGCGTCAGATGGGAGGAGTGGTTTGGATTTTCCATGTATTTACAAGGCGCCACTCTTCCAAATCTATAAATAGCCCCATACTCCATATGAAAAGGACTTTTGGAGACCAAGTGAAGGAGAGGAGCTCAAGCAAGAAGGAGGAAGTTACGAGCTCGAAGATCCCAGAGCAAGATCGCCCGGCGGTGATCAACCATCGTGTCGACCCTTCGCTTGACCCTGTATTGTCGCTAATCGTTCCTTGCATTTACGCGGAAGTTGTTCACTATACGCAGAAATTGTTCCTGCTGTTCACCAAGCGGTCTGCATCTGCGCTTGCCTACAACGAGTTGTTACATGGCTGTTCCTTTCTTGTATACCATCTTGTAATCCCGGAAGATTCATCTTGAGGCATATACATAGTGGAACATTTTTTTTGTTGGGCCGGGCCCGTGGTTTTTTCCTCTTTCGAGGTTTTCCACGTTAAAATTTCCTGAGTTCTCTCGCCATTTTTTAAAGTACTAATCAAAGTTTAAGGCCAGAAACTTTCACTCAATTTAACTGGTCTTAAGACTAACAAATATAATTTTATATCAGATAAAAATAAATTTGAATAGTATTGATTATAATTAAAATAACTAGCTCATAATATATGTAACTAATTTTCTTTTTATTAAATATTTGGGGAATTTACACAGACGGCACACAATTCTCATATATTTACATATAAAATTAATATTTATAAAAAAATATAAATTTTAATATTATATCTAAAATAGGATTATTATAGTTTTTTTAAAGTAAAATGTAATTTTTAATATATATAAAATACTATTTTTATAAATATTAAAACTTCTAATTTAATATGTAAATATATAAGAATTTAGTGATATGCATGTAAATTTCCCTAAACGGCCGGGAGCGAGACGCCGTGGACCCACCGAATAAGACCGGAGTTCATTTCATTGAACCTACGAAAACAGTACGTGACAATTTGCCGTACGTACGATGCAATCCTATTTCAAATAAATAAATATTGTTTCTTTAATCTAAATAAAAAATAAAAATATTTTATTTTAAGACACGTTGCGCCACCTGAGAAGACGTCTGGCCACGTTATTAATTTTTGTCGCATTATTATATATAAAAAGATGATATAGATCAATTTACACGATAAAAATTTTATTTTTACATAGAGTAAATGGGTAGATTAAAAATTAAAATAAATTTCAAATAAAATAATCATCAAATCATATTAGCCTATGGTTACGCTAAATATGCACCTATTACTACATAAATCTATTTTAGAGATTTAGAATTACAAAATATTTTTATTTAATAATATGAAATTATTTATCATAAAATATCTCTTTTTGAAAAGATATTTGATATATCTCTCTCTATATATATATATATATATATATATATATATATATATATATATATATATATATATATATATACATATATAGCATTAATATCTCTTGTATTATTCAATAAAAGTATAAAATATATTTTATTATTCATGTAATATAAATGAAATCCCTTATATTATATGCTTAGAATAACTTTATTAGCCTCTCTTAACACGAAATAAAAGAAAAAGTCAAAAAGTAAAAAAACAAAACAAAACAAAAACTCCATCTTTTCACAATTCTATTCCATCAGGATATATATATATATATATATATATATATAAAGTAAAGAATCTCTGATATTAAAAAGGAATTGCAACTCAATATGTCAAAAGGAATAAAGTATGTTTACCCACTATCTTTTAGCGTAGTGGTAAGGATGAGCGTGGCTAGGAACTTCCTAGCCCGCGTTTGATTCTTCAAAGCGTCTAAAAGAAAAGTGAGTGAAGACTCAACACATGTGGATAATGAATGTGGTGTTAGGCTCCCATGAGATTAGTCAGAATGACATATCCACTCATAAAATGGATAGGGTGTTGGGTGGATACCCATTACAAATAATAATAAATAAATAAATAAATAAAACATGCTTTGTCTACGATGAATCATTAGGAGATGTTAAATCTTTGCCTGTTTTTCTAAAAGCACTTTGAAATAAATATCAACTTGATTATATTCGATCTCATTTTGAAATATTTGCTTACCTCAGTATAGAATAAAGAAATTCAGATATATATTATTCTAATTATGATATTGTATGTTAGATCTGAAGAATCATTCATTATTTTACTTTAGTATCATATTTTTACTATAAAAAAATCCTTAAGTACATGATTTTATCACACATTTATATAAATTTGTCTTCACTTATAGAATTTTCAAAATTTTATATTTTTTAACTATCAATGTAATGAATACCATATAACCTTTTGAATAAAGAATACAGTGTAAAATAGGGACTGTTTGGTTGCGTGCATTTGAAGTGCACTGCATTCCAAATGCACGTATTTTAATATTTTGGGTGTTTTGAAGTAAATTAAATTTTCAATGTAATATAATGTATTACAAGTACATTAGAAAGAATTTTTGTATTTGAAATTACCGATTTAAGCAATTTCAATTAATAATGAGCATTTAGAAGGTTTAATAAACATTGAATGTTGTTTGAGTTGTTTCAGCACTTCATGGAGATGATATTGGTGTAAGTCCAAAGTCTTACAGAGAGAATATCAAGCGGTAAAAGCATGGTCGTACCCATTTCTACCAAAGAATTGAGAGGTTTTTTGGGTTTAATCACTGAAAATTTGTCAAAAATTATGCAACAATTGCTTCTTCCTAACCTCTATGTTAGCCAAGCAGTTTCACTGGAAGAGGCAGCCTTTTATCAAATTAAAACAAGCAATGACAACAGTATCAGTGTTAGCATATCCAAACTTTGATCAGCCCTTTATCATTGAAACAGATGCATATGGTACAACAATTGGAGATGTTCTCATACAGCACAATCATCCTATTGCTTACTTCAGTAAACAACTTTAACCAAATTTTAGTAAAGCATCAACATATGCAAGAGAATTGTATGATATAATCAAAAGCAGTAAAGATGGAGACAATACTTGGGGCAATCAATTTACTATCGAATCGATCAAAAAAGTATAAGAGAACTAATGCAAAGAAATTCAAACACGAAAAGAAAGGTTTTGATCAAATTATCGGGATATGATTATACTATTGAATATAAACCGGGCATTACAAACAAAGCAAATGCAATCGTCTAAAAAATGTTTAAAAGAGACTTTTTGAGGATCAAACAGAATCCTTAATAACATCCAATCTATCAATATATACTCAACAAGATAATAGTCTTATGCAACAAATCACAGAGGAGATAAAAGCTAGTAGGGAATTACAAGAATTATACAAGAAAATTTCTAAAAATCCAGAATTATTCTCTAAATACAGACTTGTAAAGGCTAATTGGTTCAAAGACGAATTGTCATAGCAAAGGATTAACTCAAAAACAAGATCATAAGAGAGCTACATTCAACACCAATAGAGGGAATGGAGGCATCCGTAAGACTCGACTAGAATTACTCTCCCAATTGGAAACACATGAAAAGGAAATCAAACATTTTGTATCAACCCCGCCTCTATTTGTCAACAAGTCAAATATGATACACAGAGGCCAGCAGGGTTACTACAACCATTACCCATACCACAAGACATATGGGAGAAGGTATCAATGGATTTCATTATTGGTTTACCCAAGTCTCAATAAAGCAACCATACTAGTAAGTGGTGGATGAATTATCAAAATATGCTCATTTTTAGCCTACCAAACAATTTTTCTAGTTTTATATAGCTCGATCTTTATCACATTGTTAAGCTCCATGGTATTCCACAAGGAATAGGTCGATAGAGACCCATTATTTATGAGCAATTTCGCAAGAATTGTTCGATTAAGTGAGACTTTTTAAAACACAACGGTTTACCATCCTCGATGATGGACAAACAGAGGTAACTAAGAATCCTAGAATAATATCTAAGGAGCTTTGTTTTGGACACACCTGGTATGGTTACAATTCCTACGGGCGTAATTCTCATATAATACTTGAATCAACACATCAACAAAGAAGACCCCTTTTAAATTATATATACTTCCCCGATAATACCTCACAATGAAATGACAACATCCAACACAGAAGTGGAAAGGCTGTTACAATAGAGGCACCAGATGCTACAGCAAATGAAAACCAATCTACAACAAGCATAAAACAGAATGAAACAAATGGCTGATAAGCATAGAAGAGAGCTTCAATTAAAAGTTAATGACTCAGTATTAGTCAAGATACAACCCTATAGATAAACTTCAGTGACTAGGAATCAATACACCAAATTACAAAGGAGATATTATGGGCCTTTTAAAGTACTACAGAAAATAGGAAATGTGGCTTATAAAATCGAATTACCTACAACAGCAAGAATACATAATGTATTTCATATATCCAGATTAAAACCATACAGACAAGATTCTAATATACATCCAGCACAATTATCAAACAACTTCAGAGAAGGACAAATGCTTATTAAACCTATCAAAGTTCTGGACCATAGAACTGGGGAGATCAAGATCAAAGAAGTCCTAATCCAGTGGGAAGAATTGTTAAAAGATACCTCTTGGGTAACAGAGAAAGAAATGCAAGAAGTTTTTTTGATTTTGACCTTGAGGACAAGGTCAATGTGGGGAGGGAGTAATGATATGAATCCATATCCCCAATCCAACAACAAACAAAAGAAATAGAAGAAGGCTTATCACAAAGAATTTCACAAGTATAGAAAATATAACATCAAAGAGAATAAATTACGCCTCTAACAAAGAGGAATAAAAAAATAAATAAATAAAATTATTACAAAACCTTGACCAAGAACCAACAGAGAAAATACAATTGAAGAAATTAGTTACAAGAGGTATAGAAGATAGCTATCAAGCACATCAAAACTATAAATAGGGATGAGAAAAGCAACCGAGGATGGAAAATTTATCTCAAGAAACTCCTCCTCCTCGACTCAAGTCTTCCTTCCTCCTCTCGAGCATTTCCTGGGCGTATGATTCCTCCCTACGACGTGAAGCACCAATATCTCCCTCCAGATCCCTCTTTCTCCATAGCTCTCTCTCTGACTCTCAAACCCTCGAATGAAGAATGATAGACGGACGCGCAATTGAATCAGTAGCTTCTCCAAAGCTTCATCAAACGAGATCGGATCCATCGACGCTCCTTCGCAGGATCAGCGGTCTTCTCCTCCCAGCTTCATCACATCCGACATTAATCGAATCCACTGCGCCATTAAAGCATCATATGATCAAGAAACACATCCAAGGTCACGGAATTAATCCGATCCGGCTCAAGCTCAAGCTCATAGTAACTCGATCCAGTGATCGGATCCAACGCCAAGTTACAACACGCTATTTCCAACGGCTGACGCGCATCAAGCTATCTCTCATCTCATTAGTAACTCAGTTCCAATACTCAAGAGTCATCAAGCCTCTCTCAAACCAAGCACAATGTCATTGAAGAACCCTTCCTCTCCACCCAAATTCAGATACATAAATAAGATCATATTATTAAACCTTACAAATTGGCTAACATAGAGGTTAGTGAAGAAGCAATTGTTGCATAATTTTTTGACAAATTTTGTAATAGCTAAACCCAAAAAATCTCTCAATTCTGGGTAATGCCATGCAGACCTTTTGAATCTTTTGGGATCCACTTTATGCCTTGAGATAGAATGACCTAAATACTCAATTTTATCTTGTACAAATGAGCATTTGGAAGGTTTAATAAATATTGAATCTTGAGTTGTTTGACTTCATGGAGATGATATTGGTGTAAGTCCAAGGTCTTACCAGAGAATATCATCAAAAAACACTAAGACAAACTTTCTTAGGAATGGTTTAAGGACTGCATTCATCAAGGCTTGAAATGTTGATGGGGCATTTGTGAGTCCAAAAGGCATAGCCAGAAACTCATAGTGTCCTTCATGAGTTCTAAAGTCGCTCTATAAATGTCTTCCTTTGCCATTCTTATCTGGTGATAACGACCCAGTCTAGTTTAGAAAATAAGGTAGCTCCATATAATTCATCCATGAGTTCTTCGTGGGGTTGGAATAGAAAATTTGTCGTATAGTGACTTTTATAGGGCTCAGTTCTACACAAAAATCTCCGTGCCATCCTTCTTTTGATTAATAATGGGAAGAGAAAGGGCGATACTTTCGATTATGCCACTTTCCAACATTTCTTTGATTAACCTTTCAATTTCATTTTTTGGAAATGTGGATACCGTAATTTTAACTCTCACGTTGAGTTCCAGATTGCAGATGAATTTGATGGTATATATTCCTTCTTGGAGGTAAGCCTGTTGGGCTTTGAAATAACTCATGGTAAGTGCTTAATATTCTTTGTATTTCTACGATCAAATTATTGAATTCTATTATAGAGGAATCTGTTTCATCTGTTATTTGACTTATCTGGAAGCAAGATATTATTTCTTCTGTCACAACTTAGTGAACGATGAAGAGAAATTCCCACTGCTGTATTTCCTCGTAAATAATCTGTCACATTAAAATAATTTCATTATCGCCTTCTTGTAATCAAATGTACATTCACCCAATTTCTAACCATTGAACCCCAAAACTATATCCTTGCATGGTAATGATAGCAAGAATAAAAGTATTGCCTTGTATAGGAGATTAGAACATATGCAACATTTTAAAGTTTTCCCACTACTAACACTTGAAAGACTGATGCTGGAGTTACTTTGAAATCAATAAATTTTGCTAATTTTGATTGAATGAAATTGTGGGTGGATCCACTGTCAATCAAAACTTATACTTTTTTATTACCAATTAAACCTTGTAATCTCAAGGTTCTAGGATTAACAACGAAATGCATTGAGGTGATTTCGTGAAATTCTTCTTGTAGATTTTGTAATTCGTTCGCTTGTATCGGTCGATCCTCATTAATCATCTAGAGTAAACATTTTTGATTTGCAAATGTGTCCTCCGTGATACTTCTCACAATTAAAGCATAATCCCTTCTTCCTTCTTTCATCTAGTTATGTTGGAGTCGCCGATGGAAATGTTTTGTTTATTGAGCATCACATTATTTTGGTTGATTCTGGAATTATGAAAGGTGGTTGATAGCTTTGATTTTGTTTATTTTGTTGAGCTATGCTCAGTTTCTTGGCATTGTTAACTCATCACTTGCCCTCCATCGCTTAGCTAACTCTTTGTAGGGAACTAGCCGCAATGCTCTTACTTCCTTTTATATCCTATCTTAAACCATTCAAACAGCTTGTAAGAATTCGTGTGGAATACGATATCCGATTTGCCAATTCCTCAAACTCATTATAAAATTGTTGTAATTGTATTCTATTGTAATTTAGCAAGTTCACCCCTTAAATCTCACAAAGATGGGCCAAATCTCAATAACTTGCTCTTTAAATTGTGTCCATGAGTGAAGTCGTTTATTAAGATGGATCCATCGATACCAATGTCGGTCCATTCATGTATACGATGCAATTAAGAACTTCGATCTTGATAGGCTATAGTATTGAAAGAATTGGTCTGCTTTTAAACAAACAACCTCTAGGATTGTCTCCATTGAATCTTGGCATATCAACTTTCACAGGTATATTATTGTGTGGTGGTTGTTGTCTAGTTGAAAAGGAAATTTCAGTATGAGGAGAGGTACATACCTGTGATTATTGTTGTTCTTGATGATTGCTTTCTAATTTTTCTTCAATTGCTGATAGTCTTCTAGAGACTTCATTTAATATCATAGTTATTGAAGACATCTGTTCATCTATTTTATTCAGTCTTCCTACACATTCATCTATGGTCTTTGCTGTGTGTCTTGTGTCATCTGCCATTTGTATTGATTGAGGTAGTCAATGAGAGCACCAATAATATGATCTTATTTCAGATCTCAATTTGGGTGGAAAGGAAGGGTTCTGCTCCGTGACAATTTGTCCGCTTGGTTTGAGGATTGATGAGTTGACTCACCGACATTGGAACCCGCGATTAATGAGATGAGAGATAGCTCGGATGCGATCTGAGCCGTTGGAAATAGCGTGTTGTAACTTGGCCGTTGGATCTGATCACTCGGATCGAGTTACTATCGAGCTTGAGGAGCCGGATCGGATTAATTCCCCACTTGGATGTGTTTCTTGATCATACGACTCGATGCTTTAATGGCGTGAGTGGATTATGTGTGTGGTGATGATGATGAGGAGAAGACCATCGATCGAAGGAGCGATGGATCCGATCTCGTTGATGAAGCTTGCGGGAGAAGTTACTGATTCAATTGGAACGACGTACCGGGTCTAGTAGTCATTCTTCATTCGAGGGTTTGAGAGTCAGAGAGAGAGCTCGGAGAAAGAGGATCTATGGGAGAGATTCTGCTTCACTGTAGGAGGAATCCACCACGCCCACCGTGGGAAATGCTGAGGAGGAAGGAGAAGACTTGAGTGAGGAGGAGTTTCTTGAGATAAATTTTCCATCCTCGCTTGCTTTTTTCTCATCCCTATTTATAGATGTGCTTCTTAGATAGCTATCTTATGCCTCTTGTAACTAATTTCTATATCCGGTCGTATTTTCTCGTTGGTTCTTGGCCAAGATTTTGTAATAATTTTATTTATTTATTTTCTTTATTCCTCTCTGCTCGGTAATTTATTCTCTGCTTTGATGTTATATTTTCTCTATACTTGTGAAATTCTTTACCAATCCTTCTTCTTTTTTTGTTTCATTATTGGGGATATGGATTCATATCAGTTTAGTTGCGTGCATTTGAAGTGCACTGCATTCCAAATGCACGTATTTTAATATTTTGGGTGTTTGGTTGGAAGTAAATTAAATTTTCAATGTAATATAATGTATTTCAAGTACATTAGAAAGATTATTTTGGTATTTGAAATTACCGATTTTAATTTCAATTACACGCTAATGAATATGCTACGCTTGCCTCGCTCGGCCACCCAGCCATCAACATTCATTATATTACATTACATTTTTTTCAACAAAAAAAAAATAAACAAAGTCATGAATTTGTAAAACTCTCAACAAAACAACTGTAAAATAATCATTTTATACTGAATTCATTTTACACTAAATTTCTTTTACACTGCATTCCAAATGCAGGCAACCAAATAGCCTCATAAATATAGTACAAAAAGAATGCATTGTATTTGAATTAATTTAACTTGTTTGATTGAAAACTCTACAAAGGCATAAATTTTTTTTTATTTGGTAAAATAAATATAATGTAAAGTATTTTGAAATTATGGGAGGTGGCAAGGCAAGGAGATGGCCGAATGACTGCAGGAGATGGTCGACGGCTAAAATACTTTACATTTATATGATTTAAAATTCTCCAAATCGCTAATTCCAAATATTAAAAAATGACAATTCTAATGCATTTCAAATACATTATAAATGCATTAAAATTTTATTTTGCACTATACCAAATACTCAAAAGTTAAACTACATTCGATTTACTTTACATTCTAAATATAAGAAACCAAACAACCCCTAAGAAAATTAATTTGTGTAATAACATAGAATAAATGAATATATATATATATATATATATATATATATATATATATATATATATATATATATATATATATATATATATATATAACTTATTTATTTATCAGTCACCTATCTTATCACAATTTTCATAATAAAGATATATATTATCACATTTATTCGATAGGTATCTCCACTAACAACTTTCACTGTTATGAAAATTTCCACTAACAAACATTTCAAACATTATAAGCCAAATAAATGATTCATTCCACTTTAGAGCTTAGAGAGCTATCGTTGAGGCCAACTTCACCAATCGCTTTCTTTAGAAACTAATTTCCTTATCAAGTCATATAAAATATTAATTTTTTTCTTTCGTCTCTCTTGGTGGGTGAGTCGAACCCTTGTTTCCTCCTTTCCTTGATATCACTTTCTGAGTGATGAATGTATGTTTAAAGTTGGAGATTGGTCAATGATATCCATGAATAGGTGAGATGTTGGGTGGATACCATTCCAAATTTTTTTTTCTTCTTTATGGTCCCTTGTTTTCTTTATTTAATCTCATGCGGTCCTTATTTTCAAGGTCAAGCCTTTATCAATATAGGCAAGACTTCAATTCAAAGTATTCCTTCCTTATTGCTTAAAATAGTTATTACTATGTTTAGATTTCTTCTTAGTAAATTAAAAGAAAATAAAAGTAAACACCGAAAGTAATCATGCTTACAAGTGATAATTAAAGCTTTTTTTTTATTTAGAAAAGATAATAAATGATATTTTTAAAGTAAGGAATGATGACCACATTGTAATATTAAATAAAAACATTTCATCACATCCATGTGTCATGAGCACTTTTTGATTTGGATTAATTTGTGGAGCAGATTAAACTAAGGGCCCATTTGGAATCATTGTAAGGACGCGGCGTAGTTTATACCGCACCACACGATCATTTATTTTCGCGTCCATTAGCTAAAATTTAGAATTTTGAGCCACAGCTGCTGCGAAGTTGGGACTCCAAGCTTCCTTCTACGGCCCCCAGTCTTTAATTTTTTCTCTCTTAAATTACAACTCCGTTAAGCTCGAGCTGTTATAATTTATTATATAATTATTAATGAGAATATTCTTAAATTAAATTTATGCTTAGTTAATAAGAATGTTGGTTTAACTAGTCGCCAATTTAGATAAGGGCAATTAGTTTTTAAAAATATTATTTATATTTCTACACAACTAAATGAGTTTTAAATAGTTAAATGTTGATGAGTAATGCAATGACAAAATTTTTAAAATAAGTATAATTAAAATCTTAATTAGCGGATTAGATATATTTTTTAAAAAATTAAAAATAGGGATCGTTAGGCAGATAGTCTTGGCTATCTGTCAGTCGGCTGACGCATGCCAAAAAAAAACTAATTTTGCTTTTTTGCTTTTTTGCTTGACGGCGATTCTGAGGCTAAAATGTGATTTGATTTTCTGATTAGGTTATTTTAATTGATTTATTTATTAATTACGTTTGAAAAACTAAGTATATATTTATATATTTATTAATTGGTTTATTTATTAATAAGTATATATTTATTAATTACGTTTGAAAACTAAGCATAGCCAGGACCATCAGAAAGTCTTTTTATAAAATTTAGATATTTATTAAAAAAAAAGACTAAGTATATCTTTATTTCTTGTATTTTTACGTATTTAAATTTAAAATTTAATATTTAGATAAATATTATAAAATTTTTAAATTTTATATAAAAAAGATTATTAAATTTTAAAATAAAATTTATTTTTTTATGTATATAAAAATAAATATATTTTAAATATAAAATTTAGATATTTAAAATTTAAAATTTATATTTGCAAATCCATTATCTACTTCTCTAAAAGTTGTAAAAGCTTACAGTTCAACATCAAAAGGATATTTCTGATACTCCACAGGAAAGAAGTGATTTACTTAAACTAAAAATATGTGACATAGATAAATAGTATCGTGATATGCAGTATACATAGAAAATATAAAACAATGATAGAATAACGCATCATTTATCATATGATCTACAACTGACTACAACATAGTCTAATGATGGCGGTCTGCGTGGTGGAAGGTAATGTCACTCCCGGAGTATGTACGGTGATCGCCCGAGGCGGTCTCAAGTGATGTTCGATCTTTGCCGTCTCGCTTAGTGGTTTGTTCTGTGTCATCGAGGGGTATAACATCGGCTCTCTCTTGCGATGGTTCTGGCTGAAAGGGGACTGTGGGGTACACTATGTGCATCTGCGGCATGTAGACGGGTGCGTGAGGATACATAGGAGAGTCTGCGACTTCTAGACCAAATGGGAACATGGCTTTTCGATAGAATCTGGTGTGCCATATGGGTAACTGCATGGACCAACATCCGACATAGACGATGGACCTGCATCAAATCTTGCAGCTTGTGACTGAGAAGATTGTGGTAGCATAGGGCTGCGGCTCAGATCTCAGATCACTTATCGATATGTGCATGTCCTTATTAAGTTTCCTGCATAGCTCCTCATAAGTATTGATTGAATGCTGAAAATCAGTGTCATGTTTCTCCCAAAATAAGGCTGGAAAATATCATGTGTGTCCAAGATATGTTCCCTCTGTAGAGACAAAGAAATTATTTAGTGTCCATAACATATAAATTTTTTTTAGCATACAATTTTTTAGTACTTACCATCTCTCTCAGGGATAGTAGGTGGTCGGTATGGTGGAACAAGCATGTACAAGAGGAGGGACCGATACCACATCATGTACCAACTACCAACCGGGTCGAGGTGGAACCACATCCACAACAACAACTACATCATGTATAGCCTCTGAATAATGTAATCAGTGGTACTCGTCAACATCGCCTTCCCCACCATCGACTCGAAATGAAGGATCTATAGGCTCCACATCGACTCTAGGTGACAGACCAAACTGTTTGAGGATACGATCAAGAAGGTACCACTCAATTCTCTTCCAGCTAATTAATGGAACCCGAGCCAACCATATCTCACGCCCAGCCAAATAAACATCTTCCACTCTGGTGCGGATCTGTTGTCCGTAAGGTTCCCATATAACCTACAACAATCATATAAAAAGTTTTATGTCTTACGTCGGCTCTGGATTAAGGTAATAAAAATAAGAATCAAAAGTGCCTTTACTCATACCTGGCTTTGTAGCAAACCATCAAGCTCATCTCAATACACTCTAACATGAGCATGTGTCATCTCCCTGAGGTAACCCTCGTTCCATCTGCAACTAATGCTCAAACTCTCCAACTCTACTGGAAAGGGTACACCAATGTGGTCACCGACATGTAAATGCTCCCCCAGCACAGTAGATGCGACATCTGCCATGTTCGTCCGCTTTAGCCTTGTTGTCTCATGCAGCTCTCTATATAGGTGTGCTAACACGGCTGCTCCAATGGAGTACCTGCTAAACAAGCTCAGATCATCTAGCAGCGGTAAGTACTGTAGATGTACCTCTAATCCAGACGTATATGGCATGAGGAAGCATCCTATGATGAATAGTATGTCCGCTCTAAGGTGCATCCGGAAGTCAACATCTGATATATCTAGATATGAATCTCTATAGAATGTCCAACGCAACCAGTGTAATGGCAAGCAAGTCCTGGCGTGTGCTTGCTCCATACGAAATGTGGACGTAACATGTGGCTGAATAGGATCGTGGTATATCACATCAGGCTCTGGATGTCTCTCGATAAGCTCATCGCAATAATCAGGTCAAGATAGCCATCGTCTACCCTCCCCGTCATTGTGGTCTATATTGTCAATCCATACACCAAAATCATAGCCCGCTATAGCTCACCAACCGCCAAATGAAATGTGTTCGTCATGATGACCGCGCCGTGAGCATGTGGTGATCAAATCTGAGATACTGCAGTTGTGAAACATAGTCCAACCCAACATCTCGTAGTCCATCCATAAACCGGGCAATTTACAGGCCACTCTTTGAACATCAATAGATGCGACGCAGCCTCCAAAATGGTCGCGTGCAAAAGATAAATTGTTTATTTCAGCAAAATGACGTCTGAGGTATAAATATTAGAGCAAATAGTAAAACATACCATATCGAGATGTGCGGCCGCAATACGCCCGCGATGCTGGGGTGGACCTCCGGTGGTGCGGGGCTATAATCGACGAGGGGCTCATCTGTGCGGCGTCTACACTGACATCTAATTGCTCCTCCTTCCTTCGTCGCCATGTCACCTATATAGTTAACAACTTTTGGGAGTGGATGTCAGTACAACATAGTGCCAAAATAGCTATTCTCACATTAATGCTAAAAGCGAGGAAAACATTCTTACATATATGTTCATATTGAAAAGACTAAGTATGAAAAAGAAACAGTAACATCTAGAATATATTTCAAGTACGTAAGTCTGAAAGAAACTAACAGCCTAACGTAACAACACTAATTTCGCCTTTGTGGACAAGTAGTCCTGTTATGCCTAGAATTTTTGCATAGTCACATATTCATTGGATCGTATTCTCATCCATTGTGTTGGTGTCCTAATCTGGTCACGTCTAACATTTGGTGGCTTGAGTTCAATCATACGATGACTCGATAAATACATTGGCCAGTTAATGTAATCAGGAATGACATGAAATTGAGCTTCATACATGCTGTGATAATTTTGTAGAGTGTTGTGCGGGGAAACATATTCTGAATGATTTATATGATGTTGCCCCGTCCCAGCAATGTCATGTGGACATGAAATGTGCAGTAACTGGGGCTGCCCTGCAGGTACAAGTGCAACGAACTTGTTCTTGCAATTCAACCTTGAATGACATCGAGGACATCGTGAAAACCTAGAATTCAGTTACATTTATTCTTGTAGGATCTGAGCATCTTCTAGCTTCACGCTCATTTTATTGCAGTTGAGCTTTGACACGTGGAACGGATATTGAATCATTAACCCGGATAAGGTCAGAAGCTGTCTCTAGTCGTCTATTAAATATGACAACAAGATTGTAGAAAATTGATGTAATTAAAGTCTGAATCGGTAATCCACGTGCCCTCTTTAGCACCGTTGAAACACTCGATGCGTTAGTGGTCATTGTCATGCATTCGCCATCATGACACAATGCCCACTTCGCCACATCTCTTGCTTGACCACTCGCGGCTCGTTTAATATTTTTTATGTCTGTAATGTAACGTGAGAATATGTGAATGTCAGTTGTATTACTTGCCACATACATTTTATGGCACACAAACTCAGTGTCAGGAATTCCTATTGTTCTGCATGCATTCTTGAAGTTTTCCCTGAGATGGCGCAAATAGTGGCGGTGTTTTGCCCAAGGTAAAATTTCACGGCATCCACGTACTAATCCAGAATGACGGTCAGATATAATGCATAAATCAGGTCGCGTGCATATAAATGGAACCAAGTCCAGCATTACATGATAAATCAAATCCATGACTCATTGCATTCTGCTTCAATAATTACAAATGCCAAATGGAACAAACTATTATTAGCATCAATACCAATAACAATTAGCAGAGTACATCTGTATTTTCCCAATAGGAAAGTACTATCAAGACTTAGGATCGGTCTACAGAATTGCCAACCTGTTATAGATGGTCCAAATGCCCAAAAAATGCATTGAAAATGGCCATAATCGCTTGGCTGGATGTGATACACAGTGACAGGCATAACTGAACATACAACAGTCATGAAGTGATCCAGTACACGGTATGACTCTTCTCAACTGTCAAATATAACTTGTATAACCTTTCGTCTTGCATCTCATACTTTCATGTAAGACACTCTAATGTTAAACTTTGATTCCAAGCGATCAATAATTTCCCTAGGTTTCAAATCCAAGACATCTAATGATTTGGATGTAGTAATAAATTGTGAGGTGCCTTTGCCTATATCCAAGATCGAATGAGAACACACACATGTGTGTGACCTTGACATACTGGAAATCACCCAGGCACCACCAAGCTTCTTGCTCGCACGAGCATGAAGACACCACAAACATGACCTACTAGAATGATTGCTATGAATGCAAAGTATCGTGAACCTCGTCTTATTAGAATCATATGTCACATATTACACATTGTTTGTTATTGACCAACCATGGATAGTAAATTTAAGGTGCCTCTTGTCATGGAAACACATTTCTTCATTTAGGTCTGTTGAAATGAAATTATCTTCTAGGAAAACATAATTTGTTGGTAGGCCATCAAAGTTTAGTTCTTCATCCCATTCTTGGGTTGACTGACAAGCTTGAATGTAGTCATTGTTATTGAACATATTTTCTTCAATGACCACTGTTTTGTTAGAGTAATCTCTCGATTGGGGTTCGCATTTGATAGTGTTGTTCTCCCATATCACCTTCATCATAATGCGAACTCGTTACTTGAACATTATTTAGTAGCCCTCATCCCGGTTTTAGGAGCAACGACCAGGTACTCACCCATAATTGCAGAAGTTGAGGTCGTATGATGAGCATGAATATGAGATGTATATACATCTACATTAGTGCTGCGCATTTGGGTTAAGATGAAAATATGTAATCAGATAAGCAGTTTAAACAACTTACCAATGATATGATTCCTGTGGCGGTATATGGTGTTGGAAAGTTTTAGTTGGCTGAAATTTATCTTCAGTATAATTATGAGCTTGATCATCGTCTTAAATTTTCAATTACATAACACACTTGCATTGCGTGATGAGACTCACAAACTTCGTTATCATTTAATGGTGTAGATAAAGCCCGACCTAGCTACATATGAGATTAATATTGAGCAGGTGTCGAATCAACTTTTAGTGATGATTGATTTTGTACCTTCTAAAATCATCCGACGAAAGTAATATAGGATGATTTTACGCCATATGTGGGGAAGAAATCGTCACTAACACTAAGTTGGCCGTAATATAACACTAAACATCATTTCAACTCATATTCAATAACATATGTGTATGAGGAGGCGGAATCAAGAGCACTGTTTAAATTAGCTAGAATAATCTTCCTATTACAAAAAAAAAAGCAAAAAATTAAAGATCTGACTTACGAAATGATTGAAGAATTATGCTTCTTAAAGATGATCCCAAATAATTAGATTAAGTCTAATGATCTGACCTAGGAAATGCTAATACATTTCATAAGAAAACTCTTATACATTTTAGCTAACTATGTGATTAGAGAAAGATAATTTATGATTGTTTCAATGAGATTAGAATGAATCTTTAATACATCCTAAATCCATTCAAACAAGTACATTCCATTTTAAGAAGTACTTTTTTGATTTACAAAGATAAAGATGTGCAATAACTTCTTTTTATCTAATGAAGGTTCTCTCATACCAGTCATCTTTTGCAAGCCAATATAATACCCACAAACTGCAAGAAAATAACATAAAATAAATAATAAACTACTTTTTTTTTGCATCATTATGTAATTATCCACCAAGCAAGCACTCTCAATTATAGATCCTGAACCATACTTATATCAAAAATACAAAGATAAACAAAACCTAACCTACTTCGCATTCTATTTAAAAAGTCTCTTTTTAGGTTCTACACAAGCTTCACATTGTTAATTCGGTTTCTAATTATATATTTTAAACATAAGAAATCACAAAAAAAAAAATATATTTTAAACTTGCAATGAATCCATCTTTTCGTGGACAATATTGGGTAACCCTCTCAAACAAAGGTAATAAATGTACGAAAAGCTCACAACAACATCCTAAAAGATTGAATTTATAATAATTTAGAAGAATATTAAGAATAATCAAGAGTACGAAAAGCTCACAACAACATCCTAAAAGATGCTATGAATCCATCTTTTCGTGGACAATATCGGGTAACCCTCTCAAACAAAGGTAATTAAAACAAAGCAACGACATTTTATGGCTAGATTGAATTTACAAATAGAATGTCAATATCACAATCATCATAATTTCCAGAAAACAAAAGTCACAATATACACAATAACCCGTACCAAAAAAACCTGTCCTATAATCCAAATGATAAAATAGGCTTCAATTTTAAATGAAAAAAAATGTAGACTAGAAAAGTTTGAAACTTACTACATACAAACACTATACCTAAAAAACCTAAAGTTAGTTAAATCAACCTTATATTTGCCTACAAACATCATAAATATATCAAATGCATGACACATTCACATATTATTCATTTATTTTGAAAAAAAAAACAAATATACCTTCTTTCGGTGGATCCAATGGCTCGGTAGGGCGGTAGCAAGGTTAGCCGGACCTTTTTTTCGATAAGGCAGTAGTGGTGATGGTGGGGTGCTTCGTCGCTGCCTTAGGGGAGATAGGAGAAACCGAGATGGGTATCAGGCTGTGTCCCGATCTTGGTTAGCGACTTTTAAGTTTTTTTGCTATTAGCTAGACGGACTACATTATTTCGCGGTCACGGCCTCTATAATTTTTTTAAAAATGTGCCTAATCCGCTAATTAAGATTTTAATCATGCTTAATTGAAAAATTTTGCCTAATGCAATGCTTTACCAAAAAAGTCACCAACCAAATAATGCCAATATATTTATTAATTAATAGAAAGATATGTAAATGTAATAATTTAGTAGAAAAAAAATTAAACTTAAATATAATATATAAATAACTAATGTGATATTATTTTAAAAAATAATAATTTTGACATTCTATTATCCAAATATAGAAGTTATTACTATAAGCTTCCATTAGTAGTTACCAAAGCCGCATTTGTTTGAAGACCGTTAGAATTTGAATCCATTGGGAAAATTGGGCTCAAATATTTTATTCTAATTCCCAAAAAAATTTTAAAAAATTATTGTATTTAAATTAAAAGAGATGAATGCCTTGACATTTTATTTAAATTTCATCATAAATATTCAAGAATTTGCATTTTATTTATAAAATTATTGTATGTGTTGAAAGAATATTTATTCCAATTTTCATGATAAGTATTCTGTTAATTATTTGTAAATATCTAAATATTTTATTATTTTACAATAAAAATAATAATAACCCTCTAATTATTCTTATATATATATATATATCAAAATTAAAACAATAAATATTAAATCATAAAAATATTTGACTTATTAAAGACCATCCACTTAGCCATATGATATTTCACAAGTTATATCAGTAAAATATAATAGAAATATTACTAACAATATTTTAAAGTCTTCAGGCAAAAGGAAATTGGCTACGGTTACCGGTGGTTGATGGTAATCCAATAAAACCAACCGGGTTGGGGTTGAGCCCCAATTCAAATTTCAAATGGGAATAAAGAATCTATTTTGTTAGGGTTTCGAATTTCGAAATGCGATATTCCCTCGCAATCCATTTCCTCAATTCTTCTCTCACTTCGCTTTACTCTCTTCCCCGGCGTCCTCGCGATCCAATCGCTAACTCTTCCTTCGACTCAAGGTCAGAAATTTATCGTTTTACCTACTCTCTCTCTCTCTCTCTCTCTCAGGTTTCTTGCTAGTTTTTCGTAGCTGTTTACTGTAATGTTATGAAAATTATTATATTCGGAGATTTGTTTTAATTGAATGAGAGTAGAACGCATGGAGAGTGATTTCTTTTAATAACTGTTTGTGATTGTTCTTAATATCAGATCTTGATGAGTAAAAATACGACGTTGGGTGATCGTCTTATAGCCATTTTTATGTGGCCGCTTCAATTTATAATGATTTTTCTGCAAGTATGAAGAGTGACTTTCTTTGATACATGTTTCCTGCGAGCTTCTAGTGACGGGATGGGTAGTGAAGATCTGTAGGTTGCCTAAATATCAATCATTAAAGAGCAAAAAGTGATTTTGGACCAATGAATTTTAGTGCTATTTGGCACTCTAAAGTAAGATTTAATAAATATTTAGGTTATGTTATGTTTAGATTCTGTAATTGATTAAATTCAACATTTTTTAAATCTCATAATTCACGTGATTTAATGAATTCATTTATTTCTTTATCTCATTAGTCTTGAAACAACGAGTCAAATAGGGATGATGGACAATAGTCAAACACAGATATCATGATTTAACAAGAGTCAAGACTTGATAGTGGTCATGAAAGACAATTTGCAGAATTAATTCTCTCAAGATTTACTAAACTATTGTTCAATTAAAATCTTACTTGTAGCCAAACATCTCTTTAGTTATTTGTATTTGAACTTCTTTAATAACTTATGATTGTTGTAGTTATGATGATTGATTTCTTTTAATATCATGTTTCTTCATGATTCTTAAGTTGCAGAGGATCATATAGTAATATAGGTTGTTTAGTCATTCTTTTGTCATTGATCTCCCCTAGCAAAATATGTAGAAAACCTGATTGTCGAGTTGTAATGTAGGTTGAAATGAAGATCCGTGGCCTAGAAGCTCATGATGGTTAATTTTATAAATGTACTGCTTTTCAATGAAGGATCTGGAAGTACGATTGATTTTAGTAACCTTAATACCTAAACAAAAATAGAGAATTTCATTTTATCGTCAGATTAGTAAATCAGTTAGTGAAGCTTTAAAGAAAATGAAATGTGGAAAAGCAGGGATAATATTCCAAGAAGTGTGGAAATGTTTAGAAGGAATTTCTTGGCTTACAAATCTTTTAATGTTATTTTAAAGACTAAAAGATGCCGATGAGTGGAGAAAGAGTTTGTTGGTTCTATATTTAAGAATAAAGGTGATGCACAAGATTGTGCAAATTATAGGAATTAAGTTAATGTGCCATACATTAAAATTATGGGAGAGAGTAATCGGTTACGATGTGATACGAAGTTTCTCTGTCGGTTTGGTTTCATGCCAGGTAGATCTACTATGGATGCTATACATTTGTTAAGAGGTTTGATGGAGAAGCATAGAGAAAATAAAAAGGATCTACATCTAATATTTATTGATTTAGAGAAAGCTTATGATAAAGTCTCAAGAGATGTTCTTTGGAGAGTTCTAGAACAAAAAGAAGTTAATATTGGTTATATTCAAGTCATTAAAGATATGTATACTAGAGCTATCACTTGTGTCCAAACACAAGGAGGATTGACAAACTATTTTCCTATTTCAGTTGGATTACATCAAGGATCAACATTAAGCCCTTATCTTTTTACTTTAGTTATGGATGTTCGAGGCATTTACAAGAAGATGTACCCGGTGTATGCTTTTCGATGACATTCTTCTTGTTGATAAGACTAGAGGAGTCCAACGTAAACTTGAATTATGGAGGTCAACTTTAGAGTCTAAGGTTTTCGTTTAAGCAGATCTAAACCTGATATATGGAGTGTAATTTTAGTTGTAGAAATTTTAGTGGTAGTGTTGTGACTTTAGGTGATCAAGTCATTAATAAGAGTGATTGATATTTAGGCTCTATTGTTCAAAATGATGGTGAAATAGATGGAGATATTATTAGTAGAATTCAAGTTGGATGGTTGAAGTGGAGGAATACATCGGCTTTATGTGATAGAAAAGTTCCACTTAAGCTTAAGAGAAAATTTTATAAGATGGTGGTAAGACCCAATGTGCGAATGTTGGCCAATAAAAGAGAAACATAAGACTAAGTTAAGTGTTACAGATGAGGATGCTCAGTGGATGAGTGGCTTTACCCTTAGAGATAGAATGCAAAATGAGTATGTTCGGGAAAAGTTGGAGTAGCTCCTGGTAGATAAGATTAGGGAGAGTCCAGATGGTTTGGCCACATAAAGCGTCGGTAGATGATGACCGATTAGGAGAGTAGATGCATTAGATTTTTCTTTTGTTAAGAAAGGTAGAGGTAGACCTAAAAGACTTGGTTAAGATGTATAAAAATGATCTTAGTATACCGAATTAAATGAGAATTTGACACATAATAGACACAATGGAGGCGAAGGATTCATGTAGACCCACACCATTAAGGCTTGTTGTTGTTGTTGTTGTTGTAGTTTAAGCTTGGTCAAATGCACAAAGGATAATATTCTTGATCAAATTTTAAAATTGGATTTGGGTAATCTGGTATTGAGGATTTTTTGGTCCGTGAGATGAGGGGTAAGCCTTAAAGTATTTCGAGGCGCAAGTCTCAAAATCATCAAATTCTAAGTAAGAAGTATTGTACATACATCGAAGTATAAAATAAGAAGCATCCTAACCTAGTAATATATTAAAAGGTTACACATTTACATCATAATATAGTATGAAGTAATAAATTGTGCAAAATATCAAATAATATATTAATATCTTTGATATGACCCTGAAAATTCCACTAGTCGAAGCACGAATCTTGATGTCGAAAGCAATCTGATTCTGAATCAAGACTAACTAGGATCAATCGCTTAATATCAATCGACTCTTAAACATGGAGTGTTTGTGAAATCGGCGTCTTGGACGGCCGGATCTAACAAGCCCAAAATTTCATAATTTCGACTTCATTTGAGCATTCAAATACACAAAATACATGATCAAATGAATCATTTTGAGTTGATGGAAGTGGTTCAGATTTTGCATGTATTTATAGAGGCGCTTACTCCCATCTATAAATACCTCATTCTTCATGAGGAGGCAAGTAAGATGGGAGAGAGCTCTAAAGCTTGAAAATCCTCCAAAACAATCGTGCCACCACTTTATGTCAACCACCGCCGTGCGGCGCCGCCATTAGCCGCTGTGATCCGATCCATTCATCAATCTCCGGTGGTCTCCATCATGATGACCTTCATCGGTGTCGTTGCATTTCTCTGTATCACCATCATCATTAGCCATTTTACAAGAACTGATTATATATTTGTTGTCGATTTTGGGATTCCCATTGTCAACCATTCTCATCTGATTATGTAATCTCGTTATCGGAAAAACTTGTATTCCAAAATAAATATATAAAGCTTTTGGCGTGGTTTTTCTTTTTGAGATTTTCGCGTTAAAATTTCGGAGTTTTCTTGTTCACTCTTTAAATACCTATGTGTGTCTGGATTTCACAACTAGGTGTAAATTTTACTCTATTATCGTTTTCAATTGATAGTTTCGCCTCTGGAACGATTCCCATCTTGTATGACACCAAGTTTTCCAACAAGATCAAAACCACCATCGAGGTGGGCTTTTAAGAATCAGAATGAAGATTCAACAAACTTCATTCTTTCGATTTTGTTAAAAGCTGGGGGACAACTCTTAATCTCAAAAGATTATCCAAATTGATATTCGGATATCTAATTGATTATTAGTTAGAAACCAACTTCGGTATCAGAAAGACAAGGTCGAGCAACTTTGGTTACAAGCTCAAACAAATATTTTGATTTGACCCATTCCAAGTTAATGTCATCGAAGACTTTGACGACTGATTGGTCAAAACTCACTCTCCACAGTTAACGTCATCGAGCACTCGACAAACAACCTCTGGATAGGTCAAAACTCCGCGCTCCACGTAAGAAGTCAAATAACACTTGGACTAATACCTAGGATAGGTCAAAAGATCCTTGGTGGACTTCCCACAACCTCGGATAGGCCAAAAATTCTCAGCGGATTCAATTCAATCTCTTCCATATAGGTTAATGTAATCGGGTCACACTCTGACAAACAACCTCGGATAGATCAAAAATCCTCAGCGGATTCAATTCGACATCTTCCATACATGTTAATGTCATCGAGTCACACAACACCGGATAGGTTAAAATTTCAACGGATTGTTCAATTTTCCTTTAGTTAATGTTGTACTCACGACAAACAACCCGGTAGTCAAAAATCCCTGGATTCAATTGACTTCTTCCATACAAGTTAGCGTCATCTCGACAACAACCTGGATAGGTCAAAATCTTTGTGGATTCAATTCAAACTCTTCTATAGTTGCGTCATTGGGTAACACTCGAAACAATCTGGATAGGTCAAAATCCTGCTGATTCGACCTCTTCCATACAGTTAACGTCATCGAAGTCACACTCGACAAACAATCTGGATAGTTCAAAATCATCGGTTCAATTCGACCTCTTCCATATAGTTAACGCCATCGAAGTCACTCGACAAACAACCTCGGATAGGTCAAAATTCGGATTGATTTAACATCTTCCATTTCAGTTAAGTTATCGGTAATCGACAACAACCCTTGGTCAAAAATCCGTGGATTAAATTGACCTCTTCCATATGCAGTTGCGTCGTGATACTGCAGCAAACAACGGATAAGTCAAAATCCTCGGATTGATTTAACCTCTTCCATACAGTTAACGTATCGAAGTCACACTCGATAAACAACCTGATAGTCAAAGATCTCGGTTGCCACCGTCGCCGTCACCGCCGTACCGTCGCTCGCCGACCATTGCCGGCATCTCGCCGGTCACCATCGTCGGCGGTCCCGCCAATGCGTAATCACTGCGTTGACTATTTCGGTTCTGCCGAAATACCGTCGGTCGCCCGTCGCCGGTCCGCCCGTCGACTACCGTCGTCATTGCCGCCGACCATCGCTGATAATCTCTGTGGTCACATTCGCCGATCATCGCCTCCAAACCGGTCGGCGAGCGGTTGACATCTCTTCGAGGGCGGAACAATTCGTATATCGGCCTTGATGCTTCCAAACCCGGTTGGTCCAACGAGCGGTTGACACCTCTTTAGGGAAAATAACAACGTATACCAAAACAAAGTGACAAGCAAAACGGGCGTTCGCCAGCAGGCGCGTGTAGCCCACCCGCTCTACGTTACTGCCCGCGCCGACCAGCTCACCGCACCGACTCAGGGCACTGCGTCCGTTCGCGACCCTTCGACCCACTCGACCGGCGACCAGCGATCGTCGTTTATGTGACCGTCCGGCCGCGTTTGAGCCGTCATCTTATGACGACCAGCGTGGTTTTCGCCCGTCACTCTACGACCCTGCCGTTTATTTTACCTCCTTCCTTGGCGTCCTCAACACAAACCGCTGCAGCACCTAAATATTTGGATGAGTCCATAATCAAACCCGCGGTCTATAAATCACGCCTGCTCCGATCCTAATCTTGTGCTCCACAAGAGATCGTTCTCAAAATGTATGGTTAATGAACCCGCAAATTTTATTGAAGAATCGCTATTTTAAGTATTTCGTATATATTTTGGATGAGATAATATCATCCAAAATAGAACAAGATATAATCACGAAAATTCTGGTGAAACATGAATTTTGATGTAAGCAATCGATTATCAGACTAACGAGATCAATCGCTATTATCAATCGACTTTAAACATGGAGTGTTTATAGTCAAATCGGCGTCTTGACGGGATCTAACAAGCCAAGATCTCATAATTTTGACTTCATTTGTGCATTCAAATACACAAAATACATCATGATCAAAGGAATCATTTTGAGCCGTCCGATGGAGAGGAGTGGATTTTGCATGTATTCTGAGAGGCGTTCTCCTCCATAAATAAATCATTCTTCATATGAGGAGGCCAAACAAGAGAGGAGAGAGCTCAAGCTTGAAAATCCTCCAAACACAATGGTGCCAGTCGGCGGTTGTCGACCAGCCGTCGGTAGCCGCCCGGCCGATCCTCGCCATCAATCTCGGTCGGTCTATCATGGCGACCTTCATCATTTGTCATCATCATCATTCTCTAAGCGAACGGACTATATATGGCTATTGTTGCGATTTTGGGATTCCATTGTCCTTTTCTCATATCTGATTATGTAATCCGTTATGGGAAAACTTGTACTCCAAAATAAATATAAGCTTTTTCGAAGCACTGATTTTTATCTCTTTTTGAGGTTTTTAGTTAAAATTTCTAGAGTTTTCATTCTTTAAATACAGTGTCTTTGGATTTACAAGGCTAAGGTGTAAACTTTACTTTCTTTACTTGGTTTCTACACAACAATCTTGATATCAAATCACGAAGTAAGAAGTGCTATACTTACATTAAAATAACATAAGATATCAATGTAAAAAATTAATAATAATAATTTAAAATAAATTTAAAATAATAATTTATTTTCTCCACTCTAATTCTCCAATATCAAAGTGAAATCATCACAAATAGAGATGTGGCAGTGGTAACTAGCATAGTGCGTGAATGGAGAGAAGAGGCGCTTTAGCAATATCTATCTTGATTTCACCTTTGTGTGTTATTTCGATATATAAAACTTATATTTGATTTTTTTTTTTTTTTAAATCTAGATCTAAAATCTTGTGCCTCACAAAACTGAGAGGCACGCCTTGAGGCATAAGCCTCACATAACACAGGCGTAAGCCTCACATAATACTAATGAGATATAAATCTCATTGCAATGTTTAAAAAAAAAAAATGCTGAGGTGAGTTTTTTATTACACAATTGTAAACAAGGTTCTTGATGTTGGTTGGTATCTTATTTTAGGAAATATTTGAGCAACATTTTGCTTAATTCTTTTCAAAAAATTAATTCTTTTCAAAAAAAAAATTTAAGTGATTATAACTGCTTTGATAAATCTTGTTTATTACTATTATTGGTTGAATTCAAGATTTATTGAATCACATCTTTCATATGATTTATTGGATTTAAAAATTTCTTCATCTTATTAATTTTAAATAATAAAATAAATAGCCAAGCAATATTTTACATTAATAAGATTCAATAAACGACAATGCAAAATCATTTTCAAATGCTAATTCTCTAAAAATTTACTATATTAAAATTTACAGAATTTGCTAAATCTTAGTTATAGTGAAATAACTTCTTAGTGCTTTGAATAACATAATTATTTTAAAATTCAAACTTAATCTACCGATGTGATCAGTTCGATCATGAAATAGTCTTCTAGCCGTTTCGGTCTAAATCTAAAATAGCTTCTACGTAGACGTGATCAGAATTTAAATTAAATTAGTGAATTGGATCGGTATTCAAAGAACTGATCGGTTCTAAAGTTAATAAATTTTTTTATTTTGATTTTGATCAAATAGTTAAAAGAGATTTAAATTAAAATAGATAGCACAATTCAAATGTCATATCTTAGAATTTTAATTTAGAAGTATATTTAAAATTTTAAGAGTAAAGCATCCTAAATCAAAATGATATATATTCAATTAATAAAAATATTATATCTTTATTTTGTTATTATCATCGAATTTAAATCATTTTAAAATAATTTCAATATTTAATGTCATCTAATATTTATTATTATATCATTGAATTTTAAACTCCTCCTAATCAATGTACAGCCCAATTTTCAAAATCTTGAGTAATATATTATAGAATAATATAATTCATAATTCACAAGCTATTTTATGGCCTGTTGTGTGATAAAAAAGTATTGCTTAAATTTAATAAAAAATTTTATAAGATAATGGTAAGACCTGCATTGATTTATAGTATAGAATATTGGTCAATAAAAGAGAAGCATAAGATTAAGTTAAGTATTGCAGAGATAATGATGCTCAGGTGGATGAGTGGCTTTACTCTTAAGATAAAATGCGAAATGGGTATGTTCTGGAAAAAGTTAAAGTAGCTCCAGTGGCAGATAAGATTAGAGAGAGTCAAATTAGATGATTTGGTCACATAAAGCGTTGATCGTCCGATGACTTGGTTAGGAGAGTAGATTATTAGATTTGCCTTATGTTATGAAAGGTAGAGGTAAACTTAAAAAAACTTGGTTAAGATGTATAAAAGATGACCTTAGCATACTTGAATTAATTAAAAAATTGACACAATAGGACACAATAGAGAAGATGGATTCACGTAGTCGACCCCACATAATAGGATAAAGGCTTGTTATTGTTGTTTGGTGATTCAGAGGCTGTTGATAATATTTTTTTGGTTGCAGAATTAGTGAAGTTTCATTTAATAAATCTATCCACATTCTGGTGCATTTTAGTTTGATTTCTTTGCACCCAAAATAGGGTTAATGCTGTGGTGTAAATAATTCTATTGCCATTCCTTATTTCTTGTTAAGGCTTAGCTCTTGATTGAAATGAATGAATCCAACTTGCGGTGGATCAAACACTAAATACTTCAGTTTCTATTTTTAGCCAATAAAAGAAACTTAAATAATTTGTCCTGTTTATATTGATTAACTATGATTTGCACTGATCTTAACCGCTTTTTCGATACGAGTCATTCAAAATATAACTCCTATCCATTTTAGGATCCATGCCTCCATGTAGACTACTTAACTATGAATTCTTTTGTGATAGCCTTCTGGCTTCTAAAAAAATCAGCATAAATTTGTCTGTTTGAATTCAAAAACTGCACAGAAAAAATCTCTGTTTTTTTGGGAAGTCCTGTTTTAGAATCATCTATTGTGGATTATATGTAGTTATCTAATGTTTGTCTTGACCTACACATGACTCATTCTTTGACATGGTACTACAAAAAATTTTAAATATGTTAGAATTTGTTTGATGATTGATATCTTCTCTCTTGTTTTGGTTTGTTCTAATTTAATGCAACCAAGCAGGAGGTTTTGACATGGAGTCTCAAACCAAAGCTTTTCACTTTCAAATAAAGTTATGGCCACCAAGAAAGGGCACTAGAGAGATACTTGTAGAGAGGATGACCAAGAAACTTTCCACTGAATCCATCGTTTCTCGAAAGTATGGCCTTCTAAGTAAAGAAGAAGCATTTCAAAATGCCAAGAAGATTGAAGAAGCTTGTTTTGTTCTTGCTAATGACCAATTTGAGAAGAATACTGATGATGATGGTAGTTCTGCAGTCCAACTTTATGCAAAGGAAACCAGTAAGCTTATGATAGAAGCTCTTAAACGAGGTCCAAGATTTGTCAAATCTCGTAAGACCATTTTTGACATCTCCAATGGTCCTAGAGACTTTCTTCATGCTAATTCGGTGCAAGATTTATTGAGTCCATTGACAAAGGAAGGGAATCCATACACAAAAATTTGCTTCAGCAACCGAAGCTTTGGCATCGAAGCAGCTCGTGTTGCCGAGCCTATCCTCATGTCTTTGAATAAACAACTAGTCGAGGTTGACCTTTCGGACTTCATTGCAGGAAGACCTGAGGACGAAGCTCTTGAAGTTATGAGAATATTTTCTACAGCTTTAGAAGGTTGTGAATTAAAAAGTCTGAACCTTTCCAACAATGCCATGGGAGAGAAGGGTGTGAGGGCATTTGAATCACTTCTAAGATCTCAAAACCGCTTGGAGGAACTATATTTAATGAATGATGGGATATCTGAAGAAGCTGCAAAGGCCTTATGTGAGATAATTCCTTCTGCTGAGAAGCTAAGAGTCCTACACTTTCACAACAATATGACAGGAGATGACGGTGCTGTGGCCCTTTCCGAGATCCTGAACCGATCTCCTTCTCTGGAGGATTTTCGATGCTCCTCGACTCGAGTTGGCACCGAAGGGGGAATTGCCGTGTCTGAATCACTGGAAACCTGTACTGATCTCAAGAAACTTGATCTGAGAGACAACTTATTTGGATTGGAAGCTGGGATGGTCCTTAGCAAAACATTGGAGAAGCTTAAAGGTATCACTGAACTCTACCTTAGTTATCTAAATTTGGAAGATGAGGGGTCAATAGCCATCTTTGATGCGCTGAAGCAATCTGTTCCATGTCTTGAGGTCTTAGAGATTGCTGGAAATGAGATCACAGAGAAATCAGCCTTCAGTGTGGCTGCTTTCTTGAGCAGTAAAGAGTTTTTGAAGAAGTTAAATTTGTCGGAAAATGAGCTGAAGGATGAAGGTGCCATACTGATTGGGAAAGCATTGGAGTGGAGTAATCCACAACTGAGAGAACTGGACTTGAGCTTGAATGGTTTGAGGAGAGTTGGGGCGAGGTGTCTAGCTCGAGCGATCGTGTCGAACAAGCCTGATTTTGCGCTTTTGAACGTCGATGGAAATGCTATATCTGAGGAAGGGATTGAAGAGGTGAAGGAGATATTGAAGGTTGGTGAGAAGCCTGAGAGCGTGTTGGGGCCGTTGGATGAGAATGTTCCTGAGGGTGAGGAAGAAGAAGAGGATGAAGATCGGGATGAAGAGGAAGAAGATGAAGATGTCGGTTCTAAGCTTCAGAATCTGTGTTTGAATATAAATTGATATGGAGCTCTGGTTTCATCATTTTGTTTTCAGTATAGAGTTAATTGAGTTTTCATTTATGGAATTATATGTTTTAGAGTTTTTATTTTTATTCTGATTTTGTCCTCTGATTTCTGGTTGCAGTGAATTGGTTCAGTTGAATTATGAATGTGTTTTCGTTTTAATATTTATAGTCATTGAAATATTTGAATTTTGAAGTTTTCGCACTATCCATAAGTAGCAGTTGAATAATGGTAATGCTATGGGCAGCTTTCGCACCAATTTTAGTGCTATTCATATTTTTTATCCTTTCATTTAAATTTTAATCCAACTGATGGGGTTATGTGATTATAGAATTATCTGAATATGTGCCTCTGCCCTCATTTTTTATTTGGTTAACAAATGATTCTTTAATGAACTTGCTAATTGTTTATCAATCAAAAGCATCGATTTTTAACAAATTTTGGTTTGAAAGTGGAACTAAAATACATACAATAATTTAATTTAAGATAAAAGCCTCTATAGTTTCACTTGCTATGCTAATCAATATGAGTTCTTTCACATGGGCAGTTAGTTATTCATAAGAGATAGGCTGCAAAACTCATGAGCAGAGCTGCAGAAGACAACAAAATATTTTAGATTCAATTTGGATTTTGATTTTGGTTTTGGTTATTTTATCATCAAATATTTAAAATCTTATAATTCAAAGAAGATTACTTAAACGATAAGCTTATTAATAATATTTAATAAGATTTCATTAATTAAATTTTAATAAAACTTTAATGGAAAATTCATTCAAAACATAGGAGAGTGGGACAGATCAAATTCTTCAATTTCATACAAAATTTCAACAAAACATTAACTGATTTTCAGATCAATTTCAATCGAAATGAAAATACAGAACAATTAAAACGAAATTCAAACTGAAAAAAAATAAAACATATGACAAAGTTTTAATAAAAAAACAATCAAATGAAAAAAAATAAAAAATAAATACAGAATAAAAAAAAAACTATATTAGAATGGAAAAGTTACAGGATGGGAAGGAACTCACTCTGGAAATAGTGGCTTAATAACAAAAACACGAATGAGGCACCTAACAACAAGATACAGTTAAGTAAACCTATTCAGTCCCCTCATAAATAGCACATACAACAAATGCACAGAGATATATTTATATATAAATAATTAAGATGAATCATGGCCGTTGGCAGACAATGGTAGAGGCTGCATCTCTGCTCCTGCAGAATCACTCTAAAACAAAAAGAAAATTTTTTTTTCCCAAATCAGAAAAATAAGAAACTCACCATTCATGCCTTTAAATACATAATTATGCAAATAATTCTCCAATTTCAGCTCATTATATATATATATAGAGAGAGAGAGAGAGAGAGAGAGAGAGAGAGAGAGAGAGAGAGAGAGTTGCATGCTTGGAAGACTAGTAGTACGCATTTCATTTTGCAGAAATTCCAATGATATGTTAGTCCAAGGATATTTAGGTCATATTTAGTTGCATGATTGCATAAAGTTTGAAATCGTAGTTTAAAAAAAAATTCTCTAAAAATTCTCTAAAAATAAAAAATAAATTCATACTTAAAACTGACCAAAACAAAAAAACAATACAAAAAAAATAAAGAATTGACCTATATATGTATTTACACATCTAAAACCTGAACTTTAATATTTATATAAATAATGCCTAATAATATTATGGAAAAAATAATATAATCATTTTTTAAAGTGAAATGCACCTTCACAGGATATCAAATTTTACATGATAGATATGTAAATACATAAGAATTATGTGCTGTGTAAATCTTCCAAAAGAAATAATATTCTATAGCTTGCTTCTATTTGCAAGGAATGTAAATCAGGTGTTAAAAACGTAAATACATTGAGAGGAACTTCATATATTGGGTATACCTTAAATCCAGGATGGGTCTTTTGTCTTGATAAGAAAGATGTGCTCAGCTTCAAGCTACTAGCACTAGTGATTGAGAAACTTTAAAAGCATAAATTAATTTTAAATTATTTGTTACAGAGTGCTCATTTTATTTAGTCATAAACACATTTATCAAAAAATTATGATGATTTTACGTTCATTTAGTGTCATTTATCAAATTGCAACATATATTTTCTAAGGCATGTGTTATGGAACCTTATGCTCTTTCTCCTACAGTAGTATCTCAGTGCTAATTTCCATAATTGTTCCAGTTAAGATATAGTTGACAAGAATGACACTGACTATAAAATAATTTTAATTTTTATATAGTTTAGATATCCTTTCTGAGTTTCAAACAACTTCACAATATATGTTGCAAGTAAAAAAAAAAGGCAATGAAAACATTTGAAAGCATGCAATGGAAAACAAGAAAAAAATTATAAAAGTAAATCAATAAAACAAGAAATGACCGTTATTTGTATAAATAAGCAGCTCACCAAATCTTTTGCTTCGGGCAGCCGAGTTTGAATGGGCGTAGATAGATTTTTTGAAAGGTCGCGCATGGTTCCCTGCAGGTTTCAGAAAGAATGAAATAATATCAGATAATTATACAAACAAAATGATTGTTTCATGCTAGCAATTTAAATGAATGGCTGATGCAGAACAGTCGATGGTGCATCCGACAGTTATTGAGATCAATTATTTTATATATTTTAAAATAAGAATAAGTGGCTTGGTGCACGCTCTGCATTCAAAAAAAGGGATGGTTGTTAGGCAATTAGATTCGCAATTCAAGTCTTGATTCAAGATTTCCTCCACAGTTCAAGACTTGAACCCATAATTCAAAAGTTGTTCTGCAATTCTCTCCATAGTTCAATAAAAGAATTCAAGCTGTAGTTGTCAGCCACATTTTAGATTTCAGAATTTTTATTTTACATTGCTATCTTTAGGAATTCAGGATTTGGAACCCACTTTCTAAAGAATTGATTCGAATTTTCATGTTATTTATACGTGGACCTTGTAATTTATGATTATTATTGTTGTTTGGAAAGGACCCAATCAAGCTAACATGGATAACCACAACCCAATCAAACCATCACAGATATTAGAGAATCCAAGCTGTTCAATATTGGGATCATCATCATAAAAATATCTTCACTGTACTAAAATAGATATCACAAACACTAAAAACACGAAATCAACAAAAATGAACTTAACACTCAAACTATCAATCCACTCACGTTAGCACACTGTGTTTCTACAAGTAGAAACTTTGATGTTGGTATCAAATCTTTGGAAAATTTTCAATTCAGAAGAATTGAGCATTTGATAACATCAAGCAAATATGAGTATAATTGTTGTGCTTACGAATAATTCATGAATCATCACATGGAAGCTTGTGAAGTTAATGCCTTTAATATCCACCATTAGTACTTAGTAGTGAATACAATCTCATCATTAATATTGTTATTGGAACATGATGTATAGAATTGTCTGATAAAGTGTTTAACATGAACTACAAAGTGATGGAAAAATAAAAAAATGATTCCAAGGCATTGATGGCCATTAAATGAAAAAAAGTCAACTCAGATATATTGAAGAAAAGACAAATGCCAAAAATTCCTTCAACTTCCAACTAATAAGCATTTATCCCAAAGCAATTCAGTATTTTTTATGACCTTATTTTTTAAGTTGATTTTTTAAGGCTCTTGTAAGAAAACTTTTAGGATTTAAATGTATCATTGTCTCATTGCTTAGTTTAAATTTCACATATTTTTTATTCATACCAATAGTAGATTGATGACTGCTATAATTATCAAGTAATAACATGTGAATATGTCCACACAAATCATGCATATATAATGCACATGATTGTGCAAAATCACCCGGTTCAAATTTAATAAGAAATTTAGTAAAATCTATAGTTTTTCTTGGTTGACACTTTGTAAGTATTTCAAATGGACTCTTACATATATCTATTGGCATATAAATTATATGAAACTCAACAACAACAACAACAACAACAACAAGCCTTAATCCCTAGATGCACTATTTAATCTGTTAGCTATTATTGTCAAATTCTCAATTGATTCAGATCATTTTTTACATCTTAAAGTCTTTTAGGTCTACCTCCACCTTTTCTTCAAATCTAATGCATCTACTCTCATCTGAACTTTATGTGGCTTCTCTAATCTTATCTACCAAATAACTTTTTCCAACATCATTTGCATTCTATCTCTAGTAAAATATCCACGATCCTCATCTATTAACTTAACTTAGTATGTTTCTCTTTTGGCCAACATTCGCATAGATAATATTAAATCTCAATAAAAAAAAAATAAAAAAAATAAAAAAAAAAAAAAAAATCTCAATAAGATGCATACTATTTAATCTAGTATTAGCATAGATCACGCAAATTGCAATAAATTACCACAATTTTCCATTAGTTTGTCAGCACTAAAAATAAAAAATTTACTTGAGTTCCCATCTTTTTCAAAAAATTTTTGAAAGAAAGTCATGAATTTTGTATCTCCATCAAACAAAATAATTTTAGTTAAGATACTTAATTGAAATATAATTTGACATTAACAATTTTATCATATTGCATGAAATAAGCCATTTTAGAAAAAATGATCTACCATAACAAAAAGTCACGATTCCTAAAAAATTATGGTAATCCTAGCACAAAGTTGATGCCAACATATTTACGAAGCTTATAAGAACAGGTAAATTCATGTATAAACCAGTGCTATTTCTTTTCCTTTAAACCATTTGACAAGTTATATAATGTGAAATAAATCGTGCATCACCTATTTGTAAACTTGGCCAATCATCTTAATCTCTATTATAGCTATAATTTTTTCTCGACCAAAAATATCCCGTAACACAACTAACATGTAATTTTAGAACAAAGAAATCTCTTAATGATGAATGAAGAATGCATGACATGAGTTCTCTTAAAAGAAATATATACTTAATCTTAGTTTTTTTTTTGTTAAAGCATGTATGATTCATTGTTAAGTTCTAATATATTTCATTAGTCTTTACAAGTAACCAATTTATTCTTAATATGGCCAACCAATTACTCACATTCACTATGTGCAAAATAATATATCTCCACTCAATACATCAACATACTTGCTTTCAACCCCAACAATATGTTTCAATACGAGATTTTATTATTGCCAAAATTCCACCTATTTAACATGTCAATGCCCTAATTTCTTTTATAAATTTGAATGTTATAGCACCTGCAGATCAAAATATAGAAATAATAGAATAAGCACTTTAGGCAATAAATAATATATTTGGTACTAAAGTGTTTGCACAGCTATAAAAACTTTCAATTAACTTAAATATTTTTGCATACATCTATTTTCTCACTAAAATAAAGAATCAAATGTCCCTCTTGATTTAAAACAAACTCAATACCTACACCTATAGCATCAAATATTTTATCAAAATCAAGCAATTTAGGATGTGTGATCGCAGAGATAATTTTGGCTATTTAAACTCTCCATTATTAAGACAACTTATATTTTAAACCACTACAATACTAAATCCTATGATGAATTATCTATAGAAAGTGGCCATGCCATGAAAATGTTGTATTTCATGAGAAAAAATAATGTGTGGCTAATTAATAATTACTTTGACTTTATCATGAATAATAAACAATCCATTATTTGGCACAACAAATCCCAACAATATAACATATGGTGAAATAAATTAATATTTACTTAAATTTAAATAGAACATTTAAATTTTGCATGGTTTCAAACAATTTTCTAAGATGCACCAAATGATCCTTCTAGATTTATCACAGATTAGAAATTGAGAATATTATCAAGATATATAACCAAAAAAAATTCAAATAAAATATCAAAGAATATGATTTATGACTCATAAAATTGCTCGCTACATTAGTCCATCTAAAACACAACACTGAACATTCAAATAATCATTCCTTAGTTTTAAAAAATAGTTTTTTTCATTCACAATGCTCTTGCATCCTACATGATAACCACCCATCAAATCAAGTTGTAAGAAATTAACAGTTCCAAGAATCATATTTGATATATCATCCAACTTTGTTATGGAAAACCAATATTTAATGATACTTTTTGTTAGTTGCTATACAATTCACACATCCTCCCAATCAGCATCTATATTAGGGGTAAGTAATTTAAGAACCACATAATAACTAATCTCCTTAAATAAAGTCTTTCTTAAGCAAAAATCTATCAAAAATTTTAAGCTCAAAAAGTTTACTTAGGCTCATACTATAATCTAACAAATTAGCTAACGATGACTTAGAAATCAAATTTGTAGCATTCTCTAAGTGATGATAGTTTATCAAAGCACATATCTTTGAAATCAAATAACACCTAATGAACATCATCAAGTATACTGACACTCTTAGGCGCACAACATATTTCAATAATATAGATACCAAATCACAAATCATTCATTTTGCACAGCTCTCATTTTCCAAAAAAGTTAATTTAAAATATTTCTTCAATTTACTAGGAACACTAAATTATTTTGTATTTAACAAAAAAAGTACTCTTGACTTAGTAGGTTTTAAAATTATTCTCTTGTCACTATTTATAAACATACGTATTAGACCTCCCTGAGTGACATCTACATCAAACCAAAATGGCATGTATAACAATCATATCACACTAAATTTTAACATTGTAAGTTTATAGGCTAGTGAGTGTACCATAGATATAAATTTATGCGGAAAAAAAAAAGGATTAAGCCAGCGCCGTAACATTCATAGAACTCACAATCTATGCCTTTCATCATGCTTAAAACAAAAATTCTCAAGTAATTAATTCAGTATTGGGCATGACAATGCATCACATAATGTTTTTTAATCAAGTCATCGAGAAAACAACTAATCTCTTCATTAAATATCAACCACTTCATTAATTTCATTATCTTTTTTTACAAATCAATATGCAAATTCCAACCAGAGTATTCATTTGCAAAGTGACTAATTAATAACTTTTAAAGTAAGCTATGACAAAAATTTTAAAGCCAAATGCCATAGCAACATTTACTTTAGGTCAATAGTATTGTTGCTTCCATTACAAACAATTGATATAACAAATTGAGTTTGGATGTTTTGTCGAGATATGTATTCACAGGGCACTTAGTAAAATTCTCATATGCGTGAACAATTTTAACATTTGCAAAAAATCTGATGATATAAGTTGGAAAGCAAGCTCATAGCAAGGAATGTAATATGTTGTCACCTCTCATTAGATGTTAGATCTAGGCTATCAAATAGCTTCATTGTTACTGCTACTCGTGTTTTGTTAGTTAAAGCGCCGAACCGATCACAAAAAAAAAATTCAGCGAACGAAGTTTGAGCGTTAAACTCATGTTTGATTTCGATAAAGGCTGGGCCTCTGGCGTGATTCATGCTGTAACTTATACTTATTGTTATTTATTTTAGAGTTTTAGCCTATTGGCTTCTCCGAGCGATTCGTTGTTTTCTACTTTTCTTAAGTCTTTCCAGCTTTCAATGGCCATCGTTTGGCGTTCGTTCTTTCTTCTCTCCCCTCGAGCTCTCCTCAGTTCTCCACTTCTCCCTCAGTCGTCTCTCCCCGCATGAGCACGGCGGTAGTCGATCCCTTCCTCCACAATCCTTTCCTTTGTCTCGGTTTCATTCTTGCGTCATTCGCAGGCGTATCGAGCAAGTGGAGAGTCTTATATGTGATCTCATGGCTTTGTGACTCCCTCTCTCTCATTCTTGCTTTTTTTTGAGTCGTGCGGCTGACTTCTCTCTGTGATTTCCTTTACTTTTCAACCTTTTCAGCTGGGTATGTCCACGGATCTTCTTTTGGCACCAATCTATGGTTATTGCGACATATGTGATTTTTTTAGAACATGACTCCTGTTGTATATGTAGATTCATGGGAGCCTATTGGTTGTGATTCTTGTGAATCTATGAGGCATGTTGTTTATTGTTTTGTTAGTGTTTAGTTTCAATGTGATAATGTGTTCGTATTTTAGGAGCATGACTACTGTTGTATGATGGGAGATTCATGGGAACCTCTTATTTGTTGGTTGTGATTCTTGTGAAGACTGTGATGTTGTTTCTTGTTCTTAGTGTTTAGTTTCAATGTTGTATTTGTGTTGTTGTTCGTTCCTTGATCCTTCTGCCTTCTAGTTTCTTCAAAGTTCAGAGTAACTTTGCTTGGTATTCTTTGTTGTCCATTCTTTTACCCGTCGACTTTTGCTGCCACCGTTGATTTTATTGTTTCATAAGTTACCCATAAGAACTTGTTAAGTACCAATTTACTTAACAAGCTAAATAAAAGAATTAGCCATCAATGTTATAAGGATATTTTGTTCATTGAGAATTTGGAGTTTAGTGATGACATCTTTGACAAAATCATGTAATAAGGAAGCGATGAGTTTATTACTAATGTCACTCAAAACAACAACAACAAGTGGTCAAAAAAATATACAATAAAATATATCAGTATATACAACACCATTCACCAAAATGTTGAATTACTGGAAGATAGAGGAGGAACAAAAAAGCATTTAATAAGTCTAATTAACCAATCCGGAAAAAATAGTTCTAAAGCAAAGAAGCTTGCCAAAAAAAAAAAAAACCATTTTAGTCTAAGAAGTAAAACAATGAACAACCAATACCAAAAGTATCAAACCCACGGAACTATGCAAAAAAATCCATCAGATGGTTGGATGAAACAAACAAATAATCAAAATCCTCCGATGCCATATGCATAGCAAATACTCAATCGCGATTAGCATTAACGGCCAACTATTATAAGAAGTTGTTGACTTGTAGTCTGCGTATTTAAAACAAAGAAACTGATGAATGAAAACAACAAACAACTAAACATCATAAAAGCGGGCAATGGTGGGCAATGACGATTGTAGTGACGTAGTTCAGTGCATTACGATGATATTATATTTGAATGAAAAGATATGAGCTTTTGTAGTAATTGTAAAGCTCACTAAGTAATGCACGAAGCATGCTTAATATCATCTGAATCTTAAGAAAAATGATCATATATTCATATGCTTTTACTTTGATATTTGATGATTATTTGTTGTTTGACTTGTTTCTACTTTTACCAAATTATTTTTAAAAAAAGGTGATTTAAATAGCCATTAGCCAGTTAACTAATTTTCTAATAATCTTCTTATTTCCAATGTAATGAAGCTCACTCTCCTTATTATAAATGATATTCATCCTTTTGATTATGCAAAGCTTAGTTGTAATGTATTTTGTATATTAAACTTTGTTATATCATGAATGCATTATTTTATAACATATTTGTCATTTAACACATGATGTTTGAATTATTCATGGTTTATACAACATATGTCTTCATTTGCATTCTCAGATCAACGGTGACCACCGAGATATGGAATATTTGGAAGACATTCATAATCAAGCATCTCAACAAATTATTGAGAGTATGATAAAAAATCTAGAAAGAGAAAGAGAAAGTCTACTGTCTGGGAGTACTTTGTAGAGGTTAAAACTATGTCTAAAGGTGTTGAGATTCCTTGCATGCAATGTATGTCTTGTGGAGTTAAGTTCCAAAATCAAAACAAGCATAACTTCACAACTTCACATATAAAGAAAAGTGATAAAATTAAATCAAAAGGTAAACAAGTTATTGATTTGTCGATAAAAGAAGCGAATTTCTCCCCAATTGATGTTCTTGGAATTTGATATTTCTATTTTTCATGATCCTAAAAATTATGATCAAAGGGTCGAGAAATTATTACAAGGATGATTATTGTCCATGAATATCCTTTTACATGGTACACTTGGTTTAATATCTTATTGAAATATTTGAATCCTAACTATGACAAGTGTCTAAAATACCATAAAAAAAATGCATTTATGATGTTGAGAAAGAAAACTAAAGACTTATCTTAGCTGTAGAGAGTTTCATTAACATCGACGGACATCTAATTACAATAGTATATGTGTTTGACTATTCATTTCATTGATTTGTCATGGAAGATCCGAAAAGAATTATTAATTTTATTGAACTTGACCCTCCTGTGAGACTTTCATCGTGATGCTATATGTGTTGTTAGAATAAAATCTTCAAGATAAAGTCTCAATTACTCTTGATAATGCCGTAAACAATGATGTTCTTTCCTTAGAAATAACTTTGATTCAAGAGGAAAATTATATTTCCATGGTATCATTTTTTTCATATCAGGTTGTACATATATTAAATATATATGTGGGGATGATTTGAAAGAATTTATATAATTTATAATATAAGGGAGTTAAAATATCTCAAAAAATCTCAGTACACAAATTTGTTGAGATTGCAAACAAGCAGTGTTCTTTGTCACCTCTTTGTATTGAGCTAACACGTTGAAATTCAACTATGATGTTTGATTCTACTTATTTATCGTGCCTTAACTCATTATAGAGATTCAAATTACAAGTAGTATTACTAGATGACAATTGATGAAAAAATCGAAAGTTTTATCAATTTTAATAATGTCACTCAAACAATTTCACACATCTTATCCAACATCATTTTTTTTTCGTAATGCATTAAGAAGCTTCTCCGAGAAAATCTAAATCGAAGATGAGTATATTAAAAAATGACAAGTTATGAAAATAAAATTTGATAAATATTGGGAGAGTAACCTACCAATGTCTTTGCAGCTTCTTGATCCTTGAGAAATTCATTTCGCTTACATTTCCTAAGATCTATGAATTACATGAACTTGATTCTCAAATTACATATGTTGAGAAGGCTCTTTGGGAAATACATGCAATATATGCTTCCAGAGTTCTATCATGCAATGAATGAATCTATCAATGTGAGGTTTTCTTCAAAGTCATATAGATTCTCTTGCACATCTCAATTTGATTGTTGGGTTTTAAAGATTTTGTTATGTCATCTCATTCACCGCTAAGTCGATTTGGTGTATCTTGAGGAAGGGTTATTTGTTTGCACATCGAGTAATTTGATATTTTGGAATGGTAGAAAATGAACACATTGAAATATCCATGTTTGTAGAATGGCTCGTGATATTTTATCAATTTCAATAACAACTTGCTAATCAATGCATTTAAAGAAGTATGATTATTATCAAGTTATTTATCTTCCAAGACGTTAATGCATTAGTTTGTGCATCTAATTGGATGATCATCCCAACTAAATGCTAAAACACTATTGGTAAGTGCTTCATTGCTTCAATACGATCATAATATTGTTATTTCATTATATCTATTTTGCTTATTTTTAAATTTTTTTTTTCACAGAAGAAATGTTGAGGAGGAAAATTTGGGTGTTCCATTGGTGATTCATGAGCAAGAAGAGGATTGTGTTCCATTGGGTGCTTCATTGTTCTAATATTTCATATACATTTAATTGCAAATACTTTTCATGTTTTATTTTATATATTTGGTTATACACTTATGTTGATGATAGTTGATGGATTGTTTGGGTTGATTTAAATTTATGAATTACCGCTTAATATTATTTTGTTCTAATTATTTTTTTGGAAGAATTATAGGAGTGAATGATGATTTAAAATGCTTAAATAGGTAAATGTTGCTTCGTTGCTTGTTGCCTTTGTTTTGGTTTGTCATTATTGCATATAACCCTATAGAGGATTATATTTATGGTAAAATATGCAAATTTGAACAGATACTTTTTAATTGATCCTCTATAGTTTGGATGTATGCAATTTGTAAACCTTATGTGAGATTTTATGTTGATGATTAATGAGCATCGAATACTTTTATGTTCCAACATTTGTCTCTATATTTGGAATGACATGTAAAGTAAAATATATAGAGTGTATGTTATTGTCATATTACATGTCTATTAAATCTGAGCTCTAGTTTCAAAACTCCTATATTTTCATTCAACTGTCGTCGACTCACGCTCTGCCTATCATTTTATGTTGTTATATTGTTTTCATTCAAATTATTATTTTAATTAAGATTACAACTACAACTTCTTATAAGTTATAGATAACTTGTTGTTAGATGTGATTCATGTAAATCATGTGATTGAGTATTTGCTACTATGATATGACATCAAGATTTTGGCTTATTATTGTTTTTGTTTCATTTCTATCCACCATTGATATTTTTGATTCTTTTGAGTTTCTTTTTGGATTTTGGTAACTTTGTCAACGTTTCACTTCTCTGGACTTAAAATTCCATTTTTTTACAACCCTCTTTGCTTTGATTAATACTATTTTTTCGGATTGGTTAATTAGACTTATTAACTTTTTTTGCATCCTCCTAGCTTCGTTTTCTACATTTTGAATGGTGTTATTGTATAATACTTGTATTATTTTTTTCCCAAATTGTACTTCTTCTTCTTTGTTATGATCCTTTTCTCGATTCGGATGATGATATTAAGCTCGTGCATATACTAGAGCTTACAATTAGCTACAAAAAACTCCTACCTTTTCATTCAAATATTCAACATGTAGTCCACCGCCACTGAATTACTGCCCACTACATTGCCCATTACCCGCTCGCTTTATCATTCTATGATGTTTGGTTTGTTTTTTGTTTCATTCAACGCTTGTTTTTAAATAAACTACAAGTCAACTTCTTATAATAGATACTGGTCATTATGTGAATCATGATTGGTATCTGCATACGCACGACATCGATTTTGACTTATTATTGTTTCGCTTTCATTTCTATCCGCCATTGATGATTGTTTGATTCTTGATTCTTAGTTTGGGTTTTTAACTTATTCGTTCTCACTTTCGATACTTGTATTATTGTTATTTTTTTCTAATTGTTGTTTTACTTATGTTGTTTTTGTTGCTTTTGACCAAAAAAAACTGAACTTTGAACTTTGAAGGTTGCTTACTTGCTTTTGTTGTTTATCATTCTATGAGGATCATGGGATTGATTGACTCATTGGATGTTCTCACATACTTTGTAAAACTGTTTGACATCCCTACCCATGGACCATGGTGCCTTTTCACGCCTCCTTACTGCTTTGACATCAGCCATATAAACAAAAAAGAACATCATCGCAGGTAAGTTACCTTTGTTGTTTTGTTGTTTATGTATTAATGTGATACTATGATGATATGATGATCTTAAAATTCTTTTCTTGGTAGCATCTTTGTGATCAGAACCTTCTTGGAAGTTGCTCACTAATTTGTTGCCCTTATGTTGATAATTAAAAATATTTTTTTTTACTCACATCTGTTTCTCTCTAGATCATACTCATATATATATTTTTCTCTTCATTAATTATCTTCAAGTATTTTTTTTTTGCATTATTTTCTCTACTCAAGTTTGAAGGTGTTAGTGTTGATCCTCGAATTACCTGCTGTCGATCTTTTGAAGTTTCTCTTCATCTACTTTTTTTTTTTCTTTCAATTTTACCTTTCTTTAGCTTTTTCTTATTTTCTATTTTTTGTATTTAGATGGGGATTAAACTCTTTAATCTTCTTGTAGCTCTAGAGCATTAGATATTTGAGCCTTATCCCCTATAAGGACTTTATATTTCTTTCTAATAAAACATTTTTTTATATTTTTGTATGATTGTATCATTGTATTTGCATGTCTTTCATTAGAAAAATTTTATGTGGAATGTATATTATAAATTTCAAAAAATATTAAATATTAATAAAATTTGTATATTGATTTGTGTTTTTCTTATTTGTAAAATTGTATCTAAAATTTTGTTATAATAATTCAAAATTAAAAAAAAGTTAGTTTTAGTACTTAATTTGATAAATTCTCTATTTCGAGCTTCTTCAAGATAAATCGAGTGATTCAAACAAATAAACGAGCCTTATTCGAACACTAACACATTCGAGCTTAAACGAATAATAACGAACACCTAACATTCTCATAACAAGCTTAAATCGAACACAACAACACAAACAAATGTAAATAAACAAATGAGCATCAACTCGTTCATGTTCGGCTCGTTTACACCCCTAGTTAGATCTTAATCCAAATATAAATCTAAAAATGTTGTTGTAGAATATTCAATAATTTAAGAAAGTATTAATAATTCACAAAATAGTTCATAAATTGAGTTGCAATTTGTGTTCCATATAATTCAACAATAAATTTTTATTATTCTTACTTATTTACTTTATTGTTTCATGCATAACAAATATATTTTAGCTTGCCTAATTAATTAGGTACTACTAATCATTCAAAAAAAAAGAGAAACAAATATATACAAGATCACATAAAATGCCGACCGTTCGATGACCTAGTTAGGAGAGTAGATGTATTAGGTTTGACCTATGTTAAGAAAGATAGAAGTAGACCTAAAAAGATTTGGTTAGAAAATATAAAAAAATCCCTTAATTTATTAATATTAAATGAAAATATGATACTTAATAAGACATATTGGAGAAAAAGATTCATGTGGCCAACCCCACGTAGTGAGATAAAGGCTTCTTGTTGTTGTAATCATTAAAAAAATTACTTATAGCAACTGCTAATTTAGAGGAAAAACTTGGGATCCAGTTATTTAACTTTGTTATGTATTATCTATGACATAAATTTGACATCTATAATTATCAAAAATTTCATTATAATGCACATTATATGGTCTATCTTGTTTATTCCTCCATGATGAATTTCTTACCCCCTAATTGTATTAACATTGAGGTATATAGTTTCATCATTATTATCAAAATCTGGATGAAATTAGGTAGTTCTCAAACTTTCAAATTACATTCAATTGAATTTATGTTCTCACTCATTTGACTCTACTCATTTAGCAATACAACCAAATTACTTTGCAAATATTAAAATTCCATCCCTTAGATGATGTCTTAATTTACCCTGACATTAAGTATGTCACTTCTAGTTGATATGTGGATATTGTGTTAGACACTAATATCAAATTTAATGCGAGACATCTTAACATTTGGAGATACCTAATGCAACTATAAGATATAACATACAAAATCATGCACATAAACAAAATATATATAATTCAAATACAATCAATTAAAAGAATTATTCATCCATTTCTATGAAACAAAAAATCATCTAAATGATAATTTATATATTATTTAATTGCATAAAAAAATTAAGAGTACTAGAAGCTAAATGATGATTGAAAATTTCAATGCAATAAAAAAAATCTAATTGTAGAAATTTAGACCAAATCCAATCAAGCAGGCAAACAGATAAAAAATATAAAATAAGATAGGATCAAAAGAAGAAAATAACAAAATATAATTCTAGCCCAAAAATTAATACAAGCAGCTGGTTTTAGTCAACCCTTGAACCCTACTAGAAAGATTTGCATCTAACCAAGACTTAGCATAAAGAAGAAACAAAACACTCAAAGTAATCATTAGTGAAATTATATTAACATTCATCAAGCCTTTCAATATTTCTAGCAACATAAATTAAAAACCATGAGAACAAAGTAGTCATACCAATGTTATCTGAAAGAATCACAATCAAGGCAAGTAAAATTGCAAAAGATTTGCGCATGAACAGAACTACACAACCCATGATTTAAGCATTGACAGGATTGCATGACTAATAAATTTCAATATTAACATACTTGCATGAATCACATTAAAAAAGGAAATGCTGAATATGAAGTGTTTTACCTCATAGCCTTGGCTAGCAATTCATGTTTCTGACACTTTAATAAATATACGCACACACGCACACGCACACGCACACCCACACACAAATTGTTGTTATCGGTAAACTACATTATTTTGATACATTACTCTCTTTAAAAATAATCCATTTTACTATCAAAATATATGCTATCATCATTGGACAAAAAAACTCTTTGAGAAATGCTTTAGCCTAGATCCTAGATTGTTTAAAATAAAATTATCTAGTTTTTATTTATATTCCCTAGCAAATAAGATTTATTTAAAGTTTATAATATATTAATCGTATCAACTTTTTTTTTGCGTATAGGGCACCTTTTATAAAATCTCTTATCTCCTCAGAGTTATTCCAATTGCTAGGTTTCTACCATATCCTCCACATATTGTTTGTTGAAGAAGGTTCGTCCTTATACTATAGAAGGTAGGTATTGTAGGATTGATCCTTAACCTAGTAAAAAGATTGCAATTCACACCTTGCTAGAAAAGGGAGATATGAGGGTTGTGTTTCATCCAGGGAAAGGTAACAAATAGTGAAAAATCCTTCGAAGAAACGTGAGGAATAGATGTAGGCTTGATCATAAGTCAAATTACTAAAATACTGTGTTCTTGTATGTTATATTCATGCTAATAGTTGAATGCTTGCGTAATTTTTTTACTTTATTATTTAAACTTCTACCGCCCACTTATCAGATTTTTTTTAGTGCGAATTGAATTTGATTTAACGTTTTTAAATAAACTTCTTGATACATAAAGATATAAACTATTATTAAGAAGGAAGATCTGATTCAACTTATTTTATTTATATAATAATGAAATTTCAAGACATCATGTTTTGAAGTAAAAATTTTACCTTCTACCAATATAAATGTGGAAATATTTAGGTATTATAAGTGCAGTTATCTCTGCAACCATGGCTTGAGGTCATTCAACTTTGAGTAAGGTGGAGCTTCTTAATGGCTCAAAGCAAATCAATTATATAAACAGCAGCCAGCAGACAAGACCAAAAACAAATGAGGAATACCATCAGACACAACTATCATTAATCTTTAGAATCTGCATTTAACTAAAACTCAGAAAAGCTGTTCCCGACAATATGTTAGTTGTATTCAAGCTTCCCCAGTGAATTTTTTTTCATTTAACCTGATCTACACCAAACCTGTTATTGAAGTAAATGAATGACCATAAATATTAGAACTTAATTTTACAGGTCAGTAATTGATCTTAAGGAAAAGTCCCAAACTCATCAGTTGGTTTTGCATGACCATGAACAAATCAGCTTCATCTCTTACATATGATCCCAATGGATGTAAAATCAATAGCACTCATCAGACAGTAGAAATATTATAAATTTGGAGATGAGAATGCAGATTACATTCCACCTGTTATTTCAAAACAAGTCACACAGCACCAACTGATTCAGCTAGGAGGTAGACAACTGTGCAGTTCAACTGATCAATTCTAAATTGGAGCAAAAAACAGATTAGACTACGTTGCATACACCATCTTAAAAACCCTAATTCCTCCCCCTTACCTCCCTCCAGCTTTGCAACAAAAGGACATTTAAGAGAGATCTCATAAACCTGAATTCCTTTCTCTAGGTGATGGGACTTGGGATGGAGAGTGTGAGAGGACATTATTAAAAATGGGCCCCATTTGTTTTAAACATAGATGAAGATGTTTAAGAGTTTGGAGATAGCAAAAAGGAGAATCCATTTGCAGTCCCCAAAGATACTGGATTGCATAAAGCAGGGCAGAGAAATTTACATACCATACATCTCTTCCTCATTTGCATACATTATTTTCATTTACTGTTCCATCTGTATGAGAATTGAATTGGTCCAACAGATCAAGTTAAGGCAAAATCATGAAACCGGTTCAACCTAAAATCCAGTTGTTAAACATGGGATGCCACAGAATGAATATTCCAGGATTATTCTCTTATTTCCATCCTCATTAACATTTAACACTAAAAACATATGGGTTTATTATGACTATGCACATCTGTTATTGAAGCCTATAGAACTAAAAAAACTTCAAAAACATACCTACAGAAGTTTACAAACATTAAGGATACGATCATGATCAAGTAAGCAAAAAAAAGTTGGTAAAGCTTGATTAAGTAACAACATATGGTCAAATGGTTGGAAATATACCTTATTTGCCCACACAAGTCCGCATGCATTGCACAAGGTTCTTGGTCCATTGGGCCCACGCCGCATCATTGGGGTAGACTTGGCACTAATGCCACAATGATGGCACCTAAATACAAAAGAGGACAGACAGAAAATACACAGCATAAAACAGGCTATAATAGCATAAAACACCAATAGAATCAAAAACAAAAACAGCACAACTCTCTGACTCTGATGCAACAAGTAAAACCTCAAAAAGAACATAATTAAATACTGGATGTGACAAAAAAGATGGACCAGGAAACACAAGTGGGCATGTTTACATAAAAAGGAAATGCTATGCCCCCCTACCACAAAAAAAAAAAAAAAAAAAAACAAAAAAACCCTACATTTAAACTCAAGTCACATCAGCTTTTATTTATGTAATTGAATAAAAACACTTTCCAAGCAGAAATATAAATGAAACTCCCTATTTTCATTGGTGGGCAAATCAATGATTTTTTTTGTTAGAGAGTGTAGCAATTCTCTTAAATAAATTATATACACCTAATAAAAGCTAAGCCAAAAATGCATAATGTGTCCCGGCAAATTCCAATTGCTTTATTAGTAAGTGAACATGCACAAGATAAATGCTAATGTTAAAGCATGTGCCTCTGCCACTCATTAGAAATCAAAGAACAATCCCCCCAAAAAATTCAAAAGTCCTAAAACTAGTACACATGTACATAATAGACTCAAGAAATGGATTTTAATAGACTAACAAAAGGACTTGCTGAAAAGAAAACTTTTTCCTTGATATTTATTTCAGAGACAAGGACTAAGGAAAAGAATTACTCCACTGCTGCTGGGGGCTGCTTATCTACTGAGCCCCAGTGCTGGTTCGTCCAAGCAGTAACATCAGATGTTGCATCTTCAGGCTTTGATTTTGATGATATGAACTGGCCTCTACTACGCTGCATCCTGTAATAAGATAAAAGATATACAATCAAAGAATGAAAAGTAAATATAACTCTTAAAATGCAAGAAAATAAAGTACTACTAATGAAATTATCTACACAAAGTTTAGTGAAAACAACATAAACCATATTACCCAGGTTAATGATCACCACATTCACAGGTATGATTGAATATAACCCTCACCACTAGCATGCATTTTCTATCAAATAAAGGTTCACTTGACCACCTTTATCTGTACAAAGTTAACAAATGAAATTCAGATATACACGTTTAAGGGTGACACAACACCAGAGGAAGTATAAAAGCAACTCCCTCTCTTTCCTGTCGATAGACTTAAAAGGCTGACCTTCCCTAACCTTTGACCTGGCTTGAGTAGCAGGATATTCTATATGAATTATGAAAAGTGATGGCTGAACATGGCATCTCAAAAACAAATTTCCACAAGACCATCTATTCACTACAACCAAAAGCCATACCTCTACAACTGAAATACTACCAGACTAACGGTCTCCATTCTCCGATAAAGGAGATCACATTGCAAACTATATCTTCTTTCATGTAATTCAACATAACCAATCCCCTTACCACCATTTTTTATGCCCTCTTTTTGTTAGCGAACAGTTCATGTTCAAATCGCTAAGTAGCTTGTGTTTGATTCATTCGTTAATCAAACGAGCCAAACATGAATAACTTTTTTGAGCTTGACTCATAAGTGAGCCAAATATGAATATACCTCCGTTCGATTATGTTCGGATCATTTTTAACTCAAAATAAATAAATAAATTTAAATATTTATATGAAAATTATGTATAACATATATGTAATATTTAATTTTGTATTTATTTAGTAATACAATTGGTTAATAGAAATCCTAATTAAATAAGATAAATTATATTATATGAAATTCTAACAAAATAAAAATTAACATCATATCATAAATCTTAGCCATTAGATCTTAAATCAAAAGTTAAGATTAAATAAATTGAAACTCTAAGTACTATACATTCGGTTGGTTTGAGGAAAGGCCACATTTCATGCCACAATGCTACACTTTGCAGGTGGCTCGTAAGGCAAAATTTGCTCTCGAACTTGGTTATCATCGCCAACGATCGTCTATCACGATCTCGCCCTAGTCTCCACTCTCATTCGCCTCTATCAATATATCTTTCTTTTTGCCTCTCCCTCTCTCGGCTGGTGGTTGAACAAGCCCCCTCGGATGACTCCTCTCTCACTCGAATCTCGCCTCTTGCCAGGTTTAGCTCCCACTATAGTATGTTAATATGTTATTATCATTTAAATACCATGAAGCCAACTATCTTAACGTACATTAAGATTTAATGCATGCAATTTTCCTTTTGAATTTATCATAATGGAAACCTAGAGTGTTGCTAGGGTTTGGTATGATACATTTGTTCAATAAAGCAATTTTTTGTGTGGTTAGCCAAGAAAAACTTTGGTGAGGTTCATTTGAAAAACATGAAAAAAGGCTTTGCCTTAAGTTTACTATTTTTGTTATATTCGTTGATGTATTAAATTAACTTGAAATTATTTTGTTGTAGTTTCCTTTTGATAACACAATAGTTTGATTCAGTTTGGTGTTGTTAATGGCCTTGACTTTGATAAAAGTAAAAAAAATGGACGTATATTTTGTACAGGACTCATATCCAGATATTGCCTTGCTTCTATATGTTACATCTTTAACATTAAATTGTGTAATTTTTCAACTGGTAAACTTTAGCAAATTAAAGCCCTTAACATTCAGTGTTTAGCAACATTTCCATGGTTGCCTTTTATAAGAATGTTGATCCATTGATTTTGTCTGCTCTAATAGACTCATATACTCAACATGCTTTGTGTTGCTATGGTGCTATCATGCTCTGCCTTTCAAAATAATTATATTTTGTTGCCTTGGCTTTGAATTATTAATCTTCCAGGGTTGGTCATGCCATCATTCTGCTAAAATTATTGTTTGATGGCACATTAAGAGAGAGCCTTTAGTTTCGACTCATATTTTACTACATTTTTATTTAGCATGCTGCTATACCAATATTGGATCTTTCTCAAACTAAATTATCGGGTAATAAATTAATTATAAAAGTTGAAAATAGTAATAAAAATTCAATTCTTACTTCGCAACCCCTAGAATTGGAGATACAGATCGAGACTAACATTAAAAAGTGCATCCTAGAAAAAGTAGGAAGATTAAATCTACAGTCTAAGAGTAGTTTATTGAAGCTACATACAAATCTAAAAAAATTATTACACCTTTTTTGCAATGCATATGTCGTCATACAAAATTTCAAAAATTCAAAACTATCACCACTTCACTACTCCTTGGATATGTGAGAGAATGTGAAAAAATTAAAGCTAAGAATAAACAAATTGTTAATTCATTGAACAAAAGGTCAAAATTATTAAATTTTATACCTTTAGATGATAAAGTAAAAATTAATATATCAATATTTCATAATCCAAAGAATTATGATCAACTCCAAATTAGAGAAATAATTACTTAAATGATTTGTGCATGAGTATATATTCATGATTGAGCATGTGGTTTAAGGTATTATTAAAAGTCTTAAATCCAAACTGTGAGAGGATCTTTAAGAACATAATAAAAAATGATTAGATGAACGGCTATGAGTTCGATAAAAAATTAAAAACGTATCTTAAAAGTGTACATAAAGTTTCATTGATTTCTTAATATTAGATTTTCAATTAAATAGTGATATACATATGTCTAACAGTTCATTATATTAATTAATTTGAAAATTGCAAAAGTGAATGACAAATTTTATTGAGTTGAAGCCACTTCATAGTGGTACATATATATATATATATATATATATATATATATATATATATGTGATGCTATATGTGATTGTCTACTGGATTTGCATCTTCAAGAAAAGGTGTTCATTATCACCTTGAATAAACTAGCAATAATGATATGCATGCAGCTAGCTCTCTTAAAGTTAATTTCCAGTTAAGAAAAATGCATTTTCAAAAGCGTTCCTTTCATGTTAGATAATGTGCACACATCTTGAATTTAATGATTTAGCATGTATTAAAAGAGGTTTAGAAAATAACACATTAAATCAAAGAGTCAGTTAAATATTTCAAGAAATCATCTGTGAAGCTACATTAGTTTATAGAAGTGCCAAAGTGATTAGAGATTCACACATCGAAGTGCTTGTCTATTGATGTGCCGATACAATAGAACTCAACTTATTTAACGTTTGATTTTGCCTATATTTATAGTAATGTGTTCAAGCATTATGCAATTTGAGATTTAAATTAAAGTGGTTGTTATTTGAATAAAAATAGCAAAAATATGATTAAATTAAAAATATTTTATGGTTTTTAACAATACGACTAAGATGATTTCCAGTTCTTATCATCTAACTACAAATATTTTTCTCCTCACTATTATGCATGCTAAGAAACTATTGTTAAAAAAATGCACTTCATCAGATGAGCATATTAGAAAAATGACTATCAACATAAAAAATCAAATTTGATAAGCATTATGACGAATGCAATCTACTTATGTTTGTGACAATTGTGCTAGATCTATATTTAAAGATGAAATTTGTCAATTTCACATTTTTATAGTATACCCATCTTTTAAACTAAAATTTAAAATTAAGACAAATGAGAATATTATTTTGGAAATATATAATCAATATAAAGTTAATGTTGCTAGTTATAGTTCAACAGGTGCTAGCTGATCTTCACAGTTATCAAGCAACATAACTTTTTTCATTTGGTTTTGATTGTATGATTAAGTTTGCTGATTTTGTTATGTCGTCAAGTTTCGTTCAACTTTCAAAGTCTGATTTAGAAAATTTGTCATGAAGAGAGCTTATATATGTCTAATAATGATCAATTTAATGTTCTTGATTGGTAAAAATTAAATACTCTTAAATACTCATGCTTATCCAAAATAAGTATGTTCTAACAATTCCTATAAAAATAATTACATTAGAATCTACATTCAGTGCTGGCGAATGAATTCTAGATAATTATAGAAGCTCCTTATATTTAATGCACTTATTAATATAGCAAGCTGGATCAAACCTTTTCAAAATAGTGTTAAACAAATTTGATAATATCTATTCTTATTAGTAATTCAATTCTTTGGAATTTATAAGCTAATTTACATTATATATTATATTCTAATGGAAGTAATAGATCTAATGGCGGGATTGTGACAATGAGTGATCAAATTATTAAAAAAAATTGAATATTTTAGATATTTGGGGTCTATTGTTCAAAGTGATAGTGAAATAGATGAGGATGTTATTAGTAGAATTCAAGTTGGAAGGCTGAAGTGGAGAAATGTATCGAGTTTGTTGTGTGATAGAAAAGACTGCTTAGACTTAATAGAAAATTTTTACAAAATGGTGGTAAGACCTGCAATGCTTTATGGCGTAGAATGTTAGTCAGTAAATGAAAAAAAATAAAATTAAGTTACATGTTGCAGAGATGAGGATGCTCAGGTGAATGAGTGACTTTACACTTAGAGATAAAATACAAAATGAATATATACGTGAAAAGGTTAGATCTTTTCAGCGGTAGATAAGATTCGAGGGAGTCTTAGATAGTTTTGTTACATAAAATGTTGGTCGTCTAATAACCTGATTAGGAGAGTAAATGTATCAGATTTGACCTATATTAAAAAAGTTGAGATAAACCTAAAAAGATGTGGTTATGAAGTCTAAAAAATAACCTTATTTTATTAGAATTAAATCAAAATATGACAATATGACACAATGAAGAAAAATTATTCATGTAACTGACCGCAAGTAGTGGGATAAAGGCTCATTGTTGTATATATTATATTATAATCATCTTACTTTAAATTCAGCAGGAGCTAATGAAAGAAAAAAATTCTTCATGTAAATTTTTCAAAGTAATGAAGTGCAAATTGAAAAGTTAATCTACGAGATGCTACCTCATCACTTTATTTTTATATCTCTATAAATTGCACTTATTCGACATATTGATATTGATGAAATCAGAAATTAGTTATTTGCTTGCTATATAGTTGCTTGGTTGGCTCATACTTGAATGTAGATTGATGTTTCGTTATTATTTTTGCTTAAGCTTGAATTTGGGTATTAACTTTTTGCTTTCATAATTTAATTATACAAAAACTTTTTTAACGATCTTGAGCACCGTTGTTCTACAACTTTTATTACTAAAAGTTATGAATGCATTCCTAAGTTCTTTAGCTTTGATGACATTAGAAACAAGTCAATTTAGTAAATATCAAAAGTTGAAATTTAAGATATTTCTTGAGGCCACGCTTCTATATACTAAGCTCTCAACTATGGAAGTCATTTTTGTGCTTTAATATATTTTTTTATAATTTTATTACTAATACATATATGCGATGATACAAAATAGCATTGGCTATTCACACACGCACAAAAATAGAATTGTTAAGATTATTTGGGTGAACTTGAAATTGTTGGGATTATTTTAATATGCAAGAATTTCTTTGTGAACTATTTGAATTTTGTTAGATTTAACAATAGGTGATGATGTTTATGGCTATTCAAACTATAACTCTTTCATAAATGGTTTAGCATGCAACTGAGTAGAGACTCAGAAAAGTAAACAATAGCTTAATCAAGAGACTAAGATTGTTAGTTTCATATGCTACCTTTGATTCGAGTAAATTTGCCTGAAAGTACAACCTTTATTCTTCCATGACTTGGAAAAATTCTTGCATGCAAGCCTTATAGAAAACTATGAGAGTAATAACTGAGATTTATATGAACTTTATTTTCTCTATACTTGAAATGGTATAAGAGTTTGTAACCAAATAGAACATAAGATGATAAGAGTTCAAAATTTATAATCAAAGACTCCATTTTTTTAAAGCTAATGTAATTGAAAAAAAATAAAAGTTTCAATATTATCTTATTTTATTTACTTTCATTGCTAATTTTTGAATTGTTTTCTCTTATATAAAACTTGCATGTATATCATGGAAAGATGAAACTTGAAGAATATTAAATGATCTTTTCAATTTTTTTGTTGCGTAATATATTTGTCATTTGATTTGTAAATATTTGTAGTGCATTAAATTAAATTGTTGGTTGTAAAATTGTGTTAAATTTGTCATTGTAAACTATAATTGTACAAGCCAAGAAAAAAAATATTTATCAAAGATCAAAATTATTTTTATGGTTTATTTAAAAATGTTGAAATTTATTATTCTTAAAATGATACGGGCCAAATTTGAGATGAACAAAGCCACACACAAACATGAATGTGATTCGAACTGAAGACGAACATGCTATTAAAAAACAATTTTGAACACAAACATATATCAAAGAAACAAAATTTTGAATGAGCCAAACACGAACAAGTATTAAACTCGCTCAAGTTTACACCTTGATAATTTTTTTTAAAAAGTAAGAAATTTCTTTACAACTAATGAAAGGTTACACAAACCAATAGTTGCAAAGAACTGCTTGCACAAAAGCAAAAAAAATAAAATAAATAAAATCAAAATAACATGAGGTTGAAAGTAACATCCATCTAAGAGTACAAAAAATAGGCCCACATTCAAACACCTAGTAAGTCAAGAATGTCTAAATCATAAGAGCTATTGTGTGTAGCTTAGAATTTAGTACACCTAAGTGATTGAAAAAAAATCTTGATTTATGCCTCTTTAATAAAACACAAGCTCAAAAATTTTAATCTACTAATCCATGGGCTTGAATCATCAATAATCTCCACATCAAACAGTCATTGATAAGGGAATGCAATAGTAATATCACAAGAAGGGAGAGTAGAAACGCATGAAGGACCCTCAATAGGCTGATATATAGCATTCCCATAAATGGTTATTGAATTATCAAAAGGCCCAACAACTATATTTGAAGATACCAACAATGGAGACTAAAGGAAGTCCTTACATCCAACAATCCAATAACAGGTAAGCCAGGTATGGACTCAACAAGAGAATGTAGAGCAATGTCTAGAGTATGATAACATCACGGAGGTTAAGAATGATATAGCATCTTCCAAATGGTTGGCAGGACCCTAAAGACTTATACATTCAATAGTATTTTTTTTAAATCCATTTTAATCAATATTATTTTTTTAAAATCCATTTTAATCAATATTATTTTTTTTAAAATCCATTTTAATCAATAGTATTTACCATAAAAAAAAATTTTATACATTCATACCATTGTCCAAAGAGTTACCCCAAACAATAGGGATCCTAAAGAAGATTTTCTCAATTTTAGATGAGCCACAGGAAAATTGACATAATCATGATAAAAAAATTCTCATGATTGATAATGGGTGATGACAATAACCATATGAAAAAAATGTCAATCCAAATCTCTCTAGTCAAAGGGGAAAAAATCAACTATTTCAACCAAAATAGAGGCCAAAAATGATTGGGAAAGTCCAACAATAAATACATCCACTTGAATTAGTTCACCAAGAATTGATCCCAGTGACTGTAGTGTAGATTTATTAATATAGTGGATATGAAAATGAGATTAAATAACTCGTACAAGTGTAATAAAAAGCTCCACAAAAGCATCAAGGTATGAGGACCACTTCAACATGCATATTGACAATTCACATAATATGAGTACAACAACAACAACAAGCCTTAATCCCACTAGGTGGGGTCGGCTACATGAATCCTTCGTCTTCATTGTGTCCTATTATGTGTCAAATACTCATTTAAATCAAGTATACTAAGATCATTTTTTATACATCTTAACCAAGTCTTTTAGGTCTACTTCTACCTTTCTTAACATAAGAAATCTAATGCATCTACTCTCCTAAGTCATCGACTAGACGCTTTATGTGGCCAAACCATCAGGTGACTCTCCCTAATCTTATCTACCACCTGAGCTACTCCAACTTTTCCCGAATATACTCATTTTGCATTCTATCTCTAAGAGTAAAGCCACTCATCCACCTAAGCATCCTCATCTCTATAACACTTAACTTAATCTTATGCTTCTCTTTTATTGGCCAATATTCTGCACTATAAGTCATTGCAGGTCTTACCACCATCTTATAAAATTTTCCTTTAAGTTTAAGTGGAACTTTTCTATCACATAATAGGCCAAATGCATTCCTCCACTTCAACCATCTAACTTGAATTCTACTAACATCTCCATCTATTTCACCATCATTTTGAACAATAGAACCTAAATATCTCAAACGCCACTCTTATTAATGACTTGTTCACCTACACAACACTACTACTAAACTTCTACAACTAAAATTACACTCCATATATTCAGTTTTAGATCTACTTAAACGAAAACCTTTAGACTCTAGAATTGACCTCCATAATTCAAGTTTTTGTTGGACTCCCACTCTAGTCTTATCAACAAGAAGAATGCCATCAGTAAAAAGTATACACCAAGGTACATCTTCTTGTAAATGCCTAGAAAGAACATCCACAACTAAAGTAAAAAGATAAGGGCTTAAAGTTGATTCTTGATGTAATCCAACTGAAATAGGAAAATATTTTGTTAATCCTCCTTGTGTTTAGACACAAGTATGTAGTATACATATCCTTAATGACTTAAATATAACCAATATTAACTCATTTCGCTCTAACTCTCCAAAGAACATCTTTTGAAACTTTATCATAAGCTTTCTCTAAATCAATAAATATCATATGTAGATCCTCCTTACTTTCTATGCTTCTCCATCAAACCCCTTAACAAATGTATAACATCCATATAGATCTACTGCATGAAACCAAACTGACAGAAACTTCAGTATCACATCGTAACCTATGCTCACTATTTCTCTCCCATAATTTTAATGTATGTCACATTAACTTAATTCCTCTATAATTTGCACACTCTTGTGCATCACCTTTATTCTTAAATATAGGAACCAACAAACTCTTTATCCACTCATCTAGATCTTTTAGTCTTTAAAATGACATTAAAAGGTTTAAGAAATTCCGATCTCCTAAACATTTTCACACTTCTATTGAATATTATCGCCCTCTGCTTTTCCACATTTTATTTTCTTTAAAGCTTCACTAACTTCGATTTAATACGACGATAAAAATGAAATTCTCTATTTTTGTTTAGGGTATTAATGTTGCTAAAATCAATCGTACTTTCAGATCCTTCATTGAAAAGTTTATCAAAATACCTCATCCACCTATTTCAATATCCTTTTCTAAAAAAATATTTTATTATTTTCATCCTTAATACACCTCACTTGAACTATGTTTTTACTTCTCCTATCTCTGTTAACTTATACATACATCTTTCACCTTCTTTGATATCTAATCTATTGTATAAATCACTAAAAGCTAAATTTTTTGCATCATATATTTTCTTAGAATCTATGGACACTTTATATCTTTCCCAATTCAATTTTTACATCTAAACCAAGTTTTATAAATACTTCTTATTTTTTATCTTTTCACACTCGACTCCACCACCATTATTCTTAAAAGAGTTTTGATTCTCCAAGACATCTTTAACAACTTGTTTAATTTCACTGCTATTTTTCACATAATGTTACCTCATAAACATCCCAAATTATAATTTCTTTGCTTCTTAAAAATATTTTTATTTGTGTTCTTTAAGTATCCCCATCTAATTCTGACAATTTATTTTTTTTCTCTTACAACCTTTCATCTTAAAATCTAAAACTAAGAATATCGATGTTGGGATTTTCACTAAATGATCTTACAATCTTTACAATCTAAACGATTTATTTTTCTTAAAAAATAATCAATCGTGTTTTACTAGATCCATTTTATAAGTAATAATATGTTTATCTGTTTTCTTAAATAAAGTGTTAGAATTACAAATCATGTAAAGAAAATCTAATATAGTCTTCTTTTACCACCCAAATCCATAACCATCATGAATACTTTTAAATTCTTCTACCACTTTACCAACATGTCCATTTAAATCTCCTCTAATAAATACTTTTTCTTCAAGATGTATTATTCTAATTCATTCCAAAATTTTTCTTTTCGACTTACCTCCAAACCTACTGAGGAGCATGTACACTTATAACATTAATAATCTAAGATCAACAATAATCTTTAAAGTATAATTCTATCTCCACATCTATTAATGTTTATAACATTATCCTTCAAACTTTTATCTATAATCACACCTACACCATTTCTAGTTCGACTTTTACCTGAATATCAAAGTTTAAAACCTAAACTATCAATCCCCTTGATTTTCTCTCTAACCAATTTAGTTTCTTGAACACATAAAATATTTATCTTTCTATGAACCATAATATCTATTAATTCCATTAATTTACCTGTAAGAGTACCTATATTCCAAGATCCTAACATAATTCTAGTTTCATGGACTAACTTCTTTGCTCGATCCGTCCATAATGTGGAACCTTTGCTTATTTAACTGCGCCGCACGCGTACGGCTTAGATATTTTTTCACGTATTCAAGCCATACAGGCGCCGCTTCCGGAGACACTCTAGCATTAACACAATGATTTAAAGGATTCATGTCATGATTATTTCGACAAGTTTTACGCTGGTTGTCGACTACCTAACACAACCCTCCACTTTTCACATAATATGAGTAACGAGAGAAAAATCTTAAATAACCTACTCCTAAAAAGAGTTTGATAAGAATGTGACATTGATCAATAGTTCAATATAGCAATCATCTATCAGACTTAAGTCAAATATAAAAGCATGAATGCTCTCCAAACTAAAGCAACCAAAGTTAAATTTACCACCCAAAGTGCAAGAAAATGTCATTGCCGGATCAAAAATCTCATCCTCAGAAAAATGAGACTGGGTTTAATATTTTTTTTTTTTTTTTTTTATTATTATTATTTTTTTTTATGAGACTGGGTTTAATATGAAAGGTGGTAAGTGTCTTGCGTCTAGTAAAATACAAGCCATGTTGAAAGAATAAAAACAATTGGCACGTATGTTTAGCTACAAATAATCTGTGTCCCCGACAAAATCAGCAAATGAAAAAGTAGTAGTAAGTTTGGAAGGCGGAGGCATTTAACCATCTGCATCCTGATTAAGCCAAATTGTAAGAGTTCGTGAATTATCAACATCTGAAGGTCATCAAAAGATAACAAGCAGAGAAGTGTTGATAAAGATGAAGCATGAGGTGGATCCTCGATACCACCGCCATGAAGTGCTGATGAAGATAGTAAAGAGCAGGCCCCATCAAGTAAAATAAAAGTCAGGCTCCACATAGCAAGGTGGAGACAAGTTGACATCAAAAGATTGATGCCATAGAAGATGGGTTGGCATTAAAGAATAAATTTATGCGAGCATGGGTTTCCAAAAGTGCAAACTCAATATATATAATTAGATTAATTTCATTAAGAGCAGTCTTCAAAGAAGACTAATATTTAGATTATGCATTATCAATTCACTAAACAAATAAAAAAGCATTTTCATACATATAACACAATTGTATCACATTTGAATTTTACACTTTTATAAGCATTGACAAATGTAATGCTTGACACCTTAATAACCAAAGTTGGTTAATTAAATGCAAAGATTAATATCACTTTATCTTTGTCAAGTTCTTGTTCCATGTAACAAAATAGGTATGGCATAATGATGGAAATGTGCATAACATAAAAAGATACTTGTGAGGCCCTAGTGCCTTAAAGTTTGAAGTGTTTGTGTGAAATGTGCCTCTACCTTAGCACCTTATGCCTTATAGGATTATTTAGTTTAAAAATGTGAACATCTTACTACACTTTGCACAAGCAAGTGTCATTTGAGGTAATAGATTTTTAATCTTAAATAATTCTTCATAACCATTTCTTTATTTGTGTTTTTATAATATCATGTTGAAATATGATGTGTGATTATGCCCAATAGTACTATGCATTTGATCTCACTCCACTATCTATAACCTTTTTCAACTTTACGTTATCTTAGACTACTTTTTGGGAGCTCCCTTTTATTTTTCTCTCGACAGTAATATGTTACATTTTCCCTAATTCTTCACCTCCTCTAAATCTTATTTTTTTACTATGAGTATTTCTTGTCTATTATTAGAATTTCATAGTTGTGTTGTAATTAATAACTCATAAATCATAAGGAATTATTTTTCGTCATATTCATCAAATAATAAATATATTTATTCAGTTTCATTATACTTGTTTTAGATAACCGATTCAACTAGATTTTCAAAGTAGGAATCCAATGAAACTTGAATTGATTATTTTTTCTAGCATGGTTTAATATAATACTTAACACTCTTGAGAAACCTACTTGAAATTCATTTTAGTCAAGATTTTTATGCTGGAGAGAGATGATGAAAACTAGTGATAAAGTCTACCAAGGAAAGAAAAAGCTTATGGACATTATTGAATTATTTTGGTATGGACTGCTACTCAAAGGACAATGATAGGTCTTATGAAAACCTAGATAGTTACCAAACTAGACAAGGGAGATAATGAAGATTATTAAATAATGCTAGTGGTCTCAACCAACCTATCTTTGATAATGTTGAGTGAATTCTAGAGACGAGCAAGCTAAATTTAATTATATGGTTCCTCAATTACTCTTAACCTTAATAAAAAGGGTGTCAAAAAAGACAATACATCTATAAGAAAGAGAGGCACTGATAAAAATGTTGCAAATAACCATTCCAAGAATAAATTGAGAAGCATCAATAATTATTCATCTAGAGATCAGATGTCGTCCAATGAAACCACACAATATATTACATGTAGATAAATGCACATACAAATACCCACTGAAGACAGTTAATACATTGCAGTTTTGTATATTTCTATATTTAAAACTAGTAAAATGTTACGGACACTAAATGGTAGAGTATTGTCAATTTTAAGTAACCTGAAATTATCATTTAAAAATTCAAAAGATGAACCAAGAAAGGGTCTAATTAGGAAAAGTGATCATGCAGCTTTTGGCATCAATAACAGCATTAGCTCACAAGGAGATGGGGTCTGAAGTTACCTAAGAGCAACCTCCTTCCGAACAGTATAGCGTATCTTCTTATCAAAATTCCGCTCTTTTCTCTTTTCACGGAATCTCATCAAAGAAGCAACTCTATGAGGAATAGTTGACCGTTGCTAAAAATCCAAAGAAATTCATAATTTAATACCTCCGCCAACCAAATCACATACAATCATTCTATTGATATGCATTTCAACCCAATAACTCCCCATGAGAGGATAAGGAAAATACTACTGGTCACTTGATTGAATAATAAACCCAAAATTTAAGGCTGACTTAACAATACCTTAGTGCTAAGATCTGCAGTTGAAGGAAATGCCGCCAAGCCGCTAGATATTTCCCGTCCGCCCAACAATAGAAGCACAGCCTGAACCTGTAAGATGCATGAATGCAAAAATTACAGTTTCATTAGTCTGGCCCAAAATGTAGCATTTTATCTTGGAGGTAGATATGGAAAGAGAGAGAGAGAGAGAGAGAGAGAGAGAGAGAGAGAGGGAACCTTCTCTGGGGAGACTGAATCGAACACATAAACCTCTCCCTGAAAAGAAAGCGTGAGTTGGTTGCTTCCGCCATGCGGAACTATCATACTCTGCGGATCACCATGACCCGGATCAGACGGCCCATCCCCGTCCATCCCTTCGCTCATCATGCCGTCCTGGTCCTCATCCATTCCGTGGCCCACGCCCCCGCCATCGTTCTCCTCGTGCTCTCGCGCGTAGCGCAAGATCCCCTGTCCATCAGAACCCACGCTTACGTCTCCCCCGGCTATCTGCCCCGGCATCGGCATCGAAGCCAGCACCTGTTGTGTGGCAATCGAATCCTGACCTCGGCAACCCGGCGGATAGGTTCCAGCAGCCACAAGCTTCACTTCCACGGCCGTATTCGGGTTTTCGTTCATCACCCTAGAAATACGATTTTTCACCGATGGATTCACGATTATTAAATCAATTCAAACAGCGGAAAGAAAAAGACGAGTTCGGAATGATCGATCTATATCAATTCGTACATTAGGGTTTCGGGAAAACTTGAACGTGGGATTGAGAACGAAAAGAGAGAAGAAGAGAAAAATTTGAAGAACTGCAGTATGAGGCAGCGTGCGCCATGAGACTTTAGATCGGACGTTGAATGATGATGGACCCGTAACATTAAACGGACCTGATTGAGTAGGACGAAGCTTTGTTCTACTGCTGGAGCTCGAGAAATGCTCTTGTTTTTTTCCCTTCTGCGGTTGTTTTCAAGACTTTTATAAATATATCTAAACAAATACTTTTATAAATATATCAAAGCCATAAAGAGAGAAAATATTTTTATAAAAAATTTTAATGATCTCATGCATCACTTGAGTTGTATTTTAATATAAAATAAATAATTATTTTGCTTCTCGATAAATATCATCTACTTTAAAATTAATAGACTCTATCATTCAACTATTTCATTAATCATTTAAAATAAATATTTTAGATATTATAATTTATTGATATATTTTTAATTGTCACTATCTTAGTTGAAACTCTAGAATCTTGATATCAAAATGTCGATCAGTAATTGACTCTCATTTAAAATATCATTAGAAATTTTGGGATATTAATTAATCCCAATAACTCATAAATATGTGTTTATAGTTAAATCGCATCTTGGCGGGATCTAAAGTCTAAGATCTTATAATTCTAACTCGTTTGAGCATTCAAATATTTAAAATACATCAGATGATCGAAGAAAATATTTTGAGCCATCCGATGAAGTGTTTGGATTTTGCATTCTGATAATATATCAGCAATATTCTCTTCATGAGTGGGGGGGGAGCTAAAGAGAAGAAAGAGCTTTGAAGCTCGAAGAATCTCAAAGCATAATCGGGACATCGACCGTCGTTGCGGTCCTCGACCGCGTGGATTGCCGTGAAACCACCATCGCCCGGTTATCGTTCTCGGCCACCGGGTCCGTCGCGCCGACCCTTTGCGGTCATTTCGTCGGTCATCATGGGATACCTTTGGATCACCTCGGTCCATCGGCCTCGCCTTGCCCTGCTACAACGTCGGCCGTCGCCTCCGGACCGTCGCACCTCACCATCACCATCTTTCCGGTGGATCATTACCACCTCAAGCAAGACATTCATCGTTTATACAACGAAGCTCGTCACAAAACTTACTCTAATAAGCTATCTTTCTCCTACTTTGGAGAAATGTTAATAATTATAATAAAAGCTGATATAGTAAAATTATTCCTAAGTAGGCTAGGCCCCATGATTTTTTCCTTTTTTGGGTTTTCCACATAAAAATCTTGAGGTATCTCAAACTTTTTCCTGTGTGTGAGGAACTTTTATGCAACGTTAAGACATCGATTTCTCCTATTCTACCGACCCGAATCTTTCTGCATGCAACAGAAGTTTCTTGGTCTTGTAATCAATTAGATATTTAGCATATTAACATAGACGATCTTCTAAGATTAAGAGATGTCCCTAGTTTTCAACAAAAGCAGACGGATTGAAGCTTGATGAATCTTCATTCTTCTTATGTGTTTCTCAAGAGTAAGATCTTATTCACCATATAGAAGGTGTTGCTCTGAACATAAAGTCAAATTGTCACCATTATGAAGATATAAAGAGAATATTTCTCATATACGATGCCAAACTGTTATCTTTATATTATAAAAGAAAGATCAATGAGCAACTTTTGGCTCAAATAAATATTTTGATTTGACCTCCTCCTTAAATGTCACAAACTCTTTAACCTCATCGGATAGGTCATAACTTTGTACCTACTCCACACAGGTTAAGGTCATCAAGTAACACTATGAAAAATAAGCTCGGATATGTCATAACTTTATATCTACTCCACATAGGTTAACGTTATCGAGTAATACTCTGACAAATAATCTCAGAAGAATCAAAATATTTAATCTGTTCCACACAGGTTAACGTCAAGTTTGACAAAACAACCTCGGATGAGAGTTAAAAGTATTAACTTTTTTCACACAGGTCAAATGTCACCGAGTAACACTCTAACAAACAACCTTGGATGGGTCAAAAATATTTGGCGGATTCAATTCGACCTATTCCACATAAGTTAATGTCATCAAGTAATACTCTGACAAACAACCTCAAATAGGTCATAACTCTGTACTTACTCCACACAGGTTAACATCATCGAGTAATACACTGATAAATAATCTCGAAAGAATCAAAATGTTTAACCTCTTCTACACAGGTTAACGTCATACTTTGACAAAATAACCTCGGATGAGAGTTAAAACTATTAACTTCTTCTGCATAGGTTAAATGTCACCAGGTAACACTCTAACAAACAATCTCAGATGGGTCAAAAATTCTCGACGGATTCGATTCGACCCCTTCCATACAAGTTAATGTCATCAAGTAACACTTTGACGAACAACCTCGGACGGGTCAAAAATCCTTGTCGGATTCGACCCTTCCATATAGGTTAATATCATCAAGTAACACTTTAACAAATAACCTCAGATGGGTCAAAAATTCTTGGCAGATTCGATTCGACTTCTTTCATATAGGTTAAGGTCATCAAATAATACTTTGACAAACAACCTCAGACAGGTCAAAAATTCTTAGCGGATTTTGTTGGACACCTTTCATACATGTTGATGTCATCAAGTAACACTTTGGCAAACAATTTTGGATGGGTTAAAAATCCTTGGCAGATTTGATTCGACCTCTTCCATACAGATTAATATCATCAAGTAACACTTTGATAAATAACCTCGGATTGGTCAAAAATCTTTGGCGGATTCAGTTCGGCACCTTCCATACAGGTTCATATTATCAAGTAATACTTTGACGAACAAACTCTGATGAGTCAAAATCCTTCATAGATTCAATTCGACCCCTTCCATATACGTTAATGTCATCAAGTGACACTTTGACAAATAACTTCGAATGGGTCAGAAATTTAAAATAGATTTCTTTTAGCATGATTCATATCAAGTAAATATCATGAAGAACAATGTTGGATGATTTAAAATTATTGGCAAAATGTTGGAGCATCGCCAATCGGTCCAACGAGGATAGTTGACGCCTCCCTCGAGAGAAAACCAGAGCCTTGCCTTATGAACTACGGGCGCATGATAACTTGACGGTCCAACAAGAGCTTTCTATTTCAAGAGAGAATCGGAGCCTTGTCGTATGATCTACTGGCCTAGGTCCGATGAGAATAGTTGACGCCTCTTTCAAGAAAAATCGGAGCTTCGTCGTATGATCTACGGGTCTTGATCGCCTCCAAACCCGGTTGATCCGATGAGGATAGTTGATGCCTCTCTTGAGAAAATTGAAAAGTATAGTCTCTTGATCACCTCAAACCGTGATTCAAGGATAGTTGGCTCTCTAGAGAGAAAATGGAGACTCAAATGACTACGAGTCTTAATCAACAAAGTAAATAACCTTCTTTATAGAAGAAGGTCAGAGCCTTGCTGACAACGTAAAAAAATATTTATTATCCTTAGCCCCTAAACTTCCGCTAGATAATTTCTCATCCAAAGCAGAAGAATATTAGAGCATATTGGAGAAAACTGTGTCTCCTTACTTGACCCCAAGGTGGGGTTTTTATAGATCCACAATAGGAGAAAAAGAGGAATAAATTTTGGGAAACAATTTGGAAATATTTAAATAGATTTCAAAATTTATACGCTCAATTATATCTTTTCTTTTATAAAAGTGAAAAAAGGGAAGAAAATAACAAAATCCAAGCGACCGGATCACATAGGTCATCTTGCCAATGGGATCACCGCCGGATCAGCGTGTCAACGCGTTAGCCATGTTGGCCATTCTTGGTATCGGACACTTCTCTCGATATTCGACCATCTTTCTGCAGTCAGATCATCAAACTACCACCTCAAGCATGGCCTTCATCATTAATCCAGTGAAGCTCGTCACAAAACTTACTTTTGTAAGCTATTGTTGACCTCACTTTTGGAGTGAGCTCTTAACATCCTCTTAGACTTAGGAATCTTGAACTTTAAGATTTTCTTCATAAGACACATCTAGTGATTCGGTGAACACTTAACATATATCTAGAGACTTAGAAGGGTTAATCATAAGATTAGGCTATGCCTTAGGGTTTAAGGAAATCACCTATCCTATAGCATAAACCTAATCTAGATACAATTTCTTAAAATCAATCAATCCTTTAATCATCATTCAAAGTTCTACCTAAAATCACAATCAAAACTATCAAGTAAAGCATTCAAAATCAAATGAAAATTAAAATTAATTTATTGATTGATGCTAACAGATCATGAGATAATTTAACTCAAGTTGTAATACCTAAAAATTAAAATTCAAGTTTGCTCAAAAAGATTATTCACAACTTTAATAAATTATTTGAATCAAATACAATTTTAGTCAAATTGAAGCCTAAATTAAATTAAATCATGATTTGAATATTAATTCACTATATATATAATAAATAATAACAAACAATTTTTTTTAATATACACATTATCCATTTGAAATTTAAAATAAACTACTAAAAGAGAGAGAGAGAGAGAGATTAAACCAATTCTAAACATCAAACAAAATTTATTCAAAATTAAATCAAAATAATTAACTACTAAATAAATAATAAAAATAATCATTAATTATGGTATATATATATTTTATAAACTTCAGCTAAATTAAAACTATAATTATACAAAATTATTAAAAATTGTGAAGATTCATAGAAAAAAAATAACAAATCTAAAAAAAAGAAAAAAAGAAAATTTTTATCTTTTAGTCACGTGAAATTAAAGGAATATATATATATATATATATATATATATATATATATATATATAATCAAATATGTATGTTACTATTCTCAAGTCAAATTTATTCCTAAAAAAAGAAAAATAATAATAATAATAATAATAAATTTGAAAATCACTCTTTTATTAAAATCGGCAACAGCATTTATTTTATCTCAAATAAATTGCGAGAGAATAAAGACATCTTATCTTGCACTTGACGAGAGAAGTTGGAGGAAAAAAAAACTCTCTTCTCGAAAATATTATTCCGTCCGCGTAGCTTCGTGGACTCAATCTCACAGCTCGTCAGGTAGTTTTTTCCGTTTTAGCGTACGCTTATATAGCGGGCCGGGTGACCACGCCATTTATCCTGGCCCGACCCGGCCCGGCCCGCCTTATTCAAACAGCGGGAGAAGAAGCATCGTTGGAATGAGTGGGAGGAATTTAAAAGAAATATATATCTAGATTTAGGGCTTAGGGGTGTATTTTTTCTTTAAATGAGCTCGGAGAAAGAGATTTTCTCATTTCTTTTCTGAAAGAACCATGAAGATGAAAAACGAGGCCTTGAGGAGAGGATGTATTAAATAAAATTCATCAATATTTTTTTCCGTTATATACATTTTTTATGGTTTGATAGTGTTATTCTTTGAAATTCTTTTATTTAGTGTATATTTCTACTTTTTAGTTCTGCAGAGGACTTGCTTATTTTGAAGGATTTTTGTCGTACTCTCTGCATTCTCATGAGTATAGATAATTTTTAATATTTTGTAGTTTATTTTACGGATGAAGAGAATATGATCATTACATTATTAGAAGTAATTTTGTGGTTGTTTAATCTTTATGGGAGATTTTTTATTTGTACTCTCATACTCTTTGTACTCTCACGAGTATAGAACATTTTGGAGTTTTCCACTTTGTGTGCATCATGTTTGGAGGAAATATGTTTATTACAATCCAGAATAATTTGGAGGCTAATGTTTGGTGGTTTTAGTGTTATTTTTGTACTCTCTTGAGTACATCATTTTGCCATTTTTCCGGTTTTTTCATTGTTGTTTGTTATTATGTTTATTTACAGTGGAAGCAATTTTGAGGATGTTTGGATAGTTTTAGAGGATTTGCATTCTCTGCTCTCTGTTTTCTCACTCTCGAGTATAGATCATTTTAGTTTTTTTTTGGCTTTGTTTGGAGGGAATATGTTCATTACAATCTATGAGGAAAATTTGGTTTTATTTTAGTATTATTTTACATTTGTAAATCTGAGATGATTTTGGTGATTTTCTTGATTCTTGGTGGTTGTTGAGATTATTTTCATTACATCTGTACTCTATGTTCTCTCTGTACTCTCTGAACTCTCTGTACTCTATGTTCTCTCTGTACTCTCTGTTCTCTACTCTGAGTCTCTCTAGAGCATTTATTTTTTGTCTGTTTCTTTGGCCTGTTTGGATATGTTTATTAGGCACAATTTGGAGGCTTTTTGGTTGATTTGTTAGTGTTTTCTTGCATTGGTACTCTCTGTACTCTCATGAGAGTACATATGATTTTTGGTCATGTTGTCCAGTTTCTTTGGCCTGGTTGTTGAGAGTACATTGGTTGGAAATTTGGATTTGGATGGTTTTAGGGATTTTTTTACATCTTCTCTCATTCAGTTTACTCTTTAGTAATGAGTCATTGACATTTCTGAGGCTTCATGCATCAATTCATTAGACTCCACAAAATTGAGACTCAAAGACATGACCTCAATCTGTCTTTTATTGGGACATAGAAGCAAGCTTTCTTTACGGGTGGCGGTCATTCCTTTCACCCCGATGAAGTTCGCGATAATTGTAGGGATACAGAGGGAGAAGGTCTTATGGAATAGAGGTAATATGTCTATTTGTGAATTGACACTTCAGGTGAGGAAGCCCTTAAAGAGCATCTTGAAGGTAAAATACACAAAGGAAAAGAAGCCTTATAGAAAACAAAAGAAGTCTTAAAGAGCATCACCCCCGATGAAGTTGTAGTGATAATAGGGATGCGAGGAGGTCACTATGGCAGAGAATGTGCTATCGTGAGGTTAGCACTTCTAAAGCCTTAAAGAGCATATTGAAGGTAAAAATACAAAGCAAAAGAAGCCTTCTTGAAGAAGGCGCCCCCTACTCTCTATACTCTCGTACTCGGGTAACTTGTTATATCTTTTATATTTCTATGATGATTTCTTTACTTGTGGAGGTTTGTTTGGTTGGTTTAGTATTATTTTGAATCTCTCTCTCTTGAGATTATAGATGATTTTGTGGATATTTTTTCCAGTTTCTTTGGTTGTTGATTATTCATTACATTCATTACATTGGAAATTTGGTGGGATGTTTGGATGATTTTTGTATTTACTCTCATTTAGCTCATTTTTCCCTTTCTTTGTCTTTTTTGAGAAAATATGTTTATTTGTGGAGATTTTACATGTCACATTTATGTGGAGTTTATTAGCGGTGAATGCGGTCAATAGTGATGATGAAGTCGTGATGTAATGAACCAAATTTGGGAAACTCCTTGGCACCGTTGGAATGAAAGCGGTGTATATGCATCTTTGTATCGCACATCAAAGCTTCAATGTTTGAAGGACCATGCTAGTTATTGGCCAAACTCAAATTGAAATCAAAAGATTTTTATGTGCAAAAGCGGTCGGAAGAAATCTTTCAAACTTAGCAAAATTCTAGAAAAGCGAAACTGAGGACATGATTAGGTGATTATCTGTTGACTTGTAGGCGGATGGTTAAAAATATATAGAAAGTCATAATCATTTGTTGGCCTGTGACCTACATCTTCTCGGATCACATGCATTAGCGATGAAAAGGCTTTCGTGTTGAAGACAATGTAAGAGGAATTAGAGCGATGCATTCATTCTAAGTGAGGAGGTTGGTGGTGTAGAATATTAGATTCACAAAAGAGATGCTTTCAATTTTATTGAAAGAAAAAGATCGAGGATTAATGTAATGCATAATATAGTTCAAGAAAAGGCAAGCACGGATGGGATGTTTGCATGAGATGTACAAGTTGATGAGTCTTCTTAGTAAGTATTTTTTTAGAGCAATGGCATGTATAGGATAGAATATGTTGTATTGGTGATGTGATAATTTTTTATACAACTCAATAAATATAATCTTGTTTGTGCCCTCTTGTTGGAGTGAATCATAAATGTGTTATTTAGTAGCCTTTATAGAATGAGAGTCATTCTTCGGTGATGATGGTATCTAATATTCAATCAAGATCAGCTATGACACCTATCAAAATTGTATTCATCATAGGTTGTTGATATTTCAAGCTCCTTCAAGGTTGCTTTAATAGTAATAAGAGAATTTTATGCGTACATGATGCATGAAAAGAGTTTGAAGAAGCTTTTGAAGAAGGCAATTTGCATGATCATCCTTTTGCTTTATAAAATTAGATCCAAGTGGTCCGCATTCAAAGACTCATTCTTCATGGGCATCTTGTCAGCATAGCGTGAGTCAACAACGTATGTCTGAATCTCTAAACCAACAAGTTTTGCTCACGATTGTTTCTTGGGGTTGGAGAAGGTTATGAAGACATGGCAGAATGAACATGTGAAGACTTCAAGTGTAGTCATCGATTGTTCTTGTTAAGACCGGTCAATTCTAAAATAAGTTGCTATGTTTTATACAAGAAAGTATATACTATGTTTGAGGAAGAATTTTTTGCATGGAGTTGGAGGCTATCGATGCTATGTCGGATACATGGAAGTATTTGGTGAAAACTTAGAGAATAAAATTCATCCAAAATATGGATTGTCCATTTCGATGGGACTACCCTAGATGTAACATGTACTTGTAAGAAATTTGAAATGATGGGATTACTTTGTGCCCATTGTATCAGAGTTCTTAGTCAGGAAGATGTAGTGCGCATTCCGGATAAGTATCTTTTCATGCGATGGTCTACGAGCAAGAGGGATATTACATCGATAGTGCATATAGAAAATTAAGAGATGTCGAAGGCACACATACTCTTGGCATTATTTTTTTGGAATCGTTAGTCGATATGTCAAATAAGTGTCGAGGCGGGGTAATAATAGAGAGGCTATATATATCTTCAATCCTTAAAAAACTATCTGATGATGTCGACTACTAAGTGGAATTCTCTTCCGGTGATAGAAGCGGTAAGAAGAAGAAGTCAACTACAGAGATAAGGAAAAGACATCTTGAAGGATCGGTAACAGCGTCAAAGGGTGTTTCCAAATGAGCTTAAGGGATATTGGGAGAGATCCAAGAAAGTCAAGAGTAATTCTCTATTTGCCTCTTAATTTGTATTATTTAAAACATTGCTATTAATCTTCAAACCATCATAATTTTGTTGTTACAGAAACCAAAGTTCAAGTGATAATTCATGAAAGTATTTCGTCTTCGCCACCCTCTTTGCGGGATATTTTTGCGCTCACAATGTTACTCATTAGCGATGTGATGTTTCTCGAATTCAACGACTCAACAATGATTGTCGGTGAAGGGTACTAAGTTGATGATGGAATATTATTCAGGAAAACATTTCAATGCTTGATATCATTTAGTTATGTGTTCTTTATGCAATCATTTTTCAAAGCTTTAGAGTCTCAAGATGACTTTCTTTTACTTAACACACTCGCCTATGGGATTGGTTAGGAAAGGCCCTGAGTTGACATTAGGATGACCTTCTCATGCTCCGGTGTGCAATCATTTCTTTCGGGATGACTTTCTTCTTTTAAGCGACTTTATTACGAAATGTACTATTATTGTAATACTTACGTGGCTAAATCTCTCATATTTTACCAAATTATAGTATTTGATTGATGAGTCCTTTACGAATGGTGATTTCCATTAGAGCATTACATAGTTTGATATATGTACTCTATATTGTATGAAGAAGAAAAAAAAATTATTTTATATTAATTTAGTAATTATTTATAAATTTATCAATGATATTAATTTAATTGATGACACTTTCGGTTATTACATTATTTGAAAAATTCATCATCTTCAAATATAAGTATAATTTTATTATTTATTAGAAAACGTTGGTAAGTCATCATCTATATATTTTGTATTATGGCTAATTTTATTATTTATATTTTTTATTTCACTATCTTTTAATTTAATTAAAAAAGTATAATTTAATTAATTTTAAAATATATACTAAATTATTAGATAAATAATATAGTTATAATATGCATATGATTCATATTGAATATTTTATTTATGTTAAGAGATAAAATGATGGATGAAAAATAATCATATGAATGATAAAATTAGTCTCATCTTAGCATAATATGTATCATGTTTTCTCATTTTGGAGGTTACTCTCTCTAAACTATGATAAAAAAAAATATTTTAAGATAGGATAAATCTCAAACTATTGATTTTATTTAAAAAATATAATACATCAATTCTTAATAAACTTTTATAGTATTCTCATATCAAAATAATTGAATTTTGGTCAGAATATTATCATCTAAAAATATTTATCATTTGAGTTACTTTCCATCTACATTATATATATAAGTAATCATATAGATTACCACCAATAAACTTGAGATAATGTAAATTTTAGCTTCACATTTTCATTTGATCGAATTTAAAATATGATATAAATTAGAGTAGAGAGTAGATCAGTATGATGCAGAGAGTATGCAGAGTATAAACATGTTCGAAAACTCATAAAGGCAATTGCATCCAACTTGCTTTAGGTTATAGTGAACAATTCCTCTTAGTCACGCAAAGCAAAGTGGAATTGGGAAAAATAGATTCTTGAAAAAATAGAAATCTGAGTCTGAGAGAGTATAGAAACCGATAACATAAACAACATAGAGTAATAAAATAATAAATCAAGCTGCGAGATAATATTGAAAAAATAATACTTCCTACTTATCAACCAACACTTTCTGTGTTCTCTGATAATATTGAAAAAAATAAATACCGATTATTTCTACTTATCAAACTTTAAATGTCTGTTCTTAGCTTGGCTTTTCATTCCCAAATAAAAGATAACATAAGTGAACTTCGACTAAAGTAATTCATCTTCTTAGGCCAATCTTGGTGGTCATTGATTAAGTGGGATTTCTAATTGCTCCATATACTTGCGGACAAACATCCCATGATCAAACTTTATTATCTTGGTGGCACTCACCATTTGATTGGTCCATTTTGTGGGATTCACAAAAAAGACCAACATCTTCAACAAGTAATTTGATCAGCAAAGTATAGTCAATAAGGGGTTAAAAAAAAACCGGTTCACAACCAAATTGAAAATAACTCTTACAATCTGGAAGAATGACTTATGGGTTGGTTTTGGTAATGAGTCATAAAATACACCCAATATGCCCAAAGTGTCGGTGATTATATAATTTGAAAGTAAAGCTTCGACCCTTGACACATCTGGTGACATCTTTGGATGAACATTTTGCTTTCCTTGTGCCATATTTTGCATAGCTGAAAGAAAAGCGTTTATAAATTGTAGTTTCCATCTATACAAATAATGATTGAATTGTAATATACGCATATTTGTGGGGTAACTTACCCGGTCCATGAGCGTACAAATAGGGGACATCTGACCGGACGGCGAGTACTCCTCGGCGATAAGAAGGCGAGGCATCGATGTGTGCATCGAGATATTGATATATCGTAACTCATCGATCGCCCTCGTCATAATAATGATTTTCCCGAGCGAATCTTGTATCACTTACAAGTGATAATAAATATTTTAAAGTGATCTTAATTAAATGAATAGGTTATTTTATGTATGAAGGATTGAAGATTGACTTACTTGTCCTCGGTCGGGCATGATGTGTCAATGGAGCATTGGCTTAGGAAAAATAGCTACGGATGAGAATAAAATAATGTGCCTCTGCGCGAAATGCGGCGATGAAAGTTAGTGATGAAGAGCTAGATTCACTATGTAATTAAGGATCGATCTCTTGAGATAATTCATACCTGCTCCTCTCCTCACAAGATAGCGTGGGTAATCGACCTTTATTGGCTCATCTTTCTGAACCTATAAAAAATTTAGTGAAATCTATTTCTATTATCTCAAATTTAAAAGAAAGTAACTTAATACCTCTGTGACTTCTTGAGTGAGGCCACCACATCACTTATTCTTGCTCGTGACTTCACTGTAAGTGTGTGTGAAGGAGAACTGACTTTCCTCTTTCTCTTGCTTTCACACCATCAATCTTGTCGATTAAAGGTTTGAGCATCTTCATGTGCATTGGAGGCCCACAAGCTTCCCATGGTGACTCAGCGGGCTTCCCAGTGAGGCTATCAGGGGCTTCCCAAGTGAAGTATCACGGGCGGACTTCCCAAGTGGGTATCCCAGGGGTCCTTCCCAGTGGAAGTATCCACGGACTTCCCAGTGGAGTATCCAGGCGGTGACTTCAGTGGAAGTATCCATGGGGCCCTGTAGTTGCCTCCACAGATGGTGGGAACTAGCAAGAACCTCCTCGATAGTAGTAACCCACAAATCAATCCCATCCATTCTCTCTCATTGTTGCTTGAAAGAAGATATATATCTTTCAAGTCCACAAAACCAGTATCCTCTCATGTGCCTTGCGGGGGGGTAGCAGATACACTGGATGGGGAGAATATCGAGGAGAGACATATGGAGATTCAATGGGGTTGAACTTCGTGGACTTAGAATGGGGCTACTCGGGCTCAACATGTATATGTTGGGTAGAAAATGATTCAAGAGCAGGTCTCCTCTTAGATATGTCCTGAATGAAAGCGGACACTGTTAAAGATAAGAAAATGTGATGACTAACATAAATAAATACATAATTATAAGAACTAAGTGATATTATGTATATGGTGTCCTCTAAACCAATGAAGGATTCATCACGGAAACTTTATTTTTTTGGCCATCGACATACGTGGCTTTGCAAATGGAGATGGCGACCTCATGATGCTTATGTGCTCGCGGTGATCTACAATTAATATTTATGTAAGTTAAGTCAATGCATCAAATAATATATGTCGAAGATATAAAATATATAAGAAGAGTGACAAATCCACTCATGTACAGTGTCCTCGGGTATGAATCTTTGATGTAATACCATCATTATGAAACTAGGAAAGCCCATATGGCCTCTTGATTGTATTGACAAATTTATCTATGTCGCGTAGGCAATCAATTCGATGCCACCTATAGTTGTGATATACAAAAAAAAGATTTGATAGCGAGAAAACATATGTACTGGCTTTCTACGTGCCCAGCGAAGTATCCACTCAAGTCTTATAGTCCTTTGAGCTGAAAGCTGCGGCGGGATTCATAAGACCTTCACCCTCTGTTTGGCATCCTACAATTCAACTTCATGGGGTGAAAGGAATCTGCCGTAAGAAAGCTTGCTTCTATCTCCGAGGCGGTTGAGTAATGAGTCTTTGAATTATTAATGAATGAATTGATCGATGAAGCCTCTTTAAAATGTCAATGACTTCATCTAAATCTTGCAATATTATGGAACAGTTCTAGCGGTGGTAGGCATCTGAAGTTATCCTTTTCCGGTTATAAACTTTAAAATGAAAAGTCGTAATGAACATGTCGAACAACAGCGAAATAGGAAAAATATCCAAATTATCATCTCTCAGAGAGTACAAATGAAATGATGGAAAATAAAACTTCAAACCAACAAAAGCACCAAATTACTTTCCATTGGAATGTAATGAACATAATATGAACAAGCAGGCCAAAAAGAAAAAAGTCCACAAAATCATACATGCTCTCAAGAAATTACAAAAATCTTGCAAAATAACTTCTAAACCAACAAAATTACCAAATTCTTTGGAATGTAATGAGCAATAATGGAGGAACAATAAAAGCGGAAAAAATATCAATATCCACAAAATCATCATCTCAAGAGAGTAGGATGAATAACACTACTAAACCATTCAACATCCCACCAAATTGCTTCCAATATAATGTAATGAACATAATCGTGCCAAAAGCGAAAAATGACCACAAAATCATCTATACTCTCAAGAGAGTACAGAGTCTGGATGTAAAATAACTACTACTAAAACGACCACAAAATTACTTCTAATGTAATGTAATGAACAAACTTTGAACAACTGGGCCAAAGAAATTGAAAAAAATATTCACAAAATCATCTGTACTCTCAAGAGAGTGCAGAGAGTACAGATGTAAAATAACACTACTAAACTAATCAAACAACCACCAAATTGCTTCCAATGTAATATAATGAACAAACTCAATAACCGCCAAAAGCTGGAAAAATATCACACCATCATCACTTTCAAGAGAGTACAAAGAATGATGAAAATAACACTACTAAACCAACCAACCAAATTACTTCCAATATAATGTAATGAGCATCGAACAAAGCAAAGAAAAAATATCCACAAAATTATCCGTACTCTCAGAGAGTATAGATGCAAAATAACACTACTAACCAAGCATTACCAAATTGCATCCACTTGGAATGTAATGAACATAATATGAACAACAGGGCCAAAAAAATAGGAAAAATATCCATAAAATTATCTATATCTCAGAGTACAGGAGAGTATGTAAATAACACTACTAAACATCAAACATCCCACCAAATTGCAATGATGTAATGTAATATCAATAACGAACAAAAAAAATTAGAAAAAATGTCCAAAGTATCTACTCTCAAGAGAGTACAGAGTAATACAAAATAATACTCTAAACCATCAAAGCACCACCAAAATTTTTGGAATGTAATGAACATGTCGAACAACGGGCCAAAGCGGAAAAATGTCACAAATGCTCTCAAAAGGTATAGAAAATCTGAATGCAAAATAATACTACTAAACCAACCAAACAGCCACCAAATTACTTCCATTGGAATTTAATGAACATAATCTGAACAATCAGGCCAAAGAAACTGGAAAAAATATTCACAAATCATTTGTACTCTCAAGAGTGTACAGAGAGTACAGATGCAAAATAACACAACTAAACCAACCAAACAACCACCAAATTGCCTTCACTGGAATGTAATAAACATAATCGACAACCAGGAAATTGGAAAAATACAAATGTCACCTCAAGAGAATAGAGTATAGATGTAAAATACTAAACCAACCAACATCCCACCAAATTGCTTCCAATGTAATGTAATGAACATAATTTGAACAACGAGGCTAAAAAAACTGGAAAAAAAATATCCACAAACTATTTGTACTCTCAAGAGAGTGAGATGATACAAAACACTTCATCCAACATCCCACAAAAATTACTTCAATATAATATAATGAACATAATCACAAGCAGGCCAAAGCTGGAAAAATGTCCACAAAATTATCTATACTCTCAAGAGAGTACAGAGAGTACAGATGTAAAATAACACTACTAAACCAACTAACATCCCACCAAATTGCTTCCAATATAATGTAATGAACATAATCTGAACAAGAGCCAAAAAAACTGAAAAATAATGTCCACAAATCATATGCACTCTCAAGAGAGTATAGAGAGTACATATGCAAAATAACACTACTAAACCAATCAACATCCCACCAAATTGCTTCCAATGTAATGTAATGAACATAATCTGAACAAGAAAGCTGGAAAAAAATATATAAATCATACTCAAGAGGAAAATCTCAAAATAAAACTTACTAACCAACATTCCATCAAATTACTTCCAATGTAATGTGACAGACTCAAAAAGAAAAAAATGTCACAAAATCATATGCTCGAGAATCTGGATGCAAAATAACACTACCAAAACCAACAAACACAAATTGCTTTGACAGAATATAATGAACATAATGGGACCAAAAGCAGGAAAAAATGTCCACAAATCATGTCTCTCAAGAGAGTAGGAATCTGAATAAAAACAAACTACTAAACCATCTAACATCCACCAAATTACTTGTAATGTAATGAATATCTCACAACAAGCTGGCCAAATAAATTGGAAAAATATCCACAAATCATCTCTCAAGAGATAGAATCAAAATAACACTTAAACCAATAAAATAGCCACCAAATTACTTTGGAATGTAATGAACATTATCTGAACAACCAGGTCAAAGAAACTAGAAAAAATATTCATAAATTATCTGTACTCTCAAGAGAGTACAGAGAGTATATATATAAAATAACACTACTAAACCAACCAAACAGCCACCAAATTGCTTCCAATTTAATGTAATGAACAGACTCTGAACAACCAGACCAAAGAAAGAAACTAGAAAAAATGTCCACAAAATCATCTCTCAAGAGGTACAAAGAATGAGACAATAACACTAAAAAACCAACCAAACGACCTCCAAATTATTCGATGGATTGCAGAACAAATTTCCTTCAAATAGGCCAAGAAATAGAAAGAAATGACCAAAATACTAATGAGTATGAGAGTATAGAGATCAGATCAAATGCCACAAAATTTTAATTCATGTACTATCATCCCTAATCGTGCCACATAATTCATCTTGAAACATGACCAAACATCCTACCATGTGATATAATAAACATTTCACAAGGCTAATTAGTTCAAAAATTTGAAAATAATGGCGTGTACCATCTTGATAGTACAGAGAGTACGCATATAAAATATCTCCAAAAATTACTAAAATATATCCCATTCATTTAAAGAACTCAAATGTTCTAAAATGATCACATACTGGATAGTGAGAAGAATAGAGAAAACCCAAAATTCATTGAAGTTTAAAAACACAGGTGTAAATACCTCATGTAGTGCTTCTGATACCTCAATGGAAGTTATTGCAGGACTCGTTCAAACTGACGACGATGAGTGAGGCTGAAAGCGGAGAAAACCTAAAGCGTCATGCTGAGGGAATGTCGAGCGCCCATCTCATTTTTCTTCTCCATTTGTTTGAGCGAGGCGGGGCAGGCAGTCGGGCGGGATAAATGGCATGGTGTCATCAGTTATAAGCCATTAAAACGGAAAAAAACTACTTGGATCGAGCAGGGATTGAGTCCGCATAAAGCTGTCGGGACTAACGTCTCTCTCTCTCTCTCTCTCTCTGTTTGTAAAAAATAAAAAAAAGGAAGAGGTCCACTCCCTATCTCATCTTCCTTCACATGCCGATGGGCTTCTACTCCAAATCGGTGACCACTTCACTTGCCGATCTCCCTCTTCCTCCAGCAGTGAGAGTTTCTATTCCCTCTTGAACTCGAGAAATATCTTCACATGAATGGGCTTATACTCAAACCACTTCACTTGTGATCTCCCTCTTAGTCTAGCAGGTTTAGCCAGACTCTGGCCTCCACGGTAGAGACTCATGGTTGAATGCACATCTCCTCCCTACAGCTTCTTGATCGAGCCCATGTAAGGAGAACTCCCCAGTGTTCTCTGTCCTCATTCACCCAAGCAGAGGCACAACAATCCTTCACTTTCGTTCGTTGCTTGGCGCTCCACCTTGACCTTCATTCTCCATCTCCACTATACATTTTTCCACCCCTTTGTGCACCATCGGATCTAAGCCAATTTGCTCTTGTGGGTTGCATGGTGCCGTTATGTTGTTTCTTTTACCTTCCATGGGCCTTTGGCATAAGAATCACTACTTCCCAAGCTCAGAAAAGGTTGCCTACTTTGAAATATCGGATCCTTGCCCTATGGGGATACTACTAAGCGAACCGACCACTTAGCATCACTGAGTGATCAACTCTTAAGCCACTTTGAGTTTCCATGATAATAAATCCATAAGAACCCTTTAATTCATTCGTATTCTCACTTTCCTTTGTCCCAAGTTTTAGGAGTTGGGGAAGACCACTCTCATCCCTTCTCAAGTTCTCAAATATGGAGTTCTATCAAATTTGATGAATAGTAATGGTGCTCCATCTTTAGAGTGTTTGGCTAGCAGGCATCCAACAAGCATCTCAACAGAATTTTGTTTCTTCTAAACGAAGCTATCTCTTGGTCGGAATCCACCGGACATTAGCTCCGGTGAGGTATGATTCTTAAACGCTTAGAAAGCCTTAGGGATCTCATATTTGATGTGTTGAATGAGAGCATTAGGAACCAATCTAGAGCCGTGCACTTAACCTTTTTTTATTCTTGGCGAGTTTAGAAACAAAACCAACATGATTTATTTTATATGTTTGAAATAAATTGTTTTGATTAGGTTGAATGACGTAGCTATTTGATTTCACCTATTAAGCCATGATTAAGTCACGAGTCATTTGATTTTTGATCAAATGATCACGATTAATCTAATATTTTATTTATAATTAAATTCAATAAAAAATATTTAATCGATCTTTAGAATTTCAAACTAAAAAAAAGGTGATAAAACAAAATAAAAAAGGTATAAATTAAATTATCATAAAATCTAAATAAAACTTAATATAAAAAATGATTAAAAATTAATTAAACCAATAATATTATAAATATTATAATCAAATATAAAAAGATGCTTGAACATAATTTATGAAAATCAACTAAAAAAATATTAATTTGATCTCTAATTATTATATGTTGATTCTAAAATCAAAAAGAAAATTTAGTTATGTGACATATCCTTGATTATAATTAACTCAACTATTACAATTGGCCAAGCTTTATTTGATTAGCTATTCATATAAAATTTTTAGAAGAATTCATAACTAATTCAAATCACAAATTAAAACAAAAAAAAAATATATACATATAAACTTAAATCCTTTAGGACATAGACAATATAAGTCAAGTAAAATTATGAGCAAAACTTGTATAATTCATATTCTAAATATCATAATCAAATCAAATAAACATAAAATTAAATATAAACTCATCATATCCAATTACTCTTAATTTCAGACAATATCAAAAATAAGTCAAACAAAAATAAAACTCAAACGAATAATCTAAATCAAATCAAATTAAATTAAATTAAGAAAGACTCTCATCAATTTAATACATGATAAAATTAAATCTAATTCGACCTACCTAAGTAAGATAAACTTATTAATTATTAGAATGTGTAAAACATAAACTAAAATATAATAAACATGATAAATGAATGAAATTAAAATGAAATTCCAATCATAAATAATCAAACTCAATTAAAAAAAGCAAACTTTCAATTCATTTTATCTAATCGAGCGTAAAATAATAAACATAATCAAATCAAATAAAATAAAATATAAAATATAAACTCTAAAGTTATTAAATCATACCCAATTACTCTTAATTTCAAGTAATATCAAAATAATTCAAACTTAAATAAAACAAACCTATTGAACTAAGATAAGGATTAATCATCAAACTAAAGAGATAATCTATACATAAACTAAACGTCAATTCAATAAATCAAACCCTTAATTGAAATTCAAATGAAAGAATACATTAGACTTCAAATAAATTAATTAAAATATATTCACCAATCTAAATCAAACTTAAATGATTAATGAAATAAATTTAAACAACATCGAGATTAATCATATGAATTAAAGGAATTAAATTAAAATCCAAGGGAAAGAAACTGGATTGAATTAAAGGATATTGAATTATCAAAATTTAACTAAATCTACATCATTTAATCCAAAATCAATCAAACATGAACTTAAACAAACTTAAACTTCATTAGATATTAAGGATATTGAATTATCAAGATTTAATTAAATCAAAACATCTAATCTAAAAATTAATCACCAAAACACATGAACTTAAAACAAACTTAAACTTCATTAGATATTAAGGATATTGAATTATTAAGATGTAATTAAACTAAAACATCTAATCCAAAATCAATAAATATTTAAACAAACTCAAATTCTAAATTCTAAATCAAGTCAAATAAATCAAATCAAATGAATTACATAAATTCAAATAGCGATACTTGGGATCTTGGTTATACTCTTTGGGAGTTGGGATGTTGAATAGGGTGAATTCCATCTACAAATGGAATTCATTCTACTCTTCATTCTTGAAAATATAAACATCATTTTAACCAAATAAAATTGAAATAAAAATAAAAAAATAAAGCATTAAATCATTTAAATTGAAATCACCCAAAGGTAAAATTTAAATAAATTCAAACTCCAAATTAAAACTTAAACTAAAAAAAAGCCTAGTAAAGTCTTGCCACATAAAGCACACACATTAGAATACTAAGTGACTTCTAATAAGTTAGTGTTGTATATATGATAATATTTTGGATGTTAAGTGTATGTCTCATAGCATATTAGGTCATTATTAAATAATCATATTTTACTCGGGGCGCTATAATAAAAATATAAATGCTTTCTTGGTTGCTTATAACTTATGTTAGACAGGTGGGCTTGGTTACCCATGTGTGGGTGCTAAGTCCAAATTATTCATATAACTACTTGGGTTGTATGATGTGTTTAGCTAACATTTATTTTACATGTGTAGCTAGATTTACTTTTCCTATTTTTGATGTAATTTTGTATTAGAATTAGGATTAGTGCTATGGGGGATTAGGATGAGCAGTGGCCAGAAGGCTTAGTCACAGGTGCCACGTGATGCCTTTGGAAATCAAATCAAAAGAAAGAGAATGAAGAAATGAAGAAAAGAAGACCCCCATAGCATATATATTATTTTTATAATCAGTTGTATAATGGTAGACACCCATTTTTTCTCTTTTAGGGTGTATGATGAACGACCGTCTTTTATTCTTTTGTGGTTTATAAAATTGTTTGATGTTGTGTTTAGATTGCGCATTAAAACAACATGCTTTTCATAGTTTCTTTATGATTTATGTTTGAATATGTGGCCTGGATGTGATAGGCTCTTAGGATAAAATTAATTTTTATGCCCCAATTAATAACTCATAACCTCACATAAAAGCCTAGGAATGAAATCAAGATAATAAAATTTTTAGTAACCCTTTAGCTGGATGGATGAATGTATAATATCATGCATGTCATATTCTTTCACTCTTGTTAATGGGGCTTCCATCCTGCGAGAGAATCAAGGCTTAATGAGCCTTTGATGGAAGACACCCCTTTCTCTCTTGATTTGGCTCATAATCAAATTCTCATGCATTTAGGCATACAAAATCCCATAGCCTGTGTCAAAACAAAAAGTCCAAAAGAATCAAATCAATTTGATAAAATTTGCATTAGATTAAGTCATGGATTCATACCACTCATGCTCTAGTCTCTCTGGGAGTGATTCTAAGGACTTAGTTTCTTTTCTAAATGAATAACGACAATAGTTTCTGCAAAACATAAGACTTGCCTACATGAATTTAAAGCGTGGGAGGAGTTAGTTGCCACTCAGGAGTAATAAGTTCCAGTCACGGTGATTTATTCTCTCTTGTGGAGGTAAACTATATACCTATTTTTTTCTTAGATTTAGGTCATGCCTTTATTTTGTTCCAAGGCTCCTTAGTTTAGGAATCTGAGGTAGCTGTTTTCTTCAAGCTACAAGTATAAATTCTCGCCTCTTAGGCATTTTCACAATCTTATGTTGTGGAATTATAAGCCCTAGCAATCTAATAAAATGTTAACTCAAATAATTAACTCTCTTTAATTTCAAAAATATAAAGCCCAACTATTGGGTAGATTGGAATGCTCACTAGGCTTCCTAGTATCATGAGCATTTCTTACTTTCTCCATTTGGATTCCAAAAATAAGTCTTCTCTTTGATCTATCCCATTTGATTTTCTAAAATAAATTTCCTTGATAGTCTTAACCTTGAAATCTTTGGAGACCCTAATTATCTACTTTAATCTAGTATTTTTAAGGAATTCTCATTTCTTGGGATATTAACTATGGGGGCTTGCCTCCATAGGAAACTTTAACAGACTTAAATAAACCCTACTTTACTTTTCCATGTAAAGTAGGGAAAGATCTCTAGTATATTCGAAGACCCATCATGCCTTAGGAGTCCTTATTAGGTGATTAGGTCCATTATAGGGTGGTGATTTTTATCTTTTTGAGATAATACATCATTCATAATGTGATCACTTCAATAAGTACCCCAGACAGTGTGTATCCCACATCTAAAAAATAAACACCAATTTTCTAGCGACTCCATGGGATAGTTCCTCTCTCCATATTTAGTAGAAAATTATTGTCTCCAAGCATATGGTGGACATATATATATATATATATATATATATATATATATATATATATATATATATATATATATATATATATATATATATATATATATATATATATATATATATTCATCTTAACAAAATCACAACTTTTTAGGTTTTAGGACCTCACTCCATGTAGGTCTTAAAATCCTTAGTTCCCCAATGAGGTGAAAATTAAAATTAATCAAATAGAGGAGATGACCAAAATTAAGAATCTCTTCACCATCCTGATGGCGAGGCAAGGTTCATCCCATGAACAATAAGAAAATAAAACTCTTCAACAAAATAACATGTCTTTCCAAAAGCACTTTTTTAAAATCCACATAATAAGGGATATGTACATAAAAGTTTATAAGAATTTTTCACAAAATACATATAACCAAACCTCGTTTAACAAATCCTATGATTGTTACATAAGGTTCTTTTTAAAAATCAAAATCAACCATTTTTAATGTCTTTTTAATTTTTTTTTTAAAAGCACATTTTCTTTGAAATGGCTATTCCATCCCACACACTCAAATTCGTCGGATGAAGATTCTATTTTCAAATAAAACCATGATATAAAAAAATTGAAACTCCACTTTGCATACCTCACATATGCTAGAGTTGAAGTTTCCTCTCTTTTTGAAAAGTAATAAACCATACATAAAAGTCAAGATATATTTGAACCCCACTTGACATAACCAAATTTGTCAAATGGGAGTTCCCCTTCCTTGGATGGTAAAATAAATTTAATTCTATTTGCATTTATCGAGAATTCTTACAGAGTCTTGAACTTCAAAACACATTGGGAGCTCATTTGACATGTCAAATATATCGAATGAGAACTCCATTTTTGAAAATTATAAGAACAAAGTGAACTCCATTTAACATACCTAAGTCTGTTAAATAAGTTCATTTTATTTAGAAAAATCATAAACACATTGTACTTTTACTTAACAGATCAAATTTGTTAAGTGAGAGTTTCATGCTAAAAAAAAATATCATAAACATATTTAACTTTCACTTAACATACCAAATTTGTTAAGTGAGAGTTTCATTTTCAAAAATCAGAAACACACTGTACTTTCACTTAGCATACCAAATTTGGTAAGTGAGAGTTTCATTTTCAAAAATCATAAGTATATTTGACTTTCACTTAACATACCAAATTTGTTGAGAAAGTTTTTCAAAATCATAATACATTTGACTTTCATAACATACCAAATTTGTTAAGTGAGGGTCTCTTTCAATACATTTGATCCCTATTTTATGTTACCACACTTGAACTTTAACATATTTGTTAAGTGAGATCTTTCATATATGATATATATATATATATATATATATATATATATATATATATATATATATATATATATATATATATATATATATATATATATATATATATATATATAAAATATATTTCATAACATACCAAATTTGTTAAATATGACTCCCATCTTCAAGAAAGAAAATTTATCTCAATCACATTTAATTTTCACTTAATACCAAATTTATTAAGTGAAAGTCTCATCCAAACACAAATCAAACACATGTGGACCTCTACTTAACATACCAAATTTGTTAAGTAAGCTATTTTCAAATCAAAATATCACACAATCAAATCTTCACAAGAAAAAATATTTCAAGCACACAATCACAACCTCTTCTTAGCATACCCAAATTCTCTAAGTAGAGATATTTCAAACTATCAATATTTTTAAACAAGATGCACAAAATACAAATATCTCTAAGAAAATCTCTTCTCAAATTTTAGAACACCGTCCAACATACCTAAATCAGTTGAGAATGGGTTTTAAATCAAAATCAAATGGCAAAGACTCTTCTCAATATCCAAAATCTCTCTAAAATTTTGATGAACCCCACTTAACATCCTTAAGATTATTTAGTGTGAGTTCAAATTCAAAATCAAATCTTAAAATCAATGATTGAAGGTGAATATCGAGGCAAATTAATAGGCTGTTTACATTTATCGATTTCAATGCAATCATTATTTCATCCACTGAGGGTATACATGGCTCCCAACAAGCTATTTTTCCTTCCTACTTGGCTAAATCATTACAGGACGGGGCTAGTCTCTCTACCAGCTTCTTGCAGGGTCTGTGACTCTTGCCCATGGGTTTTGATGGAGGGATAGCCCTCACCACCTTAGCAAGGAGAGGTGGTGCGATGCCACTTATCGATTTGATATGCCATCTATTGAGTTTCCTCCACTAAAGAGGAAGGCCACTGTTGTTCTGCAACCCACTGTATCGGTTCATGCAGTTGTTCCACCCAGGTGGTCGGTTACTCTATACTACTACCCCTCCTTGGACTCCCCAAAGGGAAGGCGCCTTGCTTTAGAGATAGTCTCCTCCACGTTGTGGGTGCTAGTTCTTACGCCATACCTACCGTTCATAGCCACAAGAACCACAAGATCAGCGGCATCACAAGGGTGGAGAGAGATGGGCTACTTCCCATGTGTGGTGAGGAGGGATCTCCCTGTGAAACCTCTCCAAATTTGAGTGGTAGTAGGTTTTACCCTCTCTTAGCCTCAGATGGAGGGAGGACTACTGAGGATTGTTTCACCTCCACCACCGGCATATTTACACCCGGCTAGGAATGAAACCTATCGCTCAGGCGTCTTAAGCGGTTGTTGAGCCTCTGGGGAGAGTGCAGTGCGATTTTGATCGAGGCGTTATCCCTACGAGAATTCAATCGATCCAGGAGAGTCTTGGAGGCTCGAGCATCACTCGAGTAGGAGGGCGATGAGGTTTGTCAGCGGTCATCGCCTCTCGATGGATTTTCCTGATCGTCGTCCTTCCAGCCGATCGTTCAGACAACATCATCCTTATCGGTGCTACTCATCATAGGAGGAGTAGGCCTATAGTCGGCGTTAGTGCTACCACACACTCACTCGCCCACCATCGCTATCCACTCACGGCATCCCCATTCGACCAAGATCCAGCTCAGGAAAGACCAGCACCATTGGTGATCCGGCTACAACCCAAGGATCCCACTCCATCTACTCCACCCGTTGAGGTGAGGTCGAGCTCTCCTATTCGACCTCCAGCCTCAATAATGGAGAAGAAGGAATGATGACCCAAGGCCATCGTGGTCGAGTCACCACCACAGTCACAGCAGCCCTTACAGTCTCCACCTGCAGTAGCATCAATGGTGGAAGGGGTAGAGGATATAAATGTAGCATCCATGGCAAGATCCTTCCACAGTCAGTGTTAAGCCAATGGGTAGTGATCAGCATATACCTGTCAGTGAGCACAGTCCTCATAGAGATAGTAGCACAATGGCATGCGATGCCCAATGTATTTCGGTCAGTGAGTATAGCCTCTCCATCGATCAACGGTGAGTGTTTGTCCCTGCATAACTAGACCACTCTTCAGATGAGATCCGACTTTGAGAAGAGGGAACTTTACAGGGATGATTACTCTAATGAAGAGGATGCTAGGGTCAATTTTGATCCAGATGGGGATGATCTCTTGGAGGACTCGGAAGTCCATATGGTTGACTGGGGTTCCCTCCTTGATGGCTAGAGGGTTGTAGTTGAGGGGAAGACACAACTCATTCAACCCAACATTCATTAGATTGAGAGATGAGCATATTAGGAAGATGGAGAAAAGAGTTGAAGACTTATTAGTGGCGGTCTAGCACAAGCTCCATTGACAACCTCCCAGAGTAGACCACCTGGGTTGTTGCATATTTTGGATCACCCAGAGTACATCTCCAGTGACGGGATGGCGGTAGCATGAAGGTGGTGGACAACACCTCTATGCAAAAAAAAGATATCAAATAGTTAGTGGAACAACAAGTGAAGGATGCGTTGGCATAAGCCCGATGTGGCTCATCTATTCCAAAGGGTAGACCCTACCTGGAGGAATTTGATGGTGTCTAATATCCTAAGAGTTTTGTGCCTCCTTCCTTCAAAATTTTTGATGGCAGTGGGAACCCCGGCGACACATAGCACATTTAGGGGGGATGTTGCAATCTTTGGTGGCGATCTATTATTCTCTTTGTCATAGTTTGATAGGCATCACATTTGATTGGTACTTTGAACTATGATAGTTGTGAAGACTTTTGAGTTGGAGCACCTCTTCATCAAGAGGTTCTTTGAGCCAAGAAAGTAGCTGGGTGACCTTGTTGTGGCACAACAAAATTCAAATGAGTCCTTGTTGATTATATTCTCGGTGGAGAAACACGAGTATGAAATGAACTCAGAACAACATGCTATAGAAATTCTTCTCAAGAATATTCATGGCGGTTGCTTTCATGCTCAGGGATTTACAATCAAAACCTTTGAAGTTAATCAACAAGGCGGAACTCTGAGGGAAGCATATTTACCTTTTCAAGACCAATCATTCAAGCCCAAGCAGAAAGCATTGAAAAGCGGGGTAGTAGTGTCGGTAAATAAAGGGAAGCGGCCAGGAGCTGATATGAGAGACCTCATTCTCCTCCCACCACCTCTCACCACAATTGTATGGCGACCACGCCTCCTCACAATATACTCGATAGCGATCTCTCCATGGTGGTATTACACACTCTTATCGTAAATTGAATAAGCCATATTCATTCAAGAGAGGTAGTTAGGAAGATCTTTAAAATCTCTTAAAAACTTGACTTTTTACACGAGCCCAGAGGCGGAAGATGTGGGCAAGAGTGATCTGCTTGCCCCTACCGTGTATGGTCGTCATGTCTTGGAGGATTATGTCACCTTTAAGGGCTTGAGCGACCACAAGTCGAGCTATTATTAAGAATACTTGTTAGAACAACCCTCAGTTCTATCATTCTTGGGGATACTTCGATCCTCTTAAGACAAAAGAAGGTTGGGATATTGTCTATCTCGAACCTCTAAAAGTGGTCTCTAAGATCAAGCTTTCTTTCTGGTGCAAGTAACTCAAACCTCAACACCAAGGAAGGTTTGCAAGTTGCAAAGACAACTTGAAGAAGGTGATCCCGGCGTAGACGGCTACCTTACTTGCGGGATAGCATAGTAACACCACCAGAGACTCCATCCATTATTACTACTTCTTCCTCCACTAGCTCCTCTTACCAATAGAGCATTGTATCGTGACAAGGGCACTATACCCCTTTCCCCGCTTACTTTATTAGATTTCTATCATGTACCTCCATCTAAGAAATCAATGAAGAAAGCTTTCACTTACATCTTGTCTACTTACGATACTCTAGATTTTATTCCTCTCAAAACTCTTCAAGTCTACAAAATAATGATGACTCTAATTTTGATCATTCTCTTTTGATTTAGGATTTTCCATTCTAAATCATTTGGGTTCACCATTGAGATTGATTTGGAGTCATCGACTGATGATCCCAGGAGAAATCATGAAAGGTAGAACTTCCTACAAATTCATCATTCCAAGAGGTCATTGAAGTTAACCTTCGTGGTAAAGTTCTACCTCTGGGTGGCACCTCGATAAGGGTAAGCAAATCATTGGTTCTAAAGAGCGGATAGCCTCTCACAAGATGCTCCACCCATGGATATGGTGGAGGATCAAGCCAAGGTTGACTACAATGTCTAGCACATCTTAGAAAGCTTGCTAAGTTAATATATGACACCCTTATCTTATCCAAAGAGATGAGGGAATCTCTAATCCTCCTTGATAGATATGTTTAGCCCTGACCGCTGAAGGAGGATTGCAATTCAGAGGACACTCTAGGAGTTACATTCAGTGATGAAGACTTGCTTCTAGGAACGACCAAGCACAACTGCCCTCTTTACATTACAGTGGATGTTGGAAGATACATGATATCCAGAGTTCTTGTTGACCAGGGTGCATCGGTGAATATTATGAGTCTAAAACCCTCACTTACTTGGGATTGACATCTCCAAACTTTCAAAGAGAGGATGATGTTGAGAGGATTCAATGAACAAGAGTTTAGGCTCTATAGTGTTGCCATTAGAAGAGATGATTGGAAGACATGAAGTTTCATATTATAGACTCATACATCTTTCAATGCTTTGCTTGGGAGACCATGGATACATGAGAACAATGTGGTTCCATCCTCTCTACACCGTGCATGAAGTTCATGAGGGGTGGGATTGAATATTGTGTCAAAGGAGATCTTAAGCCATTCACAATTCATGAGGTCGAAATATATGAGGATGCAACCTACTATCTCCCTCAAAATCAACAAGTCTATTCTCGTGAACTTGGTGAAAGTTCAAAAAAAAAGAAAAAAAGAAAAAAAAAAGAAAAAAGAAAAAAAAAAAAAAAGAAAAGAAAAGAAAATAAAAGGAAATGAGAAAGAAAACAAAAGGGAGTGAAATAAACTTGGAGAGAAAAGTAACATTAGATTCACCCACCAGTTCATTACTCCATTCGAACATATGGGTAGGATGACTCAACTCCATGAGGGAGGGAAGAGGATCTAGAGACATGCTAGAGATGGAAGACCTCCTTATTGGCCATCCAATGAGTTATGTCCCTACTACCGGACTACACTATCTATATAGACTTAAAATCTAGTTTATATGATGAGTCATATATGATTAGTACACTAGCTAGCACTTCTAGACAGCAGATCCCCATGCAAGTGATAGTTGAGCTGAGCTGAAGATGAGGCTCTAAGCAAAGCATAAGTGTATCCAGTCTATATGTGAAACATTGAAGCATCGTTGAGAACTTTAACTAACCCCACTTTCCTCACAAAAGTTGAGGGTTTTGGTAGTTAAGGAAGCCCCTCTTCCACAAATGTAAAGGTGCGAAGTTCTTTCTTGGAGCATCATCCTCAAGTCAAGAATGTAAAACTTGAGGATGATTCATATAAAGATTTAATAGAATTACCTTTTGATTGGTATTGCCTTGTGTTCTTAATTTAGCAAAGAAAGGATTAATTCCACATGCTTGGTCTAAACACGTCGATTACTTTGAAAGGTTATGGGACAACAAATGCATACATTCACAATCAAGGGACTAGGATTGGATGGTGTCAGTTGATGATAATGATTGCTTAGTCATCACCAATCATTTGGAATCGATGGGTTCTTTTCAAATCATGCTAACTCATATGAGGAGGTGTGCTTAGAAACTTTAGATGATCAAATGACTTTGAAGTCAAGGATGCACCACCCAGAGAGGAGATCAACTATCGATGAGCTCAAAGAAATCAACTAGAAAAGAAGATCCACCCAACATATATCGGTTCTATTGAATGAAAAAGAAACCAATGATTTAGTGAAGCTATTGAGTTTAAGGATTGCTTTGCATGGAGTTATGAAGAGATGCCGGTATCTCGACATATCCATAAACTAGCAATATAACCTAATGCTAACCTATCAAACAGCTCCTAGGCATGCGATTAGACATTGAACAATAGTCACGAAATCAAGAAAGCGATCGATGCGCTTTATTAGGGAAGAAAAATATCCTACACGGTTGGCCGTGTCATCATTAAGAAAAGAATGGCCAAATTGCATATGCATTGATTTTAGGGATCTAAATAAGGCATGTCCTAAGGATGAATTCCACTTCTATACAATTAATGGTGACATTGCCTCATCTCATGCGGTATTCTCCTTTATGGATGGGTCATCACTACAACCAAATTAAGATGGCCCCTAGAGGATGAAAAAACCGCCTTTGAACCTCGAATATATTGTTATAAGGTCATGCCTTTCGGCCTTAAAATGCCGGTGCCACATACCGTATGATCTGAATCTTGATGAACTCATTCATCAAGTTGAATGCTACATCGATCTCGTTGTCAAAAGCAAGAAAAGGAAGACCATCTCTTTGACTTGAGTAGTTTTGAGCGGTTAAGATAATACAACCTCAAAATGAACCCCCCAGTGTGCATTGAGTAGCTTCAGAAAATTCTTCGGTTTGTTGTCCGACACCGAGTGAAATCAATGAAAAGATCAAAGCGATATTAAAATGCCACCCCTAAAAGCTAACATCAGTCATTCCAAAGGCGGTTGGTATCTAAGACACCTTCATTTCCAACTTATCGAAGATGCCAACCATTCTTACGCTGTCAAAAAGATGCCAAGTTCAAATGGGATGATAAGTGCCGCTTTCAAGACATCAAGCAATATGATGACATCCTAGTAACCCCTATCCCGGGCAAGTCGCTCATATTATATGTTCTTTGCATTAGATGACTCCCTTGGCATTTGTTGGCTCAAACCAATGGGAAGGAAAAGGAGCTCTCTTATCTTATCATATCCTCTTGAGGCAAACTATCCACCTATTGAAAAGCATTGCTAGCTTTAATCTTTGCATCCCAAAAGCTACTATGCTTTCTTATAAGGTGAACTTGATCTCTAAAATTAATCCACCAATATCTCATGACATGGACCTTATGGATGGTTGGTTGGTCCATGATTTTGTCTCGTTTAACATAACATTCATACCTCCGTGCTAAAGGAAGCAGATTTCTTAGCATCCACTCCTGTGATTCTTGATGATCTCCCGATGAACAAATCATGAACTTAGGGATAGTGCTCCAGGGAGATGTACTTTGATGGTGCGGCTTCCTCTCAAAGAGGAGAAGAACCATAACTTACTAGGGAAGGCGGGGGGTAGGAATAGTCCTCTAACGGACCAATGTGATGAGATTCTCATATCATCGTCCAATCCATGCACCAATAATGAAGCGAATATGAGGCTCGATTGCAGAGTTAGTCATTACACTATCGTCCAAAGTATCAACATCTTTGGGGATTCTCAATTAGTCATCAACCAAATCGCTGGGTCCTACAAAGTTCTAAAGCCTAAGCTCCATCATTACCAAAAGTACACTATGGAGTTATTGGCCCAAATCTCAGAGGTTACCATCTACAAGATTCCTCAAGGAGAGAGCGATGTAGCACAATCTTGCCAAAGAGTTGGCATGTCAAGATGAGTCCATTCCAATAAGGGTCCAAAATAGACAAGTCTTATCCCTTATTGATGTTGAACTCATCGAGAGATTCTCTTGAAGGGGAGGTTGCCATTACCAAGGATGAGGAGCATTGAGGCAACCATTCATAGATTATTTAAATGTAGGCAAACTACCTCAAGAGAAATCATGCACAGTGAAGTAGAGCCCTTTCCTATACTCTTGTAGGGCACCTTATACCGAAAATCCTTGATCATATGTGGTTACGTTATCAGACAAACACGAAGTAGGATCATGACCGTACACTCGGTTATGTGGGGCACATCAATCCGTCCAAGATGAAAGCCAAGATCAAGAGAAGGATACTCGATGATCCTGCGTATGGACATAGCTAGGAGATGCCATCAATGTCGTACGGTGTGGTCTACATCAACCTCCCAATATTCTACATCCTACATTGGCCTCATGGCCATTTGAGTGTTGGGGTACGGACATTGTGGGTCCGATTGATCCTCCTTCTTCCAAAGGTCATCGATTCATTCTAGCTTCTACTGACTACTTTTCCAAGTGGGTAGAGGCAATCCCACTTAGAGAGGTCACAGCTCAACATGTGCTCCAGTTTTAGAACCATATATATAGGTTGGGTGCCTCGATAAATTATATCGATAATGGTACTGCATTCAAGAGCACTAAAATCAACAGCTTTGCTCGGAGACACATCATAGATTAGAGATATTCTACCATCTACTATCCAAGGGCAAATGGGTTAGCAGAAGCCTTCAACAAAATCCTCATTCAAATACTGAAGAAGACACTAGATGACAACAAACGATGATGGCATGAGCAGTTTGTTGAAGCTTTATGCTTGCACCACATATAGAACTCCAACTCAATCCCCATTTCTTTAGTGTATGGGTCCGGCCGTCTACCATTAGAAGTCCAACTCCCATCACTAAGGATAGCCGTGGGTAGCAAAATCACAACGTAATGGAATGCCAAGTTATGGTTGGAAGAGCTCAATGTTTGGAGGAGAGACGCCTATGGGCATGCTAAAACCTCAAGTTATACAGAACCAAGATGATTCAAGCTCATAACAAGTTGGTTCGTCCTAGAGCTTTTCAAGTAGGAGAGCTTATTTTAGTTATAAGGAGACCAATTGTTGCTCGTCAAAAGATAGGAGGCAAGTTTGAACCCACTTGGTAAGGCTCTTATGCCATAGAGAAGGCCCACCAAGGAGGGACTTACCAACTCATAAATTGTAAAGGAGAGCATGCTTTTCAATGGGCTACTTAAAGAAATACTATCCATAAATCTTGTTTGAAAATAATTATCAATAAAATTTATTTTCATCTCCAATTTCATTTCTTCATGTTAGAAACATCTTTTTCTTGTGAATCCACCACAATACATTTAGGGTAGGTGTAAGAGTCCCCCAATGACATCCTATTCTTTCATATCAAGCATAAACATACATATGTTTATTTCGGGCTACTTTGATGTGGGAGCAAGCCCCTTGTGGCACTCACTCATTAGTTGCTCTAGGTCGGGTTTGATTTATTGCCCAAAGCAACCGATCACCCCAATGGTCATTTGTTGGAGGATGTGAGTTTCTACACTTTCTTCCTAATTTGACCATTGTAAACACTATGGCCTTGTAGTTTGGTAGTCTTCATGCCTGAACTACCTTGTGTTGGCTTTGTTTAAGAAGATGTGAGTCCAACACTTTCTTCTTGAACTAGCCACCATACTGACTAGGTCGAGTTTCCTCGGTTTAGTGTAAGAGTCCCCAATGGCATCATATTCCATCAAGCACAAACATACATATCTTTCTTTGCTATTTTGATGTGAGCAAGCCCCTGGCACTCATTAGCAGCTCTAGGTCGTTTGATTTGTTGCCCAAAGCGATCACCCTGGTCATTTGTTGGAGGATGTGAGTCCCTGCTTTCTTCTAATTTGACCATTACCGATGAGCCTTGTTAGTTTGGTAGTCTTCACTGCGCCATGCTCCTTATGGTTGGCTTTGTTTAAGAAGATGTGAGTCCCAACACTTTCTTCTTTAGCCACCATATCTAACTAGTTGTTTGAGGTTTAGGTGTAGAGTCCCCGGTGGCATCTATTCCTTCATATGCACAAACATACATATCTTTCTTTGGGATACTTTGATGTAAGCCCCAGGCACTCACTTTCTTCTAGGTCGGGTTCGATGGCAGCTGTCGACACCCCAATGTCATTGTTGAGATGTGAGTCCCCATGCTTTCTTCTTAATTTGACCATTGCAAATCAATGGGCACCTTGTTAGTTTATAGTCTTCTTCACCCGTGACACACGTGTTGGCTTTATTTGAAGATGTGAGTCCTGCTTTCTCTGAACTAGCCACCATACTATTTTCATTTCCCCAGGTTTAGGTGTAAAGTCCCCAGGTGGAATCCTATTCCTTCATATCAAACCTGAGACACACATATCTTTCTGGCTATTTTGATGTGAAGCAAGCCCCTCACTCATTAGCCTAGGTGGTTGATTTGTTAAAGCAACCATCACCTCTTGGTGGATTGGAGATGTGAGTCCCACTTTCCTCTAATTTGTTAACCGAGCATTATTAGTTTTGTAGTCTTAAGCCCTAAAAGCCTCATATTTGATCCTATTTAAGAAGATGTTAGTCCCAAGCTTTCTTCTTGAAGTCATCATGATCCTAGTCAAATCTATTTGGTTTAGGGTGTCCCAGAGGCTCCTTTCCTCTTACTTTGAGTTGATATAGTCCCCTGGCATTCTTTCAGTGTGCCCAGGTCGGATGACTTTTGTGTCGAAACGACTATCCAGTGGTTCGCTTTAGAGAGATGTAAGCCTACGCTTCTTTCTAGACTAATTGTTGCAAGGCACCGTAGGTTGGTTGATGTTACTATGCTTCAGACTCACTTTAGATGTACTCTTGGCAACCATCGCTTTTTTTCATAGTTGGCCAGAATACCTGTAATATATGACTAGCCATGTCATTTTCTCCATGTTGGATCAAAGCCCTTTCGGCCCCTTCAGTGGGCATTATTTGGATCATCCTTTGGAGACCTATTTGACTAGGGTTACTTTGGATTGATCCCCATTTCCTAGTAACCACTCTGGTTGAAGAATTTGTTATGGCTAAATTCTCCCCTTGATAAATCGAGAGGTCAAGCGATATAAGCTCCTTCTCGGTGATCCTCGAAACATGGTCATGTTAAAATAAATTAAACAAACAACAAAATATTTGTTTGTGGATTATCAAGCCCCAAGGATTCCCAAGCATCATCTTTTTAAGCAAAACTCCCTAGAATCGCTACTTGAGTTGAGGATAAAATCAGTGGTACTCAGTAGTGTGCCAGGTCGGGTTCAACTTGTTGTACCAACGAGTTACCCGGTTGTCTTTGCTTTGAAAGATATAAGTATTACGCATTCTTTCTAGCATGATCGTTTGTGGTGCCAGTTGACTTGATTTGTTGCTGTGATCGATCAGTGGTTCCTTGTTTAGGAAGATGTGAGTCCCCAGCTTTCTTCTAACTTGACCATTGCAACCGAAAGGCACCCCTTCTACTAACGGTTGGTAGACTATCCCTTTGGATTTGTAAACCTAAGATAGGTCTAGGCTGATATCAGCTCCTTCTTAGTAGATCCATCGCAAACTGACATGGTCCATCTAAAATTAAAGTAATTATGACTATTCTTGAGTCGATATGAGTCCACAGCGGCATTCGTTCAAATAGTCACCCTAGGTCGGGATTGATCTGTTGTGCCATCAATAGATCACCATAACGGCTGATCCCTACTTTGAAAGATGTAAGTCTGCTACACTTTCTTCTAGTATGCGTTACACGAAAGGGAAACCTTAGGCTAGATAGTCTACCTACCTTGTGGTAGTAGACTACCCCTTTGGACTTGTAAATCCGAGTAGGAAGGCGTAGCTCCTTCTCGATTGGGTCCGCCATCGGTCCATAATATAACACATAAAATTAAATTAAATCAAATCAAATCAAATTAATCATCAGGACTACTCTTGAGTTGAGGTAAGACCCGCTCACTCAGTAGTCGCCCTTAGGTCGGGTTCAACTTGTTGTGCCACCAACGAGTTACCCGGTCGTCTTTACTTTGAAAGATATAAGTCTATTACACATTCTTTTCAACATGATCATTTACCGTCGATGGGCGACCTTAGTTGGCTTTGTTATTTGTGCAAGGTGATCACCCGTGGTTCCTTGTTTAGGAAGATGTGAGTCCTGCTTTCTTCTAACTTGACCATTACTGTCGAAAAGGTACCCTTAGGTTGGTTAGCTCACTACTAGTAGGCTATCCCTTTGGATTTGTAAACCTAAGATAGGTCTAGGCGATATTAGCTCCTTAGTAGATCCATCTACAAGGTCCATCTAAAATTAAATTAATTTTGACTATTCTTGAGTCGATATGAGTGCGCAGCAGCATTCGCTCAAATAGTCGCCCTAGGTCGAGATTGATCTATTGCGCCATCAACAGATCACCCTAATGGTTGATCCTTACTTTGGAAGATGTAAGTCTACCATGCTTTCTTCTTAATATAACAGTTGCACACAGAAAGGCAACCCTTAGGCCGGATAGTCCTACCTTATGGCTGGTAGACTACTCCTTTGGATTTATGAATCTGAGATAGGCCAAGGCCATATAGCCCTTCTTAGTGGATCCATCCGCCATATTCCACAACATAACACACCAAATTAAATCAATCAAATCAAATCAAATTAATCATCGACTACTCTTGAGTTGAGGTAAGACCCCGGGGCTCACTCAGTTAGGGTGGGTTTGATGTGTTGCTCATCCAATAGATCACTCCAACGAATTTTCCTTGCTTTGGAAGATGTAAGTCTGTTACGCTTTCTTCTTAGCATAGTCGTCGCGCATTGAAAGGAAAACCCTTAGGTTGGATAGTCCTACTTTATGGCAGGTGGGCTACCCCTTTAGACTAATAAATCTAAGACAGGCCAAGGCCCCCGTGGCTCCTTCTTAGTGTAGTCCATCGCACACCGACATGGTCCATAACAAAATAAATTTGAAACCAACCTCCCTGAGTCAAACTAAACATATCAAACAAACCAAATTTCTCTCAGCGAGGTGTAAATCAAATTGGCCTCCGTAGTAAAGCTTAGATCTAAATCAAATAAATTCAATCGAGTGCACATCCCCAGTGGATATGCCTTCAATCTAGAACCCTTCTCCCCAGTGGAGCCATGACAAATTAAACCAACATCCCTAGTAGAGTCTGATCAAACAAATTAAAGAAATCCAATCAAATTCTTACCCTCAACGGATACACACCCAGCCAAATCGTACTCATAATCAAACTCAGATCCATATCCCTAGCAGATACTTGAACCCGTTTCCTTAGAGGAAGGTTCATGTCCTCAATCCCTAGCAGATTCCTTCTTGCTCTCTTATGCCCTTAGCATAAAGAGAATTGCATTGCACTTAGATGGTGATTCTATCTACCTTTCGGGTCTAGGTATAGATCACTTTCGTTGTTTGTTGCAATCTTCTGGATGTTGTCGATTGTTTCGGTCAACGCCAATATGTACGGTGTACCTTGTTAGTTACACAACACCTATTGGGGGTCCTTTTGTTGACCTCACTTTTGGAGTGAGCTCTTAACATCCTCTTAGACTTAGGAATCTTCTAGATACTAAGACTTTTCTTAGTCATAAGACACATCTAGTGATTAGGTGAACACTTAACTTATGCCTAGAGACTTAAAAGGGTTAATCATAAGATTAGGCTATGCCTTAGGGCTTAAGAAAATCACCTATCTTATAGCTTAAACCTAATCTAGATGCACTTTCTTAAAATCAATCAATCCTTTAATCATCATTCCAAGTTCTACCTAAAATCACAATCAAAACCATCAAGTAAATCATTCAAAATCAAATGAAAATTAAAATTAATTCATCGATCGATGCTAATAAATCATGAGATAATTTAACTCAAGTTGTAATACCTAAAAATTAAAGTTCAAGTTTGCTCAAAAAGATTATTCACAACTTTAATAAATTATTTGAATCAAATACAATTTTAGTCAAATTTAAGTCTAAATTAAATTAAATCATGATTTGAATATTAATTCACTATATATATAATAAATAATAACAAACAAATTTTTTTTAATATACACATAATCCATTTGAAATTTAAAATAAACTACCAAAAAAGAGAGAGAGATTAAACCAATTCTAAACATCAAACAAAATAATTAACTACTAAATAAATAATAATAATCATTAATTATGGTATATATATAATTTATAAACTTCAGTTAAATTAAAACCATAATTATACAAAATTATTAAAAATTGTGAAAATTTATATAAATAATAATAAAAAAAATTCCATCTTTTAGTCACGTGAAATCAAAGGAATATATATATATATATATATATATATATATATATATATATATATATATATATATCAAACATATATGCTACTATTCTCACCCAAAATTTATTCCTTAAAAAAAAGAAATAATAATAATAATAATAAATTTGAAAATCACTCTTTTATTAAAATCTGCAACAGCATTAAGTTTTTATTTTATTTTATTATTATTATTATTTTACATAAATCTCAAATAAATTTATTTATTAGTATTTTAAAAACTGTTCTTCAATTTAAAAAAAAAAAAAAAAAAAACTTATCTCGGCGACTTCAGCACGTGAGAGTAGTTGGGGCAGAGAAAAAAAAGCTGTCTTTCTCTCTCTCTCGGCTATCGCTATCAAAAAAACATGAAAACAAAAAAAAGGAAGAGGTCCAGTCCCTATCTCATCTTCCTTCACGTGACGACGGGCTTCTACTCCAAATCGGCGACCACTTCACTTGCCGATCTCCCTCTTCCTCCAGCAGCGAGAGTTTCTTTTCCCTCTTGAACCTGAGAAATAGCAGCCCTTCACATGAATGACGGATTATACTCCAAACCGGCGACCACTTCACTTGCTGATCTCTCTCTCTCTTCCGTCCTAGCCAGGTTCTGCCGGCCGTGACTCCTGTTTTCCTGAAGGCCGAGACTTCATCACAACCCATGGCTGAATGCACATCTCCGCATCCTCAACTACCTGCTTCTTCGATCAGCCTTACATGTAAGGAGAACCCCCAACAGGTGTTCTCGTCCCTCATTCACCCCTAAACCGAGGCACACAGCAGTCCTTCACTGGAGACAAGTTCGCTGCTTGACTGCTCCACCTTCCATTCTCCATCTCCACTCTACATTTTCGCCACCCCTTTCGGTGCACCATCAGATCTAAGCCAAGCCTAGCTGCTCTTGTGGGTTGCATGGTGCCAGTTCTGTTGGGAGTGTGCTTTCTTTTCCCTTCCATGGATTGCCTTTGGCACAAGAATCACTACTTCCCAAGCTGTAGAGAAAAGGTTGCCTACTTTAAAATATCAGATGCTTGCCCTGTGGTGGATACTACTAACTGAACCGACCACTTAGCATCCCTTACAGGCTGATCCGAACTCTTAACAACAGCCACTTTGAGTTTCCATGATGATAAATTCATAAGGAACCCTTTAATTCATTCTTATTCTCACTTTCCTTTGTCCCAAGAGTTTTAGGAGTTGGGGAAGACCACTCTCATCCCTTCTCAAGTTCTCAAATATGAGTTCTATCAAATTTGAAGAATAGTAATGGTGCTCCATCTTTGGAGTGGCTAGGAGGCATCCAACAAGTATCAGAGTTTCGCTTTCTAAATACACCTCTTCACCGACATTAGCTCTGGAGAGGTATGATTCTTAAACTTAGAAAGCCAGGATCTCATATGTCTTGAATGCGTCGTTAGGAACCAACCTTTAGAGTCATTTTTTTTTAATTTTATGGTAGAATTTAGAAACAAAACCAAAATGATTTATTTTATATGTTTGAAATAAATTGTTTTGATTAGGTTGAATAAATATTTTGATTTCACCAAAACTGGTTAACTCGGAGTCATTTGATTTTGATCAAATGATCAATGATTAATCTAATATTTTATTTATAATTAAATTCAATAAAAAAATATTTAATCAATCTTTAGAATTTCAAACTAAAAAAAAAAGGTGATAAAACAAAATAAAAAAGGTATAAATTAAATTATCATAAAATCTAAATAAAACTTAATATAAAAATGATTAAAAATTAATTAAACCAAAATTATTATAAATATTATAATCAAATATAAAAGATGCTTGAACATAATTTATGAAAATCAATTAAAAAAATATTAATTTGATCTCTAATTGTTATATGTTGATCAAAAAAGAAAATTTAGTTATGTGACATATCCTTGATATAATTAACTCAACTATTACAATTGGCTTTTATTTAATTAGCTATTCATATAAAATTTTTGGAAGAATTCATAACTAATTCAAATCACATTTTAAAACAAAAAAATAAATATATACATATAAACTCAAATCCCTTAGGACATAGACAATATAAGTCAAGTAAAATTATGAGCAAAACTTGTATAATTCATATTCTAAATATCATAATTAAATCAAATAAACATAAAATTAAATATATACTCTAAAATTATTAAATCATATCCAGTTACTCTTAATTTCAAACAATATCAAAAATAAGTCAAACAAAAATAAAACTCAAACAAATAATCTAAATCAAATTAAATTAAATTAAGAAAGACTCTCATCAATTTAATATATGATAAAATTAAATCTAATTAATTTTACCTAAGTAAGATAAACTTATTAATTATTAAAATGTGTATAATCAAAACATAAACTAAAATATAATAAACATGATAAATGAATGAAATTAAAAAGAAATTTCAATCATAAATAATCAAACTCAATTAAAACAAAGCAAACTTTCAATTCATTTTATCCAATCAAACTATAAATAAATAAACATAAAATTAAATATAAACTCTAAAGTTATTAAATCATGCCCAATTATTCTTAATTTCAAGTAATATCAAAATAATTCAAACTTAAATAAAACAAACCTAAACTAAGATAAGGATTAATCATCAACACATAAACTAAATGTCTAAATTCAATTAATCAAACCCTTGATTGAAATTCAAATGAAAGAATACATTAGACTTCAAATAAATTATAAGTAAATTAAAAATATATTCACCAATCTAAATCAAACTTAAATGGATTAATGAAATCAATAAATTTAAACAACATCGAGATTAATCATATAAAATTAAGGAATTAAATTAAAATCCAATGGAAATAAACTAAGGATTGAATTAAAGGATATTAAATTATCAAAATTTAACTAAATCAATAAATTTAATCCAAAATTAATCAATCAAAAGAAGTTGAACTTAAACAAACTTAAACTTCATTAGATATTAAGGATATTAAATTATCAAGATTTAATTAAATCAAAACATCTAATCTAAAAATTAATCAACCAAAACACATGAACTTAAACAAACTTAAACTTCATTAGATATTAAGGATATTGAATTATCAAGATGTAATTAAACTAAAACATCTAATCCAAAATCAATCAATTAAATACTTAAATAAACTCAAATTCTAAATTCTAAATCAAGTCAAATAAATCAAATCAAATCAATTACATAAATTCAAATGGGCTAATTAAGATACTTAAGGATCTTAGTTATACTCTTTAGGAGTTAGGATGTTGAACAGGGTAAATTCCATCTACAAATGAAATTCATTCTACTCTTCATTCTTGAAAACTTAAACATCACTTTAACCAAATAAAATTGAAATAAAAATGAAAAAAAAAATATTAAATCATTTAAATTGAAATCACCTAAAAGTAAAATTTAAATAAATTCAACTCCAAATTGAAACTTAAACTAAAAAAAGCCTAGTAAAGTCTTGTCACATAAGCCTTAAGCACACACATTAGAATATTAAGTCATTACTTATAGTGCTAAGTTAGGCATCAGATGTATGATGTTGTGTTTTATTTGTGATGTAATATTTTAGTCGGATGTTAGTGTATGTCTCAGTAGACGGATGTTAGTATTAGCCTAATCATATTTTCCTGGGGTTTTAAGGGACCGATATATAATAAAAATATAAATGCTTTTCGCAGTGTGTTTAGCCCTAAGCGTAACCCATGTTAGACAGGGTTTGGTTACCCATGTGTGGGTGCTAAGTCCAAATTATTTATATAACTACTTGGGTTGTATAGTGTGTTTAGCTAACATTTATTTTACATGTATAGGTAGATTTACTTTTTCTATTTTTGATGTAATTTTGCATTAGGAATTAGGATTAATGCTAGGGGGGATTAGATGAGTGAAGGCTTAGTCTAGTGCCTGTGATGCCTTTGGAGCAAATCAAATCAAAAGAAAGAGAATGAAGAAATGAAGAAAAGAAGACCCCATAACATATATATTATTTTTTTATAATCCGGTTGTATAAGGGTAGAGCTCTACTACCCATTTTTTCTTCTTTTAGGTGTACATGGAACCCGACCGCACTGGCCTTTTATTCTTTTACGGTAGTCTATAAAATTATTTGATGTTGTGTTTATATTGCACATTAGAATAGCATGCTTTTCATAGTTTCTTTATGATTGATATTTGAATGTGTGGCCTGGAGGCGGTAGGCTCTTAGGATAAAATTAATTTTTCTACCCCAATTAATAACTCATACCTAAAATTTTAAAATAACTCATAACCTCACATAAAAGCCTAGGAATTAAATCAATATAATAAAATTTTTAGTAACCCCTTAGCTAGATGGATGAATGTATAATATCATGCATGTTATATTCTTTTACTCTTGTTAAGAGGGGGCTTCCATCCTTGCCAGAGAATCAAGGCTTAACCTATGAGAGCCTTTGGTGGAAGACACCCCTTTCTCTCTTGATTTGACCCATAATCTAATTCTCATGCATTTAGGCATACAAAATCCCATAGCCCGTGTCAAAATAAAAAGTCCAAAAGAATCAAATTAATTTGATAAAATTTGCATTAGATTAAGTAATGGATTCATACCACTCATATTTTAGTCTCTTAGGGAGTGAGTCTAAGGACTTAGTTTCCTTTCTAAATGAACAACATCATAGCCATCTTGCAAAGCATAAAACTTGCCTACAAGAATTTAAAGTGTAGGAGGAGTTAGCTGGCTACCACTCCACGCGGTAATAAGTCAATCAGTTGGGTGGTTTATTCTCTTTTGTGGAGGTAAACCATATACCCATTTTTGCCTTAGATTTAGGTCATGCCTTTATTTTGTACCAAGGCTCCTTAGTTTAGGAATTTGAGGTAGCTGTTTCCTTCAGTCTACAAGTATAAATCCTCATCTCTTAGATATTTTCACAATCTTATGTTGTGGAATAATAAGCCCTAGGAATCTAATAAAATGTCAACTCAAATAATTAACTCTCTTCAATTTCAAAATATAAAGCTCAACTATTGGGTAGATTGGAATGTTCACTAGCTTCCTAGTATCATGAGCATTTCCTACTTTCTCCTTTGATTCCAAAATAAGTCTTCTCCTTGATCTATCCCATTTGATTTTCTAAAATACCAATCCTTCGATCATAACCTTGAAATCTTTGGAGACCCTAATTATCTACTTTAATCGAGAGTATTCTTAAAGAATTCTCATTCTTGGATGTAATTAACTATAGCCTTGCCTCCATGGGAACTTAACTAACCCACTTAAAATAAACCCTACTTTACTTTTCCATGTAAAGTAGGAGAAAGATTTGGTATATTCAAGACCCATAATGCCTTAGAGTCCTTATTAGGATTAGGTCCATTATAGGGTGGTGATTTCTATCTTCGAGATAATACATTATTCCTTAATGTCGCATCGATCATTTCAATAAGTACCCCTAAGATCTGCGGTGTCCCACATCCTCAAAAATAAACACCACAGCTATCATTCTCCTACTTTGGAGAAATGTTAACAATTGTAATAGAAGATGATATAGTGAAATTATTCCTAAGTGGGCTAGGCTCTGTGATTTTTTCCTTTTTTGCATATTCCACGTAAAAATCTTGAGGTCTCTTAAACTTTTTTCTTGTGTGTGCGAAACTTTTATGCAACGCTAAGACATCGTATTCTACATCATTTCTCTAACAATTCTATTATTTTATATTTACATAGATCTTTATTTTGTAAAGTAAACCTTACACGAAATAAATAATTAGAATTTTATTTTATATCCATCATGTTTCAATATCTTATCATGTTATGATATACTTTATATATCATTAGGTTAAGTTCTTTGTAATTGTGATTACGATCATATACTAGGTTTTATACTTGTTCTTATTATTGTGAATTTCATAATAACAAATTCAAGAAAAGATACAATCATTTTGTGCCTTTTGGATGTTATGAATCAATGCCATAATTTTTTTTTTATAGAAAATGAACAATAAATAGCAAAGAATGATGCTTAAATTCACTATATTAATAAACAACCTTTTCCAACTACAAGACTATTACCCTTTCTCATAATGTTCTATCCTTACCATATTATATTCTAAAGTTATTTCCAAGAGGTCTAATGTGTATCATGACTTATATTAATCATAAAAGTTATCATTTAAGTTAATGAAAAAATGATAATATGATTCTCTTTATTATTTTGTAATTTTAGTCACACTCACTCTCTCACATGTGAAGGGGAATGACAAATTGATATCATCATAAAACTATATGAACCTTATATCCAGGTGAAGTTATTGATAACTTAACAATGATCTATTATTGTAAGTGATTGCTCAATATTTTACCTTTTTTTCTTCAAAATGGAGATGATTATATATCTTCATAGTTTTAGCATGGACTACTCAATTTTTTGAGTAGAAAATAATGATTGATTGATCACTTTTTGATTTATTATGAGTTAATAATTAAACTAAGATCTCAAGTTAAGAAGCTAAAAAACTAAGTTCTTAATTCCCTCAAATAGATGTATGTATGAGATCAATGGCCCTTATTCACATTAAAGCACTTACTAATGCACATGAGATGATATGGATATAGTACAAAGTGGATTGGACCACTTTCACACATTATGTCCTAACCAATGATGATATTGAACAAAGAGACTTTAGAGTTCCTTAAATAAATGAGATCTTAATGTCCTTTTGAGACACTCTCTTTATAGTTATCAATCACCTCAATTATGATCAAGGATGCCCTTACCAAACTAAGTTTCTTAGCAGGATTTATCCTTGCTTTCACCCCCTCCTTTTAAAGTCGAAAATATTCTCCTATATTAATTAAGTGTCTAAGTGGTCCTCTTTAGCTTTGTATCCTCATCACTTAATTGGTGCATGCAGAGGCATGTGTTGACCTTATTTTTAGAATGAGCTCTCAACCTTTCTATCTTAAACATAGAACTTCTCTTAGACATTAAGAATTTCTCTTAAGACACTCTGAAAAAGTGAACACTTAACCTAATCCTAGAGACTTAGAAGAGTTTGTCATAGGAATAGGTTAAGCCTTAAGGGTATTAGGAAAACTTGCATACCCTATAGGTTGAACCAAATCCTTACTTCCTTCCTTCAAGTTAGTCTCCAATTCAAATCAACTTTAAAATTAAAATTAATTCTCAACTTAAATGATTTTTCTCAAATCATTCAAATCAATTCCAAATCAAATCTTAAATCAATTCCAACCAAATTGATTTTCTCAAACTATCAAAGAAATCCCAAAAATCCAAATCATAAATCAATTCCAAATAATTGAAACCTATAATTGGAATCCAAAACTCAAATTCAAATTCAAAAAATCTTTCCTAAGCCCTTTTAATTCTATCTTATGGACTTAGCTCAAATCAAATCAAATTCAAAAAAATTTCATAACCCATTTATATTCTCATTTAAATATAAATGAATTGTAAATTCAAATATCCAAAACCAAATTAAAAACTCAAAATCACCCAAAATTCAACTTAAGCCTTTCAAGTCAAATTCTTGAACTTAAATTAATCAAATCAAGCTAAAAATCTTTTTTCTTCATGATTCAATCAATCCTTCAATCATGTATCCAAATATAAACACAAATTTCAATCATCAAATCAAAATCAAGCTAACCCAAGTCAAACTCATATTCACCCTTTTGACTTGAAATTGTCAAATGAATCAAAAACCATTTGACTTCAAATTTCTTGCAAATGGATTCATATTTCAATCATAAATCCATATGTGAGTTCAACCAAACTTGAATCAAGCCTCATGCCAACTAAACCCAATTTGCTCACTTGACCTAAAGTGACCAATTTGACCTACATGAATCAAAATCCAATTCAATTCAAATCAAAGTGAGTTAAGCCAATCCAAACTTCATGTCATATTTGTTGATCATCATAGGTTAATCAATTGTCATGAATTGTGTCAAACCAAGTCAACCTATCCCGTTGACCAAGTCAACCCTTTAACCCATATGAACCCAAATTAGCCAAATTGTAACATAAACCAAATTGATTGCAACCAATGGCTCAAGTTCTGAACTTGACCATAGCCTCAATTAAACCCAATTTGACTAATTGGTCAACTAGACCCAACCTAGCCCAATTGACCATGGACCCAACTTGACTTAAAATGTCAAATTAACTTGAAATTAAACCAAACAAAAATTAATTAAAACCAAAGCCTACAATATATTCCAAATGATCAACCAAACCAAACCAAGCCATGATTCAAGCCAATTTGGTCAATCTCAAATTGGTCAACTTAACCTAAATTGACCAATGATCATCACATTGGCCAAAATCCAAATTAAACCAAATTGATTGAAACTAATTGAACCAATGCAATCAAAATGGTCATTTGAATTTGACCCAACTCTTGGTTTGACCCAATTTGACCAATTAGTCAACCTAACCATTTTGACATGATTTGACCAAAATGAGTCAAATTAATCCAAATTAAACCAAATGAACTTCAAATGACATGAAATTTGGTCCAACTTACTTTGACTCATTTCAAATCGCTTCAAATCAAATGCCAAATGGTCACTTTGTCCTTGGGTCAAGGGCATCCCATGAAAAGACACTTAAGTAGTCATTTGGTACTCATCCATTGGTCCACATAAAAAGAACCATTTTCGACCCAATGAGTGGTTGGGGCAGCCATGACTCATGGGGAGATGAAATAACCTCACCTCTCCCATTAAAACACTTGACATGAAGGACTCTCACCTAACCTTGGCTAAGACACCCATTTGTCCTTCATGGTAGCCACTTTCCATGTCTTAGCCAACCATAGGGAGACACCTAGGATGACTCTCTTTCATTCCCAACCACCACAAGCCAAATGACATGAGTTTATAGCCAAAATTTCGAAACAAAGTGTGATTTTTGTTCATTTTTTATTACAAGGAATTAGAAGCTGAAGCAAACACTCATTCCTCTCATTCTTCCTCTCCTAGAGCTCCCAAACCCATTGGCAATCACCCACAGTTTATTTTGGAGAGAAATACTTCAAAACTAAGTGAATTTCGATGAGGAAATGACGATCATCGGAGAAACTTCATTTTGACGTGAAGGCGAAGATCCAAACTCATTCCAAGGCCTCTTCCCTCGCTCAATAGCATGCTCAAGTCATCACCGCCGTCGGAAATCATCCTTGGTGAGGTAACTTTCAAAAAATCATGGCCCTGTGATTCTTCATTTTTTTCGTACATTTTAGAATTTATCATAGATCTTGTATTTTTACTTTAAATTATCTCAATTAGAAAATAAAATTTTTTCGGTGCAAATCGACGTGAAAATGAGTCCATTTGGACAAGTTTTCACTTAGAACTTCTCTTTTTTTCCAAAAATAGTCCTGATTTTATTGTTCACCATTGACGGTGAAGTAAGAAATTATCCGATCCCGCGTTCTGCGATCGACGCCGCTGACCGGTCTTTGGATCGCTTGATGCGATCTAGACCGTTCAATCACGCGATCGCATGATCGAATGGCTCAAATTGCACGATCACCCGATCCTGGTCTCTAGATCGCGCGATCTGATATGGACCATCCGATATCGTCAAACCGCACGCGTGGTCAACCTAACTGCTTTTCGCCAGATTGATGCGCACGCACGCCATTGTAGTGCCACATGAGCATCACGATTTAATGCTGTATAACTAAAATACAAAAAAATTAGATTTTGATTTAAAAAATTTACTTTAAATTTTGAAACTTCAAAAATTTATAGAAAATAAAATAAAAAAAAATTGAAAGAGCTCATTGATTTGCCTTTCAGAGGAATAAACAAACCTAAAATCCTAAATTTTACTAAATATTTTGAACTTAATTTGAGTTTTAGTAAAAATCAAATTTCATTAACAAAAAAATACACCTGAAATTTTTTGATATTAAAACTAATGTTAAAATACATCAACCATAAAAATTTAAAGTCAAAAAGACCTTTGGAATAGAAGATATTGAATTTTGAGTGTCAAATAATTTATTTTAATAAAATAAATTAACAAACTTCATAAAAATCACTTAAATCAACTGAAATTTTCTAAATTCATAACTAATTATAGAAAAATAAAAAAAATACAAACTCAGGTTCATCTTAAAGATAATTGAGAGGAGAATCTAATAAAATTATTTCTAATTGAATTTGAATAATAGATTTTCCTTAATTATGGTTTATTTAAAAACATAATAACCCTAATTACTCCATAATAACTTTATTAATTAATTCCAAACTTCTCAGACATGTTTAGTAGGATGACTTTTATCTCCCCTAATTTTTTTAGAATTTATTAATGAGTTAATTAGAAAAATTTATTAATGGGCCCCTAATCACTCTCTTAATGTAATTAAGCTTAATTAAGCATGTGAATAGTGGTTTAATTCCTTGATTAAGTTAATTAAACTTTTTTTAAGCGATTAGAAGGTCTATGGAATGATTTTGGGATATTTTCCTTGAGCTATTCTCTAAACCCTCTTTCTTTAATCCAAATCTAATTAAGGGTTAATCTACTAATGATCTACTTAATTAATCAAATCAAATTCTAAAAACCAAAATTAATCCATAAACTTAATCAATCCTTCTTGAGTGGATGCAGGTGTTCAATAACCTAAGTAACTTATGAAAATCATACCTAACCCACATGTGTGGAAGTTATGAAAGTACTTAAATTAAACTTTTAACTTAATTAATCATTAATTGTGAGCCAATTACATTAGGTACCTTTCTTTCCTAGGATGCAATACTGATTTAAATTCTTGTGATTTTATGTCATACATTGGCTCATAATTATTTGATTAAATATGCTAAAGTGGTGTGTAAGGAGTAATTAATGAACTTAATGAACACTTTAACCTAATCAAAACATAAAATTGACTTAATGGTTCTAAAAATTAAACTAAAATAATATACACATGGGGGAAGTGGGCTAGAACCATCAAACCTTGTCACATTTCCTAAATTCAAATTAAACTCAAAACAAAACAAAATTTTCTTAAACCAACTTTGATTCACTTTAAATAATCTTATTCCATGGGATTGTCTTTAGGAATTAATTAGGGTGAATGAATTTACATTGCTTTCATCACTTTATTTCTTTCCTAGCATGCTAAATGTGCATGTCATATGAAAATCATGCATTTATGTCCTTTGAAAAATCAAACTAAAATGAAATGTTTCCTTTATGTGAAATTGCATATTTTGGCTAAAGTAAGAATATGAATGGATATTATCACTATTAAATCCAAAACTATTTTCAAAACTTAGAAGTCAAATATTATAAATGAAAGTATGTTATTTATAAGTACTTATAAACTTGCATGTGAATAGTATAAAATATGTTATGTGATTTCCTTCTTTTCTTAACGTAGTTTGTATGAGAGATTTGTCAAGTGCATAGTCCATTTGAAAATGACTAACACTTGCTTAAATCCATTCCCATACACTCTATATCATAACTTAAGAAGAAATTCCACATCACACATGTAAACTAAACAATCAAACTAAAATCAAACAAACATAAACCTTTTTGCATGATTCTTTTCATGCATTTTTTTTTTTGTATATGCACATGTATTTAAGAAAAGTGGTATACCGACAACTGTAATTTTAAGTAGCCCTAAGTAGGTCTTGTACCTTACACCCCTGGTGGTAATAATGACGCTGTATTCACTTATATCTTTTATACTTGTGAACGTGCATATAAAAAATTGATAAAATAGTCACTCTCTTCTACTTAACAAACAAACATAAACTTTTGCACCTTTCTTTTTTTCATTCATTTCTTTTATACATGTGTATATATTTAAGGAAAGTGGTATATTAGTCTGAACAACCCAGGGGTTGCGAGGCTTTAAGTAGCCATAAGTAGATCTTGTACCTTATACCCCTGGTGTTAATAATGACGTCATACTCACTTATGTCTTTCATACATATACACGTGGATGTGAAAAATGGATAAAAAAATCCCTCTTTTGTACTTAACAAAAATCATGCATATATGAAACATTCTAAATTTTTTAAATAAACTCTCTTAGCATTCACCATTAAGGTGTGCTAAACACTTATATTTGCATGTATAGATATGCTGAAGATTCATTCATATGCATGTTATACATGTTGGGAAATAAATTAAATATTGTGTGTATTGTGATAGTAATTCACTTTACTTAATCTTAAAATGTCTTTCTTTTTGAATATGTTTGTTTAGGAAAAATCTAAATTTAGGATTAATTAAAACACATAATAAAATATTCACTAAATAAAAATCAATAATGAATCTACCTTAGAAATCACTTAAGGTAGGAGGAAAGAAGTTCTCTTCTCCTCTCTTTACAACCTTTAGTAATTAAGTAGGTTCATTCAAACTAAATCAAATCATCAAATAAAATTAACCCATATCAACTAAACAACTTAAAATGAGACCACCCTTCTAAGTTGAACCTTTTCTCACTTAAAAATCCCTAAACTTAAAGCCTAGCTAAGCATACCACATACCAAACATTTTACACACACATTAGCTAAGTCACTACTTCTAGTCTTATGTTAAGGTGGTGCATGATTTGATATTTACTTTTATTTTGTGATGTGATATTTTAGTCTGGATGTTAAGGTGTATGTGCGTAGAATGAATGGAAGGACAATTTAGTCTAATCATTGTCTTCTGCAAGGGATTGTGCTTAAAGGGCGATGTAATAAAAATATAATTGCTTTTGCTGTGCAGGTTGCTTATACCCTTAAGCATAATCTAAAATAGGCCAGGTGGACTTGGTTACTCATGTGTGAGTGCTAAGTCCAATTTGTTTATATACATGCTTGAGAATGTGTGGTTTGTTTATCTAATCTCTATTTTGCATATTTTAGTTAGATTTACTTTTCCCTTTTCATGTACTTTTGCAATTAGGATTTTGGAATGATTATTGTGGGGATTATGATGACCATGCTTATAAGATCACATCTTATGTATCATTTGGAGTATCCACATTCCAACCATTCAAAAGAAGGAATGAAAAGAAGAAAGAAGAAAGAAGAAATGAAGAAATGAAGGCTCCCATAACATGAATTCCTTGCTTAATTGTAATTAATTCATTTTTAATCCAGGTTGTATAAGGGTAGAGCTCGGCTACCCACATTTGTCTTTTCGGGTTTGTGCGGTGGTGCCCAACCACACTTGACCTTTTATTTTTTTGCGCTAGCTTTATAAAAAAATGCTTGATATTTTGTTTAGCGTGTGTTTTAGAAATGACATACTTTTCCTAGTTTCTTCCTTGCTTGATGTATGACCGGATGATGATTAGGCTCTTAGGAAAAAATAAATCTTCTACCAAATTAAACAACTCAAAATTTAAAATAAATAACTCATAACCTCATTTAAAGCCTAAGTTAAAATCAAGATAAAATAATTAGCAACCTCTTAGCTGGATGAGCATTTCTTTTCTAGCATCATGCATAAAAATATTTTATTTCACTCTTGATTGGAGGGCTTCTACCTTTGCCAGAGAACTTGGCTTGACCTTGGAGAGCTATGGTGGAAACACACCTCCACCTTCTCGCTGATTTTGGCCCCCCTAATCTTATTTCTCACGCATTAAGCATATGAATCCTATAAGCCTGAGTCAAATGATTGTCTAAAAATGAAAGTAAAATGTAATTTATTTTGCATTAGATCTAGGTCATTTTTCATGCCCTTACATGATCTAGTCTCTTAGGGAGTGAGTTTAAGGACTTAGTCTCTTTCTAAAATAAATAACAACCTAACTATCTTGCATAAACATATAACTTGTCTATATGAATTTAAAATCATAGGAGGAGTTAGTTGGCAGCCACCCCCAAGCGGTTGTAAGTCCAAGCAGTCGAGTGGTTTGTCCTCTCTTGTGGAGGCAAATCGAATACCCATTTTTTTACCTTAGATTTAGGTTGTATTTTTGGCCCTCGCCAAAACTCCCTAAATTTAGGTTCTGAGGTTGCTTCTCCCTTCTATGGGCCATAAGCATAAATCCTCACCTCTTAGGCATTTTCATAACCTTGTATTGTGGAAGTATAAGCCCTAAATTTTTCATAAAAATTTAACTTAAATAAGTAATTCAATTTCAAAAAATGTAAAGCCCAACCATAGGATAGTTTGAGATATTTACTAGGCTTCCTAATATCTTAACATCCCCTACTCACCCCCATTTAGCTTCGATAAAACTCCCTCCTCTTGATCGATCCCACTTGATTTGTCAAAAATAAACTAATCAATTGATAGTCCTATCTATTGAAATCTTTGGAGACAACGATCATTTACCTTAATCGAGAGTATTCCTAAAGAATCTCCTTTCTTGGAATGTAATTAACTATGATGGCTTGCCCCTATAGGGAACTTAATAAAACCGATTTAAAATAAACTCTACTTTACTTTTTTATGTAAACTTGGGAAATAATCTCTAGTATAAGGCACCCATTATCCTGGGGAGTCCTTACAGGTAATTAGTCCATTGTAGGGTGGTGACTTCGCCTTTCGAGATAGTACATCTCTCCTCAATGTCATACCCGATCACCCTAATAAGAACATCTAGGATCTAGGTGTCCCAATAAAAATATATTTTATTTTATTTATCCTCCTTTTCAAAAGGATAGATGAAGGTGAGAATATTTCATCATAACATGTTGTACTCTATCATTGCTTATTGAAAATGTTGTTTAGTCAATAACTATGCTTTTAAATTAGATCATTATTAACATTGCTATTACTATTTTTAACAATTTATATTTCTTCAAAGGGATGGTTTATAACCACCACTTGTGGTGATACTAGCACAAGTTACCCATAAGTTTGAATCTTAAAGATTTTATATTTCCATATTTCAAAACAAACAGTTTAAGAGAACCACATACTATCTCGAAACATTAAAAAAAAAGAATTGTAAATATATAAAAATAACTTTGTTGTGATTTATTGTCCATAAGAGTAAAAAACTTATTTACATCTTACAAACTAATAAAAGAAATAGTATTATGGTTAGAATCGTAATAAGTTAACTTTTATTACAACATCACTATAATTATTTTGACATTATGTCAAAAATCTTTATACAAAAGAGGAAAATAAGTTAAAGCAAGTTTAAAACCAGAAAAATACGGAGTTTAACAACTCCATTGAAAAACCATGATTATGGTAGAGTATGAAGCAAAGTACAATGATACATCTCAATTTGTGCCATTCATAACGAAAGATGAAGAGGATATGCACATGGATTCTAGTTTGAATTCCTCGTGGACATAGAGTCAATAGTCATATTTGAGACTTAAGATTATGATTAGTTTTCTCAAGGCTTAAATCACAAAGAAGAATATAATTGAAAGATAAATGTTTCAAAGAAAAAGAAAAAAAGATGTTAAGAGTAGCATATTTTTTTTTTTTTTTTGTTTTTTGTTTTGTGTGTGTGTGTGTGTGTGTGTGTTAAGAGTAGCATATTATTACTACAGATGTTAGGGCTAGGAGGCCCTAAAAAAGGACATGGAACATAAAAGCAACATTACAAAAAAAATAAGTACAAAAAATTATGACTATAATTATATGGCTTCGCTATCACATAATAATAAAGTGTTTGAGTTAAACGTGAGAATAAAGAGCATTTTAGTAAGGATTGTCTAAAAGAAAAGCAAATAAACCTCAATAGGAGCAAAATAATAAACAAGTAGATTTTTTCCCCAAGCCTCTAGCAAAAGCATGAGTGTATTCTCTATCCTAATAAGAGGCTTAAATCTCTAGCATAGTTGTGGCATATACATTCACATTTTACTCATAATTGTTACTATTTTATTTGATTTAGAATCTTTATATTCATTCATCATGTCTATAAGTTTGCTCTCTTCACCTTCCTATGAATAATCCCATAAGTGTAACTTTATGTTTCCACCACTTCTATATAAGGTTTCCTCATTATTATAATATATTTTAGTTGTGAAATTCAAATATGCTCTCATATGTTAAAGGTTGATTTCATGGCCCCACTCTAAAAAATATTTTAATGCTCTAGTGGATATGAAATGGCTTTCTAATTTACATGAAAAACATCATTTATCCTAATAAAAGTGTTGATTTACATGAAAGACATCCTTTTTAACTCACTAATGCCTCCAGCGCTTTCATGAATCTCACTAATAAAGTATTTAGACAATACCTAAATAAGTTTATGGTTATGTTTATTAATTACATTCTTATCTATTTTCAAGTAACAAAGATCTCAAACAACAATTAAGATCATCTTGTAAATCATGTAAAAATTCAAGCACATGAATTCATACTATAGTTCTTGAATTTTGATTTGCAATTACTTTTCAAATTACATTCCTTCTAAGATCAAGCTTTTTTTTATTTCCTTTAAAATTAATAAGTTCTTGAAATTCCTTCCCGCACTTTGATATGATTTTATTGTTAAAATATAAAGCTTCTTTTGACTTTAGTGAGCTCTTATATTTGAGTCTGTTTTCACTAAAAAAATAGATCATAATAAGCTATAGATCTTTTGGCTATATATTTTTTCCTTTTTCTCGCATGATCTTTCATTTTCTTCTCTTTCTTATACCTTTTGATCATAAACAATGAGAAGACCAAAAGCAAATCTAAGGAATAGGTAGAAACATCTTTGCCCTTGTTCTAATGATGATGTTATGACCTCACGATCTTTTAAGAATTTTATTTACTAGTTCTAGAATGTTATAAATTTTTTCAAAAGCATAAAAAAACATTAACTTTTATTATTGTTTGGAAAAAACTATTATACATGTCAAAACTTTTTTATCTAAATTTCATGTTGATATATCATAATCATTAACTAGCATGTTACTATAAGATTTTGACCTCATTAGTGCCCCTATTGGTTATAATAAATTCTTTCCATGTTTTCATCTTGCTATTTAGCATAGAAAAAGAATTAAATCATCCAAGAATAAAAAACAAAATGAACTTGTTATGAATCTAGCATTGAGTTAAAAACACTTTATTAATTTCAAAATTATTCATCAAATGACTTCTCAATGCAAACCCTATTTAAAAATTTTATTGGTAGAGAATACCAATTTATCATGCTTCTTAAAATAAATATATTATAAATACATAATTATTATATTTTCTAATAATAAAAAAATATTCTTCTATTTCATGGCTCATGGTTGAAAATTTTCAATATAGGAGTTACTTTTCAAAATCTGTGGTAGAAAGAGAAAGACAAGCCTATAAAAATTCATCTTTTTAGGATGCCACGTAGATCCGCAGATGTGCTTATTGAGGTGATCAGGTACGACATTAAGGACAGGTGTACAATCTCGAAAGATAGAAGTCACCACCCTAAAATGGACCTAATCACCAAAATAAGGACTCCTAAGGACATTAGGTCTTCAAAGTGTACCGTAGATTCTTCTCCTACTTTACATGAAAAAAGTAAAGTAGGGTCTATTTTAAATCGATTTCATTAAGTTTCCTATAGGCAATCCCCTATAGTTAATTACATCATAAGGAATGAGGATTCCTTAGGAAAACTTTCGAGTAAGGAAAATGATCGTTGTCTCTTTCAATAGGGAAAGGACTATCAATCAATTTGTTTATTTTTGAAGATCAAATGGGATTGATCAAAGAGAGATTTATTATCGAAGCCAAATGGGAATAAGTATGAGATTCTCACGATGCTAGGAAACCTAGCGAGCATATCAAACTATCTTATGATTGGGCTTTATATTTCTGAAATTGGTTTAGTTTGTTTGAGTTGAATTTTTCATTTGAATGCTAGGACTTACAATTCCATAATACAAGGTTATGGAAATGCCTAAGAGGTGAGGATTTATGCTTAAAGTCCATAAAAGGGAAAAATAATCTCAGAACCTAAATCTATGGAGCTCTGACGAGAGCTGAAAGCACAAATCTAAGGCGAAAAATGAGTATTTTGTTCGCCTCCACAAGAGAGGACAAATCACCCAACTGCTTGGACTTACAACCACCTAGGGTAGCTGCCAAATAACTTTTTCTACGATTTTAAACACATGTAGGAAAATCTTTATACTTAATGCAAGATAGTTGGAATATTATTATTTAGAAAGAGACTAAGTCCTAAAAACTCACTCCCTAAAGAGACTAGATCATATAAAGGGCATGCTTCAAATGACCTAAATCTAATGTAATTCAAATTTTATTTTATTTTCATTTTGAACAATCATTTTTACTCAGGCTAATAGGATTCATATGCATAATGCATGAGAAATAAAGTTATTAGCCAAAATTAGCGTGAAGGAAGGAGGTGAGTTTTCACCACGGCTCTCACAGGTCAAACCAAATTTCTCTGGTAAAGATGGAAGCCCTCCAATCAAGAGTGAAATAAGATGATGTTGTACATGATATTATAAAAGAAATGCTCATCCAACTAAGGGGTTGCTAATTCTTTTATCTTTATTCTAAACCTAAGTTTAAGATGAGATTATGCGTTACTTAATTTTTATTTTTAGTTGTTATGTTGGGCAAAAGATTTATTTTTTTCTAAGAGACTAATCCTCATCTAGGCCATACATAAATCAAGGAAAAAACTAGGAAGAGCATGTCACTTAATGCACAAGCTAAACAAATCATCAATCAATTTATAAAGCTAAGCGCAAAAAGAATAAAAGACTATTGTGATCGGGCACCACCGCACAAACCCAAAATTACCCTTATACAACCCATTACAAATGAATTATATTACAATTAAGCAAGAAACTCATTATTATGGAGCTCTTCAAGCTTTATTCTTCTTTCTTCTTTTCTTCTTTTTTCTTTGGTTCTTCCTTTTGTATGGTTAGAAGGTGGATGCTCCAAGGCTTCACATGGTGCATAAGATAGGATCTTATGACCAATGCTCATCCTGATCCCCATAACAATCATTCCAAAATCATCATTCCAAGTTCTACCTAAAATCACAATCAAAACCATCAAGTAAATCATTCAAAATCAAATGAAAATTAAAATCAATTCATCGATCGATGCTAACAAATCATGAGATAATTTAACTCAAGTTGTAATACCTAAAAATTAAAGTTCAAGTTTGCTCAAAAAGATTATTCACAACTTTAATAAATTATTTGAATCAAATACAATTTCAGTCAAATTTAAGCCTAAATTAAATTAAATCATGATTTGAATATTAATTCACTATATATATAATAAATAATAACAAAAAAAATTTTTTTAATATACACATAATCCATTTGAAATTTAAAATAAACTACTAAAAAAGAGAGAGAGATTAAACCAATTCTAAACATCAAACAAAATTTATTCAAAATTAAATCAAAATAATTAACTACTAAATAAATAATAAAAATAATCATTAATTATGGTATATATATAATTTATAAACTTCAGTTAAATTAAAACCATAATTATACAAAATTATTAAAAATTGTGAAAATTTATATAAATAATAATAAAAAAATTCCATCTTTTAGTCACGTGAAATCAAAGGAATATATATATATATATCAAACATATATGCTACTATTCTCACCCAAAATTTATTCCTTAAAAAAAAGAAATAATAATAATAATAATAAATTTGAAAATCACTCTTTTATTAAAATCTGCAACAGCATTAAGTTTTTTTTATTTTATTGTTATTATTATTATTTACATAAATCTCAAATAAATTTATTTATTAGTATTTTAAAAACTGTTCTTCAATTTTAAAAAAAAAAAAAAAACTTATCTCGGCGACTTCAGCACGTGAGAGTAGTTGGGGGCAGAGAAAAAAACCTGTCTTTCTCTCTCTCTCTCGGCTATCGCTATCAAAAAAACATGAAAACAAAAAAAGGAAGAGGTCCACTCCCTATCTCATCTTCCTTCACATGACGACGGGCTTCTACTCCAAATCGGCGACCACTTCACTTGCCGATCTCCCTCTTCCTCCAGCAGCGAGAGTTTCTTTTCCCTCTTGAACTCCGAGAAAGAGCAGCCCTGCACATGAATGACGGGATTATACTCCAAACCGGCGACCACTTCACTTGCCGATCTCTCTCTTCCGTCCTAGCCAGGTTCTGCCGGCCGTGACTCCTGTTTTTCCTGAAGGCCGAGACTTCATCACAACCCATGGCTGAATGCACATCTCCGCATCCTCAACTACCTGCTTCTTCGATCAGCCTTACATGTAAGGAGAACTCCCCCAACAGGTGTTCTCTCGTCCCTCATTCACCCCTAAACCGAGGCACACAGCAGTCCTTCACTGGAGACAAGTTCGCTGCTTGACTGCTCCACCTTCGGCTTTCCATTCTCCATCTCCACTCTACATTTTCGCTACCCCCCTTTCGAGTGCACCATCAGATCTAAGCGAAGCCTAGCTGCTCTTGTGGGTTGCATGGTGCCAGTTATGTTGGGAGTGTGCTTTCTTTTCCCTTCCATGGACTGCCTCTGGCACAAGAATCACTACTTCCCAAGCTGTAGAGAAAAGGTTGCCTACTTTAAAATATCAGATCCTTGCCCTGTGGTGGATACTACTAACTGAACCGACCACTTAGCATCCCTTACAGGCTGATCCGAACTCTTAACAGCAGCCACTTTGAGTTTCCATGATGATAAATCCATAACGAACCCTTTAATTCATTCTTATTCTCACTTTCCTTTGTCCCAAGAGTTTCAAGAGTTGGGGAAGACCACTCTCATCCCTTCTCAAGTTCTCAAATATGGAGTTCTATCAAATTTGAAGAATAGTAATGGTGCTCCATCTTTGGAGTGTTTGGCTAGGAGGCATCCAACAAGCATCTCAACAGAGTTTCGTTTCTTCTAAACGAAGCCACCTCTTCACGGGACATTAGCTCCGGAGAGATATGATTCTTAAACGCTTAGAAAGCCTTAGGGATCTCATATTCGATGTCTTGAATGCGAGCGTCGTTAGGAACCAACCTTTAGAGTCGTGCACTTAACTTTTTTAATTTTTATGGCGAGAATTTAGAAACAAAACCAAAATGATTTATTTTATATGTTTGAAATAAATTGTTTTGATTAGGTTGAATATTAGCGATTTGATTTCGTGAAAATGGTTAACTCGAGTCATTTGATTTTTGATCAAATGATCACGATTAATCTAATATTTTATTTATAATTAAATTCAATAAAAAATATTTAATCAATCTTTAGAATTTCAAACTAAAAAAAAAAGGTGATAAAACAAAATAAAAAAGGTATAAATTAAATTATCATAAAATCTAAATAAAACTTAATATAAAAAAATGATTAAAAATTAATTAAACCAAAAATATTATAAATATTATAATCAAATATAAAAAGATGCTTGAACATAATTTATGAAAATCAATTAAAAAAATATTAATTTGATCTCTAATTGTTATATGTTGATTCTAAAATCAAAAAGAAAATTTAGTTTTGTGACATATCCTTGATATAATTAACTCAACTATTACAATTGGCCAAGCTTTATTTAATTAGCTATTCATATAAAATTTTTGGAAGAATTCATAACTAATTCAAATCACATTTTAAAACAAAAAAATATATATATACATATAAACTCAAATCCCTTAGGACATAGATAATATAAGTCAAGTAAAATTATGAGCAAAACTTGTATAATTCATATTCTAAATATCATAATCAAATCAAATAAACATAAAATTAAATATGTACTCTAAAGTTATTAAATCATATCCAATTACTCTTAATTTCAAACAATATCAAAAATAAGTCAAACAAAAATAAAACTCAAACAAATAATCTAAATCAAATCAAATTAAATTAAATTAAGAAAGACTCTCATCAATTTAATATATGATAAAATTAAATCTAATTCGACCTACCTAAGTAAGATAAACTTATTAATTATTAAAATGTGTATAATCAAAACATAAACTAAAATATAATAAACATGATAAATGAATGAAATTAAAATGAAATTTCAATCATAAATAATCAACTCATTTAAAACAAAGCAAACTTTCAATTCATTTTATCCAATCAAACTATAAATAAATAAACATAAAATTAAATATAAACTCTAAAGTTATTAAATCATGCCCAATTACTCTTAATTTCAAGTAATATCAAAATAATTCAAACTTAAATAAAACAAACCTATTGAACTAAGATAAGGGATTAATCATCAAACTAAAGAGATTATCTATACATAAACTAAATGTCTAAATTCAATAAATCAAACCCTTGATTGAAATTCAAATGAAAGAATACATTAGACTTCAAATAAATTATAAGTAAATTAAAATATATTCACCAATCTAAATCAAACTTAAATGGATTAATGAAATCAATAAATTTAAACAACATCGAGATTAATCATATAAAATTAAGGAATTAAATTAAAATCCAATGGAAAGAAACTAAGGATTGAATTAAAGGATATTAAATTATCAAAATTTAACTAAATCAACAAATTTAATCCAAAATTAATCAATCAAAAGAACATGAACTTAAACAAACTTAAACTTCATTAGATATTAAGGATATTAAATTATCAAGATTTAATTAAATCAAAACATCTAATCTAAAAATTAATCAACCAAAATACATGAACTTAAACAAACTTAAACTTCATTAGATATTAAGGATATTGAATTATCAAGATGTAATTAAACTAAAACATCTAATCCAAAATCAATCAATTAAATACTTAAATAAACTCAAATTCTAAATTCTAAATCAAGTCAAATAAATCAAATCAAATCAATTACATAAATTCAAATGGGCTAATTAAGATACTTAAGGATCTTAGTTATACTCTTTAGGAGTTAGGATGTTGAACAGGGTGAATTCCATCTACAAATGAAATTCATTCTACTCTTCATTCTTGAAAACTTAAACATCACTTTAACCAAATAAAATTGAAATAAAAATAAAAAAAATTATTAAATCATTTAAATTGAAATCACCTAAAAGTAAAATTTAAATAAATTCAACTCCAAATTGAAACTTAAACTAAAAAAAGCCTAGTAAAGTCTTGTCACATAAGCCTTAAGCACACACATTAGAATATTAAGTCACTACTTCTAGTGCTAAGTTAGGGCATTGTATGTATGATGTTGTGTTTTATTTTTGTGATGTAATATTTTAGGCTGGATGTTAGGGTGTATGTCTCGTAGACTGGATGTTAGGCCGTTATTAGCCTAATCATATTTTCTGCAGGGGGTTGTGCTTAAGGGACCGATATAATAAAAATATAAATATTTTGCTGTGCAGGTTGCTTTGCCCCTAAGCATAACCCATGTTAGGATAGGTGGGCTTGGTTACCTATGTGTGGGTGCTAAGTCCAAATTATTTATATAACTGCTTGGGTTGTATAGTGTGTTTAGCTAACATTTATTTTACATGTATAGTTAGATTTACTTTTCCTATTTTTGATGTAATTTTGCATTAGGAATTAGGATTAATGCTATGGGGATTAGGATGAGCATGCGAAGGCTTAGTCAGGGTGCCAGATGCCTTTGGAGCAAATCAAATCAAAAGAAAGAGAATGAAGAAATGAAGAAAAGAAGACCCCTATAACATATATATTATTTTTGTAATCCGTTGTATAAGGGTGAGCTTACCCTTTTTTTTCTTTTCGGTGTACTGTGGAACCCACCGGCCTTTTATTCTTTTACGGTAGTCTATAAAATTATTTGATGTTGTGTTTATATTGTACATTAGAATAGCATGCTTTTCATAGTTTTTTTATGATTGATATTTGAATGTGTGGCCTGGAGGCGGTAGGCTCTTAGGATAAAATTAATTTTTCTACCCCAATTAATAACTCATACCTAAAATTTTAAAATAACTCATAACCTCACATAAAAGCCTAGGAATTAAATCAATATAATATAATTTTTAGTAACCCCTTAGCTGGATAGATGAATGTATAATATCATGCATGTTATATTCTTTTACTCTTGTTAAGAGGGGGCTTCCATCCTTGCCAGAGAATCAAGGCTTAACCTACGATAGCCTTTGGTGGAAGACACACCTTTCTCTCTTGATTTGACCCATAATCTAATTCTCATGCATTTAGGCATACAAAATCCCATAGCCCGTGTCAAAATAAAATGTCCAAAAGAATCAAATAAATTTGATAAAATTTGCATTAGATTAAGTAATGGATTCATACCACTCATGCTCTAGTCTCTTAGGGAGTGAGTTTAAGGACTTAGTTTCCTTTCTAAATGAACAACATCCTAGCCATCTTGCAAAGCATAAAACTTGCCTACATGGATTTAAAGCGTAGGAGGAGTTAGCTGGCTACCACTCTACGTGATAATAAGTCCAGCAGTTGGGTGATTTATTCTCTTTTGTGGAGGTAAACCATATACCCATTTTTGCCTTAGATTTTGTTCATGCCTTTATTTTGTACCAAGGCTCCTTAGTTTAGGAATTTGAGGTAGCTGTTTCCTTTGGGCTGCAAGTATAAATCCTCACCTCTTAGACATTTCTACAATCTTATGTTGTGGAATTATAAGCCCTAGGAATCTAATAAAATGTCAACTCAAATAATTAACTCTCTTCAATTTCAAAATATAAAGCTCTATAGGGTAGATTGGAATGCTCACTAGGCTTCCAGTATAATGAGCATTTCTACTTTCTCCCTTGATTCCAAAAATAAGTCTTCTCCTTGATCTATCCCATTTGATTTTCTAAAATAGCCAATCCTTCGATAGTCATAACCTTGAAATCTTTGGAGACCCTAATTATCTACTTTAATCGAGAGTATTCTTAAGGAATTCTCATTCCTTAGGATGTAATTAACTATGTAGCCTTGCCTCCATAGGGAACTTAACGAACTCGACTTAAAATAAACCCTACTTTACTTTTCCATGTAAAGTAGGAGAAAGATCTCTGGTATATTCGAAGACCCATAATGCCTTAGGAGTCCTTATTAGGTGATTAGGTCCATTATAGGGTGGTGATTTCTATCTTTCGAGATAGTACATTATTCCTTAATGTTGTACCCGATCACTTCAATAAGTACCCCCTAAGATCTGCGTGGTGTCCCACATCCTCAAAAATAAACACCACAGCTATCATTCTCCTACTTTGGAGAAATGTTAACAATTGTAATAGAAGCTGATATAGTGAAATTATTCCTAAGTGGGCTAGGCTCTGTGGTTTTTTCCTTTTTTGCATATTCCACGTAAAAATCTTGAGGTCTCTTAAACTTTTTCTTGTGTATGCGGAACTTTTATGCAATGCTAAGACATCAGTTTCTCCGGATCTACCGGCCCGAATCTTCGTGCACGCAACAATTCTATTATTTTATATTTACATAGTAGATCTTTATTTTGTAAAGTAAACCTTACACGAAATAAATAATTAGAATTTTATTTTATATCCATCATGTTTCAATATCTTATCATGTTATGATATACTTTATATATCATTAGGTTAAGTTCTTTGTAATCATGATTACGATCATATACTAGGTTTTATACTTGTTCTTATTATTGTGAATTTCATAATAACAAATTCAAGAAAAGATACAATCATTTTTGTGCCTTTTGGATGTTATGAATAAATGCCATAATTTTTTTTTATAGAAAATGAACAATAAATAGCAAAGTATGATGCTTAAATTCACTATATTAATAAACAACCTTTTCCAACTACAAGACTATTACCCTTTCTCATAATGTTCTATCCTTACCATATTATATTCTAAAGTTATTTCCAAGAGATCTAATGTGTATCATGACTTATATTAATCATAAAAGTTATCATTTAAGTTAATGAAAAATGATAATATGATTCTCTTGATTATTTTGTAATTTTAGTCACACTCACTCTCTCACATGTGTAGGGGAATGACAAATTGATATCATCATAAAGCTATATGAACCTTATATCCAGGTGAAGTTATTGATAACTTAACAATGATCTATTATTGTAAGTGATTGCTCAATATTTTACCTTTTTTTTCTCTTCAAAATGGAGATGATTATATATCTTCATAGTTTTAGCATGGACTACTCAATTTTTGAGTAGAAAATAATGATTGATTGATCACTTTTTGATTTATTATGAGTTAATAATTAAACTAAGATCTCAAGTTAAGAAGCTAAAAAACTAAGTTCTTAATTCCCTCAAATAGATGTATGTATGAGATCAATGGCCCTTATTCACATTAAAGCACTTACTAATGCACATGAGATGATAGATTCATAGTACAAAGTGGATTGGACCACTTTCACACATTATGTCCTAACCAATGATGATATTGAACAACCAGAGAGACTTTAGAGTTCCTTAAATAAATGAGATCTTAATGTCCTTTTGAGACACTCTCTTTAGAGTTATCAAGCACCTCAATTATGATCAAGGATGCCCATACCAAACTAAGTTTCTTAGCAGGATTTATCCTTGCTTTCACCCCCTCCTTTTAAAGTCGAAAATATTCTCCTATATTAATTAAGTGTCTAAGTGGTCGTCTTTAGCCTTGTATCCTCATCACTTAATTGGTGCATGCAGAGGTATGTGTTGACCTCATTTTTAGAATGAGCTCTCAACCTTTCTATCTTAAACATAGAACTTCTCTTAGACATTAAGAATTTCTTAGTCTTAAGACACTTCTAGTGATTAGGTGAACACTTAACCTAATCCTAGAGACTTAGAAGAGTTTGTCATAGGAATAGGTTAAGCCTTAAGGGTATTAGGAAAACTTGCATACCCTATAGGTTGAACCAAATCCTTACTTCCTTCCTTCAAGTTAGTCTCCAATTCAAATCAACTTCAAAATTCAAATTAATTCTCAACTTAAATGATTTTTCTCAAATCATTCAAATCAACTCCAACTTAAGTGATTTTTCTCAAATCATTCAAATCAATTCCAAATCAAATCTTAAATCAATTCCAACCAAATTGATTTTCTCAAACTATCAAAGCAATCCCAAAAATCCAAATCATAAATCAATTCCAAATAATTGAAACCCATAATTGGAATCCAAAACTCAAATTCAAATTCAAAAAATCTTTCCTAAGCCCTTTTAATTCTATCTTATGGACTTAGCTCAAATCAAATCAAATTCAAAAAAATTTCTCATAACCCATTTATATTCTCATTTAAATATAAATGAATTGTAAATTCAAATATCCAAAACCAAATTCAAAACTCAAACTCAAATTCAACCAAAATTCAACTTAAGCCTTTCAAGTCAAATTCTTGAACTTAGCCGAATCAAACTCAAATCAAGCCAAAATCTTGATTTTTCTTCATGATTCAATCAATCCTTCAATCATGGATCCAAATATAAACACAAATTTCAATCATCAAATCAAAATCAAGCTAACCCAAGTCAAACTCATATTCACCCTTTTGACTTGAAAATGTCAAATGAATCAAAAACCATTTGACTTCAAATCTCTTGCAAATGGATTTATATTTCAATCATAAATCCATATGTGAGTTCAACCAAACTTGAATCAAGCCTTGATCAAGCCAACTAAACCCAATTTGCTCACTTGACCTAAAGTGACCAATTTGACCTACATGAATCAAAATCCAATTCAATTCAAATCAAAGTGAGTTAAGCCAATCCAAACTTCATGTCATATTTGTTGATCATCATAGGTTAATCAATTGTCATGAATTGTGTCGAAAAGTCAACCTATCATTGAGTCAATCCTTTAACCCATATGAACCCAAATTAGCCAAATTGTAACATAAACCAAATTGATTGCAACCAATGGCTCAAGTTCAACTTGACCATAGCCTCAATTTGACTAATTGGTCAACTAGACCCAACCTAGCCCAATTGACCATGGACCCAACTTGACTTAAAATGTCAAATTAACTTGAAATTAAACCAAACAAAAATTAATTAAAACCAAAGCCTACAATATATTCCAAATGATCAACCAAAACCAAACCAAGCCATGATTCAAGCCAATTTGGTCAATTGGGTCAAATTGGTCAACTTAACCTAAATTGACCTCAATGATCACATTGGCCAAAATCCAAATTAAACCAAATTGATTGAAACTAATTGAACCAATGCAATTAAAATGGTCATTTGAATTTGACCCAACTCTTGGTTTGACCCAATTTGACCAATTAGTCAACCTAACCCATTTTGACACGATTTGACCAAAATGTGTCAAATTAACCCAAATTAAACCAAATGAACTTCAAATGACATGAAATTTGGTCCAACTTACTTTTGACTCATTTCAAATCTGCCCAAATCAAATTCAATGCCAAATGGTCACTTTGTCCTTGGGTCAAGGGCATCCCATGAGAAAAGACACTTTCCTAAGTGGCCTTCCTTCCACTTGTACTCATCCATTGGTCCACATAGGCACCAATGACACTGATTTTCTGACCCAATGAGTGGTTGGGGCAGCCATGACTCATGGGGAGATGAAATCACCTCACCTCTCCCATTAGAACACTTGACATGAAGGACTCTCACCTCACCTTGGCTAAGACACCCATTTGTCCTTCATGGTACCACTTTCCATGCCTTAGCCAACCATAGGGAGCCACCTAGGATGATTCTCTTTCATTCCCAACCACCCCAAGCCAAATGACATGAGTTTGGAGCCAAAATTTTGAAACAAAGTGTGATTTTTGTTCATTTTTCATTACAAGGAATTAGAAGCTGAAGCAAACACTCATTCCTCTTATTCTTCTTCTCCTAGAGCTCCCAAACCCATTGGCAATCACCCACAGTGAATTTCGATGAGGAAATGATGATCATCGGAGAAAACTTCATTTTGACGTGAAGGCGAAGATCCAAACTCATTCCAAGGCCTCTTCCCTCACTCAATAGCATGCTCAAGTTATCACCGTCGTCGGAAATCATCCTCGGTGAGGTAACTTTCAAAAAATCATAGTCGGCCCCAGGATTCTTCATTTGTGACATTTTTTCATGCGATTTTTAGGAATTTATCATAGATAATTTTGCATTTTTACTTTAAATTATCTCAATTAGAAAATAAAATTTTTTCGGTGCAAATCGACGTGAAAATGAGTCCATTTGGACAAGTTTTCACTTAGAACTTCTCTTTTTTCCAAAAATAGTCCTGATTTTACTGTTCACCATTGACGGTGAAGCAACAGCCATCCGATCCGCTGTTCGCGATCGACGCAACGCGGGTCTTTGGATCGCGATGCGATCGACTCAATCCGCTGATCGCATGATCGAATGACTCAAATTACTGCCGATCCGCGATCGGTCTAGATCGCGAGATCGATATGGACCCATCGATGCGTCGAGGTCTCAAACCCGCCGTGGTCGACCGGACCCGTTTTCCTCAGATATGGCGATCACGCGCATCGCCATTTGCACGTGCCACATGGCGAGCACGTTGCACCGTGATGCTAAGCTTAAATACAAAAATTAGATTTTCAGATTTAAAAAAATTTACTTTAAATTACTTGAAACTTCAAAAATTTATAGAAAATAAAATACTTAAAAAAATTGCAAAAAAGAGCTCATTGGATTTGCCTTTCCGAGAGGAATCTAACAAACCTAAAATCCCCAAATTTTAATGAATATTTTGAACTTAATTTGAGTTTTAGTAAAAATCAAATTTCATTAATTACACCAAAAATACATGTCAGATTAAGCTGAAATTTTTTGATATTCAAACTAATGTTAAAATACATCAACCATAAAAATTTAAAGTCAAAAAGACCTTTGGAATAGAAGATATTGAATTTTGAGTGTCAAATAATTTATTTTAATAAAATAAATTAACAAACTTCATAAAAATCACTTAAATCAACTGAAATTTTCTAAATTCATAACTAATTATAGAAAAAAAAAATACAAACTCAAGTTCATCTTAAAGACAATTGAGAGGAGAATCCAATAAAATTATTTCTAATTGAATTTGAATAATAGATTTTCCTTAATTATAGTTTATTTAAAAACATAATAACCCTAATTACTCCATAATAACTTTATTAATTAATTCCAAACTTCTCAGACATGTTTAGTAGGATGACTTCTATCTCCCCTAATTTTTTTAGAATTTATTAATGAGTTAATTAGAAAAATTTATTAATGGGCCCCTAATCACTCTCTTAATGTAATTAAGCTTAATTAAGTTTGTGAATTGTGGTTTAATTCCTTGATTAAGTTAATTAAACTTTGTTTAAGCGATTAGAAGGTCTATGGAATGATTTTGGGATATTTTCCTTGAGCTATTCCCTAAACTCTCTTTCTTCTTTAATCCAAATCTAATTAAGGGTTAATCTACTAATGATCTACTTAATTAATCAAATCAAATTCTCAAAACCAAAATTAATCCATAAACTTAATCAATCCTTCTTGAGTGGATGCTTAGGTGTTCAATAACCTAAGTAACTTATGAAAATCATACCTAACCCACATGTGTGGGAAGGGTTATGAAAGTACTTAAATTAAACTTTTTAACTTAATTAATCATTAATTGTGAGCCAATTACATTAGGTACCTTTCTTTCCTAGGATGCAATACTGATTTAAATTCCTTGTGATTTTATGTCATACATTGGCTCATAATTATTTGATTAAATATGCTAAAGTGGTGTAGGTAAGGAGTAATTAATGAACTTAATGAACACTTTAACCTAATCAAAACATAAAATTGACTTAATGGTTCTAAAAATTAAACTAAAATAATATACACATGGGGGAAGTGGGCTAGAACCATCAAACCTTGTCACATTTCCTAAATTCAAATTAAACTCAAAACAAAACAAAATTTTCTTAAACTAACTTTTATTCACTTTAAATAATCTTATTCCATGGGATTGTCTTTAGGAATTAATTAGGGTGAATGAATTTACATTGCTTTCATCACTTTATTTCTTTCCTAGCATGCTAAATGTGCATGTCATATGAAAATCATGCATTTATGTCCTTTGAAAAATCAAACTAAAATGAAATGTTTCCTTTATGTGAAATTGCATATTTTGGATAAATTAAGAATATGAATGGATATTATCACTATTAAATCCAAAACTATTTTATAACTTAGAAATCAAATATTATAAATGAAAAGTATGTTATTTATAAGTACTTATAAACTTGCATGTGAATAGTATAAAATATGTTATGTGATTTCCTTCTCTTTCTTAACGTAGGTTTGTATGAGATTTGTCAAGTGCATAGTCCATTTGAAAATGACGGAACACTTGCTTAAATCCATTCCCATACACTCCTATATCATAACTTAAGAAGAAATTCCACATCACACATGTAAACTAAACAATCAAACTAAAATCAAACAAACATAAACCTTTTTGCATAATTCTATTTTCATGCATTTTTTTTTGTATATGCACATGTATTTAAGAAAAGTGGTATATTAGTCTGGACAACTCGGTTGAGGCTTTAAGTAATAAGTAGGTCTTGTACCCACACCCCCTGGTAATAATGTCGCTGTATTCACTTATATCTTTTATACTTGTGAACGTGCATATAAAAAATTGATAAAATAGTCACTCTCTTCTACTTAACAAACAAACATAAACTTTTGCATCTTTCTTTTTTTCATTCATTTCTTTTATACATGTGTATATATTTAAGGAAATTATATTAGTCCAACAACCCCATTATGAGGCTTTAAGTAGCCATAAGTAAATCTTGTACCTTACACCCCTGGTGTTAATAATGACGTCATACTCACTTATGTCTTTCATACATATACACGTGCATGTGAAAAATGGATAACAGAATCCCTCTTTTCTACTTAACAAAAATCATGCATATATGAAACATTCCAAATTTATCAAATAAACTCTCTTAGCATTCACCATTAAGGTGTGCTAAACACTTCTATTTGCATGTATAGATATGCTGAAGATTCATTCATATGCATGTTATACATGTTGGGAAAGAAATTAAATATTGTGTGTATTGTGGTAGTAATTCACTTTAGTTAATCTTAAAATGTCTTTCTTTTTGAATATGTTTGTTTAGAAAAAAAAATCTAAATTTAGGATTAATTAAAACACATAATAAAATATTCACTAAACAAAAATCAATAATGAATCTACCTTAGAAATCACTTAAGGTAGGGAGGAAAGAGAAGTTCTCTTCTCTTTTCCTCTCTTTACAACCTTTAGTAATTAAGTAGGTTCATTAAAACTAAATCAAATCATCAAATAAAATTAACCCATATCAACTAAACAACTTAAATGAGACCACCCTTCTAAGTTGAACCTTTTCTCACTTAAAAAATCCTAAACTTAAAGCCTAGCTAAGCATACCACACAAATCTTACATGGCACACACATTAGGCTAAGTCACTACTTCTAGTCTTATGTTAAGGTGGTGCATGATTTGATATTTACTTTTATTTTGTGATGTGATATTTTAGTCTGGATGTTAAGGTGTATGTGCATAGAATGAATGGAAGGACAATTTAGTCTAATCATTGTCTTCTGCAAGGGATTGTGCTTAAAGGCGTGTAATAAAAATATAATTGCTTTTTGTCAGTTGCTTATACCCTTAAGCATAATCTAAAATAGGCCATGTGGACTTGGTTACTCATGTGTGAGTGCTAAGTCCAATTTATTTATATACATACTTGAGAATGTGTGGTTTATTTATCTAATCTCTATTTTGCATGTTTTAGTTAGATTTACTTTTCCCCTTTTCATGTACTTTTGCAATTAGGATTTTGGAATGATTATTGTGGGGGATTATGATGACCATCGGTTATAAGATCACATCTTATGTATCATGTTAAGCCTTTGGAGTATCCACATTCCAACCATTCAAAAGAAGGAATGAAAAGAAGAAAGAAGAAAGAAGAAATGAAGAAATGAACGCTCCCCATAACATGAATCCCTTGCTTAATTGTAATTAATTCATTTTTAATCCGGGTTGTATAAGGGTAGAGCTCGGCTACCCACATTTGTCTTTTCGAGTTTGTGCGGTGGTGCCCAACCACACTTGACCTTTTATTTTTTTGCGCTAGCTTTATAAAAAAATGCTTGATATTTTGTTTAGCGTGTGTTTTAGAAATGACATACTTTTCCTAATTTATTCCTTGCTTGATGTATTAGGCTCTTAGGAAAAATAAATCTCTACCAAATTTCAAAACTCATAACTCATCTTAAATATCTTGATTGGATGAGCACCTTTGAGAGACACCTTGGAGAGCTATGGTGGAAACACACCTCCACCTTGATTTTGGCCCCAATCTTATTTCTCGCATTAAGCATATGAATCCTATAAGCAGTCAAATGATTGTCTAAAAATGAAAGTAAAATGTAATTTATTTTGCATTAGATCTAGGTCATTTTTCATGCCCTTACATGATCTAGTCTCTTAGGGAGTTAGTTTAAGGACTTAGTCTCTTTCTAAAATAAATAATAGCCTAACTATCTTGCATAAACATATAACTTGTCTATATGAATTTAAAATCATAGGAGGAGTTAGTTGGCACCAGCGGTTGTAAGTCCAAGCAGTCGAGTGGTTTGTCCTCTCTTGTGGAGGCAAACTGAATACCCATTTTTTTACCTTAGATTTAGGTTGTATATTTGGCCCTCGCCAAAGCTCCCTAAATTTAGGTTCTGAGGTTTCTTCTCCCTTCAATGGGCCATAAGCATAAATCCTCACCTCTTAGGCATTTTCATAACCTTGTATTGTGGAAGTATAATAAATTTTTTTAAAAAATTTAACTTAAATAAGTAATTCAATTTCAAAATGTAAAGCAACCATAGGATAGTTTGAGATATTTACTAGGCTTCCTAATATCTTAACATCCCCTACTCACCCCCATTTAGCTTCAATAAAACTCCCTCCTCTTGATCGATCCCACTTGATTTGTCAAAAATAAACTAATCGATTGATAGTCCTATCTATTGAAATCTTTGGAGACAACGATCATTTACCTTAATCGAGAGTATTCCTAAAGAATCTCCTTCCTTGGAATGTAATTAACTATGATGGCTTGCCCCTATAGGGAACTTAATAAACCCGATTTAAAATAAACTCTACTTTACTTTTTTATGTAAACTTGGGAAATAATCTCTAGTACATAAGCAGACCCATTATCCTTAGGAGTCCTTATTGAGGTGATTAGGTCCATTGTAGGGTGGTGACTTCTGTCTTTCGAGATAGTACATATCTCCTCAATGTCATACCCGATCAACCTAATAAGAACATCTACGGATCTACGTGATGTCCCAATAAAAGGTGTATATTTCTATTTTTATTTATCCTCCTTTTCAAAAGGATAGATGAAGGTGAGAATATTTCACCATAACATGTTGTACTCTATCATTGCTTATTGAAAATGTTGTTTAGTCGATAACTATGCTTTTAAATTAGATCATTATTAACATTGCTATTACTATTTTTAACAATTTATATTTCTTCAAAGGGATGGTTTATAACCTCCACTTGTGGTGATACTAGCACAAGTTACCCATAAGTTTGAATCTTAAAGATTTTATATTTCCATATTTCAAAACAAACAGTTTAAGAGAACCACATACTATCTCGAAACATTAAAAAAAAAAGAATTGTAAATATATAAAAATAACTTTGTTGTGATTTATTGTCCATAAGAGTAAAAAACTTATTTACATCTTACAAACTAATCAAAGAAATAGTATTATGGTTAGAATCGTAATAAGTTAACTTTTATTACAACATCACTATAATTATTTTGACATTATGTCAAAAATCTTTACACAAAAGAGGAAAATAAGTTAAAGCAAGTTTAAAACCAGAAAAATACGGAGTTTAACAACTCCATTGAAAAACCATGATTATGGTAGAGTATGAAGCAAAGTACAATGATACATCTCAATTTGTGCCATTCATAACGAAAGATGAAGAGGATATGCACATGGATTCTAGTTTGAATTCCTCGTGGACATAGAGTCAATAGTCATATTTGAGACTTAAGATTATGATTAGTTTTCTCAAGGCTTAAATCACAAAGAAGAATATAATTGAAAGATAAATGTTTCAAAGAAAAAGAAAAAAAGATGTTAAGAGTAGCATATTTTTTTTTTGTTTTTTGTTTTTTGTTTTGTGTGTGTGTGTGTGTGTGTGTGTGTTAAGAGTAGCATATTATTACTACAGATGTTAGCTAGAGGCCCTAAAAGGACATGGAACATAAAAGCAACATTACAAAAAAAATAAGTACAAAAATTATGACTATAATTATATGGCTTCTATCACATAATAATAAAGTGTTTGAGTTAAACGTGAGAATAAAGAGCATTTTAGTAAGGATTGTCTAAAAGAAAAGCAAATAAACCTCAATAGGAGCAAAATAATAAACGAGTAGATTTTTTCCCCAAGCCTCTAGCAAAAGCATGAGTGTATTCTTTATCCTAATAAGAGGCTTAAATCTCTAGCATAGTTGTGGCATATACATTCACATTTTACTCATAATTGTTACTATTTTATTTGATTTAGAATCTTTATATTCATTCATCATGTCTATAAGTTTGCTCTCTTCACCTTCCTATGAATAATCCCATAAGTGTAACTTTATGTTTCCACCACTTCTATATAAGGTTTCCTCATTATTATAATATATTTTAGTTGTGAAATTCAAATATGCTCTCATATGTTAAAGGTTGATTTCATGGCCCCACTCTAAAAATTTTTTAATGCTCTAGTGGATATGAAATGGCTTTCTAATTTACATGAAAAACATCATTTATCCTAATAAAAGTGTTGATTTACATGAAAGACATCCTTTTTAACTCACTAATGCCTCCAGCGCTTTCATGAATCTCACTAATAAAGTATTTAGACAATACCTAAATAAGTTTATGGTTATGTTTATTAATTACATTCTTATCTATTTTCAAGTAACAAAGATCTCAAACAACAATTAAGATCATCTTGTAAATCATGTAAAAATTCAAGCACATGAATTCATACTAGAGTTCTTGAATTTTGATTTGCAATTACTTTTCAAATTACATTCCTTATAAGATCAAGCTTTTTTTTATTTCCTTTAAAATTAATAAGTTCTTGAAATTCCTTCCCGCACTTTGATATGATTTTATTGTTAAAATATAAAGCTTCTTTTGACTTTAGTGAGCTCTTATATTTGAGTCTGTTTTCACTAAAAAAATAGATCATTAGTAGCATAAGCTATAGATCTTTTGGCTATATATTTTTTCCTTTTTCTCGCATGATCTTTCATTTTCTTCTCTTTCTTATATCTTTTGATCATAAACAATGAGAAGACCAAAAGCAAATCTAAGGAATAGGTTGAAACATCTTTGCCCTTGTTCTAATGATGATGATGTTACATCGATCTTTTAAGAATTTTATTTACTAGTTCTAGAATGTTATAAATTTTGTCAAGAGCATCAAAAAACATTAACTTTTATTATTGTTTGGAAAAAACTATTATACATGTCAAAAATTTTTTATCTAAATTTCATGTTGATATATCATAATCATTAACTAGCATGTTAATGTAAGATTTTGACCTCATTAGTGCCTTATTGGTTATAATAAATTCTTTCCATGTTTTCATCTTGCTATTTAGCATAGAAAAAGAATTAAATCATCCAAGAATAAAAACAAAATGAACTTGTTATGAATCAAGCATTGAGTTAAAAACACTTTAATAATTTCAAAACTATTCATCAAATGACTTCTCAATGCAAACCCTATTTAAAAATTTTATTGGTAGAGAATACCAATTTATCACGCTTCTTAAAATAAATTTATTATAAATACATAATTATTATATTTTCTAATAATAAAAAAATATTCTTCTATTTCATGGCTGATGGTTGAAAATTTTCAATATAGGAGTTGCTTTTCAAAATCTGTGGTAGAAAGAGAAATACAAGCCTATAAAAATTCATCTTTTTAGGATGCCACGCAGATCCGTAGATGTGCTTATTGAGGTGATCGGGTACGACATTAAGGAGAGGTATAATCTCGAAAGATAGAAGTCACCACCCTAAAATGGACCTAATCACTAAAATAAGGACTCCTAAGGACATTGGGTCTTCAAAGTGTACCATAGATTCTTCTCCTACTTTACATGGAAAAGTAAAGTAGGGTCTATTTTAAACCGATTTCATTAAGTTTCCTATAGGGGCAAACCCCTATAGTTAATTACATCATAAGGAATGGGGATTCCTTAGGAAAACACCCGAGTAAGAAAAATGATTGTTGCCTCTTTCAATAGGGAAAGGACTATCAATCGATTTGTTTATTTTTGAAGATCAAATGGGATTGATCAAAGAGAGATTTATTATTGAAGCCAAATGGGAATAAGTATGAGATTCTCACGATGCTAGGAAACCTAGCGAGCATATCAAACTATCTTATGATTGGGCTTTATATTTCTGAAATTGATTTAGTTTGTTTGAGTTGAATTTTTCATTAGAATGTTAGCGCTTACAATTCCATAATACAAGGTTATGAAAATACCTAAGAGGTGAGGATTTATGCTTAAGGCCCATAAAAGGGAAAAATAATCTCAGAACCTAAATCTATGGAGCTTTGACGAGAGCCGAAAGCACAACCTAAATCTAAGGCGAAAAATGAGTATTTTGTTCGCCTCTACAAGAGAGGACAAACCACCCGACTGCTTGGACTTACAACCACCTAGGGTAGCTGCCAAATAACTTTTTCTACGATTTTAAACACATGTAGTAAAATCTTTATGCTTAATGCAAGATAGTTGGAATATTATTATTTAGAAAGAGACTAAGTCCTTAAAACTCACTCCCTAAAGAGACTAGATCATATAAAGGGCATGCTTCAAATGACTTAAATCTAATGTAATTCAAATTTTATTTCATTTTCATTTTGAACAATCATTTTTACTCAGGCTAATAGGATTCATATGCATAATGCATGAGAAATAAAGTTATTAGCCAAAATTAGCTGAGAAGGAAGGAGGTGAGTTTCACCACCTCTGAGGTCAAGCCAAGTTTCTCGGTAAAGATGGAAGCCCTCTAATCAAGAGTGAAATAAGATGATGTTGTACATGATATTATAAAAGAAATGCTCATCCAACTAAGGGGTTGCTAATTCTTTTATCTTTATTCTAAACCTAAGTTTTAGATGAGATTATGAGTTATTTAATTTTTATTTTTAGTTGTTATGTTGGGCAAAAGATTTATTTTTTCCTAAGAGCCTAATCCTGATCTAGGCCATACATAAATCAAGGAAGAAACTAGGAAGAGCATGTCACTTAATGCACAAGCTAAATAAATCATCAATCAATTTATAAAGCTAATAAAAAGAATAAAAGACTATTGTGATGCACCGCCAAACCCAAAAACCTTATACAACCCATTACAAATGAATTAAATTACAATTAAGCAAGAAACTCATTATTGAGCTTCAAGCTTTATTCTTCTTTCTTCTTTTCTTCTTTTTTCTTTGGTTCTGCCTTTTGTATGGTTAGAAGGTGGATGCTCCAAGGCTTCACATGGTGCATAAGATATGATCTTATGACCAATGCTCATCCTGATCCCCATAACAATCATTCCAAAATCCTAATTGTAAAATTTACATGAAAAGGAAAGAATGAAAATCTAACTAATACCTGTAAAATAGATATTAACTAAAATAAATCACACAAATTTCCAAGCATGTATATTGGACTTATCATTCCACACATGGGTGACTAAGTCCACCTATCCTATGGATTATGAAAGAATGAAAATCTAACTAATACCTGCAAAATAGATATTAGCTAAAAAAATCACACAAATTCTTAAGCATGTATATTGGACTTATCACCCCACACATAGGTGACTAAATCCACTTGGCTTATGGATTATGCTTAGTGGTATAAGCACCTGCAAGCAAAAGTATTTTTATATTTTTATTTATGATAGCATCTCTTAAGCACAATCCCCTGCAGAAAAGAATGATTAGACTAAGAGCATCCTACCATTCATTCTACGAGCATACACCCTAACATCCAGTCTAAAATATATATCACAAAATAAAATAAAGCATCAAACCATGCACCGACCTAACCTAAAGCTAGAAGTGGTGACTTAAGCTAATGTGTGTGTTTTGAAGGTTTGTGTGGTATGCTTAGCTATGATTTTAGGTTCAAATTTTTTAAGTATGAAGAGCATGTTCAACTTAGAGGAAGGTTTCATTTAAGTTGTTTAATTATTTTGGGTTGAATTTATTTCATGTTTTGATTTGGTTTAAGTGGATCCTACAATTAATTATTAAGTTATGAAGAGAGGGAAAGAGAAGGAGACTTATCTTTCCTTCCCTAACCTAAGTAATTTCTAAAGTAGGTTCACATTTTTAGTTTGTTTAGGTGAATATTTTGATTAAATGTTTTAATTAATCCTAAATTTAGATGAACTCTAAACAAACCTATTCAAAAAGAAAGATATTTTAAGATTAAATAAAATGAATAAAAATTCACATAGCACACATTACTTTATTTCTTTTCCAATATGCATAACATGCATATGGATGAATCCCAAGAATATCTATGCATACAAATAAGAATATTTAACATACTTTATGATGCATGCTAAATAATTCATTTAAAGAAATTTAGAAGATCACTATGCATGATTTTCTTAAGTAGAAAAGGGTTTCTTTATCCAAATTTTCACATACACACATGAAAGTAAGAAAAATATAAGTGAGTACGACGTCATTGTTAACCAGAGGTGTAAGGTATAAAACCTACTTAGGGCTACTTAAAGCCTCACAATCTCGGGGTTGTCCAGACTAATATACCACTTTCCTTAAATACAAACATTGTATAAAATAAATGAAATGAAAAAGAAGAATGCAAAAGTTGCATTAATGGATTCATTTTATTTATGAAATTTATATATGCAAGTATAGGTAGCCCCTCTTAGGTGATAGCATATGGATGAATGGGATATAGAATTAGGTGAGTATTAGATCCTTTTCAAATGGACCATATATCTCACCAAATTCTATTCAAAACTATACCAACATAAGAGAGAAAGGAAACCTATGCTAAGCATACCATTATATTCTTTCACATGCAAGCTTATAATTAGAATATAAGTAGCATACTTTCATATTTGATATTTGATTTATATATTTTGAAAATAATTTGAGTTTAGTAGTAATAATAGCCACTCATATTTCTACTTTAGCCAACACATGCAAATTTGACATAAAGTAAACAATTTCATTTTTTAATTTGAATTTGAAAAATATTAATGCATGAACTCACAAGACATACAAATTTAACATGTTGGGAAAGACTCAAAGCAATGAAAGCATGTAAACAAACTCACTTTAATTAAATCCTAAAGACATTCTTATAGAATAAGAATGTTTAAAATAAATCAAAGTGAATTCAATGTGATTTTTTTGTTTAGTTTGGATTTTGATTTAATTTTGAAAAGGTGAGTTGAGTTTGCTATTCCTAACCTATTCCCACATATGTTTGATATTTTTGTTTAATTTTTAGGTAATTAGATCTATTTTAAGCATTGATTAGGTTAAAATATGAATTAAGTAACTTAATTAACCCTTACCTACGTCACCTTAGAGTAATTAACCAAATAATTATGAGCCAATGAGATGACATAAAAACTCACAAGGAATTTAAATTTGCAATGCACCTAATAAGAAAAAGGCCTAATGCAATTTGACTCATAATTAAAGGTTAATTAAGCTAAGGGATTTAGCTTAAGTAATTTCAAAACATTCTTTCATACATATGAATTGGGTTTTGATTTTCTTAATTGAACTTAGACTATTAAACACCTAAGTATTTACCCAAAGTAGATTAATTAAGTTCTAAAAGTTTTTAGAATTTTTAGAAATTAATTAAGGGGATAATTAATGAATTAACCCTTAATTAAGAGGAGATTAAGGAGAAAAGGGGTATAGGGAATAGCTTAGGAAATGCCTCAAAATTCCTAAACCTCCCATCTACTAGATCTCTTAATCAACCCTAATCATGGATTAGAACCACTAATTATACCCTAATTATCCTTAATTACATAAGAGGGTAATTAAGAAATCCACATGCAATTCTTCTAATCAAGCCTTCAATAAATCCCAAGAAAATTAGCGGAGGCAGAAGTCATCCCCTAAATCATGCCAAAGAAGTTTAGGATTAATCAGAGGCTTAATTAAAAGATAATTAGCAAAATGAGATTTCCAAGAAAACCCAAAATCAGAGAAAATTATAATTCAAAACCTATTGAAATTAATTTTAAAATATTTTAAGTTGAATTATCTTTCCATAAGATTTTATTTCATATTTTTTTGAATTTTTTAGAGGGAGTTATGAATTTTAGAAGACTCCTAGGTCAATTAGAATTAATTAAAACATTTTAACTAACCCTATCGCTCACGGGCGATGCGTGGTGGCGGTCAGCTTTACAGGCATTGTGAGGGATTCACTGTAAAATCCAAAAGCGGCGGTGGCGGATGGTTTGATCTCTGTCGATCAAAGATCAGATGGCCAGAGATCTCCCGCGGTTTTAAAATGGATAAGAGATTTCTAAACGTGGGAATTATCTACCGTCCATCCAAAATATGGATGGACGGCGAGATCCCAAGTTCTTCCCCTTGATCAAGAGATCGTCCATGATCAAGGGATGATCAAACTCATTGAGCTTGGATTCAAACCAAACTCAACCCACACCATCTAAAACTAAAGAGCGGCACATCCAATGGTCAAAACTTCATGGGATTAAAATTTCTTTCACAAAGCTCCACACCACATTGAGTTTAATGGTCGAAAAATCCCATACCTCGCCAAAGGTGATCACCGGCGCTCGATTCCCTTAGAGAAGCTTTGTAGTTGAGAAGCCTTCTTGTGAGCACTTGAGGTTGAGTGGATTGTATATGGACCACCTCCTCCTTAGCTAGCTAGCGGCTTTGATCAAGCTAGGTCTCCCCTTGCCTTTGGAACTTGAGAAAGCTTGGGTGCACTCGACTTGCCTCTCTGATGGAGTATGCAAAAGCAATTGAAGTGAAATTGAGTGAAGAGGAAGTTGGCTCTTCAATAGACCTCCCCTATTTTCAAACTCTAAAAATCGAGAAATGGAGTTTTCCAAATCCTCTCTAAGAAGCTTGGGAATACTCTCTAAGGCTTGCTGACCTTCCAATCAGGGGGTTAGGTGAAATGAATTAGGGGGAGTATATCTCCCCATGAAGGATCGAATGACCGTCCATACTCTCACTATTTTTTATCAATGGAGCTTCGACAGTGAGTTGTTTGATTAGTTAGGAGTGTGCACATGGTTGGTTTTAGCTAATGAGTGGATTGCCAACCTCCCATGTGCTTGAATTTGAGTGGGAGATGGGTTTTGAATTTGGAGTTTTGAGCCATGGGGTCGGGTTTGGTCTAAGGACCAATTGGGTTGACCTAAACCCATTGGGTTGGGTGCACCACTCTTCATTAGGTCCCCTTAGCTTTTAGGAAAGCCTCAAGTGGATATGAAGAGGGTATGACCAAATTACACATGGATTAGGCTAAAATTTGTTCTATGGCCTAGAGGTAGAATGGTCATTTTGCTGATTTTTCTCTTTGGATGTGTTGGGTATGTGATGAAACCAGGTTTGGCCAAGTTTCATGAGATTTGAAACTCATTTGATAGGGTTTGGCTCATGTTGACCCATTTAGGTCAAAATGAGTTAACTTGGATCAAGTTGACAAATCGGTCAAACTGGGTCAAACCAAGGGTCGGGTCAAGTTCATATGACCATTTGAAATATTTTAGTGGCTTTGATTTGGTTCGATTTGGATTATTTTTGAATTTGGCTCATATGACTTCATTTAGGTCAAATGGGTCAAGTTGACCCATTTATTTGACCTATTTGAGGCTAGGTCAAGGGTAGGTTTAAGTTTGGTTAATCATGAGTGGATTGGTATCTTTGTTTCCAATCAATTTTGGTTAAGTTCAAATTTGGCTCAACATGCCCCTTTAGGTCAAGTTGGGTCAATGTTAGGTTTAGTTGGCCAATTGAGGCTTTGGTCAAGTTCAATAAGTGATTTGGAATGAACTTGATCCATTGGTTTGAGTCAATTTGGCCTAGATCAAGTTTTGACACATTTTGACTTTTAGGTCAAGTTGGGTCAACTTGGGTCAAGTGGTCAATTGGGCTAGGTTAGGCTCAAATGTTGGCTTGGTCAAGATCAAACATAGGTTATGAGTGAACCTAGATCAATGGTTTCAATCAATTTTGCCTATGGTGGATTTTGGCTATGTTATGTTTCATTTTTGGTTAAGTGTTGACTTGGTCAACCCTTAGGTTTGACTTGGTTTGACCCAATTTGATTGATTGATCATCTCATGATGATTGTTGATCATGATAAGAGGCATAGGTGAGTTTGATTCAATCCAATTTGGTTAGGATTAGAATTTGGCTCATAAGAGTACTTTAGGTCACTTTGGGTCAAGTGAGCCTAAGTGGGTCAAATGGTTTGGTCAAAACTTGATTTGAAGTTGATTGATCTTGTATATGGACTTATGATTGAAATATAGATCTATTTACAAGTGGTTTGATGTCAAATGTGTTTTGATCCATTTGATAATTTCATATTCAAAGGAAGAATATGAAAGGATTTTGGCTTGGATTTTTGACTTGGGCTTTGATTGAGTGATTTAAGTTTGGATTTATGTATGAACTCATGATTGTAGGTTTGATTGAATCATGAGAGAAAATCAAATATTTGGCTTGATTTGAAATTGATTTGGCTAAGTTCAAGATTTTGACTTGAAAGGGTTATGTTAGATTTAGAGTGGATTTGAGTTTAATTTTTGGAATTGGTTTTGATTGTTTTAATTTATATTTCATTTATATATGTGAATATAAATGATAATATAAATGGATCATGAGAAAATTTCAAAGATTTGAAATGGTTTAATCATGATTTGAGATAAGTCCATTAAGAAGGATTTAAAGGACTTAGGAAAATTTTTGGAGTTTGTAGTTTGAATTTTTGAATTAGTTTGGTTGATTTATATTTATATTTCATTTATATATGTGAATATAAATGAGAATATAAATGAGTTTTGAGAAAATCTTATGAGTTTAAATTGGTTTGATCATGATTTTGGATAAGTCCATTAATGAAAAATTAAGGACTTAAGAAAGATTTTAGATTTGAATTTAATTTGAGGATTTGATTTGATTGATTTATATTTATATTTCATTTATATATGTGAATATAAATGAGAATATAAATGAGTTCTGAGAAAATCTCATGAGTTTGAGATGGTTTAATCAATATTTAGGCTAAGTCCATTAAAAGGAATATTTAAAAGATTTAGGAAATTTCATGAATTGAGTTAGAATTTTGAGTTTAGTTTGATTGATTTAAATTTATATTTCATTTATATATGTAAATATAAATGAGAATATAAATGAGTTATGAGAAAGTCTCAAATATTTGATTTGGTTTTGATCAAAATTTTGGTTAAGTCCTTTAATGGAAAATTAAAGGACTTAGGAAAATTTGAGCTTAGGAATTTTGATGGATTTTGATCATGGGTTTCAATCATAGATTTCAATCATGGATTTCAATCATATGGAGTTGATTTGAGTTTGGAGAAAATCAAATGAGATTGATTTAGAGTTTGACTTGAAGGAAGGAAGGTGAGGAGTGGTTCAAGCTAAGGGTAGACAAATTTTCTCAACACCTCTAAGGCATGACCTAATCCTATGGCTAATCCTTCTAAGTCTCTAGGGCTAGATTGAGTGTCCACCTAATCACTAGATGTGTCTTAAGACTAAGGAAGTATTAAAGTCTAAGAAGAGTCCTATGTCTAAAAAGGAGGTGTTGAGAGCTCATTCTAAAAATGAGGTCAACAAAGGGAGCCCATAGGTGTGGTGTGACTAAGGCACATCGTATTGATATTGACCAAATGATCAACAATACGAAAGATCACAAGCATTGAAATCTATCTTTCCCAAAGAGCGAAGGAATCCGAGCCAATGTGGCTAGTTATGTCCAAGACATAGAGGAACAATCCACTAAGGGATAGAGTGTGAATCTTTCACTAGGGAAGCAGATTCAAGTCATCCACAAGGGGATGAGAGGTTTAATTTGAGTTCCGCTGGGGAAGAGGGTTGAATTTTTTTTAATTTTATTGTTTGTTTAATTTGTTTTTGTTTATTATTTAGACTCCACGGGATAGAAAAGTGAACTCTCCACTAGGGAAGCAAGTTCAAGTCATCCACGAGGGAGGATTATGAAATCCACTGAGATATTAAAATTCTAGATCCTTGGGACTAGAAAGATTTGCATCTCACTGAGGAGAAGCAAGAGAATTTGATTTAGATTGGTTGATTGTTTCGTTTCTTTGTTTTTGTTTGTTTTGAATTGTTTCGGATTTTTAGATTTTGGATTTTGAGATGGACCCTGTTGGTTTGCGATGGATCGCACTGAGTAGGAGTCATGGAGGCCTAGATCTAACTCAGATTTACCAATCCAAAGGGGTAGTCTACTAAACACATAGTAGGACTAGCTAACCCAAGGGATTCCTTTGGTACAACAATTGTAGAAGAAAGCGTAGTAGACATCCTCCAAAGTAGGACCATTGTATTGGTAATGCAACATATTGAACCCAACATAAGGCTGGCTATTGAGTGAATGCCGCTTGGAGACTTAAATCAACCCAAAGATAGTCAAAGATAGATTTCATTTTTAGATTTATTTTGATGGATCCCATTAGTTTGTGATGAACTGCACTAAGTAGGGGCCATGGAGGTCTAAACTCTTTACCATCAAAGGGAGTAGTCTAACGGTAGGGACTATCCAACCAAAGGGATGCCTTTGGTTGCAATGGTCAAGTTTTAAGAAGAAAGCAGGGGACTCACATCTTTTTAAAAATAAAGAACCAGGGTGATGGTTGCTTTGGGCAATAAATCAAACACTGACTATTGAGTGAATGCCATTGGGGGACTTAAATCAACTCAAAAATAGTCAACGATAGATTTCATTTTTTTTAGTTTTGTTTTGATGGATTCCATTAGTTTGTGATGGATCAAACTGAGAAGGAGCTCATATCAGCCTAGACATATCTCAAATTTACTGAACCAAAGGGAGTAGCTTCCCGTCGATGGGAGAACTATCCGACCAAAGGAGTGTCTTTCGATTTGCAATGATCAATTTAAGGGAAGAAAGCTCGGGGACTCACATCTTCCACTACAAAAGATCACTTGGGTGATCGTTGCTTTGGGCAACAAATCGAACCCGACCTAGGGCTGCCCGTCGGTTTGCGATAGTCATGCTAGAAAGAATGCGTCATAGTCTTATATCTTCCAAAAGGATACTGGGTAACATGTCTGGAAAAATTGAACCCACTGGGGACTATAATCTCTGTGTGTCAAATTCTATAGGAAGTTCTCACGCCTCTAAAGATAGGATGCTTGAGAAAGAGAGGCCCTTTGGGGCTTGAATTCTAATCCACAAGCATCAATTTTATTTATTTTAGTTTGTTTTAACGTGGACCCTGTTGGTTTGAGGATCAAAGCGAGAAAGCTTATATCAACTAGACATATCTCGATTCTTGAACTAAGGAGAATCATATCGCTAAATAAATTCTCCAACCAGGGGTGGTTAGGAAAGGGGGTCAATCCAAAGTATCATAGTATCTAAATGGGGTCAAAGGACTTGATCCAAATATAGTATCCATGGGGATGGGGCTAATGGGCTTAATCCAACACCACGGAGAAGATGACATGGCTAGTCATATATATTGTATTTGTCCAACTCAAGAAGAAAGTGGGACTCATATGCCAAGAGTGGTGTACTCAGGGTGAGTTGTTGTCTATGACATCAAACCTAAGGTGCCGTCGATTTGCAACAATCAAGGAAGAAAGCTGGGGACTCACATCCTCCTATACAGGACTGTTGGGATAGTCTTGACTTCGACGGTGCTATCCGACCTAGGTACTTGAGTGAATGCCACTGGGGACTTATATTGACTCAAAGTAGTCAAGAGGAAGGAGCCTGGGACTTACCTAAACCTCAAATACACTCAACCTAGTTAGTGCATGATGAGTTCAAGAAGAAAGCATGGGACTCACATCTTCTTAAAGCAAATGAGGTAACTGGCGGGTAATGAAACCATACTAACAAAGCACTCGTTGGTTGCAATAATCAAGTTAGGAAGAAAGCATAGGGACTCACATCTTTCAATAAATGATCACTAGGGTGACATACTAGCGAGGTATCATGTAGACCCGACCTAGAGCAGCTAATGAGTGAGTGCCACAAGGGGCTTGCTCCCACATCAAAGTAGCCTGAGACAAAAGATTTGTGTTTGTTTTATGAATGTGTTAAGGAATAGACGCTCTTGGGACTCTACATCTTAAACACAGGAGTGATGAAATGGTGCCACGGATGGAGAATTCCCACTAAGAAAGGATGTCGCCTTGGGTTCTCTTACACCTAACTTAGTTATGCTAATCAAAATAGGATGCCTCTTGGGTTCTCTTTATTCTAATTCGAGGAGGTTATGTTTGTGATGTGAAAGAGGGATAGGATGCCACTGGGAGACTCTTACACCTACCCTAAACACGTCATGATGGATTCACAAGACAAATGCTTTGAAAGAAGAGAAGATTTGATGAATGGAATCAAATTTTTTATTCTTTTATTAATGATTATTTTCAAACATGATTTGTTTCATGGGTAATATTTTTTTAGATAGAGCCCATTAATTGGAAGCATCGGTGTTCCCTTTACAATCAATAAGGCGATAAAATCCTCCTTGGTAGGCCTTCTTTATGATATGGGTCTTCCCAAGTGGGTTCAAACTTACCTCCTATCTTTCGGCGGATAACAATTAGTCATCTTAGGACTAACACAAGCTCTCCTACTTGGAAAGACCTAGGTCAGACCAGCTTATTGTGAGCTTGAATCATTTTGGCTTTGTACAACTCGAGATTTTGGCACGCTCGTAGGAGACTCTCCTCCAAACCTTCGAGCTCTTCAAACCACAACTTTGCATTTTGTTCTGAAGTGATCTTGTTACCCAATGTTATCCTTAGTGATGGGACTGAACTTCTAAAGATAGAACGACTTGGTACACTAAGAAAAATGGAGTAGGCGGAGTTCGGTATGTGTGCGGTAGGCCCACAAAGCTTCAACCAAACTCATTCCACTCATTTGTTGTCATCAAGAGTTTTCTTCAAAATCGAGAGTTTTGTTGAATGCTTCTACTAAGTCATTTTCTAGGGTAGTAGATGGTAGAGTATCTCTCTATACCATCTTCTAGCGAAAATTGATCTTCGTGCTTTTGAATGTAGTACCATTATCGATATTTGTCACTGACTTATATGATATGGTTCTGAAAAATTGAAGCACATGTTGTGACCTCTCACGAGTGGGATGGCTTCGCCCACTTGGAAAAGTAGTCGATTAGCTAGAATGGTGACTCTTGGAAGAAGGAGGATCGATCGACCCACAATGTCGGTACCCAACACTCAAATGGCCATGAGGCCAATGTAGGGTGTAGAATGTTGGGTGGTTGGTGGAGGACCACACCGTGTACCTGACACTGATGGCATCTTCTAGCTACATCCATGCAGTCTGTGATCATTGAAGGCCAATAGTATCCTAATCTCTTGATCTTTGTCTTCATCTTTGGACCAGACTGATGAGCTCTGCATAGACCTGCACGTACCTCAGTTACATTGCCATGGGCTTCATGTTTGTCTAAATAACGTAACCACATTTGGTCAAAGGACCTGACAGTGCCATCAACGAGCGTAGGGAGCTCTTTTCACGATGGGTTTGTGACTTTTCATGAGGTAGTTTGCCAGTGTTCAAGTAGTCAATGAACGATTGTCTCCAATCTAGCTCGTCATCCTTTTTGGCAACGACAACCTCCCCTTCAAGAAAAAGTTTCTCGATGAGTTCAACATCAATAAGGGCAGGACTTGTCTATTTTGGACCCTTATTGGAATGGACTCATCTTCCGGACATGCCAATTCTTTGGCAAGTTTGGCCAAAGCATCTTTTCGTTCTCTGGGAACCTTGTAGATGGTGACTTCGGGAATCTGGGCCAACAGCTTCATGGTATACTCATGGTAATGACGAAGCTTGGGTTTGATAACCTTGTAGGACCCGGCAATCTAGTTGATAACCAACTAAGAATCCTCATAGATGTTGATGCTTTTGACATTGATAGTGATAACTAACTCCAGAACAACAATCAAAGTCTCATACTTGGTTTCATTGTTGGTGCAGGGGTTGGAAAGATAGTATGAGAATCTCATCACATCAGGTTTGAGTTAAGAACTATTCCCCACCCGCTTTCGGAGAATAGATCATGGTGCTTCACCTTTAAGAAAAGAAACACCATCAAAATACATCTCCCATCGATGGTTGCGCCTCCCCAAGTTCATGATTTGTTCATCGGGAGATCATCATAAGCGAGAATCAAGAAGTGGGTCTAAGAAATAGTGCTGTCCTTTTACCATGGAGGTGAAAGTGATATCAAACTATGAGTATCATGGACCTGCACATCGAAAGCATTGGTCGGTCATGAGATCGAGTGGATTTGTCGAGAACAAGTTCACCTTATGAAAGCATGTAATGTAGCTTTTGAGAGCAAAGATCAAAATAGGCAATGTTTCTCAATAGGTGGATAGTTTGCTTAGGATTAGAACGATGGTGAGTAGTAGAGAGCTCTCCTTTCCTTCATCATTGGCTTGGGCCAGAGCAGAGAGTCATCCAATGTGTAGTGTAAGGATGAGTGGCCCGGATAGGGGTTGCGGCGACTTCACCAAATCTCTTGATGTCTTGAAGCATGTTGGCACTTATCATCCCACTTGAAATTAGTGTCCTTTTTGACAAGTGCTAAGAATGGTTTGCATCTCCCTGATAGGTTTGAGATAAAGCGTCTTAGATATGCCAGCCATCCTTGAAAGGATCTGAGTTGAGTTAAACTCTTAGGAGGTGGCATTTCTAAGATAGCTTTAATCTTTTAGATCTATTTCTATTCAGTGTCAACAACAAACCCAAGGAATTTCGAAGCTACTCAGAATGCACTTTGGGATTCATTTTGAGGTTATATTATCTTAATTTGAAAACTACTCTCAAGTCAAAGAGGTGGTCTTCCTTTTCTTTGTTTGACTAAGATCATCAACGTAGCACTCAACCTAATGATGAGTTCATTGAAGATCGAGTCATGGCCCGTTGGTATGTAGCACTAGCATTTTAAGGTGAAACATGACCCTATAATAGAAGATTTTGATGGGGTTCAAAAGTAGTTTCTTTCATCTTTGAGACATCTTGATTTGGTTATAGCGGATGACCCATCCATGAAAGAACTACATGAGATGAGTGTCCACCATTAATTCTAGTATAGGAAGAGGAAACTCATCCTTAGGACATGCCTTGTTTAAGTCCCTAAAATTGATGCAAATATGAATTTGGCCATTCTTCTTCTAACTTGGGATGACAACTAACCGGGTAGGATATTTTCTTCCGATGAAACCGATCGGTTCTTGACTTCAATGACTATGTTGTTAATTTCTAATGCATGCATCTAGGAGCTTGCTTACTTAATAGGCGTTAGATCTATTGCTAGCTTGTGGCTATGTCGAGATAATCGGGCATTTCTTCATAACTCCATGTGAAGCGTCTTTAAACTCAATCAATATCTAACTAAGTCATTGGTTTCTTCTTCACATTGATGTATGTAGGTGTGATTTTCTTATCCAGGTTGATTTCTTTAAGCTTGTCTATTATTGAATGAATTTCTTCTTCAAATTGGTGCATCCTTTGACTTGAGATCATTTTGGATCATCGAGATTTCTAACACACATTCTCATAAGAGTTGGGGATGTGTGAGAAGAACTATCGGACTCCAAATGATTTGGTAACAACAATAATCATCATCAGGACCCACTAGAATCTAGTCTCTTGATTGTGCTTCCCACTATTGTTCCATAGCTTTTCAAAGTACTCGACTTGCTTGGACCATGTGTGAGGAACTAAATTTTGAACAAGGAGTAAAATCAATGGTAATTCCATTAATTCTTTAAAAGTATCTCCTCAAGTTCTACATCCCTTGAGACTTGAGGAGGATGATCCCAAAAAGAACCTCTTACTTCATGTCACTTGGAAGACTTAGGGACTTCCTTAACTACTAAACCTTCAACTTTCTAGATGTAAGTGAGGTTAGAGCTAAGGTTCCCAACTAATAGTTTACATAAACTAGATTCAAATGTTTGCTTTGCTTGGAGGCTGGTCTTCATCTTATCAGAAAAGTCACCTCAATGGAAGAGAGGGTTGGTTGGTATACTAATCACATTAGACTCATCCTCCAGCTAGATTCCAAGTCTATGTGAATAGTAGGGTACTATGACTGGAACACGACCTCTGTTGGGATGGCCAGAGGTCTCACCTCTAGAACTGCCTCTTTCTACCTCGCCTCTCACTGGAGGTTGAGCCATTCTACCCACATCCATATGATGGAATGTGTGGGTGGAATATATCTCGATCTATTTCTTTCTCATTTCCCCTTTGTTGTGGACTTGGACTTTTATTTTTCTTTTCATTTTCTTTTATATTTTCATTTTCTTGATTTTTCATTTTCTTTTATTTTTTGCATTTGAATTTTGTCCAAGTTCATGAGAAAGGGTGTGTTGAGGAAGATAGTAGGTTGCATCTTCATAAATCTCAACCTCTCTACGAAAATGGCTTTTCATCCATTGACTTATTCAATTCCATCTTTTAGAACTTGATGCATTGATGAAGGGAGGATGGAATGATCTTGATTCGATGTATCCAAGGCCTAAAGCAAAGCAATGAAGTATTCAAATCAATGATGTAAAACTTGGCTTGGTCTTCCGGTCACCATCTCCAAAGGTAACACTATAGAACTAAAGCCTCACCTTGATCATTGAATCCTCTCAACATCATCGATCTCCTAGTGGAGATGTTGATCTCAAATAGGCAAGGGTCTTTAGACTCATAATGTTCACGATGCACTTGCTCCAACCATTTGAACATGTTGGTGATGTAGAGGATGGCGGTTGCTCCAAGTCCCGAGAAGGTCTTCATCACGTGAAGGTGATCCCTTGAGCTTTTTTGCATAATGTGCTTCCTCACCTATAGTGAGCTAAGCATATTTCAAGGATCAAGGAGAGCCTTGATTAGTGATTCCCTTATCTCTTTGGGTAAAACAATGGCATCATATATGCTTAGCTTAGATGACAACTTTCTTAGATGAGAAAGGACGTTGTAGTTCACCTTCGACTGGTGTTCCACAAGCATATCCAAGGGTGGAGCATCCTGTGGAAGGGCTTCTCGATCTTCAGTACCAATGACTTGTTTCCTCTATCTTGAGGTGTTACCTAGGAGGTAGAACCTTGCCACTATGGAGGTTGACTTTGGTGATCTCTCTTGGGGGTGGTGGAAGGTTCTACCTGCACTTCAGCTCACCTACAACTTCTCCTATGGGACCCTCAGAATCGGATGATTCCAAGTCTATCTCAAGAGGTGAACCCATAGTATTCAGAGTTGGAAAGTCCAACTCTGAATTAAAAAGAGGAAGATCAAAATTATTATAGTTATTTAGACTTGAAGAGTTATCATTAGGAATAGAAGACAACCCATCGTGACAGATGTAATTCAAACTAGCTTTATTCTTCAATTTCTTGGAATTATTTGGAGGTACAAAGTAGAGTCAAGTATAAAGTGAGTGGAGTAAGGGATTTGATGCCCTTATCCGTATACAAGTTCTACTAGTAGAAAAGAAGAACTAGCTAATGGAAGAAGTCATATGAAGGAAGAGGCTGGACATGGGTGGGCGCTAAAGGGCTATCAGGACACATCTTTTCTTTGCTTGAGCTCCACTTTCCTAGAGTTGGCGCAACTTGCAAACCTTCCTTGGTGGTGTTTGAGTGACTCAGCACTGCAAGAAAGCTTCTTGATCTTTTGGACTATCTTCTTAGAGGTTTTGGATAAAGAATATCCCAACCTTCTTTTGGTTTTGGTAGGATCACATGTATCCCAAGGATTACCTAATGGGCTGAAGGTTGTTCCATAAGGTATTCCTTTGGGATAACTACGCACCATCTTGAACGTGTTCAAGCTAGTCCTTGAATGTGAAGCAATCCTCCAAAACATGGCTAACATATGGTGGTAAGGGCAAAAGTTTGGATCATGACTTTTGCTTACTTCCTCCGGTCTCCTAGGCTTGTTGAAAATCAGGTTTCTTTAAGAGATTCTTAAAGATTTTCTTGATTACCTCCCTCTTAAAGAATAAGGTTTGTTTAACTTATCTAAAGAGTAGGTGGACCATAACTACAGTGGCGGTATGCATGCATTCTTTGGATGAGGCTGTGTCTTTGGCCATGGAGGCTGGTGGAGGCCTAGGTGCCTGGTGGTGGCAAAGGAGGTGGAGGATGTTGAGGTCATCTCTCGTGATCTCTAGGCGGCTACTTCCCCATCTGCTACTCGGGTTTCTTCTCATAGACCTTTTGGCTTCTACTTAGCAAGCGATCTTGAAAAAGCAACTATTTGGCCTCTCCTTGTAGACTAGCCACCTTGTTGATTAGCTTCTCAAATGTCTTAATGAAGCCCTTAAGCATGAAGCGACCATGGATATTCTTCAAGAGAATCTCAATGGCATGTGTTCAAGACATGGTTCACTTCATACTCGGTTATGCCATGAGAATATAATCAATGAGGGACTCACCGTGTTTGTTCTACAATCACTATAGTAACCCTTTATCAATCCAACTCTTGATAAAGAGTTGCTCTAACTCAACAAATGTCTTTGTTGAACTGTTGGCGTTGACATACCAATCAAAAGCAATCCTTGCTAGGCTACTAAAGAGCGAAGCAAAGCATCACCACTGCGTTGCAATAGCGGCCACGAAATGTGCTATGTCTTGCCTTGGTTTCCACGCCATCAAAGCTTTTGAAGGAGGAGGCATGAAACCCTTGGGATATTGGATATCATCAAATTCATCGGTAGGGTCTACCCTTTGGGAAGATGATCCTCCCAGGCCAAAGCTTCCTTCACTTTGCTCAACCATGGATTTTATATTTTTCTTGTATGGAGGTACTTTCCACTACCTTCTATAGTAGTGCTACCTTGCTCAACGAGGTAGAGTCTTGGTGGGTCCAAGACATGCACTAACTTCAGTGATGTCGGATAGTAGGATGAACTAAAGGGCTTGTTTAGCACTGTTGCTACAAGTCTATGCGCCATGTATCATTTATCACTTTATCCTTCCTCAATGATGTGAGGTCTTTGGGTTGATTCGTGTCTTCTTAATCAACCTCATCACCTTCCATGGCTTGTTGTTCTCTGAGAAGAGATCCTCTAGTGTCAACCATGCAGACTCCAGCTGAGTCTCCCAACAAGTCATCTTCATTGGGATCGAAGCTAACTCTCTCATCATCTGATAAATCATACCCCAAGATCTCCTTCTTTTCCATGAAATAATGAGCCACTATCTCATCTAAAGAACAATCAATCTGAGCGGTACAAATATCTTTGGGCGTGTGATCACTTGTCGCAATGAGAGGCACCGACCTCTTGGGGAGAGTCAATCCTGTGGGCTGTACTCACTAGATGAATGACACTCTACCTAGCTATGAGAGGGGTAACAATCCTAGGATGTTCCACTACCACAGTGCTATCATCGCCATATCAAATCCGTCACCATCTCCACATCTGTATGGGCGAGTTGGTGAAGGAACAACCATGCTTGGGGTCACCACTCCTTTTGCACCACCACTGGGGCAGAAGGTCGAGCAGGAGAGCTCGACCCTACCATAATAGGTGGTGTAGAAGGGTAGGATCCTTGGCCATCGGATCACCAAGGTGCTTTTTTCCCGGATGACCTTCATGGCCTTAGATGGAAGATGTTGTAACTGACTGGCGATGGAAGGCAGGGGTAGGCGGTGGGGTGAGACACCACCGACTCTCAGGAGTTGTCCTCCTATGTGAGGATTAGTCCATAAGAATACTATCGGTATGGTGACGGGTAGCATTGAAAATCAATCAAAGTGGAAGCGGCGATGGTGAACCTCCATCTCTCCTCTAGTAATGTGTGTTGTATGGGCCTCGGCCCTCTCTTGAATCTTCCCACACTGGGGATGATGGATCAAGATCAAGCGAGTCAGACTCTAGCGTCCATGCTCTACCACGGCATAAAAGGTGAGGCGTCATGACCTCCACTCACAAACTCGTTGAAATGCACCACTGAGGAGGTGATGAGATCCTCGACATCTCTCTGCGATCGAGAGAGGATGGTTTTAACGTGGTGAAATAATGGGAACTCATCAATGGTTGATGGCTGCCTCCATCTCCTCTAGATCCTGGTGTGATACTTGATCATGGGTTTATGTTCCTATTTATGGGTAGGATGGGAGAGTGAGCTAGACCCATACTCAAATGTGAGGCAAGCCACGAGACCAGGAGCCTTACCCTTAGAGGTGAGATGAGATGGTAGCCCTCATTGGGAAACATAAGAAACTTGGGCTGCAGCTGAGTGCTTTCGGCACTGCTATAGCTGGTACACTGCTTTCCTCTTTAGGAGGAGACATGTCAGAGGGTAAGTCAATCGATGACCCTCACGGTCACCTTGGTCCTACTAGCTGTAGTGAGGGGAATGCCCTCACAAGTAATCCTACCTCCCTCAATCCACCAAAGTGAATCAAATGGGTATGGTCTCGGAAGTCCTTGATCAGCAGATCCATACCATGGGGAAGGTAAAAATGAACTTTTAGAACTAGCCATTTCACAATTGTAAGAAGGAAATTGAACTATCAATACTACAACTAGTAAGAATCTCAATGAAATGAGTATCATTGTCTCTATAGATTTTGAATTTTGAATTTGAAAATTTGAACCCACATCCAACAACTTGGAAGTGTTAAGTGGGGTTCAAATAGATTTGAAGATTGATTGAAAGAGGAATTTTGAATATGAATCCAACTTCAACAAATTTGGGTATGTTGAAATATGGATTCAAAATTTTTAATAAGGATGCTTCCATAGGTTCATGTTTGTTTGAATTTGAATTTTTGATTTGGGGACCCTTTCCTTTAACAAATTTGGGTATGTTAAAGTAAGGGTCAATTTGTTATTTTGTTTGATTATTTTTTAAATTTACTTAGAAAATTTGGGTATGCTAAGTGAAGTGTTTGAGAATGATTGTTTCTTTTTTGTTAATTTTTTGTTTGATTTTGGAATTCTCATTTAGAAAATTTAAGTATGCTATGTAAAGAACCCAAGTGTGTTTTCTTTGATTTTAAATATATAATTCTTAGCAAAGTTAGGTATGCTAAGAAAATCATAAGTGTTTCATTTTTTGTTTGGATGTTTGATTTTTGAAAAAGTATGATTCTTAGCAAATTTGGGTATGCTAAGAAAATCCTAATGTGTTACATTTTTTGTTATTTTTGTTTTGATGTTATGATTTTTGAAAAGGTAGGATCCTTAGTAAATTTGGGTATTTAAGGCTAAGTCATTTTTTGTTTTGATGTTTGATTTTGAAAAAAATGATCCTTAACAAATTTAGTATGCTAAGAGAATCTAAGTGTTTCATTTTTTATTTTGATTTGATTGAAGTAAGACTTTCCTTAGCATTTGTTTTATGCTAAAGATGAAGTCCCACTTAATTTTATGAAAATACTTAACAAATTTGAGTATGCTAAATGAAATTCCAAAAGGTGTGTTCAAAATTTTTTGATATTTTGGTTTTGAAAATGGAAACTTCACTTAGCAAATTTGGTATGCTAAGGAAAGTTCCAAAAGTGTTTTGAAAATTTTGTTTTGATTTGGAAACTTAACAAATTTGGTATGCTTAAATGAAGTTCCAAAAATGTTTGAAATTTTAATTTTGGATTTGAGACTTCACTTAACAAATTTGAGTATGTTAATGAAGTTCCAAAATGTGTTTGAAGAATTTTGATTTTGGATTTGGAACTTCATAACAAATTTGTATGCTAAATGAAGTTCCAAAATGTATTTGAATTATTTTTTATTTTGGATTTGGAAACTTCACTTAATAAATTTGGGTATGTTAAATGAAGTTCAAATGTGTTTTAAAAGTTTTTGATTTTAGATTTGGAGACTTCACTTAACAAATTTGGGTATGTTAGGTGAGATTCCAAATGTGTTTGAAAAAATTTTAGATTTTGAATTTGGAGACTTCACTTAACAAATTTGGGTATGTTAAATGAAATTCAAAATGTGTTTTGAAAATTTTGAGTTTTGAACTTGGAGACTTTACTTAACAAATTTGGGTATGTTAAATGAAATTCCAAAATATGTTTAGAATTTTGAATTTTGGACTTAGAGACTTCGCTTAACAAATTTGGGTATGCTAGGTAAGGTTCCAAATGTCGTTTGAAAATTTTTAGATTTTGGATTTGGAAACTTCACTTAACAAATTTCGGTATGTTAAGTGAAATTCTAAAATGTGTTTAGAATTTTGAACTTGAAAACTTCACTTAATAAATTTGAGTATGTTAAATGAAATTCCAAAATGTGTTTAGAATTTTGAATTTTGGATTTGGAGACTTCACTTAACAAATTTGGATATGTTAGGTGAGGTTCTAAAATGTGTTTAGAATTTTGAATTTTGGACTTGGAGACTTCATTTAACAAATTTGAGTATGTTAAATGAAGTTTCAAAAAGTTGTTTGAAAATTTTTAATTTTGGATTTAGAGACTCTACTTAACAAATTTGGGTATGGTAAGTGAAGTTCCAAATGTATTTTGAAAATTTTTGATTTTGGATTTGGAGACTTCACTTAACAAATTTGGGTATGTTAATTGAAATTCTAAAATGTGTTTAGATTTTTTTTTTTTTAATTTTGGATTTGAAAACTCCACTTAACAAATTTGAGCATATTAAATAAAATTCCAAATGTGTTTACAAATTTTAAAATATGATTGTTAAGTTTTGATTTTTGAAAAAGAGGTCATCCATTTCACAAATTTGGGTTTTTGAAATGTGAGATTTTTTATTTTGTGTGTGATTGCTTTTTTGAAAGAGGATTTCCAACTTAATCACATATGGGATATATTTAAGTGAGATTTCCAAATGATTTTATTTTTATTTGAGAATGAAATATTCATTCAATAAATTTGGGTATATTGAATGAGGATGTTCATATGTGTTTTTGAATTTTTTTTTATTTGAACATGAAACTTTCATTCAATAAGTATGAGTGTATTGAATGGAAAGGTACATGTATGCTTTTTGAAAGTTTTATTTTGATTTTTTTAAAACTTTTGGAAAGATGATTGTTCATTTTATTTTGAAAATGAAATATTCATTAAAGTGAATTAATGAAAGATATTCATTTGTGCTTTTGAAAAATTTAATTTTGTTTGAAAATAAAACTTCCATTCAATAAGTGTGGATGTATTGAATGGGAAGGCTCATGTGTACTTTTTGAAAATTTTAATTTTTGAAAAGATGATTGTTCATTTTATTTTGAAAATGAAATCTTCATCAAAGTGAATTGATGGAAGATGTTCATTTGTGCTTTTGAAAAGTTTAATTTTGTTTGAAAATGAAACTTTCATTCAATTAGTGTGGGTGTATTGAATGGAAAGGTTTATGTGTGCTTTTTAAAAATTTTAATTTTTGGAAAGATGATTGTTCATTTTATTTTGAAAATGAGATCTTCATTAAAATGAATTAAAGGAAGAAATTCATTTGTGCTTTTGGAAATTTTAATTTTGTTTGAAAATGAAACTTTCATTCAACAAATATGGGTATATTGAATAGAAAGATTCATATATGCTCCTAGAAAATTTTTGATTTTGATTTTTAGAAATATGATTATTCATTTTATTTTTGAAAATGAAATCTTCATCAAAGTGAATTGATGGAAGATGTTTCTTTGTGCTTTTGGAAAAGATTGTTATTTTTATTTTGAACATTCCTACATGTAACAATTACAATAATTATTAGATAAGGGTGATTTAGGATTTTTTTTTTTTTTTGTGGAAAAATTTTATTATGTGCATTTTTGAAAGTGCCTTTATGAAAAACAAAATTATTATGAAAAGTTTATTTTGTCTTTATTATTTTAGGATGAACCTTTCTTTATCAAAAAGATGATAAAGAAGAAGTCTTTAAATATTTTCTTTATTAGATTTTTTTTACCCATTGGAGAACCCAACGGGGGTTTTAAGACCAACAAGGAATGCGATACTAAAACTTAAAGATGTTGCCTAACTTAACTTAAGGATGAAATAAGCTAAGTGCCAATAAAGAAAGATAAATCTATCATACAAAAATACAAACCCAATCGATTTAGAGACAATGATCACCAAAAAATGGAGAGAGAACCATCTCTAGCGAGTCATAAAATCGATGGTTGAAAATTTTCAATATAGGAGTCGCCTTTCAAAATCTGTGGTAGAAAGAGAAAGACAAGCCTATATAAATTCGTCTTTTTAGGATGCTACGCAGATCCGTAGATGTACTTATTGAGATGATCGAGTACGACATTAAGGAGAGGTGTACTATCTTGAAAGATAAGTCATCACCGCAATGGACCTAATCACCAAAATAAGGACTCTAAGCGTTCTAAAATGGGAGATTCTTTTTTACATAGAAAAGTAAGTAGGGTTTATTTTAAATCGGTTAAGTTCTACAGAAAGCCCCATAATACATCCTGGTGGTGATTCCAAAACTCTCTAAGGCAAATGATCGTTGTCTTTAAAGATTTCAATAAGGAAAGGACTATCAATCGATTGATTTATTTTTGAAGATCAAATGAGATTGAACAAAGAGAAATTCATTATCGAAGCCAAATGGGAATAAGTAGGAGATGCTCATGATGCTAGGAAACCTAGCAAACATCTCAAACTATCATATAATTGAGCTTTATATTTTTGAAATTGATTTAGTTTGTTTGAGTTGAATTTTTCATTAGAATGATATGACTTACAATTCCATAATACAAAGTTATGAAAATGCCTAAGAGGTGAGGATTTAGCCAGGCTATAAAAAAGAGAAAACAATCAACCTAAATATAGGAGTTTAGCGAGCCGAAAGCACAACCTAAATTTAAGCCGAAAAATGGATATTTTGTTCATCTCCACAAGAGAGGACAAACCACCTGACTGCTTGAACTTACAACCATCTAGGGTGGCTGCCAACTAACTATTCCTACGATTTTAAACACATTAGGCAAGTCTTTATGCTTAATGCAAGATAGTTGAGCTATTATTATTTAAAAAGAGACTAAGTCCTTAAACTTACTCCCTAAAGAGACTAGATCATGTAAAGGCTTTCAAATCTAAATCTAATGCAATTCAAATTTCATTTTATTTTCATTTTGGACAATCATTTTGACTCTAATATGATTAATATGCAATACATGAGAAATAAAGTTATTGCCAAAATCGAGAAGAGAGGTGAGTTTCCACCATGGTTCTCACTGTCAAAGTTTCTGACAAAGGTGAAAACCCAATCAAGAGTGAATAATGATGTTGTGCATGATATTACAAAAAAAATTCTCATCCAAAAGGGGTTATTAATTCTTTATCTTATTTTAAAACCTAAACTTTTGAGGTTATGAGTTGTTTAATTTTATTTTGAGTTGTTAAGTTGGGTAAAAGATTTATCAATCCTCATCCTCTATACATAAAGGAAGAAACTAGGAAAAATATGCTTAATGCACAAGCTAAACAAATCATCAATCAATTTATAAAGCAAAAAAAGAATAAAAGGCAATGTTGTACCAGCACAAACCCAAATATCAAATGTAGTGGCTATTATACAACGGATTACAAATGAATTACATTACAATTAAGAAGGAACTCATTTATGGAGGTCTTCAATTTTCTTTCTTCTTTATTTTCCTTTGATTTTGAAGATACTCATTGTGCATAAGATAGGATCTTATGACCAATGCTCATCCTAATACCCATAACAATCATTCCAAAATCCTAATTGTAAAAATTTACATGAAAAGAAAAGAATGAAAATCTAACTAACACCTGCAAAATAAAGATTAACTAAAACAAATCACACAAATTCCTGAGCATGTATATTGGACTTATCATCCCACACATGGATGACTAAGTCCACCTAACCTATGAATTATGCTTATATAAGCATAAGCAAAAAATATTTTTATATTTTTATTTATGATAGTATCCTTAAGTACAATCTTTAAAAGAATGATTTAAGAGTGATCATTCATTCACGAGCATACAAACATCCAATCTAAAACATAGCAAAAAACAAAACAAAGATCAAACCATGCACCATAACAAAGCTGAAGTGGTGACTTAGGCTAATGTGTAGCTTTGAAGGTTTGTGTGGTATTTAGCTATGACTTTAGATTTAAATTTTCTAAATATGAAGAGCATGTTCAACTTAAAGGAGGGTTTCATTTAAATTATTTAATTATTTTGGGTAGATTTTATTTTATGTTTTAATTTGATTTAAGTGGATTCTACAATTAATTACTAAGTTATAAGAGATGAAGAGAGAGAAGAGAAGGAGACTCTCTTTCCTTCTAACCTAAGTAATTTCTAAAGTATGTTCACATTTTTATTTTTTTTGAATGTTGATTAAATGTTTTAATTAATAAGTTTAGATGAACTCTAAACAAACCTATTAAAAAAGAAAGACATTTTAAGATTAAATAAAATAAATCAAAATTTATAAAACACATTTCATTTCTTTAATATGTACATATATTTGAATAAAGCATATGAATGAATGAACTCACATGACATACAAATTTAATATGTTGGGAAAGACTCAAAATAATGAAAGCATATAAATAAACTCACTTTAATTAAATCCTAAAGACATTCTTATAGAATAAGAAAATTTAAAATAAATCAAAGTGAATTCAATGTGATTTTTTTGTTTAGTTGGAATTTGATTTAATTTTGAAAATGTGAGTTGAGTTTGTTGTTCCTAACCCATTCTCACATGTTTGATATTTTTGTTTAATTTTTAGGTAATTAGATCTATTTTTAAGCATTGATTAGGTTAAGGTATGAATTAAGTAAATTAATTAACCCTTACCTACACCACCTTAAAATAATTAATAAGATAATTATGAGCCAATGAGAGATGACAAAAAATCACAAGAAATTTAAATTTGCAATGCACTAAGAAAAAAAGGCCTAATATAATTTGACTCATAATTAAATAGTTAATTAAGCTAAGGGTTTAGCTTAAGTAATTTCAAAACACCCTTTCATACATATGAATTGGTTTTGATTTTAATTGAACTTAGGCTATTAAACACCCAAGCATCTACCCAAAGTAGATTAATTAAGTTCGAATTTTAGAATTTTTAAAAATTAATTAAGGGATAATTAATGAATTAACTCTTAATTAAGAGGAGATTAAGGAGAGAAAGAATTTGAAATAGCAGAGAAATGCTCAAAATTATTCTAAACCTCTATTGATAATCAACCCTAATCATTAAAACCACTAATCATACCCTAATTATTCTTAATTACATAAGAAGGGTAATTAAGAAATCCATATGCAATTCTTCTAATCAAGTATTCAATAAATCCCACGAAAATTAGGGAGGCAAAAATCAGCCCCTAAATCATACCCAAGAAGTTTGGGATTAATCAGAGGCTTAATTTAAAAGGTAATTATCAAAATGAGATTTCCAAGAAAACCCAAAACTAGAGAAAATTATAACTCAAAACCCATTGAAATTAATTTTAAAATATTCTAGGTTGAATTATCTTTCCATAGGATTTTATTTCATATTTTTCTGAATTTTCTACAAAGAGTTATGAATTTTAGAAGATCCCTAGGTTAATTAGAATTAATCAAAACATTTTAACTAACCCTACTGCTCACGACACTGTTGACCTACAACTATGTGCCACTTGAAATTAAATAAATGAGGTGGAGGTTTAAAATCTTAATTATATCAAAATCGATTAAATCCAATTTGACCTCAATGTTAAAATATAAAATTTAATTAAATAAAAAAATATTGAATCAATTAATGATCAACCAAACAATTAAAATTACTTTTTTAATGAATTAGAGATATCTCGGAAGACAGTGAGCTCTCCTGTCATAAATGATCACGCTTATTAGCCAAACGTCAAAACCTATCAAAGACGCCTTGCATCGATTCCAAAATATATGAATGTCGATCAATTCAATGCAAGCCACGAATTTAAACCTACCTCACTTGATCATGACATTGTCAACGACCTTGATCACAAAATCGATCAGCTCGTGACAATGGAAATACTAAAATTGACACTTTGCTGGTTTATTAGGATGATTGAATTTTTGACAGGGATATCTTATCTTAAGATAATGTTTAATTAATTGAATTCACCTAATCCTTTAACTCATTAAAAAGAGTTATTCATCCATCAAGTGTTTTGAAACAATTGGTGATTTATAATACTAAAGAAGCGGTTAGATCCATTTATGCTCACTCGACTCTTCTCCTCAGCGATTTCCTCCTCTGTTTCTCTGACGCTTCGGCGATTTTGGAGGTCTCTCGTTTTGCTTGTTTGATCAATTCTCTCAGCAGAGCTCTGCTTATGGTCTTTCTTGTGGGTGAATCGGCCTTTCTCCCTCTTGTGCATTGGCGAACTCCCTGGAGTTCCTTTCTCCTCTCTGCTCAAGACCAATAGTCGAGCAAAATAGGATACTTCCTAATCATTCCAACCAAAATTGTTTTGTTCAATCAAGTTATATTTGTTATGTGGATTTTTCTTGAAGGAAATGAGATTTTGTTTTCCTCTTCCATTTGTGTTTTATGGTTGGACTTGACCGGGTTTGCAATAGCAAATTAAGATGATTGATTTATACAAGCTTTCGTTGTTTTCTCCTTCAGGTCAATGGGAGCTCATTCTCTTTGTTTTGTTCCTCCTTTCCTTTGTTTGTTTTTCCATGATGAAGTAGGCTTTCTCCTTATTGGTGATATTTTGGTTTATGCGCTTTTAGTATTTTAGATCAATTACTTATCTACCTCTGAGTTGCTCATATGTTAATTGCTTTGTTTCCTCTTGGGATGGTAATGGTTCATGATCCAATTTAGAAAGAATTCTAAACTTTGGTTTCTCTAAACTTTCTATTTGGTCTAATAGACAAGCTAAGTTCTATTGCTCTTGTTCTCATAATATAGCTCAAAAGGGAAGAGTTGATTATGACTTATTAAACATAGTATGATTGTTTAATCTATGTGGAGTAAACTTCATATAATCATCATGTTAAAGGAAGAGGATGAGGGAAGGGTTGATTGACTTTGTGCTTGTTTTCTTTTCTTTTGTTATCACTAAGTTAATTAGCCTTTGAAGTACAATATGAAGAGTGGCTTTGTGCAAGTTTAAAGCTTTCATTTTTGCTATTCAGTTTCATTAAAGATGCATCTTGCTAGTGCTTGTTCATAATTTTACAAGCAATTGTCAAGTCTCTATCTTGCATTAAAATGATTCTATGTTTGATGTCCATGAGTATTTGGAGGCTGAAATCATGCAAGATATCTTTTATGCCTTTTCTTGCTCTGAATTATGAAAGCATGTTGTGATAATGAAATCAATCTCATTAGCTTATATGATGCCATCTTTGAAAGCTTACTTTGGTCATTGATATGTAATGCTTGTTTCTTTCTCTTGATTTGGGAAGAAGAAAGAGAGCAAGGATATTTGTATTACTCATGAGTTTAATCTAATGTTGGCAAAATGATAAAGTGGGTTGTGATTATGATTTTTATTTCTATTTGGCTCTTCTCTACCATTTGGCAATGTCTAGAATGTATTAGCTAAATCATGTTATTATGCAAGCAAATATTTTGTTGGATTGAAAAATTCAGATTTATATCTACTAAATGAAGTTAGTTGTTTCATCCTATGATTTGAAATCAAACATTACTTTCAAACAACATCATAAAGCATGATTTATATTTGTTTGATTTTTGAAACTTTTTTTTTATGAAACCTATTGATTTGTTTTTCTAAAGGCATGATATTTGCTGAAAATATTTTATCTAAGGGAAAATTGAATTAGATTTGCTTTGAAGAGTAATTACATTGCTGTGACATAGTTTTACCTAAGAAATCTATGAAATTATTGTCTAGAAATGTGATACATGAAATCATTTTAATCAAAGGGATTTTATCATACTACATAATCTCTTATGGATTTCATTTGTTTTGCCTCTTGCATAATGACTATAAAAAAAATCAAAAATTAGAAAAGAAAAAATGGTTATACTACTTGCTATTTATGGTTTCACTCTGCACATTTGCTATTTCTATCATTTTGATATCTTGTTAATAGGAAATGATATTATCAAAATTTTTTGGTTTGACATAATGATTTCTTGGCATGTCCTTCAGAAACATGTGGGGAGACATTATAGAATTTTGATTATTAGCTCTTAATTAAATATACATTAAAGAACTTTCTTTTTTTTTATGCAAATACTTTTAAATTATAAGTATCACTCATGTTTCTCCAATATGAAGGAAAACTTGTTCTATGTTGGCTAACCATGCATGCCTTTCCGTGATGGAAAATTAATAGGTGTCTCAGATTACCTACCATGCACGCCTTAGGCAAATAAATTTTTTTCGAGATGTCTAGACATACCATGCACTTTCTTGGCGTGGTGAGAATTTATTTAAGTATATGGGATGACGGAGGTTGATGATAAATAAAAAATGTAAATGTCAAGTGTTTGAAGGAAGGTACACATATGATTATTCATGCTTAGCTTCATTCATCATACTATATGACAATTATAGTATGCTTACCTATATTTAGCTTTGTTACTAATCTTCATTATGATAATTACTTTAAAGTTCAAATTTTTGTAGTGATTATGCCATGAATGGGTGAGAATGAAAATGTGACACTTAATACATGAAAGATACAAGTGTCATATGTCATTTATGAAATAAATGGCAAGGGATTCATGCTAAAATGCTTAAGTGAAATGATTCAGTGTGCATATTCAAAATGTTATCTCATTCTATTCAATTTGAATATCTTTAATATGCAAGTTAAATGAAATATATGACTTTATGAAGCAATGCTCTTTTTGTTTAACCATTTGATTCATGCAAATACTTGAAAGAATCAAATTCATACTCTATAAAATGCATGCTTGATTTGTTAAAGAACGTATTACTTTGATCTATGATAAAGGGTTGAAAGAACTAAGCATATATCATCAGAAGATAATCACTTCTTTGAATGTGCATTCACATTTTTATAAGACTCACTTGATACATAGTACATGAAAGATTCAATGCATATCTTATAGATAAATCTATACTTGAGATAAATAGAAATAACTCGTTTATATTATATAGAAAGATTTACTTGATCTATGATGATACATTTGAAATGGTAAAATTCATATTTGACTTGATCTATATCTCGATTTACAATGTTATAAAAGTATGCTTATAATTGACATCTATGCCATGTCAAACATCAAACTTCAATTTAGATTTATATGTCCATACAATATTATAAAAGAACACTATGCATGTTGAAGTTTCAAGCTTGAATGTTTAAATGTATAGCAAGCAATCAAATGAAATGAAAGAACATATGCTATCATCTTTGGTCTTGGATTAACAAAACCCAAAAAAATAATAATAATGTCATGTAAATCTTAGAAGTTAATTTTGTCATTAAAATGACTAAAGATAAATCTATCGATCATAAATGTCCTCTCAAATTCAAGGTCATAAGAAAAATTTCAAAGAAATCCTAGAATCTAGAGTTGACAAGGTTTGGAGAACGATGTGATCAAATAATTAATCTATATCATCTTACAAGAAAATAGAGTAAGGTTCATTATTTGGTAGATAACAAACCTAAAAAAAAATCAAAACTCGACATATAAACTCCAACTAGACATTCTAATGTCCATACAATTCCAAAGAAGATATATCTATGAATGTTGAGTAATTACTAAGTCAAATATAAAATGTTACACATCCCGATTGTCTTAGTGTTAACAAAACTTAAAAAAATCAAAATTTGACATCGAAATTTCAACATTAAACATCTTAATGTCCATGCAAATTTCAAAAGAGCAGATATTCATATACATGTTGAAGTAATTACTAAGTCAAAAAAAAGAAATGTTACACATCGGTTGTCTTGAGTCAGTTAATAAAACCTAAAAAATTTGATATTATAAGAACTTAAATTAATAATATCTAGAAGCTTTATTATATAATACAAGATATGAATCAACTGACATAGCTTCAAATTCAAACCAAAGAAAAGTCTCAAAGATGTTCAAGCTAGTGGACAATATTTGAAGGATTATACTTGAGATAATGAATTAAGACTTGATCCTTGAGAAAAACCGACAGATAAAGGCTATCAAATTGATATTATAGATCGAAAGGTAATCACAATTAAAATTTCAATGATAAATGATCATATATTCAAATATAAATCAATCATAAATGATCAATTTCCAAATAAAATAGAAAATAAATATAAATAAAAAATAAAATTAATTATTTAAATAAAACTTAAAAAATCAATCAATCTCTGAATTGTTTTTCTTTAATAAAATTAAGAAATTTCACAAAAGGAATGTCAAATTAAATACATAACTACCTTCACACAAAATATTTAAAGCGAAGACGCTCGTGTCATCGATTTTCGCGATAGGCACCACATAAATGGCGATTAAACTCCTGATGGTTCAAGGACATGATTACTCTTAAATAATGCATAGATATTCCCTAACGGCTTTGCTCTTTGAGAAATGTAATGATTTATTTTGTATGTATGAGACTTATATTTGTCCCCTTAAACAAACTCCACCCCAGTCTACAAGACACCTTGACGACGTAACATTTTGACAATGATTCTACAATCTCGACTACCTCTAACGGACTGGAGCGACAAAACACGACGAACATGAGATCTAGAGGCCAATCATCGTTCCCAAAAAAAGTTTTAAATTAAAATAATAAATTTCATAAGTTCTAAACTCCACTTACAATTAAATACTGCTCTTTAACGATTCATTAACTATTAATCGAAAGTTCTCTAAAATTGGGAGGGTAATTAATTATTTTTATAGAAACCCTAACCAATATAAAAAGTTCTCACCAAATGAAAGAAATCTCAAGGTCTTATTTACTATTCATTATTTTAAATTATCATACACTTAATCAACTCTTTTTTTATTCCAAAAGAGGTCGAATTTTGATCCATGACGACGTGGCGGCGACAAGCATGTTTTACACGCATGAGGGATTAATTTGTTAAATCCAAAATGATGACGTGATTGATCTCAGATCTTTATCGGACGGTCAGATCTCATTTTAAAATAAAGGGATTTCTAAACGCTGGAATTATCTCGTCCATCCAAAATGTGATGGACCTGAGATCTCCCAAGTTCTTCCCTTGATCAATGAGACCGCCCATGATCTGGGATGATCCAGCTTGAAGCTTGATTCAAACCAAACTCAACCCACACCATCTAAAGCTAAAAAACGGCACATCCAACGGTCAAAACTCCATGGGATTAAAATTTCTTTCACAAAGCTCCACACCACATTGAGTTTAATGGCCGAAAAATCCCATACCTCGTCGGAGGTGATCACCGGCACTCGATTCCTTTGGAGAAGCTTCGTCTAGTTGAGACGAAGCCTTATTGAAGTTTTGAGTACTTGAGATTGAGTGGATTGGTATATGGACCACCTCCTCCTTGTTTAATGCTTTGATCAGCTAGGTCTCCTTGCTTTTGGAACTTCAAAGAGAGCTGGCACTAATTTGCTTCGGAGTATGCAAATTGAAATTGAGTGAAGAGGAAGTTGGCTCTTCAAACCTCCGTTTTCAAACTCAAAATGATAAAATGGAGTTTTCCAAATCCTAAGAAGCTTGGGAATACTCTAAGGCTTGCTCAGTTCCTTAGCTTCAATCGATGAGGGGAAGTTAGAAATGAATTAGGGAGTATATCTCCCTTGAAGGATGGAATGGCCATCCATCCTCTCACCGTTTTTGATCAAAGCTTGCAAGGGTTGTTTGATTAGAGTGTGCACATGGTCGATTTTAGCCAAGGAGAGGATTGCCAACCTCCCATGTGCTTGAATTTGAGTGGCAGATGGGTTTTGAATTTGGAGTTTTGACCCATGGGATCGGGTTTGGTCTAGGGACCAATTGGGCTGACCCAAACCCATTGGGTTGGGTGCACCACTCTTCATTAGGTCCCCTTGAGCTTTTAAAAAAGCCTCAAGTGGATATGAAGAGGGTATGACCAAATTACACATGGATTGGCCAAAATTTGTTCTATGGCCTAGGGATAGAATGATCATTTTGCTGATTTTTTATTTTGGATATGTTGGGTATGTGGAGAAACTAGATTTGACCAAGTTTCATGAGATTTGAAATTCATTTGATAGGGTTTAGCTCATATTAACCCATTTAGGTCAAAATGGGTCAACTTGGGTCAAGTTGACAAATTGATCAAATTGGATCAAGCCAAGGGTTGGGCTCATGAGATTTGAAATTCATTTGATAGGATTTGGCTCATGTTGACCCATTTAGGTCAAAATGGGTCAACTTGGGTCAAGTTGACAAATTAGTCAAATTGGGTCAAACCAAGGGTTGGATTAAGTTCATATGATCATTTGAAATATTTTGATGGCTTTGGTTTGGTTCAATTTGGATTATTTTTGAATTTAACTCATATGACTTCATTTACGTCAAATGGGTCAAGTTGACCAATTTGACACATTTGACCTATTTGAGTGGGTCAAGGTAGGTTTAGGTTTGGTTAGTCATATGGAGTGGATTGGTATCTTTGTTTCCAATCAATTTTGGTTAAGTTCAAATTTGGCTCAACATGACTCAGTCAAGTTGGGTCTAAGATCAATTGAAGTTAAGTCTAGGCCAATTGAGGCTTTGAAGTTCAACAAGTGATTTAGAATGAACTTGACCCATTGGTTTGAGTAAATTTATATCAAGTTTTGACACATTTTGACTTTTGAGATCTGGGTCAACTTGGGTTGGCCAATGGGCTGGTTAGGCTCAAATTTGGCTTGGTCAAGTTCAAACATAGGTCATGAGTGAACTTAGATCAGTTTCAATCAATTTGACCTATGGTGGACTTTGGTTATGTTAGATTCCATTTTTTTATTGTGTTTCAACCCTGTGACTTGGTTTGACTAATTTGATTGATTGATCATCCCATGATGATTGTTGATCATGATGAGAGACATATGAGTTTGATTCAATCCAATTTGGTTAGGATTATAATTTGCTCATAAGAGTATTTTAGGTCACTTTGGATAAAGTGAAAGTGGTCAAATGGCCAAAGCTTGATTGAAGTCAAATATGAATAAAATAAATCCATTTATGGTTTAATGTCAAATGAGTTTTGATCCATTTTGACAATTTCATATTCAAAGAAAGAATATGAAGGATTTTGGCTTTAATTTTTGACTTAAGTTTTGATTGAGTGATTGAAGTTTGGATTTATATATAAACTCATGATTGTAGGTTTGATTGAATCATGAGAGAAAATAAAGGGTTTGGCTTGATTTGAAATTGATTTGGCTAAATTCAAGATTTTGACTTAAAAGACTTAAGTTAGATTTAAAGTGGATTTGAGTTTGATTTTTGGAATTAGTTTTTATTATTTAAATTTATATTTTATTTATATATGTGAATATAAATGAGAATATAAATGGATCATGAGAAAATTTCAAGAATTTGAAATGGTTTAATCATGATTTGGGCTAAGTCCATTAAGAAGGATTTAAAGGACTTTGGAAAATTTTTGAAGTTTGAGTTTGAATTTTTGAATTGGTTTGATTGATTTATAATTATATTTTATTTATATATGTGAATATAAATGGATCATGAGAAAATTTCAAGGATTTGAAATAGTTTAATCATAATTTGGGCTAAGTCCATTAAGAATGATTTAAAGGGCTTTGGAAAATTTTTGAAGTTTGGAGTTTAAATTTTTGAATTGGTTTGATTGATTTATAATTATATTTTATTTATATATGTGAATATAAATAAGAATATAAATGAGTTTTGAGAAAATCCCATGAGTTTGAATTAGTTTGATCATGATTTTGGATAAGTCCATTAATGGGAAATTAAGGACTTAAGAAAGATTTTAGATTTGAATTTAATTTGAGGATTTGACTTGATTGATTTATATTTATATTTTATTTATATATGTGAATATAAATGAGAATATAAATGAGTTTTGAGAAAATCCCATGAGTTTGAGATGGTTTGATCAAGATTTAGGCTAAGTCCATTAAAAGGAATATTTAAAAGACTTGGAAAATTTCATGAATTGAGTTGGAATTTTGAGTTTAGTTTGATTGATTTAAATTTATATTTCATTTATATATGTGAATATAAATGAGAATACAAATGAGTTATGAGAAAGTCTCAAAGATTTGATTTGGTTTTGATCAAAATTTTGGTTAAGTCCTTAATGAAGATTAAGGACTTGGAAAATTGACTTAGGAATTTTGATGGATTTTGATCATGGGTTTCAATCATAGATTTCAATTATGGATTTCAAACTTTATGGAATTGACGAGTTTTGGAGAAAATCAAATGAGATTGATTTAGAGTTTGACTTGAAGGAAGAAGGTGAGAGTGGTTCAAGCTCGGGGTAGACTTTTCCCAACACCCCAAGGCATGACCTAATCCTACATGGCTAACCCTTCTAAATCTCTGGCGTTGAGTGTCCACCTAATCACTAGATGTATCTTAAGACTAAGGAACTCTTAAAGTCTAAGAGGAGTCCTATGTCTACGAAGAAGGTGTTGAGAGCTTATTCTAAATGAGGTCAACAATGGCTTAGGCAAACTATGATATATTATCCTTCAGTTATTGATGCTCCAAAAAGAATGGATATGACATAAGATGATTTTAAGACTATATAAAAGAGTCATCATACAACATATATAGGAGGTGAGGAAACTTTTTTAATTCTCTAGAAATAGTGAAGCATAAATGAATCAATTTAATCATAAATGCACAATGAATGGTAATAGTGGCGGTTTATAATGGATTTCCAGAATGTTGAAGATGAAGCTCACAAATAATTTTGATTCAATCAAGCACATGAGCAAATAAATGCATCAACTACTTAATCATAAAGATAAACATACATTTATTTACAACCATATGGTAAGAAATTAAAGCACAAATAATGCAAGGGGTGCATAACACTAACTTTTAATTCTCTAGATGCTTAATCAAATTAATTTAACAAAACATACAATGAAATGTGATAGCAATTATGAATGTGAAGATTAAGCTCATAAATAATTTTGATTCAATCAACCATACAAAGAAATAAAGATTTCAACCTCTTAATCTTAAAGGTAAGCCTACACATTCTTATAAGAATAAGATAAGATATTAAACTATAAGAAATGTAAAAGCAAGAAAAGCATAAATAATGCAAATAAATATTTGTTTATATGGTTCATCACCAACAGCCTACATCAATGTCACAAGTTCAGAAATCTATTAAGTTTCTCTTTTACACTAACTTTTCTTCCTTTTAGCCATCAAGAAGAACCAACGCCTTCCATCCTTTGTGGTTAAAATAACCCACACCTTGATTCTAGTATGGGAACCAGTCAAAGTCCTCCAAAAGAATTAGTGTTGTACAAATTTTGGAAGAATGCTTATTTTATCTTGAAGTATATGCATTCATTCCCTATGAGCAATGCACATTTAACATATTTGTGTTGACTCCAACAATTATAAAACACTAGGACTGATTTTGGTAGGGTTGAATGAATATACATTGGCATCAGCATTTATACATTCAAGTCTATTCAAATTTAGGTGTTTGGTAGAAGAAAAAAAAGGAACATTAGATGAACACTAGTTTCAGATAGAGAGATATCAACTTAGATCTTACAATAAGCATAATGTAATAATGTTTAGTGGTGCATGTGTTAAACTTATCCAAATAATGATTTTTTAACTAAAATAATCTACAACAAGTGAGGCCATTTTAAGAAATAACATAAAGGGGGAAAATTTATATTGAAGTAGACCTATAATTAGAATAATTGCCATAAGCATCAAATGTACACCCAATATCACGTTGTTAAGTAGACCAAAACTCGAACCAATTAATCATAAAATTGGAGTTGCCTGAGGAAAAGATCTATTTGTCGATAAACTCATCAATTGAACTTATCAAGGCTGCTCGCCCAATTTAAATGAACCAACCATGGAATTCTACCATTGAAATCACCAAAATATTTAAAGCTACTCACCGGCTCAAAGATTTCATCAAGAAGGTCTCATTCTTAAGCTCACCTCCTTTCCTTGGAACTCAAAGTTCTCAATAACCATAAACTAGTTAGATATATTCATTTTATTTTATAAGTCATTCCTTTAGCATTGAACCTCAACAAAAAATTATATATAAGGGGTTAGAGGGTGCATCCAACACATTATATCATCTTCTGGCATCAGTTTGTATTTTCTAATAACAGGCTAGAGTGATTTTCAGAGCTTATCTTTCTCATCCTCCTCCTTTATATTCCCTTCTCTCTCAGGCTTAATCTAGACTTATTAATAAGGTTCCAGTATCACCCACAGATAAATTCAAATTCAACATCAATAACTTCTATTAGTGATAGCTTACCAATAGTCTTTACATGAGCAAACACCCTGTTTGAAGTGATGAAAGCGATGCCGGTCTCTCACCACTATCTCACGCTCAAAGGCTTTAGATAAAATCTTGGCAGCAGCATGGCAATCACTGCATATTCGTAGATTCTTCATTATCCTTATTGGTACAGGTGGCCTTGTGTTAATGAGCCCAAAAGCAATAGCAAGCTTCTCACTATGGCGATAAAGAGATGATTCCTTCTCTTCATTCTCAACGTCAAAAGCAACTTCAGTAGTGTTTGCTTCATATCCTTCCATCTTCAATTTCCTTGTCATCTCATTTAACATTTGTTCAATTTCATTCATTTGGGGATGGCCATTGTCACCTGATAAAAACTCATGAACAGTGCCGTTAGCTTCTATGATACTACACCCAGGCATCTTGACCACCTTTCTTTTATTCATCTTACTCCTGACCTCCATCAGATCATCCCACTTTCCCTTTGAGGCATATATGTTGGATAGTAACACATGGAATCCATCATGCTGGGGCTCTAACTCAATGAGTTTCCTCCCCACCCTCTCTCCTATTTCATTGTTTCCATGCTTTTTGCAGGCACCAAGTAAGGCACCCCAAGTAGACACATCTGGAACAATGGGCATGTCCATTATGAGCTTCTCAGCTTCACTGAGCAGACCAGCACGTCCTAGTAGGTCAACCATGCATCCATAGTGCTTAATATTTGGTTCCTGATTATAAATATGCTTCATAGAATTGAAATGTTCCCGTCCTTCATCGACCAAGCCGCCATGACGACAAGCTCCTAAAACACCAACAAAGGTGATCTCATTAGGTACCATGCCATGCCTCTCCATTTCGGAGAACTTCTTGAGCGCTTCTTTGAAGAATCCATTCATGGCCAAACCTAGTATCAAAGCATTCCATGTCGAAACACTCTTTTCCTCCATCTCATCAAAACTCTCCAATGCTGACTCTGTGCAGCCGCACTTCATGTACATGTCTACCAGGGTTGTGCCCAGAAACAAATTAAGTTGAAAGGAATGCCTCCTTATGTAGGCATGAACCCATTTGCCTTGTTCCAGAGCAGACAGGTTAGTGCAAGCTGAAAGAACACTAACCAATGTGGTTTCATCAGGCCTAACTCCTCTAATTTGCATCTCATGGAACAAAGCCAATGTGTCTGAGGAACAACATTGTTGGGCATAGCCTGAAATCATGGTGCTCCATGATACCAAATCCTTTTGAGGCATGGAATTAAAGGTCTGCCTTGCTTTATCCACAAAGCCGAATTTCAAGTAGCCAGATATCATAATATTCCAAGAAATTTGATCCAAAAAACCTGAATCAAACAACAATTCGGCTGCTTCAATGTTCCCATATGAGGAGTACATATGAATCAAGGAATTCATAAGGCTGACATATGCCTGAATCCCAATTCTGATGATCAATCCATGAATGGCTTCACCTTCCTTACTAGCCCCCAATGAAGCACAGGCAGAAAGTACACTGACCATGACAACCTCGTCAATGTGAATTTCACAACCTCTCATTAGAGTAAGCAAATCCAATGCCTCTCTAAACATCTCATTTTGTTCATAACAACTAATCATAGCAGTCCAAGATATATCATCTCTAGTAGTCATTTGATCAAACAGCTTACGAGCATCCTCGACAAGTTTACTTCTACCAAACAAAGCAATCATGGAATTTGAAGCAATTGTGTTCTGCTCAGGCATATTATCAAAGATGTAGACTGACTCATCCACATCACCAATCTGCACATATGCAGCCAGAATAGAATTCCAAGAAACAGAATCTAATACAGGACTTCCATCAAATAGTAATCGAGCATCCTCCAAATGCCCACAGACAGAATACATATTGATCAAAGTATTGAGAATATAAACATCTAAATGCAATCCAAATTTTAAAATATGGGAATGTATCTGCTCACCTTCTGGTACGCAAAACCGTAAAGAAGAAGCTTGGAGTACAATCGGGTGGGTGTAGTTATCTGGAACCAAATCACAATTCAGCATCAATCTGTAGAGAGGAAGACAACATTGAGGAAGATCCCTCCGGATATAAGCTCTCATAACAGTGTTCCAGCAGAAGGCATTTGGGTTCTCGATTTGGCTGAGAAGCAGGCGAGAGTAGTCGACAGCAACAAAGTGGGAGTTTGTGGAGAAGGAAAGAAGGCGACTTGCAGCGAAGGAATCGTTAATGAATCCGGAAACGGTCATCTGAGCGTGGATTTGGAGGAACTCTTTTGTATCATGGCATTTGAAAAGGCGTTCTTCGAGAATGGAAAGGTTCATGGGGACGCTTGGATTTCGACCAAGGACTGATTTCAGAGATGAGGAGAGCAGTTTTCTCCCCATGGTATTTGAATGCTGGAAAACCATTGAGTTGAGGTCAAGAATCCAACAACGTTTGATGCGGAGGAGGTTGACATCAGAAAGGAGACTCCCATGGAAAGATAGGTTGGAGAGGCCAAGCTTCGGCGTTGAGTTGAACTTCGGTCGCCGGCAACGTGGGCGGCGGCTAAGGGGAACTCTTTCGAGGGAAACGGCAGCGGCGCCACTAGGATTTCGATGTCGACTGAGCCGCGGTAGTAGTAGACCGTAGAGTTAAAAAGTTTGTTATTATTATTATTTTTTTCTGTTAATCGTTGAGCATTTGCTTATGTAATATTTATATGATTAATATAAGATAATATTAGACACATTGTTGATTTAAAACAATTCTTTCAATTATAAATCTATTTTTTTAAAAATATCTAATTAACTTGGAATTGTTTTTAGCTACGCCCACTCTCTTTTAAAAGTAATAAAAATAATTTTGATTAAATCATCTTTGAGTTGAAATAAATTGTTTGTTTTTAATTGCAATACAGTGAGAAGTCAAATATATTTCAAATTCAAAATATAATTATAATCCTTAAAAATTATTATAAAATCAATAAAATGATAATATGAAATCACCGCACAATGCTCAGTTCATTGGTTGGAAGCTTCATCTTCATCTAAGAGGAGAGGGGAGGCATCCTAATACATGTGTTACTATGAGGGGTGTGTAAATTTAATTTTAAAAAATTGAAAAAAAAATGAAATTTTGATTTCATATGATACAAGCAAGACTAGCATTACAATTTATAATAACTTGCACATTACACCCACAAGCTACTATTGATCAGCTCATACCATTTAACATTCTTGTCCAAAAGTGAAATTTAGAAATCAAATTAGCGTTGGCACTATATATTGGCATGGCCAAAATGGAGATTAAGCACACTATTAGAATCCAAAACTATGTTCACCAAATGAAGAAATTAAAAGAGCAGTGTTGCATAAAAAAATAGGGGTGTAATTAAATCAAGCCATCTCTCGACCAAGCTTGAGTTAGCTCACTTACGAGCCTCTAACCCACGCTTAATGAGCCCAAAAATCAAACTCAACCCACAAACTAACTCTAGTTCAAAGAGAGAGAGAGAGTTATTGAGGATGTATTTGAATAAAATGAAAATTATTTATAATTCTCTTCGCTCACAAGCATTTACTTGTCAAGCTCGAACACATTGATAAGTTGGTCATGAACTAGAGCTCGAGCTTAAGTTCAAGCTCAAGAAAACTCGAACAAGTTGAGCTTTTAAGTCCTTAATAACTCAAGGTCAACCAAACTAAATTCATATTGTTAAAAAAAAACATGTCCAGCACAACAACCAAATCTCAAATTTGCATTATACACCAACAATTTTCAAATGCATTGCTCATTCAACAGAACATCATGTTGTAAAGTACAGACAAGTCCATAATTGGGTAATTAAAAAGTTATATTGGCAAAATAATGTAAAATAGTTCACATGAAAGTGAAATTATTAAGCAGTTTATGCATAAAAAGATAAAACAGAAAATGATATTCCAGCGACAAAATGAACGCAGCAATACATGCCCAGTTCCAACAGCAGAAGCTCAAAGAACCTGAAAAAAAAATTTTATGGGATTCATCATTTGAGTACTTTGTAACGAATAGGCTTAATCACAAGGTAAATATATTCAGAAAGGAATGAATGTCTAACAATATAAAAATAATATATAAACAGTATACTAGATAACCAGTTTGACACTCATTCATAAAAAGCTTGTTATGTTTAAGTATTTAGATACATTAAATAATTGAATAAACTTTAAAAAAAAAAATTTAAAGCTCCTCAACATATAAATAAATAGCTTTGAATATTGGCTTATTTATTGTTTAACAAAAAGCTAGTTAACATACTCATTTTATGATAGTTTAATCATTATATCAAGTTGATTATATGCTATATGCTTCCAAAATTATTCATTTTAAAAGAAATATAAACATGATAAAAAAAACTGTTGAATACACAGTTGGATAGAATTAAAATCTAATTAACATTTAACAAAAAATATTAAACAAATGACAAATAGAAATATTAAGATTCTAATTTTATTTTAAAATTTACATTTGATAATAAAAATACTAGATAAATAGCTAATGAATAATTAAAAATCTAATTTTATCATTAATAAAATATTAAAAATAATATTGATTGAATTATTATTAACAGTGATAAAAATCATGAATATTTACTACTAACAATAAGATTATATAATTAATTATTCTAGATTTAAAACAATTATATCTCAACTAAGGCTCAGAATTAATTAAAAAACTTGTTTAAAAATTTAAAATTCGATTCATTCTCAGCCCTAAAAGCCAGGAATAGGAAAAGATGAGTAAACCATTGCATATTTAGTAGCAAGAAGTATATGCAGATGAAGATTGAAGAGCAAAATGGATGTTCTGAAGATAAAATCATACCAACATCTATGGTCAATGCACAAATGAAAGCACAAAGAACATGAATAAGAAAAATATATTCGTATAATTAAAAAAAATGAAAAACGCAAGTATAAGATAGCAAACACAACTGGATTGTGCCATAGTTACAGTGCTAAAACCACGCAACAAACAACAAGTCTAGCAAGAGATTAGACATAATTTAAGCTAGGTACGATTATAATTAAATATAGGATTGAGTGAGAGTTTCATGATGACTACAACAATAATTTCAGGGCATGCAAAGAGTTCAATTCAACCAAAAAAACGTTTTAATTATTGAAAACTGGGAAAGTTGGGTTACACAGTTGTCAGAAAAGTAATTACTTTTTGCAGGAGCTGTTTGTAAACCTATTTATGAAACTATCATAAGAAATGTAGAGTTTTTAAAAGCTGTTAAGAGTAATACAATTTTTCTCTTCAGATAAAGGTGAATAACAACTTACTTATGACAACCAGACTCTAGTAAATATAATTGTGAAAAGTGCACTCCTCCCAGCACAAAAAAGTTATGAAAGGCAATTAAAAAGTTAAAACTAAATAGAAATATGATGGTAATTTATACAATAAAACTGTAAAAAAATTATCCCAAATACACCTTAAATCGATGGCAAGTTATACTCCTCTAGAAAGGATTGAATGATAAAGTCATAATTTGCAATGATATATCTCCTAGCACATGCGAATAAATAAGGTGTCGATTAGTTTGCTTCATTATCAATGTAATGATTTCCGTTCACAAAGGTGCATTTGGTTGGATGTCTTTGAAACATATCCCTTAGTTCAATTTTGGTAACAAACTCAGCCGATTTAACTAATATCCAAAAACATTCACACAATTTACTGCAGCTACCACCTATTATCACTGCCCGCTATAATTGCAGTTGCCCAATGCTCACTGTCATCCATCAACACAACCTGCTGTAGCCATCATTGCCAACCAACATCCACTGCCATCGACACTGAGCTTTACATTAACTTCATTTTACTTCATTCCAAACGCGAAATAAGTAATCTCTCTCATTTGTTTTATACTCAATTAAACAACTTCAAAACATTTCAAAAATGCTACATTCCTTTAAGGTTTCCCCACATGAAGTAGTCATTAGTCAAAAGCCATTATGAAGAAAAATAATATAGGATAATAACAATCATAGTCTTTGTGTTAGGTATAAAAGGGGTTGAAGAATCAACAGAGACTGTGAGGTAACAAAAGGGGAAATTTTTGAGTTAATACATTTGACCCAAATTTGATTAGAATAGGTCTCAAAGGTATTAAGTCTACTTTAAGATGAGTGTAATACAAATCTTAATTAATAAGTAACATATTTCACTAATCTCAAAACTATATCAATGATTTTGAAAACCATCAAAATAAAAAAATAATAATAATTAGGGGTGAGAAGTTCAAGATTATCAAGGTTATAGATTAGAGCAAAACTAATCTCAAATGGCTAGTGGCATGCAATTATAATTTAAAAAAACTAAAGATATTACCTCAATCAATTATATCTATTTACAAATAATAAGAATGATTAGTATAAATATGATGCAATTTTCTACTAAACTTATCCCCATTTCCCAAAGACTACAATGCACATGGAATGACTAAAAATGGCTATCAAACAATTATGCCCTAGGAAAGAAAGGACTAACAATCATAATATCATTCACCTTTGCCAAGCCATTAGCTCCACATTCAAATAATGAATGTACCAAAGTAATACAAGAGTGAATAAAATTTTTAAAAAAAGACGCATGAAGTTCATGTATTTGGTACAAATATAACATAGGAATTTAGGGAGAGTAAAATTGCACCCAGCTTCCATCATTGTTGTTGCATTCAATTGGACAAACTTAAGATCTCATTTGAAGGTCAACAGATAACTACCAAAAGAAAAAAAATATTTATTTCAAGAATATTAAAGAAATCAAATATTTTTTAATTCAATTTTAAGAAAACCCCATTCTTCCATGAAACTTCATGGAGAAAAGGATCCTTCTATAACTTAATGAACTCCGATATTTTGTAAAGTTCCCTAGTTGTTAGCTCTAATCAATCACTCGAGAAAATCCATCCATGATATGTGCTAGGGACCCCATGTGTTTCTTGAAAGGATCCAATAATTGGATGATACTTATACTATTCATAATACAATAAAAAATTAACTGCATAAAACTTTTTAGACAATATCTTAAGACAGAAAGAAATACATTTGAAGGCAAGCACATTGCAGAAGTCATGGAGAGATCAAAAATTACATGGTGTCATGGAAGGAAGAGATGTTAAAAAAAAGGGAAATAAAATCTTAAAATCATAACATCCATTTGACTTTTAGAGGACGGCTCATGAATTCCTCACCTTCTCATACATAACTACTTCCAACATCCCCTCCTTTCCTACACGTTAGTCTTCATAAGTGTAAGGAACTGACACCATCTACTTGTAAAATTTAAGTCGGGGAAGCCACTTAAAAGAAAACATTTCTTATTGTCCATAGAGAAAGTAACACTACCTCAGAACCTATGCAAAACTAATTCAATACACATATGCAAACACATATAATAAGTTAAACTAATTTTAGTATTTATTTCTTATCAAGCATTAAAGCTCATAAGTGAAGTGACACTATCTACTTCTATAAGTTAGGGAAGCCACTTTTAAAAAACACTTTTTCATTGTTAATCAGGAAAGCACACAACCTACTTATGGTTTAATTATAGAGAGTGTACGTACCTTATAAATTAAGTAAAACTTGATGTTACAATCTTCACATGTAAGATCAAAACAATTTATTCCCTATCATCATTAAAGCAAGTAGAAGTACCTTGAAAATTAAGTAAAACTTGATGTTATAACATTCACATGTAAGATCAAAACGATTCACTCCTCTATCATCATTAAAACTAGTTGAATACATTATTTCAATAAATTTTTAAATCGTTTGATCATTAATTGAATGTATAAAGATTCTTTCACTTTATAGCTACAATTACATGATAGAGCTCATATTTAAAGTAAAGACCTTTCAAATAGCTTGGAATAAAAAGTATTGATTGATTTTTTTATACTAGCACCTAGCACATTATTGAGTTATTGCATAATGAAATACAAGGATAAAATTAGATATTCAAGATGCATTCTATTTGACATCTAATAACAACTTTTTCATATGCTTGATGAATGATTAAATTATTAATGAAATTGATAAAACTTAATTCAGAAATAATTTTCATTCTATAGAAAAAATTAATTACTTGACTTTAAGGTTGAAGACTATAAATCAATAAATGCAAAAATAAGATTGAGAGGAGAATAATCATTCTCTTCTATGTTAAAAAATTATCCATATACATGCATTACCACATGCATATAATACATACAATAAATGAAACTTTTACAACATATACATCAAGTTTAAGAATAATGTTTATATGCCAAATTTGCATCTATGGACTAGGGGTGATATTGAGTTGAGTTTGATCGCTTTAAAATGAACTCAAACTTAATTTGAAATCAATCTTATTTTGAGTAGAGTCAACTCGAACTGAAATCAAAACAACATGAAACCTTTTTTGAATTAACTCAAAATATTCAAATAATTTAAAATAAAAATTGAATTTAGAAAAAGTTACATGCAACAACATTATCAGCACACAACTCCTTTGCCCTCACTTGCAACATCTTTTTCGAAGGTCCCCACCAATCTCCATGACAACATTTCCTCCCTAAGACTTGTGACAACCTTCGCTTCCCTCATCAAAGGCTTCGTCGCTAAGAACCTCATCATCAACGAGATGGCCACATTATTTGGAGATCGCTATATTGAGGTCATTGCCTACTTCTATAATAGTAACGAAGGTATTCCATGGAGCAACGCCAGCTCCATCTCAACCAAAATAAATGAAAATTCACTAAAAAGTTCCTCCTCCACTTGATATTTAAGGTTGGTAATGTAAGGATCAAGATTGCTCCTAAAAAGTGAAGGCAATCAATGTGAGACCTAGGCCATCGTTGCTGATATAAAGACTTTCAAGGTAGTCTACCAATATGTCCTTAAGTTCATCCTTCATTTTTACAGTGTCAAATTTGAATGAATCTAAAACAAAGATGATGCATTTCTTTTATTGAAGAAAAAATATGCAAGGTCCCTATGCTAGACTTGCCAAATTTGCAATTATTGTTCAAATTAGGGGTAGATGCTAATTAATATACAATGGAAGTAACATTAATGAAGGTGGGAAGCAAATTGTTTATCACTATGAGATGTTTCGAGAAGCTCAAAAGAGCTATCACAGCTACAACAAGGAGTTGTTGACACTACATTAAGAAATGAAATATAGGTGTGCTTATCTTTTGGGAAGAGACTGCATTACATATAGACCATGAACAATTCTAGTATTTGCAGACTCAGGCAAAGTTATAGTGAGCTCAGCACATAAAAGTGAATAACTTACATCCAGCAATTCAAATTGCAGATTAAATACAAAAAGGGTTACTAATAAAAAAGTTGACATGCTCTCTCAACTACGTCTACAATTTTCTTGTTTAAGTACAATAATGCAAGTTGAACCTCTTGTGTAGAAATATTATCAAGAGCAGTACCTACAAATTCCTTTTTTCAAAGAGATACTTGAGGATTCGGAGAAGACAACTCTTTCATAGTTTGCTCTAAAAAATAACATTCTCTACAAAAGAGGGCAATTATGCATACAAATTCTACAATCAAGTCCAATGGATGCAATAGGCATACACATCTAAAATGGTAGGGCACTTTGGAGTGAAGAATATAGTTCAAAACTTGCAACAATAAGTAAACTGGCCAAACATGCAACAGACTGTGAGTGAGTACATCCAATGAGACTTAGTAACTGAAAACCTGCAAATAGAAAGTTGGGATTGCTCACGTTGTAGCACAACAAAGCCATCCATGTAAAAGAATTTCCATGATTTTTTTTGGAAAGATTGCAAAAACAAAGAGAATGACCATCCATGTTCTTGCGAAATTTTTTTCAAAGATGATTATTCTGAACCTAGGAACGAAAAATAAACACAAGTGAGGAGGCGGCCAGACTCTTCTCTAATATGTATGGACACACTTTAAAGTCTTTTGATTACCCAATGCCAATGTGTCTAATTGAGATAGCTAATTATGGGAAGAATTATTTGTCATGATAAATACCAAACTAAAGAGAGGCACCCATTTTCATCCAAAGATTAACAATCAAATAGAGACGGTGAATAAAAACATATTGCACCAGCTACAAGGATACAACAATAAACATCCTAAAACTTGCCTCAACAAAGTTGTGCACAATTCCACAACAAAGATACCAGTGAATTGTGCGTGGAGTACTTACCACAAAGCCCTTCTGACCTTCACTTCTTCATCTTTTTCATGAATAATGATACGGCTAACATGACAGGCTTCTAGAGAGCATCAGTATAATTAATGTATTGCTAAAGAAGCAATTGCATGAGATAAGAAAAAATATCAAGATCTCCTCAAGAGAAAAGGAAATAAGTTGAAGCCAATTAGATATAATCTATTTAAATTTCTTGGAAAGATAGACTACATTTGCCAATTAAAATTATCGCCATAAAAGGAGATGTCTTTGATGATAAATATGGGGAATTTGAAGCCCTTTAAATCTTCTATGTTTGATGGAAAGTCATAAAAAGTACTAACTACCATGGATAATCTATTCTTGGAGCAAAAAATACCTTTAAAGCTTAACATTGTTTTGGAATAAAAAACTACCACCAGCAAACAAGGGCTAAAGGCAGCATTCCGCATTGGCAAAAAAAGGTCAATTAAAAAGCAAATCCAATTGGTATAATAGAAATGCTGGGCAGACATTTTTCTCTTATCAAATGCTTTAAATTTCATGAGTAAAATTCACCTCAATGGCAAACTTGTTATACAGGCCAGATCAAGTGATCAATCATATCATGTTGTGCATCAAATTATGAAAAATCAAAGAGATCACATTAAATGAAGTTTTATCAAATTTAATTTCTACAAGAAAACTACACATTGATGATTCTCATATCATAGTTAAAATTGAAGATATGGCCAAGAGTACATTGGTGCAATTAGATCATCAATTAAACATCATAAGTAAGTCAAGGCTTCAAATGTTGGGCTATTGGATCCAAGTTCTCATTACAACGCAAAAATGTACAAATATGAATTTATTTAAATCAAAATTCAATTTATATAAATCCTGCATAAAAAATTGTTTAATTTAAATCGTCAAGGCTTGTCATACTTGATAAGATTCATCTCTTTTTGGTGTTTGCTAATGAAAGGATTGATCTTATCCAAGCAATGAAATAGATCTTATCCTATTTACATAAAACTACCTTTAAAAAAGAAAGAATGCGATGAATTGGGAGGGATCACTTCCCTCTTATGGTGATGACACTTCAAGAGGAGCTAGATATATTGACCTAAATGTTGCCCATTATAATGAGTGTTATACAGAGGTAGTACGGCAATCTTTTGCTCTGTAAAGTGCTACTCCTTCCTCAAATCCAACCTAGCGATGCAAGATCATATGGATGGTTGCCGCATGTTGTTCTCGGCATCATCGACAACCTTGAATGAAGCATAAAAGTGGTCAGCTGCTAGAAGCCCTCACACATAATCTCCCGCATGATCTTTCTAACCATAGGCCAACCTCTTGTAGCGCTCAAACATTGAGCCAACGAGATGCATTAGTAAGGAAAAAATGGGTTGGCAAAAGAAATTTGATGTCATCGACACCTATTGTATATCTTCTTTGCACTATAACTTGGCAGTTGAGGAGCGCATGAATGAAGGTTCAAATTTGGGTAATCTAGGTTGGACCACTGCTGCCCAGGACAGTTTAAAATGGACTCATCTGAGTTAATCCAAGTTCATTTGCTTGAATCTAGTCACCCAAAAAGTTGACAATTCAAGGAAATTAAGCGTTTACGTATTTCCATGTTGAGTCAATGGTATTTTTGCAACTCATATCAATATTCAACTCTCATAAACAAAGAGATTACAAAGAATGGAAACAATTCATTATTTCACGAGTAATAGATTACAGAATTAAAATCAGTAAAATATATTTGACAATCAGAAACTGGATTTTACCGCTTGTTAGCATGAACTTTTGGTAGTACATTACAGCAATATTTCATGAAATTCTAAAAGCATGAGGTTTCCTATAATGAAAAGTCTACATTGTGAAAATAAAATAAAATTATATAATAGTTAAACACAAAGAAAATTAATTAAATATTCATCTGTGCTTCATTTTCCTCATACGGTAAGTCCGTTACAAATATCTAGATCAAAATTTTCTCACCAAACGATATTTTAAAGTAATAAATATGCATTTGAGTTGTAACCGATTCCAAATCTACAGTATCAAAACACCACCATTAAACAATCCTAAGAAAAATGGCATGCTAAACAGAATTCATGAATTCATAGATGTCTTGCGTGATGAGTGATGAGCGATGAGCAAAAGCGCACCTTCAGGAGATCGACGCAGGCGACCGAAACGTTTTAGTGGTGTCCGGCAGCGGCGGCATGCTGCTGTTGGTGTTCAAGGTGGCGGCGCTCGTGCGGCAGCGCAACCAGGTAGGAGAAGATCATCCCACCGAAGCAGACATGGAAGAGAGGATCGGGGGAACTTGTTTCGATGTACTTCTCAATGTAGCGGTCGACCGCCTGGTCGGTTGTCTTCTTGATGTGCTCCCAAGAAAGCTTCGGCTTCAGATAATCGGGCACATCCCTTACCTTCAGCCCCTTGATCTCGTTGAAGAAAGTCCTCAATGCCATTAGAACAGAAGATCGAGCACCGGATTGAAAAAGTTGATCGACAGAAAACCAATAAATCAAGCCAGAAAGCAGTGGGGGACAAATGACCAAAAATGGGTAACCTAACCCTATTCCCCTATCTCAGCTAATTTGCTTTATAAACTCATCCTAAATAATGATTATGTGCTTTAAATACAATAGTTAAAATATAATAAAGCATTCTAATTTCATAAAATTTTTTTATAAAATTTAAATAAATAAGAATTAAATATGTAGAGTTTTTTGTTCATGTATATAAGACAAAAATTCAAAATATTCATAATAAAAAATGTATTCAGTCATCCAAAAAATTATTATCATAATCATAACTTTCTCATATTGATGGAATATTAAACAATAAAAACAACATAATCGAATGATTATAATTTAATAGAGTTTATGAAAAAGCATTGTTGAATATTTTAGTAATGAGACGTTACAAAAAGTCATATCGCCCATTTTAGCCAAAATTTGAACGTGATTTTTGATTAAGTATTCTTTAATGATAGTCCATCTTCTATTATTTTGATATAAAAAAGTAATAAAAGAGTTATATTTTTTAAGCATATATATTAATCCATTTATATATTTCATCATTTCATGAAGTTTGATATAGTGCTCAAAATACCGCTAATCAAAGTCTGAATCTTAATATCAAAAGCGATTTGAGTGAGATGAGTTAAGACTGAAATATCCTTGGAATCTTTGGGATATCAATTACATCCCAAAATAGCTCTTAAATATAGAGTGTTTATAGTCAAATCGAATCTCGGCGGATCTAACGAGCCTAAGATCTCATAATTCGACTTCATTTGGGCATCCAAATGCTCAAAATACATCAAATGATCGAAGGAACCATTCTAAACCGTCCGATCAAGAGGAGTGGCCCGGACTTTGCATAAACGCCTCCTCCCATCTATAAATAGAACTCTATCCCTCACATGAAGGAGAAGAAAAGTGAAGAAGAAGAGGGCTGAAACAAGTAAAGAAGAGAAAGAAAGCAAGGAAGAAAAGAGGCCATCGACCACCCCGCACTGTAAATTACCCGCGTCGGTTACCCGCATCTCCATCATCAGCAACTGTTACAACCTAATCATTGTTACGTAGTTATTGTTCCTACCACATACACCATCTTGTAATCCCACATTGGGAAGAATTTGTACTTTGCAACATATCCATAGTGGAACATTTTTACTGGGCCAGGCCCCGTGGTTTTTTCCTCTTTTCGAGGTTTTCCACGTAAAAAATTCTGAAGCTCCCCTACTCGCTCTTTAAATATCTCAGTGCTCGATTATACGACAAGGCTAAGACATAAACTCTTACTCTACGCATCACACGATTCTAAGACGCATAACAAAGTTTATTGACTCAATATTTTCCTTTTTCATTGAAGTCAAATAAAAAAAAGTCAATGCATGCGTTCATTAAAAGTTTCATAAAAATTATAATGAAAAATAAAATAAAGTCACACATAAAATTTACAAAAAATTAGAGATTGGTTATTACAATATACTCATGATATTGAGGAAATCAATAAAATTATTATTATTATATATGTGCATATATTTTTTTTATTTATTATCCACATAATAAGTTTAAATAAATGATAATTTTATAACATCAACAACAACAACAACAACAAACCTTAATCCCACTAGGTGGGGTCGGCTACATGAATCATTCATCTCCATTGTGTCCTATTATGTGTCAAATTTTTATTTAATTCAAGTATACTAAGATCATTTTTTATACATCTTAACCAAGTCTTTTTAGGTCTACCTCTACCTTTCTTAACATAAGCAAATCTAATGCATCTACTCTCCTATTCATCGGTACGACGCTTTATGTGGCCAAACCATCTAAGACTCTCCCTAATCTTATCTACCCTTTGAAGCTACTCCAACTTTTTTCGGACATACTCATTTTGCATTCTATCTCTCTGGGTAAAGCCACTCATCCACACAGCATCCTCAACTCTGTAACACTTAGTCTTATGTTTCTCATTTATTGGCCAACATTCGCACCATAAGTCATTGCAGTCTTACCATCATCTTATAAAATTTCCCTTAAGTTTGAGTGGAACTTTTCTATCTCATAATGTCGATGCATTCCTCCACTTCAACCATCCAACTTGAATTCTACTAATATCTCCATCTACTTCACCATCATTTTGAACAATATAGCCTAAATATTCAATCGCCACTCTTATTAATGACTTGATCACCTAAAGTCACAACACTACCACTAAAACTTCACTAAAATTACACTCCATATATTCAGATCTACTTAAACGAAAACCTTTAGACTCTAAAGTTGACCTCCATAATTCAAGTTTCTGTTGGACTCCCTCTCTAGTCTTATTTGTAATATCCATTAATTTAATTCCATTAAGTTGGCGGAGAGAAAACAGTGAGTTATTGATCAAGCTCGAGAAAATCGACACCGTAGAGATTGAAAGTCGCCGATCGCCGAAGTATTACGACTTAAAGTCAGAATTTCAAGTTGGAGAATTTGTATTTTGAAAGTCAAACCTATGAAAGGAATTGGATTTGGTCACGGAGGTAAATTGAGCCCCAGTACATGGGACCTTTGAAATCACCGAAAGGATCGAATATGGTGGCTGTGCTTGCTTACCCATTGACTCTGCATTCACAACGCCTTTCACATTTCAATGTCGAGAAAATGGATCACGATGTGAGCGTAAGATTTCATATACCAAGTTTGAAATACAACCAGATTTGATTGCATCGAAAAGATTTTAGAATTTGATGTGAAGAGATTACTAAATGTATAATTTTCCTATGTTAAAATTAAATGGAAGCACCATCAATCAAAGAAGCTACTTGGGAGGTTGAACAAGAGATGAGGCGTAAGTTTCCTTCCGCTTGAATGATTCAAGAAATTTCGAGGATGAAATTTTTTTTAAGAGGGGGAAATTGTAATATCCATTAATTTAATTCCTAATTAATTTTGTTTAAGCTAATTAACCCATCGTTAAAATTTTACAAAGCCGTGATTAGGGGATCTTAGTATCCCCTCGCATTTTGAGGTCGTTAGTCATGTCAACCAGAATGTATGGTGTATGGTTTACCTACGCCTTTACCGCCTGATCACCCCTTTTATATGAAGTCAAAACCTATGCAATTATAAATGACATTTCTAGAAAATGATTTGATATAAACCAGAACCTAAAATGATTTAATGAAAATTACTATTCCTTGATGCCTTTATTACCTACAAAGATATTGTTCGCTTATATTGTTATATTTCTACAAGACCTACGCGATATTGTCAAGACATCGTTATATTACTACGCCTTACTAGTTTTGCATATTTACTCATACATGCACGATTATTTCTACCGCTCGAATCGCTTACTTTAACATTCTTGTCTCCAAGCTTTAAATTTTATGATGCTACCTGAAAATGTGAAAAGATGAAATGGGTAGGTCCGTTTTGTTGAATCAGTATAGTTGGGAATATTAAAGGCTTTTTTTGGTACGCACAAATTAAATATTTTTACCGCTTCGTATTTATTTACAAACTTAAAGATTTTATGCTTCCAAGAATTGTGATATGAAAGTTAAGTAGTATATGAATTTGCAAATATTTATGATGATTTGATTTCACTGTTCGCTCCAAGAAGACAGGAACATGCCTGAATCTGGTCCAATCGAGTCATCCTCTTCTACACTCCATTGACCCCAGCATAAGGGAGTCATCCTGGGTGTGTAAAGTGGTATCATGAGCAATAAGGTTGATAACAGAGCAAAAAGATTGATAGTAATGGAAGCATGATTTGGATTTAGGATAAGTGTTGAATTGAGCAATACTGACCATAGACCATTAAGTTTGGGTTAGAAATCTATATGTTCTTAATTTCATGCATGTATGATATTTAATAAATATGTATCATATAAATACTTTTTATAATTTCAGATTAATTTGCATGAAGAAATGCCGTAAAGGGGAGTGTCATTCACTAAATGCACTCGAACCGCTCAAGATAATTCTAACAGAGTGAAATACAACCTGAAAGCAAGTGGTGAAGGTAGATTTGATGAATTGCAATGAAGTTCGCTTGGTTGTTGATAAGCTAGATCTATGGAAAAATCGAATGACCGAGTATGGTTCAAAAGTGGATCAACATGAGGATCTTTCAAACGCTCAAACCACCAAAGATTCAAGGAGCCGCTGATCCTATAGTGGAAGATTGGTCGCTTAAAATTAGAAAAATTCGATGGAATGATTTGCCCCGAAACAAGAAGAGTAATCGCTACTTTTGTATTAGAAGGGAAGGCGAAAGGTGGTGGCGTGCAACATAGTGGAAAGATTTGAAATGATACCCATTACTCAGATCAAATGGGATGAGTTTGTCAAAGTATTCAAAGATTGGTTCATTCCTCCATTAGCTAGACTGGCTTTACAAGACAAATTTTTCAATCTAACTCAAGGCTCAAAAACTATAATGCAATATAAAGCCGAATTCACTTCTCTTTCTAGATATGCTCCACATTATATCAAGACACGTGAAGAGAAATGTCATAGATTTTACGAGGCCTCGAGATCAATTAAGATTGACACTAAGACCTTTGATATCAATGAGTTCTCAAAGTTGAAATGGCTAGAAGAATTGAAAATGAGTTGAATATTTCCAAACAACAGTGAGATTTACAGGCGGGCAAACACAAAAGCTTCGAAAGAAGGCCATATTTGCCTAGCAAGAAATTTAAGTTTGATGATAGACAGAAACAAATTCAGTTGGAGAAACCTATTTGTGATAAGTGTGGAAAGCGACACTTTGGTCAATGTATGGCTGGATCAGGGAGATGCTACAGATGTGGTCAGATTGGACATCGTGCACTAGACTGCCCATTTGAGAAGAAGAAGGACATAAAGCCATACAATTATTAGGGACAGGGTTAACAAAGAAAATTTTGAAAGCCGTGAAGCCGTAACACAATAATTTTGGGAAACCTTCAATTCAAGAAAAGGAGAAACTTCAAAGTGAAAACCAACCCTCCAGAAAAGCCGAGTTTTTGCTATCACCCACAAGCAAGAAGGAATCAAATGAAGTGGTGTCGTATGCTTAAAATTCAATTGTAAAAGAATCTGACCCAAAGACAAAAGAAGGCTCGAAGTTTATTAAAAGATTATGATATATTCAAGATTGTCCAGCAAAGCTTAATGTGGTGGTCGCCGTAAGTCAATGGAAATGCTACTTGGATTATTACTCAAAAGTCGAGTTGATCGAGAATTGTATTTCTACATACAAGCTTAGAAGATTCAAAGGATACCTGCATTTATCTCAATTGACAAGAGTAATCAACTTTATTCGAATAGAATCAAAGTCGCAGCGGATCGTATCGAAATTTATTGAACAAATCTATATTAATTAAGAAGAATTTTAATGTAGATGCGAGGGTATTCTAAGAATTCACAATTATGGGTGTGATGCGGTGTTGAGACAAGAAATTTTACAGAGGCTCATCGGTGATATACTATTCATCCGTAGTTCAAAAATGTATAAAGATTTAAAACAATATTTTGGTGATCGGTGTCAAGAAAGACATACTATGTCTCTAAATGTCAAGCTTGTCCATTATTAAAGGCGGCATCAAAGACCCCGGGTTATTACATCATTACACGGAGTGGAAGTGGGAAGAAATTGCAATGGATTTTGTTATGGGATTTCCTAGATCTAGGCAAGGTCGTGATAGTATCTGGGTTGTTGTGGATAGATTGACCAAGTCAGCTCATTTCTTACCCATGAAACAGACAGATTCAGTTGATAAATTGTCCAGATTATATGTTAAGGAAATTGTAAGACTTCATGGTGTACCGTGATCGTCTCGCGAGATGGTAGATTTACTTCGTGATTATGGAAAGGAATTTGAAAGGCTTGGGCATACACTTAAGTACGACTTTTCATCCAGGTGATGGATAATCAGAAAGAACAATTAAAGTCCTAGAAGATTTGTTGAGACTATGTTTTTCAATTTTACAGTAATTGCTTATGCTTAAAATTTTAAGACTCTTCTAACTTCGCTTTCATTTATGCATTTCATGTATTAGAAATATTTAGAAGAGTTATTTCATTATAGGTTGTGTACTCGAGGAGGAATCGAGGAGCACATCACGATCTTGACTGAATCAGGTGAGACATAATTCTAATTTAAATTCGCTTATTCTTATGTATGCCACTATTTCTGACCATAAATTGTATGAATGACATGTAGATATTTACGTCATATTGAATGCAAATATAAATGTTTATTACTTGACCTTGCATAGATTAATAATTTACAAAGATTACAAGCCAGCTAGTTCAGCATTCATTGGGCATATAGAAATGTTTAAAAATATGTTAAATACAGTAATGTGATAAACAGGGAAATGTCAGAAAAATTATGATAGGAAGGCTATGTTACGAATCTGAGATAGTAAAAGTTACGAGATGAGTGATTAGGGGATCTTAGTATCCCCTGCATTTTGAGGTTGGGTCGTTAACGTCAATGTGTCTATTAGGTATGTAGAGTATGGTTTCGGCCCTGCCTTACCTACAACTTTAGACGGGGGCTGACCTTTATATGAAGTCAAAACCTATGCAATTATAAATGACATTTCTAGAAAATGATTTGATAGAACGAAGCTGAAATGATTTAATGAAAATTCTCGTTCTTGACGACATTACCTACGATATTCGCTTATATTGTTATATTTCTACGTACCGATATTGTTGACATTGTTACATTCGCGCCACGCTTTACCGGTTTATTACTTGTACATGCACGATTGTTTCTACTGTCTTGTACTGAGCTTACTTTAGCATTCTTGTCTCACTATTTTCCTGACATTTCCCTGTTTATCACATTACTGCATTTAACATATTTTCAAACATTTCTATATGCCCAATGAATGTTGAACTACGGCTTTATTGTAAATCATTAATCTACGTCAAGTAATAAACATTTATATTTGCATTCAATATGACGAAATATCTACATGTCATTCATACAATTTAAGTCGTAGAAATAAGGTATACATAAGAATCCTGAATTTAAATTAGCAATTATGTCTCACCTCAGTGTCTAGTTCAGTGTCGTGATGTGCTCCTCGATTCCTCCTCGAGTACACAACCTATAATGAAATAACTCTTCTAAATATTTCTAATACATGAAACTCATAAATGAAACTCATAATTAACTTAACCTGCAATCTTGCAATCTTACCTGAAATTGATATCTCCTCATAAGCTTACTGGAGTACGACTCCAAAGTAATCTACTAACGCCAATATTACCGATTAAATTAATCTAAAATTAGCAAAATGCCAATCCTAAACCCCATTTTAATACAATAATTCTACAACTCACCAAGCATCCAAAAGCTTGAACTCCCAATTCGCATTTCAATACCAAGGAAGGTGAAAGAAAAGGGATAGGAAAAGAAAATTAGCAATTCCAAAATTCCTAAGTTTCCGACGGAATAGAAATCCCTAGCCGACGATTGGTTCACGGGAGCCGTCGGTTCCAAACCGAAGCGGCTTACGGATTTCCCAACCCCGTCTTCACGCGGACTTACCGGCGTTCCAAGCGACGGCATTACTGGCTTCCATCGAAAGTGCGGTCCAGAAGGTTACGGGCTCTCGTCGTTCCCGGAGGCGGCACTCCTTGTCGAAGCCGATGCCTAGGGAAGGGATGGCGGCTCATGCGTTCATAATGAGCGTCGGCCGGCCAGGAAACGAGGCGATCTCGAAAGCCGAGGAGCAGGGAAAGGAGGAGACGACTCGATCAGCGTGAAGGAAATGAAATAAGGCCGCGGCTATAGAAGGAAATGAAATTACCTTCGATCGATCCTACCATATCGCGTCAGTGCTTTAATCCAAAGTTCGAAAAGATGGGTAGAAGCTAATCTGTTTTGTTGAATTGTATAGTTTTGGGAAGCTTAAAGGCTTTTTTTTGGGTACGTACAAATTAAATATTTTTAGTTGCTCTGTATTTATTTACAAACTTAAAGATTTCATGCTTCCAGTAATTGTGATATGAATTAAGTTAAGTAGTATATGAATTTGCAAATATTTGTGAGGATTTGATTAGATGCAAATTTCACTTTTCGTTCAGGTAACAGGGTTGGAAGCGTGTCGGTGGAATCTGTCCAATCGAAGTCATCCTCTTCTGTTACACGATTGACCCCAGATAAGGGGTCATCCGGGGTGTGACATTATCAACAAGAAGAATGTCATCGACAAAAGCATACACCAAGGTACATCTTCTTGTAAATGCCTCGTAAGAACATCCATAACTAAAGTAAAAAGATAAGGGCTTAATGTTGATCCTCGATGTAATCCAACTGAAATAGGAAAATATTTTGTCAATCCTCCTTGTGTTTGGACACAAAGTGACGCTCTAGTATACATATCCTTAATGACTTGAATATAATCAATATTAACTTATTTCGTTCTAGAACTCTCCAAAGAACATCTCTTGAGACTTTATCATAAGCTTTTCTCTAAATCAATAAATATCATATGTAGATCCTTCTTATTTTCTCTATGCTTCTCCATCAAACCTCTTAACAAATGTATAGCATCCATAGTAGATCTAGCATAAAACTAAACTGATTGTAGAAACTTCAGATCACATCGTAACCTATGCTCAATTACTCTCTAATTTTAATGTATGACACATTAACTTAATTCCTCTATAATTTGCACACTCTTGTGCATCACCTTTATTCTTAAATATAGAACCAACAAACTCTTTCTCCACTCATCGACATCTTTTAGTCTTTAAAATAACATTAAAAGATTTGTAAGCCAAAAAATTCCTTGATCTCCTAAACATTTCCACACTTCTATTGGAATATTATCCGGTCCTCTCTTCCACATTTCATTTTCTTTAAAGCTTCACTAACTTCGGTTACTAATACTGACGATAAAAATGAAATTCTTTATTTTTGTTTATGGTATTAAGGTTGCTAAAATCAATCGTACTTTCAAATTCTTCATTGAAAAGTTTATTAAAATACCTCATCCATTATTTTTAATATCTTTTTTTAAGAAAAGCACTTATTTTTATTAATACTCACTAACTATGTCTTTACTTCTCCTATCTCTTTGGTTGGCTAACTTATACATACATCTTTCACCTTCTTTGGTATCTAATCTATTGTATAAATCACTAAAAGCTAAATTTTTTATATAAATCACTAAAAGCTAAATTTTATAACATCAAGTCAAATTAATTATTATTTTTCTCGCTCAACATAATTATCAAAATTTATAACATAAATTTTTATTGTTATAATTTATTTATACCAAATTTTAAAAATCTTATCATCTAGCACATGAATTTAATAATTATTTATCTTTCCTGAGCTTTAAATTTTTAAATATTAGTGATTTTGGTGAATTTTAAATAATTTCCTCCATTTAAAAAACTATATATAAAATACTCGATGCATATTCCGCAAACGAGGATGGAGTGGACGATCGAGAAGAAGGTGGTTATGAAAAAGCAGGAAGTTGAAAGAGAAAGCTTCATTTTTTTCCCCCATTCCGTTTATATTTCTCTTCCTCTTCCTCTTCTTCTTCGGTGTAGGGTTAGGGTTTGATTTGAACAAAGGAAAAGGTGGGAGACATAAATCATGGGCACATGGCGGAAGGCCTATGGGGCGCTTAAAGATTCTACGAAGGTTGGGCTTGCTAAGGTCAATAGCGAATTCAAGGTCTGTGCAAATCTCCTTTGCCTCTTTCCATTTTGTTTTTTTAGTTTCTACATTGACAATGTGAATGCTTTTTCATGGTGAAAGGAATTAGACATTGCCATTGTGAAGGCAACAAACCATGAAGAGTGTCCGCCAAAGGAGAGGCATGTGCGAAGTAAGTGATTTGTTTACGGTGAATTATAATATCATCTTCCTTGATTGTTTTTGTTTTTATATCTCCGAAGAATTCATTTAGCCTGAGAGATTTATATAAGTATTTGATATATCTTCTTATTGTTAGGCTTTCAGGTTTAACGATCTTTCTATAATGTTCTAATCCTTAAATTTTTATTTTTATTTTAACCCAGAAATTCTTACCGCTACATCCGCTGTTCGACCAAGGGCTGATTTGGCTTATTGTATGTATACACTTGCAAAGAGGCTTGCAAAGACACATAATTGGGTGGTATGTATCTTGTGTTTTTACCGTTTCATGCAGCTCTGAAGTTGACGTCAACTACAAAAACTTTGTTTTTTTAGCGAAGTTTCACTGTATTGTTTAATAAATACTGCATCGATTTACAAATTCATTTGATGTTAGCGTTTATGAAAGCTTATTCATGTTTGTATTTAGGTCTATACTATTAATGTGCTATACTTGATCCAAGTTCTTTATGTCTTCATGTTTAATTGTTGGAATTGCGAACTCAAATTTTTTAGATAATAAACTCTTCATAAGATATTGTTGTATATCATCTTTAAATGTAAACATTTGACTAATTCTTTTTTTTTTTTTTGAGCTATGGGAATTTTTTTGAGATCTTGTGTTAATGTAAATATTCTAAAGAGATTATTTATTGATTATGAAAGATCTTTTATTGATTTTAAGAGATCTCATAATATCTCAGGGAATCCTATGATAATCTTTATGTCCCCAGATCTATTACTTATGATCACTATAAATAGAGTCTTATAAGAAAGGTTTGCACAATCTCACAACCATAAGCATATAAAGCGAATTGAGATAAAAGGGGAGAGGAGTTTCCATTCTAGAAGATAAAGGGATAAGTTTTTTATTTCAAGTGCTTGTAGGAGAGAGAGCTTTTGCTTATTCAAAAAGGAGGTGCTAGTAGATTTAGTTCCATCAAAAGTAGAAACTTTTATTTAAACTCTTGCAATAGAAAAAGGCAGCTTCAACATATATATTTTTTCAATATCTAGCCTTCATTTTCGTAATAGGTGTTTGCATTCTCTTTTAGTCAATAACTTAGACAAATTAATATCCCTATTCTTATCTTCAACTTTTTATGAAGCAAAATCCTTGATATATCTCTCTTTTAAATAGTAGAATATTTTATCTTTGTGTAGCTATGAACGTAGGTGGATTGGTGATGTAAAGTTGTGTCTTGTGTTTGTAATCTTTGTTGTGTTTATTTTCCTATCTCCATTTATTTTTTTCTTGAAATTTTATTATTATCCCACCATATGATATCAAAGCATCGATAAAGTTGCATAAAATGTTGAGCAATGAAATACACAATGATCATGATAAGCAAATTTTATTGACTAGTGTTTAGTTATTAGAAGATGAAAATAGGCATATTTATTAGAGAAAGCTTCATCAATCTTTGAAATGCCTTATATCATTGATCTAAAGTGCCAAGTATTAGGATTTATTTGGTTGTCTCTGATCAAAATACTACCTTCCTTATAATTAATGAAAAGATCACACTTGGCATGATGAACACATTATCAAAGATATATGAGAAGTCCCATGCCACCAATAAGGAACATCTTAAGCATAAATTATTTAATCTCATAATACCTGAAGACCCTATATTGTAGAGCACATTAACAAATTCAATTCAATCACAAATTAGTTGAACTCTATGAACATTAATTTTGATGGCCAAATTGGTGTTTTGAGTCTACTTTTGCTATAATCTAAAAGTTGTAATGATTTAGTTCTAGCTGTCAACAACTCTTACGAATCAAACAAATTGAATTAAATGTATTAGGGACTTGGTCTTCAATGAAGACATCCGACTACATGAGATAGGTGAAATCCCTTAATCTCACATTTTAAATGTTGATAATAAAAATATGCATCTCAATAAAATTATTATTAAGGTAAAGGTAGATCCAAATTATGAAACAATAGTCGACATCCCGACATACACATTGTAATGGAAGCAAATCCTAAGATTACCTTTTTTGCAAAAGCAAGTATGAATAAGGATATAAGCAAAAAGAAGTGAATGTTGATACATAAGACATTCATGATATGTTGATCCTTAGTGCTGATCGTCCAATGGAATCACGGTTATTGGACTTGATGTATTTGTTCTATTCTTTTATCCCTTCAATAACTAGGAACATATCATCCTATATGTAATTATGATAAAGTATTTTTAACTTGTGATAGGCCCTTGAAGATTATAGGTTTTGGTGATACAATGCTTTAAACTATAAACATAGTCAGATGAAAGCTGAATAAAGTCAGACACATTTTTTGTTTAAGGTGAAAATAAGAAATCTTATTTTAACAGGATAGTTTGCTTTACAAGATGTGATGCTACATTCAATGCTCACATTTAGGAGGTGACTAAAGGAGCTATTGTTATTATCTAAATAAATAATTTCAGTGCATTATACACCATCATCACGAGTACAAAAACATGAATTCAATAGGTTTAAATACATATAGGACTATTTAACATAAGATATTAAGCCATATGAATGAAAAGAATATAAAGATACTCCATTCCCAAGTTAAATTATAAGTTTGAAATCTACTAAGTTTTGCGTGTGTGAAGACTATAGTTTAGGAAATAAAGAATAATTAGTTTCTTAAAAATTAGAAGGCAACCTAGAACTAAAAAAATTGGAATTCGCTTACTTAGATTTATGGGGCTATACCTCATCCCATTTCTAGATGGCTTGGTATAATATGTCATATTCTTAAGCGACTGCACAAAAAATGTTTGGATTTATTTTATCAAAATTAAATTTGATGTGTTTTGTACCTCTATATGATGGAAAGCTTGGTTGAAAATGTGACTGCTGGAAAAATAAATGTTTGTGATTTGATAATGGTGGAGAGCATGCTACATAAAGTTAGGGCCTATTTGTTATCAATTTTATTTTGGATTTTTTATATTTTTTATATTATTTTAAGAATATGTTTGTTTAGTTTTTTTAAGATTTTTATTTTTATTTATTTTTAATAAATAACATTATTTTTAAAACACACAAAATAACTTTTAGATATTTTGAGTGTTTTTAAAGATAACTAATACTACCAAACATGCTTTATTTTGAAATAAAACATAAACAAAGTAAGATAAACACATAAAACAAAAAACAAACAAACAAAAAGAGATAAGTGATCTCAAACAACCTCTTATGTAAATTATTATTGCTAATGGGTTTTTATCCAGAAAACAATCTCAGGAACTCCCTAACATAATGTGTTCATTTTTATACTGAGCAAGTCTTTGAAATTAATGGCCATGGGCATGATATTGTCTATAGGATGACCAAGTATATTCTAGGCTAATGTGGTAAATATAATGTTGTACTGCATCAATCATGGACCATCTATAGGTCTTGATTTTAGGCTATTGATTATTATTAATATAAACTTTGGATATTGAAATAAAAAATTATAATAAGCTAAAATATTATTTTTAATGAAATCATAATGTTAATGAATATGCTTAGCGATAATAAAAATGGGATCTCTGGTACATTGCAAGTGGGATTGGAAGAGTTCATTGATATTGATATAAGTGAGGAGATACCACAAAATAATAACAAACAGTTTGAACTCAACATTTATGCCATATAATTTAGGAGATCCTAAAGAAATCTAAAGTCTTTTAATTGTTATTCTTGCTCTTTATATTATTTGATGCTTATTGATACATATATTTTGAACTTATCACAATTTCAATATTTTGAAAATGTGCTGGATGTCAATATAAAGAAAACAAAGGCAGTGAGCATACCACCTATAAATCACTTTGAGCTCTTAAAAGCACAATGATTAAATGCAAATGAAAAATTGTTTAGCTAATATGTCATAAGAGCAAGGTTGTGAAAATGGACGGACATAGAAAGGAAGGCGGAGAGATTCAAGATTTTGATGGTTAACCGGGTTGAGCAGGATGACGTAATAAATATTAACATGATTAAAGATATATCTAATAAAATGATACAATAATTTAAATATATGATAAATATATAATAAAAATAAATAAATAATATTACTAGTAATTATAATTTTAAAGGTTGATATAAAGCTCATTTAGTTATAATTATTGTGTATTATAAATTTAGATAAGTGTAATAAAAATATGTAATAATGTAAAAGATGGAATAATATAAATATGTAATAGAAAATAAATAAAATACATATATAAATAATATTTTTAATATTTATTAATTTTAAGATTGATATAAAATTTAATAAGATATAATTATCTTTGTATTATAAATTTAATTATGTGTATATTAAATATATTTAAAATCTAAAAATTATAATATAAATTTATAAATATAAATATAATTTATAAATTTATCATAAGAATCTAATTTATTAAAATTATAGTTTATCATAAAATGTAAAATATAAAATATAAAATATTTTAAAATCCTTATAAAATATAATATATAAAATATTTAAACATATTTTTATAAATCATGATATATGTATATTAAAAATATTAAAAATTAAAATTTTTTGATAATGTTAGTTTACGAATATAAATATATTTTATAATATAAAATATAAGATATAAAAAATATTTTAAAAATTTTATAAAATGTAATATGTAAAATATTTACAAAATAATTTTATACATTTATATTCTTAAACAAAATTTTATATTATAAATTATAATTTATAATGAAAATATAAAGTTGATAATTAAAATATTATCTTTTTATTCATTTATTTTAAAGCTCATTTGATATTATTAAAGCCCGCATTGTATAATTCAAAATTTTTAATCCTAAGGCCTAGCTTAATAAGGTTCCCCATATTCAACTATTTTATTCTCATATCATAAAGAAAAGATGATGTTGCACTCTTTATATTGAAAAGTAGAGATCTCAAACATGAGCTTGTAATATATTTGAAATAATTTGGTGAATATATTATAATTAATTTATTTCAAGCTCATTTATAATGATAAAATTTGGTTTAAAATTTATATTATTTATTATAAAATATTTAAATTATAAAATTTATTAAATTTAATATTTAAATAATTTAATTGAACCGGCCGTTTTTTTTAAAACCGGAACCGGTTCGTCGGTTCATCGGTTGAATCAGCAGTTCAAACCGGTTTTGACCGGTTCGATGCAAAGTCCAACTCTTGGAAAAAGCGGATCATGCGTTCATGGTTGAACAGTTGAACCACCGTCGGTCCGATTTTTAAAACATTGCATAAGAGAGAGATAGAGAGAAGGGGTTGGCAATCAAGAGAACAATGTGAGGAGTTTTTTGGGTGTTTATAGCGGAGAGATTTTTTACTTAGTCAATAGAATGGTGTTGTTAGTTTGGTTTTGTAAAAAAAACAAAGCTTTTGTTTGGACTCCTATAATTGAGAAAGGAAGAGAATAATAGCATCATCAATGATATTTTTTCTCTATGTTTATCCTTCATCTTAGTAGTAGTTAGTTTCATTCTCTCTCATTCATTATCTCTTTATCTTCAATTTTTTTATGAAGTCCTTGATGTACTTTTGAAGCTTAAGATGGATGTTATCGATAAGACAAACGAATCGAGTTGAGCCGAGTATGTACATGTTCAAGGTTGAGCTTGATTCGAGCTTTTTAGAATGGTGTTCAACCTTGAGCTTGTTTACCATTGTCGAGCTCAAGCTCGATTCGAGTTTGTTCACGAGCTCAGTTCAAATTGGATTATTGAGCTTGTTAACGAGCAACTCATTTAATAAAATAAACGAACATTAATCAAGCTTTAATCGAGCTTGTTTGCAAACAACTTGTTGAGAAATATACATGAGTTGTATCAATTAAAGCTTATTAAGCCTAAAAAAATAATAATTTAAACAATATTGTTCACAAATAAGCCATAATCGAGCCATAATCGAGCTCTTGTGAAACTTGTTCAAAACTTTAAACAATAATGTTCATGAACATAAATGAATTGAACTACAAGTTGTTCAAGCTTGTTCATTTAGCAATCGAGTATTTATAAAAGTGTTCAAACTCGTTTGGTTAGTTAATCAAACGATCAAGAATGAGCTAATGCAGTAGTAGCTTGTTGAAGCCTTTCTTCTTTTGGCATTATCGGATCATATGTAAAGTTGTGCATTTTTTGTTTGTGATTTTTGTTGTGTTTGTTATCTCATTTTCATTTCATTTTTGCTCATAGTTTATTATTATCCTAACATTAGTAGGGATTGTAAAATGGGAGTAACAAAATTAGATTTTGGTATTGCATTTAGGGTGCTAGTACTTCTTTGGAAAATTTAAAACTAAATGGATTATGCATTATTGCTTTGATATTAAAGTTTATTTGTTTTGGAGTGAAGATGAGTGATTCTAGAAAAACACATTTACTTGCATTTATTTTTATTTTTAAGTTTTATCTCGTCTTTTCCAAGTGCTCTCCTCTATATATAGGAGCACAAGGCGCGCAATCTTTCTCACCCCTTTTTTGAACATTTCAAACTAAGTTTTATGATTATGCCTAAACTTATAAGGTATATTTTATATGTGTTATATTTTAATTTATTGATAAACCAACATTGATAAGATCGAGACAAACTACTAGGTATGTTGGTTTGTCTTGCATATGACTATGTTGATATGTGTTTCATTATCTCTTTATTCACTAATAAAAAATATAGCAACAAAATTTTACTATGTTTATTTTACATCTCTTGATTCTTAGATGTATTCAACAAGATATGTAGCTCCTTAGATAATTATAACCAAGATAGGTGTTAATGTTATGATTTTTTAACATGATTTAGTGGGTTTTATAAGATAAATATAGGCTCTCAATTGTTAAGAACAACTTTTGTTCTTTTTACTTTTTTAAGGGATTGTAAAGTTTATTGTATTAAGAATGTAAAAAAAATTCATCGGTATTGAGTTTGTCAAGTGTTTCATATGAAGTGAAATAAATCCAAGTAAATTTATAAGAAAATTAGAATAAAAAGGATTAATTTTGATGAATTACAAATTCACTTGAATTAGGTGACTTCAAAATGCAACATTTGCAACATAAAATTGATGAGGTCATCAATGGTTGCAATCTCGCTCGCTGACCCTGCAACCCCCATTGATGAAGATCCCACACTTGCATTGTTGTTGTCCTCCTATTTGTTGTCATTGCCATCCCCATTTCCACCATTGAGTTTATCAAATGTTTCATGTTGACCTCCATGCATGCGTCATAAGTCAAGTCGAGCTCACGAATTTGATGGTGGATGCATCGACGCGTAAATCAAAGGCGAAATACACACTTGGCGTCGTTGGTCAAAATAACCTCGATTAATTAACGACTTTTCGAAATTGATCGAATATCGTGCATATAATTCAATAATTGATTGATCAAGAAATAAGTTCGTTGACACGCTAACACACATATCGAGATCGGGAAGCTACGACGTTGCCCAAACGACCTCCATTCATAAAATTGATCGCGCTGTTAGCGTTGAAATATCGAAACCTATCAAATAAGACTGTTCGTGCTCAATTCGGACGAGTCTGCACGAATGTCGGCGGTGATGGCGATAATTTTGAGCGAAATTGATCCGATTCGCTTGAAAAATGACCAGCATTAGTGTCGTTGTCAAAATGTCCAAATTTTCTAGAATAGACATCCAATTTGATTAGGGTTGTCATACTTAAAATTTCATCAAAATTAGCACACATTTCGAGGTAGAATTTATCTAATTATCTCTTAATTACATCTAGTCAATGCCTTGAAATTTGTAGCCGCCCTCATCCATAATTAGCCGCCCACGATAGCCAATTGGGAGCTGCCACGTATACCCACCCATATGAGTTGTTTAGCCCGTCGACCATCAAAGCTAAAGCCATCCCGCCGAAACGAGGGGCTCCTCATTTTCACAACTCCTATTTTCTTTCTCCCTGTTGTCCAAACGAGAGCTTCCCCTCCCTTTCTCTGCTTTCGACAATCCGGACGCACAACAAGCCTCTCTCACGTTGTTCGTCCCATTCGAGTAAGTCGTCACAGCTGCTGCCCTCTTCCTGCTCTCTCTCTAAACTCCAATCCAATGACCGAACAAAATCCTAGCAGGTGTTGGAGAATCTGTTGGTTTCCTTGAAAACCTTCCTGCACATCCAGAGCCTTGCTTCAAAGCACCCACTCTAATTCATTAAAGATCATCTATATAAGAAGTGGATTTTAGATTTGAGAAAAAAGTACACTGCTGCAAGCTGAATCCCTCTAGCCGGAGAAGCCACTTGATTTCTCTCCGTTCCCTCTCTTCATTCGTTCGTCTCCCTCTTATTCCAGCTCGACACAGCCGAGCATACTTCCCTCCAGCCTCAACCGAGCAGCAGCTTCCCCTTCAGATTTCTGTCTTTCTTCCCATTTCTTACCCTATTAGCCCCCCTTCCTCTCCCATTTCTGGCCGTCGCAGCTCTCGAGCATACAACAGCCGAGACCTTCATCGATGACAGTAGCTCCATTCGACTCCTTCCTAACTGTACCTGGATTTTGGCTTCGTCTCACATCATATTTGCCCCTTTCTTGTGCTATAGAAACTAAAGGTCATCCTCCATCTAACCGTGAACTAACTATCTTCTACAGAAAAATCTAAAGAATTATGCTCTTTTTTGCATAATTTGCCATACTTGGTTTTCCACTCTTTATTCTTAGACGCTGTGATAAGATTTCAAGCTTATGAAAGTCATCAGATTCTGAAGAAATTTCTCTTAACGAGCAGCTAGCATATAATGTTGATGTTTTCGTATCTATATATCAATTCTCTAAGCCTCTGACTTTACTATTTGCAACCCTTGCTCTCTGATTAGAAGCTAACTATAGCTTCAACTCTCTACTCCTTTGTACCTTACCCATTCACGGCTGAATCTAGCTAAGGTAATCCAAAATAAGTTGTGCATTCAGTAGGATTTAGAGTTGTCATTTCTGCAGTTTAAGTAAAATGAATCTTTCCCATGTCCTGCTATCAAGAAGGTGTCTTATTGAAATGTCCAAAAAAAAAAAAAAAAAAAAAGAGAGATGAAGGAGAGCTGAATCTTAAGCTTAATAAGAGTAAAAAGTATACAAATTTCAAACTTGAATGCTCCTAAAATCTCAATTGGTGCATGCAAATCAAATCCATTGTACAGCGGGAAAAACTCATAGGAGACACTCGCGACACGACAGAGAAATTTACGTGATTTTTTTTATGCAGGGAACCTACACACGCTCTTTGTAGCTTGGTAGAGAAAATGAAGACTTAAGCCGTTATCATCAACCCTTATGCAACAACAACTACAAGCCTTTATCCCAGTGGTCGATATATGAATCCTTCTCTATGTCATTATGTGTCAAATTCTCATTTAATTCAAGTATCTTAAGGTCATTTTTTATCTTAACCAAGTCTTTTAGCTACTCTACCTTTATTAACATAAGGCAAATCTAATGCATCTACTCCCACGTCATCGGACAACCGACGCTTTGGTTGACCTACAACTATGTGCCACATTAAATTAAATAAATAAGGTGGATTTTAAAATCCCTTAAATCATGATCGAGATCAAATTCGTTTTAATTCGACGATTCGATTTACGTCGCGAAAACATTAAAATGAATTAATCAGAAAATTTTGAATCAATTAAGGATCGATCGGATAATTAAAATCAAATTATCATGAAATTGTGCGCATATCGAAGTCGGGAAGCCCCGACGACGCCTAAACGACCTCCGTTCGCAAAACAAATCGCGCCGTCGTCGCCGAAATGTCGAAACCTATCAAACGACACCTTCCGCGGTCGAATCGGCAAAGTGTGCACGAACATCGGTCAATTATCGACGTCGCGTAATTTAGATTTCATCCGGCCGTCGACATTGCCCGACGACCTCCGATCACGAAATTGATCAGCGGTTCGTTAACAAAACTTAAATTGACACCCATATTGTTGGGGTTTAGTGCATAAATTAATATCATATAAAATAATATTAAATTATAATTAAAGGGACTAATGGTACGTTTAAGTACTTAATCAGCTCAATCCCCACTAACCATGCAGTTCTATAATTTGCGGCGGCGACCGATGAAGCGATTTGCACAAGGCCAAAAGCGAGGCGTTGACCCTCGTTCGACATCCTCTCTCGTTTCTGCTCTCGGTCTCTCTCCCTCAAGCTCCCCTCTTGGCACCTCCTTGACATTCAGGCTCGGCCTTGCTCCCAAGCTCCCTCTCTCGGTTTCCTCGTTGCTTGCTCTGGTCTCTCCCTCGGCGAAACTCTTGTGCTCGGTTCGATCGAGCTCTGGCTCCTCCTCGAAAGAACTCTCTCGTTCTCACGGCTCTCGGCTCTTCTCCCTCTCGATTCTTCCTTCCTCTCTCCAGGTCAGTCCCGGTGAAGAGAAGCGGGACCATGAGCACCCAGAACCACAACCGGTAGAAACCCTTTTCCTCCTTTCCTCTTAGCATTGAAACCTCGGGTTGTTTCTCTCCCCCAAGCTTGTTTATGCATTTGAGCATCTTTGGAAGTTAGGGTTTTTTCTTGAATATCTTATATCTTATGCTTGGGATCATCTTAAGAGTTTCCTTTAGGGATTTGGGATGATGTATGGCCCAAATCTCATTTTATTTCTATTATCTCTAGTTTTATGGTGTTTATCTTCTGAAAATGCTTTGGGATAATGTATGGCCATTTTTCTTGCTTCTTTGTTTCCCATTTTCATTTGTTCATCTGCTCAAAATTGATTTCTTAGAAATGGTACATATACCTCTTGCACATGATTAAAAAGGAGTTTTCAAATTATTGCGTGGCTTAAATCCAGCCCTAATATCATGATGCTCTATGTTCATGGATGTCATGCATTTATCTTCTTTGAAATCAAGTGGAAGTTGTATTGTTTCATTAGTTAGCAGTATAGAATTGGCGAAAATTTAGGAAAAAATCATTGCAACGCTCTTGCTGAAATTTTCTTTTTTTACAAAAAATGAATTAATTTGTTGTAATGGGTATGTGCATGCTAAAAAATTTCTTTTCTCTAAGGAATCAATCATTTTGTTTAATGGGCATAAGCATGCTATTCTATCTAAGGGAAAATTGTTATTTGTCCCAAGGCCATGCTGCTGAAAAATTTCTTTTCTCTAAGGGAATCGGTCATTTTGTTATTTAATGGCCAAGATGTTTCAATATTCTCCCCAAGGGGAATCGATCATTTTGTTATTTGATGAGTATAAGGCTTAAACTTTCTTATCTAAGGGAGAAATCAATTAGCTTCTATTTGAATGTTTCAAATGCAAAATTAGGGTGAAATAGTGATGAAATATGTATAGCGGAATCTTGTCTTGTTTAAATATGTATGCAAATATATACATATGCAAGCAAGTTTTAAATATGCTTCTTTATAAGTACCGTTCACATTGTTCCGTCGGCGGAAACTGTGATAAGTCACGCCGTTGGCGTTGTTCCGGCGTGGGGAAATATGCTATAAGTACGTTCACATTGTTCCCGTCGGGAAACTTAATGATAAGTACGTTCACGTTGTTCCAGTGGCGGGGAAATATGTTCTTTATAAGTACCGTTCACATTGTTCGTCGCGGGGAAACTTATGATAAGTACACGTTCGTTGTTCCAGCGTGGCGGGAAATATCTTGCTATAAGTACGTTCACATTGTTCCAATCGTGAAACTTATGATAAGTACTGTTCGCGTTGTTCCGGCGAGTATCTTCATAAGTACGTTCACATTGTTCCAATGCGTGACTTTAATGATAAGTACGTTCACGTTGTCCCGGCGGGGAAATGTGCATTGTTCCGTTGTTCGTGGCGGCTGATATGATAAGTACTTGCTCGTTGTTCGTGGCGAAATCTGATCTTGTATTGCTAACCCCATGCACGCCTTTCTTGGCGTGGTGGCAAATAAACTTCGGTAGGGTGTCTCCACGACCATTACCTTTCTTGGCGTGGTGGGAAAACAGTCTCGGCGACCCAAAGTGGGGATGGCCGAGAATTTAGAAAAAAAAAAAAAGGGGAAAGGTAAAAATGCTTAAGTATTTTTATGTAATTATCTTTATGTGTTTAACTCACTTTTCATGTCATATGACTATCACAATATTCACTTAGTTTGATGAATGTTGAATCTTTCTAGTCCCCTTTACATGCTTAATATGTGTATGAAGTGTGGCAAATAGAATACAAATGGATGCTTATGCTTGTGACATGTATTTGTTGATCTTTGGTTCTAATCCTGCAGCTTGATATCTTTATTAGGCATACTTTCGAACACATGCTTAAATACATGTTTAACATGTTATCTTTTACTCCATATATCCATTTTCACATTGATCTACACATGATTATAGAAACATGGCAAAAAAAAAAAAAGGGTATATCAAAGGGGAAGACATACATGAAATGATGATATGAAATACACCAGCGTATGCTATCAACATAGGTTTCTCCACTACTTTCTTGTCATTTCGATTTATATATCATACATGTGGGACATAGGGAGGAAGCAAACAATATGAAATGAATCAATATCATATGACATGACATCAATCATAAAATACCAAGAAAAAGAAAATTGCTAAAGGAAGGGAGAAGGGTAAAACTTACAAATCTTTATGATGATCTCTTACCCTGAGCAGAGACTGTGAAATCGAGGAGAGAAGGAAAAGAAATGAGAGTAGGAAGTGTGTGAGGATTTTATGAGAAGAATTCACCTCTTATTTATAGATTTTCTACTCTCTTTTTATTTATGGTATCGTCTTGTATTATAAGGTGTCTTGTCATAAAATTGCATCTGCTGAGGGATCCTCAAGGTGATCACAGCTTTAATAATTTAAGCGTTTGCATGTGAGGAGGTGAATTAATTAATCCACTTGCTCTTAAATGAAATATGTCTCTTCGTATTTTTATATTCTCCCTGAAATAAATGGGTATGGTATATGATGATCATATGGCTAAATCAATTATTTTCATTTTATGTTCTTTGATTTTAATAATGAGGTATTAACAAATCGCTGCTTTATTTTAGGCTCATTCTTTTATGGTTATATGGGCCCAAATCAAATATTATGTTTCTTGATTTTACGTAAGGAGGTGATCTTGACAAATCTAAATCCACTTTAAACTATTGCACATGATTATATATGCTTGATGATTTATTTCAGCTATCCTTTGTTCATTTGCGATGTAAAAGAGGTTTTGTTAAATGCTACTTAGCATATTCATCGAATCTTTTATCTTTATGATCGCTGGCTTGAATAAACTAAAATGTCAATTATGAACAGTCTTCATAATGTTTGGTCTTGGTGAGATTAGTTAACAAAACAAAAAAATCTTGTTGAAATTTAAACTGCAAAATCGAACATACATTTTAGACATTCAATGTCCATACAACATTTTAAAAGAAACAGAGATCCGTATGTATGTTGAAGTAAGCAATAGGGGCGTTCTGAAGTTAGGTATAAACAAAAGAAACGATCTATTTCCGGTTTGGTCTTGGAATCAGGTTAACAAAATCCCTTCAAAACTCATCTTGCATTACAATCAAGTCAAATATAAAAAAACGATCTTTACATGTCCGGTTTGGTCTTGGATAGGTCAGTTAAATATTGATTTAAACAAATCGAATACATTTATTGACATTGATATAAAACAATATTTTAAAAAAGATAGTATGTATGTTGAAGTGTTAAACAATACATGTCGAGTTAGGTATAAAAACAAAGAAACGATGCTTTGGTTTAGTCTTGGTAGGGTTAAAACTAAAATTATCAAAACTTCATTGCATTACAATCAAAATAAAGAACAGATCTTCTAATCCGGTTTTAATGCTTGGTCAATTAACAAAAAAATCAGACATTAGACATCTTAATGTCGATGATTTTGCAGATAAAGTATGCATGTTGGAGTAATCTTGTCAATCTGAAAGAGCAGAATCTTCTCATCCGGTTTGGTCTTGGTTAGGGTCAAACTAAAATGTGATATTATAAGAATTTCAAATTAATATCGAAAGAATACATTAAATATAACAAGATATGAACACATAGCTAAATTCAAATTAGGAAGAAAAGTCCCGAGATCCTACATGTTAGAGTGGAAGGTTTTGAAGGATTATACTTTGAGATGATGAATTAGACGTCCTCTGTAGAAAATTGACGAGTAAGATCTATCGATTGATATTAACTAGGATCGAGAAGGGTAATTATAATTAAGATTTCAATGATAAATGATCGTATATATTCAAATCTAAAATCAATCATAAAATGATCATTCAAAGAAAATATAAAAATATATAAAAAAAATGAAATGAATTATTTAAATTAAAAAAAAAAAAATAAATAAAATCAATCCACCTCATGATTGTTTGTCTTGGTGACAAATTAAGAAAATTTTTGCTAAGAGCGATGTCATTAAATACATGCTTATCTTCTCGAATATTCCTAAAGCGTGGGGCGTGGCGTGTCCTGTCCGGCGTGGTTTTGCCTGATAACCACCATAAATGGCGGTTCTGACCACGAGCCTCGGCCAGGGTGGTTCGATATGCCTAAATTACGCGGCGCGGCCAGTATGTTCCCCCGGCAACACTTTCTTTGTGAAATGTAGAATGTATTTGGTTGGGCAAAACTATGTTAAAAGGTTGACTTATATTTGTCCCAAACAAACTCCATCTGAGACGCGGGCGGCGTAACCATGTGTTCGACGGATCCGGTCGAGGTTGGGTCATTACCTCCTCATTGCGGACGGGGATCGCGACGGGGGATGGCCATGGGATCTTGATGAGCGTCATCGTTCCCCACAAAAGTTTTAAGTTAAAATAATAAATTTCATAAGTTCTAAACTCCACTCACTGATTATATACTTTAACGATTCATTGGTAGCCTGTCGAAAGTGCTCTCTGTGGGAGGGTAATTAACTATAGCTTGCTTTATAGGAAACAGAATAAGTTCTCACCAAATGAGAGCAATCTCTGGGTAGTGTCTTATCTACTATTCATCTACCTTCTAAAATTATCACCGACACCTAAACAACTCTTTCTTTTTTACCGAAAGATGTCGGTGGCAAATTTTCGGATCCCATAGATTTCTGGCGACTCCGCTGGGGATAGGTTTCTCTTTCCATCTTTGGCTAGTCAAATCTAATTAGTGGGTATAAAAAAATGAAATGAAAATGAAATGAAATGATAAGTTAAACTTGACAACTTAAAGCTTTTAAATAAAGTCTTAAGTCATTTGAGATTTTATTTAGTGCATGTGTTTAATATGTTTTCTTATCATACATATTTTTTGGAAGTAAGGTGATAGTGCGGTTATTTTTAATTTTACCTTAAACTCAGAATGGCCTTCTGAGCACGTATTTGTGTTACTCTCGGTGTAGCGTCCGTTTGGCCAATTTGTCATCAATCTTTGGAAACCGGTTTGGTGGCGTGGATTTCCGACCATCTTTAAGAAGCAGTTCTTGAGCCTCGACTGGCAGTCTGAAACTTCGTCCCGCCATGTGCAATCTCTGAAAAGGCGTTGAAGTTGTGACCCTCTGGCGGGGCACTTCAAAATCATCGGTCTTTGAGGCTCGCCCGCGGAACCAATCATGAAAGGGTTATTCTTGGAGGACGGTCTCTTTTGTCCCCGAATATGCAATCGCCTGAACCATTGCCGGGAGGCATGATCTTTGAAGCTTCTTCATCTGGAAGTACTTGGCGGGAGGAAAGAAGAAAAAAAAAATCTTGGCTGCATGCTCGACACACTCGTCGCGACCATTGCAACAATGGAAGCGGTGAGTGTTCCCCCCTGTCGGTTTGATAACCTTAAGTGGGTTAAGCGAGCTCTTGGTCGGCTCAACATCCTTACGGACCCCAACATCAGTTCCTCTCTGCGAGAAAGCGGTATATCTCTGCGAGTGCATCGGGTTCTCAAGTAGCGAGAGAAGGGCCGATGAAAAGAAAAACCGAGTCTGTTATTAAGGATCAGGCTGCTCCTCGAGACCTCATCCATGACTCAATGCCGGGGCGCCGACAATCATGTCCCCACGGTGAACATCGGGGTGTGACACTTGGACCAGCGTGTCAGAATCCACTGAAGGTCCGGTGGAAAGGTAGATCTGGAGGCTGGGCCTCAAAAGAAATTTAGGCAAAGGCATGGCGTGACATCGGTGTGAATTCAGATCCGCTCAAATTGCTCCGATGGGAGCCAAAAGAGGGCCCAATGATAAGAATATGACGGTAGACACGCGGAGAATCCTCAGGGGATCCGTCATCAATTAATCATCAAGGAGGTTAACCGATCGAAGCCTCTGGCGAAGAAATTTCGATTCCACACTTGGAATCGGAAGTTCATGGACGCCGTCGAAATTAGTGTCGAGGCGAAGAAGAGAAGAGAGGAGAACTGTTGAAGTAGTGTATATGGTGCAAGTGGTGAGCCATGGTGTCTGATATCCAACTTTGCTGATACCTCCTCGACTGAAGAACAACAAAATGTTCAAATAGAGGAAGCATCCTCGAGTCTTGGAGAGAACAACGAAGAGGAAGAAGAAATGGAAGAATCCCACCTTCGTCTTACTTTGGCAGAGACAAATTGGCGGATGAAAGCCGATAAAAAATGGTGTTGAAAATGAAGCGAAATGATGATCTGAATGGCTGCGATGATGCGATTAATGCGAGAAATATTGCGGGGTCCAACACATGTCCCCAAATAATCAGCCCACATACAATGCCAATCCTCAATAAATTTGATCTCACATGAGGGTCCAAATTGAGCGGCGAGGATTGAAATAAATGAGTCATTTCGACAGCGACACCACGAGAATATACAAACTACGGCGTGACCTCTCAACTTGATATTATCTTGAATGAGAAGATCAAAGGCTGTTATTGCGGGCGGCGAAAAATTGGTGAGCAAGGTTCGCGTATCCTGCGGTATGATCAAATTCCATATCAAAGGGATATTCAATGCCAAAGTTCAATCTATTCGGAATGGTAATCCCAGCGACATCGGCCCATTCAAAGCATCCTGCGGTAACGAGGGGGAATGATGCATTATTATTTTATTCGTCGTAGTTTAACCCTTTGAATGGTATCTTTGAGTTATCAAATGACTCGATCAAAACTTTTGCGAACTTGAATATGTTCGTTAAAGGTTCAGGATCGAAAACAACAATTCTTGATCGCCTTGAGAAGAGGAAGAAAGAAAGTCGATTACGATATAATGCAGCGTTGGCGAAATTTGAGTATGAAATGTGAACAACAATTAGAAGAAGAGCATCAATTCAATTCTTGATGGGCAACATCGATGATAAGATGGCCTTATCTTTGCATGGCTTGATTACCACATTCAAGAGCTTGATAGGGTGGCTAAATTTGAAATTAAATTTATCCGTTCGGACCAAGATAAATTCAAAAGAAGAAAGGTGAAACACATTTCACCTCTGAAGGATCTGAGCGGTTAGTCGCGTGAGACAAAGAAAATTTCTACCAAGAAAAAAAGGAAGTCGTTCAATCTGCTCCCAACAAGCTCACTTGGAGGTAATGATGTACCTCGAGGTTTGCTTTAGTGAAGGTGGCGAAACAAACAAAAGGCGAATGACTTTCGATGGCGACCAAAAGAAAAGCTGAACAAAGTATTAAGAGGAAAGTGTATTAATTGTTTAAAGCACTCAAAGTAGGTCTCCAACTACCGAGTGTAAAAGACACGAGGGAAGCGAGATAATCTAATTATTGTCCATATCATCGGTGCTTTCGGCCATCTGTTGAAGATTACATATTCAAATTAAAGCGAAAATATAAAGCGGTGAATTCACATTATCGGGATGTATTGGTGTCAGAAGAAAGAATCCAAAGTAATCACCTCATCTCGTCTTATCAAGCAATGATAAAGGCAAAGAGAAGGCGGTCGATGATGAAGGATGGCAGTCATCTACAAAAGGCTGTAAAATGTTGAAACAATTGGAAGGCGTTCAGGGTATAAATCAGAAAGTACTTGAGTTGAGACAAAACTAAGTTATGGGAAGGCTAGTTCATCTCACGAAAGGCAGCCAAATCTCAATGGAAGGCTAAGAAACATGCCAAACAAAAAATAAATTAAATAAAAGAAGAAGCGATGTAACAAAATGTTACTACTATGGATGGTTATAGCGTAACACAAAGATCATCAATAATATGGAAGATTATGTCAGCAAGGCGACTATCAGCTTGCGAATTCGTTTCAAATCTTGGATCGATGAAGAAGCGGGGAAGAAGGCGAAGAACTTCCCGAGTCTTGCTTGATGATGCATGTTGATAGACTTAGAGGAACTGTTTCCCAGATGAAGATGAACGAGCTCATATATCAAATATAAAAATGTAAAGTTGGGCGATGATTACGAATCTTAGTATCATTAGGCGGCGAATCTTTGAAAGTGAGTCATCGAAGATTGGATGCAAATGAAAACTTCAATAGTTGAGAAGTGGTCGAGTCTTACCATCCCAACGAGAGGAAAGAGCGATGAATAAAGATAAAGGAAAAGAAATTGAAGTCAATGAAAAAGTTATCACTAAGGATTCAAATAAGAAGCCTTCATCAAAGGGATCATTCAATATTCTATCCATCTAAGGAAAATTAGCGACTTAGTGTATCTGAAGCACTTAATGAGAAGATCTCAGTAACACCAATTGAAGCTCTCAAGCGGGAAAATTTGAAGCATATTTTCTTTGACTCTAACGAGGAGACTTGCATGTTCAGAGCCTCCAGTCACATTTTAGGAAGATGATCCCAATGCTGGGATGCGAGCCTGATAAGCCCTCTGTATGTTACGGTGAAAGTGATGAAATTATAATCAGCGGATCTTAATTGATCCGGTTCTCCGTGAATCTTATGAATTTGAGAACTCTTAGATGGTATCTCTAGATGTACAACATGGGGCGAGATAAAGTCATGGTTCAAGGTTTCAATGAGAAGGGAGACGAAAACTATGTCATTAGTCCTTCCTCTTAAATTTGGAGACCTCTGAGCTAAATTTCATGTGATCGATACTTCATTGAGCCCCGGGTGCGACCATGGCTTCATAAATATGGCATTGTCCCATACATTGCATCGATGTATGAAATATACAAAGGATGGAGAAGAATGCCAAATTGTGACATGCAACCTTTTGCGGTGCATGAAATGAATATTTATCAGTTATTTCCTTAGGGGAATCAAAGCTAACAAAACAGCAAATCTTGCATCTACTTAAAACCCATAAAAGAACAAGTTAAGAAGAAGGAGAAGATAAAATGAATAAAGGAAAAGAGGTTGTTCCAAATATTCTAGGATATAAAGAACAGTCCAAAATCAAATGCTTGTCTCAGGCGGTGATCTTGAAGATGAATGTGTTCCTAAATCCAAAGGTCCATGCGAATCTTGAGTAAAAGCGATCGAGGAAAATTTGACTCGATTATGAGTTTGAATCGCTTTTGAAGGTAGGGTCTGATACATCTACTTCCATCCATCGGCGTGAGACTACACTCGTAGTCACTCCCATTCCTCCCAAACATTTTAAAGAAATCACCCGAAACTCACAAATTGAGGCGGTGACCTTATGTACCTCCTCTCCACGGAAAACACGGGCGGGAAGCTGTTTTATAATCAGGGGTGTCGAAGAAGATCACGATTGGGTAATCGTTATCGAAGAAGAAGAAGCTATGCCCAAAAATATTACTCTCAGATGCAAAATTTGATGTATGGGGTCATTTTGGCAGTAAAGGACTGCTCTTTGAAATGATGTAGTACCAAAGGTTCTCAAACCATTGGTAAGAGAAAACACACTAAAGGCCTTGGTTTTATCAAGACGGTCCCAAGGATATACATTGTATGAGGAATAGAAGTGAGAGTGATGATGAAGATGAGAATGTCATTCTTAACGTTAGTCTCACAAATAATGAAGAAGTAAGCAGCCGGCTGAAGAGCTTGAAGATGGTGGGGAGGCATTATGGATGAACAAAAGTTAATTTGAGGCGAGGAGGATCCCTGCGGCGTTCATCGATCTTTCTTTACGAAGATAAAGTGGAAGAATTAAAATCTTGCTCGTGAATTCGAGGGGGCTTTGCTTGGACATATCTTTGAAATGCAGACTTATCTGATATAGCGGTTCCTGGCTATAAGCGATTAAGCGGCCTCAAGCAAGCCTCAGCGAATGAGATTGGAGGTTGAAGAAAACAGGTAATTGCAGCCAAGAAGCTCATTGGGGTTTTATTCGAGAAGAAAAATCTGGGGATAGCTAATATTGTCCGTGAAAAAAGAAGAATGATTGATTATGCATCGACTTGATTTAAACAAAGCATGTCCAAAGGATGACTTTTCGCTTCTGTATCGAGCTGTTGGTGGATAACACTTCAAACGACATGTTCTCATTTATGACGGATCGTCGTTACAATCAAATCAAGATGGCTCACGAAGATGAAGCATACCTCATTCGGGCGCGATTGGCATATATTCTACTACAGTCATGCGGCTTGAAGAATCTTTGCTACATACCAAAGCTATGATGAATCTTTGGCAGTTGATTCATCAAAAGTAGAGTCTTATGTTGATGACCTCGTTGTCGAAGTATAGATCAAAGATCATCTCGATGATTTAAGGATCGTCTTTGAAAGAATCGAAAATATGATCTCAAGATGAATCCTCTTAGTTGAGTTTCTTGGAAAGTTCCTTGGATATGTTTGTCGTAGTGGAGGATTGAAATCGATCCCAACAAAATCAGCGATTGTGAAATGCCTCCTCGAGAGTCTTAGTCAACTTAAGCTCCATCTGAGGACATCTAGCATTCATTAGAAGATTTATATCAAATCTGTCGAGGCGGTCGACCTTTTAAAATTAATGAAGAAAGATACTCCTTTCAAGTGGGACGAAGAATGTCGAGGCCTTGACGATTGTCGAATATTTGTTGAAACCCATTCTTGCGCTCCGATCCGGAAAGCCTCTCATATCTGGCGGCTTGAAGAATCTCAGGTGCTTTGTTTGGCATAATGAGGAAGGAAAGGAGAATGCTACATCTTACATTAGTCGAATAATAGAGCGGAAGCGCGTTATTCTCAATTGAGAAGCATTGTTTGGCGTTAATTTTCTTTGCCCAAAGCTACGTCATTACATCTTATCTCGTAAAATCACCCTTATCTCAGATCGATCGTTGAAGTTCTTGATGACAAGAGCGTTGGCAATTCAGCACGATGGTCACTTACCTGATTTGATATTACATATGTTCCCAGGAAAGCGGTGAAGGGCAAATTCAGCGATTTTCTTGCTCATCTCACTTTGCTTAGATGATCTTCACGATGAGCAAATCATGCACATATATGAAAAGAAAAGCAACAAATGTGGGAATTGTATTTTGATGGAGCTTACGTCCATTAGATACACTCGACCCTCAAATCTTCAAAGGCTGTATCGGTCTCATCTTGATCACACGAGGGTGGCATGCGACATTCTTATAAATTAACTCAACCCAACAACAAGCGAGAATATGAAGCGTTGGTGGCGGGTTTAGAGGAAGCCATTTCCATGGGAGTCGAATTTGCAAATTTATGGCGATTCTCAACTTCGTGTCAAGTGTTGGGCCACAAAATCAACAAGCTTGATTATCTTATCACAAGCGAGTTCTCGAGCTTATGAAACAAATTCAATGTCGAGTCTCGAGCTAGGAATAGCAGCGGTGCTCATTAATTAAAGAAATGGCGTATGGATGATATTCTTAATTAGTGTGTTGCTCGTCGAGTCTGGTAGATAAATTTAAGATCCCATTTGGAAGAGGGGTCATCAACATAAATCAGCAGGGGCGACTCATGTTGCTCCTTACACTCCACAAATTATTTCAAAGTCAACAAGACAAAAGCTTCATTCGATGAAAGAACTTGAGGAAGTCTAAAAACCACATGAAATCCTTATAGTAGAGAAGGAAGGCGGAGGCGACCTTTTCGTACTTCAAGGAAAGCAAATTGCCAAAATAATAAGTCGATAGGCCTGACTTGAGAAAAGGCTTTATATGCTTATGTTGGCAATACTACGTATCGTAGATCCTTGAGCAGATGTGGCTGCGATGTTTGGGAATAGAATAAAGCCAACAAAGTAATTGTTGAAATCCATGGACTTTGTGGTGCACACCAATCAGTCTAAAATGGCTTTCAAAATTAAAATTGGATCTTATTGGCGTCATGGTAAAGATTGTATCGATCATGCGAAATGCCATGAATGCAGTCCGGTAACATAATTCATCGACCTCAAATCCGTTGCATCCGGCGATAGCATCTTGGTTTGAGAGGCGGGGAGACGGATGTAATTGGACAATTGATCCATCATCATCGGTGGTCAGCTTCATTTTAGCGACCCGATTATTTCTCAAGTGGTGAAGGCACCATTTAAGAAGTTCTGGTGAACAAGTGGTAACTTCTTTACCCATGATATCGTTTGATTTGGTGTACCAGCGAATCATTTGATAATAGTTCCTTAGCCTAAAGTTTATAAATTTTGATCGGCATAAGATTGATTGGCGATATTATCAATTTATAATCCAGAGAGCAAATGGCTTGGGAGGCATTTAATAAAACACTAGTCAAATTCTTAGAAAAATTCTCACAAGAAATAAAAGTGGCATACCAAACTTGTGGGCGTTATGGGCTTCAGACTTACAAAACTCCTAGTCTCCTACATGCTTAGTGTTTGGGGGCAGCGATTTTCTTCGAAGTTGAACCCGCTCAGAGCCATTCAACAAATCTTCACCCAGATGAGAATGCTTTCGTCTGGATGGAAGAGCTTGACTTGGCGAGGTCGGGGCTCCTCGACAAAATCTAGAAGAATGTCAGAATGTCGAGAGCATTCGATCATCTGATGCGTCTCGAGCTTTTGGAAGGAGAGTTGGTCACAGTCTTTGAGAAGACCAATCATCCTCATCATGAATTGGCGGTAAATTTGAACTAATTGGGAAGGACCTTTTGTTATTGAAAAGGTATATCGAGGGGAACTATCGACTGACTTGAGGTGAAAGACCAATGCATGCGTCAGCGGTCGACATTTAAAGAAATATTACATGAAAGTGTGATTGGACAAATCTTTTGAAAATCTTTATTGTCGACTTATGAAAATTTTCATTGGAAATTCTCTTGTAACAGAATGCATTTCCAAAATAAAATAAAATCCCCTTAGGCAGGGGCATTTTTTTAAATTTTATAGTAAATTGGGTTCACGGTAAGGCAGGGGCCTTTCTTTCTCTTTGGGTTGACATCGTGCTGTCTTGAGATCCCCCCATGCATACTCAAAATTATGTATTCAAATCTCAATTTAAAAGTCTTATTGACCGAAGAAGAAAATTTTCAAGTCTGAAACTTCAACAAACCAAGTTGGAAGGATACATTTATCATCCACTTAATCTAAAGGCTCGAGTTGGTGTATAAGGTCGGACCATGATCTGGTAGAGTGGCAGTGCCACTCAACAAGGCGTAGTAAGAGATCCCCATCTCGTTAGCAGGATAAAATCCTTCATCAATTGCTCAGTCCGACTCAGTGGGTGTATAAGGTCGGTTCAACATGCCAAAATATGAGTGTTGACGACAGTCTTACACGTAGGTAGTGGGGATCCTCTACTTGTTAGTTCAAGAGCATCAAATCCCCAAATCTCTCCAACTTGGTGAGTTCAAGTGACGGGAAATTATCCATTGGTGGTAAGGTCATCTTTCAAAATTCTACAAACAAAATATATCCTTTTCGAGAAGCCAGTTTGGAATCAAACACAAATAAATCTCAACTCCTTGATAAGTCTATCAAGCGAGACCGAAGGAAATTCTTCTTGATAAGTCAATAAAAAAAGCGGAGGAGAAGAAACATCCCAATGTTAGGTATAATAACTAAGGAGTTTTTGTCATCAGATGTTCATTACATGTGCAAAGCGGGGTGATGACTCTTTGCCATTGATCCAACACAAGCTCAAGGCTGGGTGTTGGCATTTATCCTTCTAGCAAGCGGAAAGGTAATTTTCGCTGACGACAAATCTCAGATAATTGACTTTCTCCATCAAATCCATCGAGGCATGAAGCCGGGATAAAGGAGGCACAAGAATCAATCCGAGATGAAATCTTCAACAAGTCAGTCAAGCACAAAGCACGGGGCCAGAAGACATTTATCTCATCAACTCCATCAAGTCAGGCATAAAGCGGACGGGAGGAAAATACAAATCCCAAAGTTGGTGAAGTCTTCAACAAGTCAAAAAGCCGGGCCAGAAGATATTCTCATCTCACCAACTCCATCAGTAGCCCGAGCCAAAAGGGACGGAGGAAAATCCAAATCAAATTTTGAGATGAAATCTTTAACAAGTTCGTCAAAGCACAAAGCACGCGGGACGAAGATATTCTTATCTCACTAAAACCAATGGGATTTTCATCTTTTCAATAGATCATTAAACCTTTTTGAGATCATGAAACAACATGATTGTTGGTCTAAACTTTATTCATGAAAATTGCAGTACATATGAGATGACGTAAAGTAAAGAGAAAATACATCAAGGTGAGCGAGGAGGTCTCTAAGGCGAGAACTGATAATAACAAGAGCCTCACTTTCCGTCTCGGCGGTTTGTAAATCCTCTCTATTTCGGTTCAGCTGACATCGACCATAACCATGTAATATGTCTGCGAATTTGTTGCTCCCTCTGTTGTCGAGTTGTTTATCATGCTCACTTGCGGTCTGTCTTGCATGACATGCTTAAGCTCCCTCAGAGGCTTGAATTTTGGCATGCTTTCAATTTGAGCAATGTCGACTCACCATGAAGACCCTTAAAGCCCAGGAGCTCTTTTGAATTCATCATGAGCAAAGTCGGTATTCTCGCCGAGTCTTGCGCTCTCTCATTCGACAATGAAACTCTTTATTATGCAGGGTTTTCATCATGGACTAGAATTGCCTCCGACATAAAGCCCCAATTAGTCTTCACCCAATAAAGTGAGCCGAGAAGTCCAACCTTATGTTGCATCTCTTGAAAGCGGTCGAATGATATTGGAGCGGGTCCAACCAGAGATCGACTCCGTAAGAAAAGTCTCTCTTAAATGCTCATTTCATTGGGTGGATCGCATGTGATGCGTGCCTCCGATGGATTCGAAATGGTCTTTGCTCAAAAAAAGAGGAAGATGAGGAAAGGTAGTGACATGTTAAAAAAAAAAAAAAAAAGAGAGGAGTTATCGTGTCGAATTAAAAGCCCGGTTTGAGGTATACTCTTCAAGCGATGGTGGCGGTTGGCGTTATGACACTCATTTCATCATGAGTAGGTATGGCGAAGCTCACCATAATCTTGATCTCTCATCCCGATGTTTTAGGAATAGAATAGGAAAGAAACCCATATAAGGAGCTAGATCCACAAAAGGAGCATTAGTGGTTGGAGCGAGAGGTTACTGTAATGTTTGGGAAGATCAACTCAAAATCCCCAAAGGAAGCGGCATCTTGTGAGACATTCTTGGCTAGATTTGCTTCTTGAGGAGTTAAGGCGTCGTGGAATGGGCTAGTGACCGTCGGTTGAAGCTCTTGGAGGATCTTCATGCGAGGGCGTCTTTGTCGATGAGATGAAGATGGTACCTCCATGACTAACAGGAAGGTTCTCGAGTCCACTGGAAGTGAACTATTATTCATTGATTGACGCTCTCTCTCACCTATCACACAGAAAATACAAACATACGTATGTTAGGAATGAAAAGGGCTTAAAGGAATTAAATGAAAGGTTAAATAACGAGACATAGAAGATCATACCTCTGCTAGAACTGCTGCCACGACGAGCTCGTTGCCCTCGAGGGGCTCCAAGTCTACGCACTTGTCTTTCATATTTACGAGCTCCGCGCTCCAAAGTCGGTGCAAAAGATAAGCGTACCCAAGTTAAGCGAGTATAGCTAACTCCGTATGGAGGCGAGGGAGGCAGATTTTGAGTTTGTTTGCCAAACACGAGCAAATGAAGCCAAATCATTGAAGCGGTAATCTCGGCGAGAGCGGCATCTCGGCGGCGTCGATGCGCTGGAATGAATGTCGCCTTCATAGCGATCGCTGCGAAAATCAATGTCCGTACGGTTGGGGCGATATCCTTCAAAATAAGCGGCGACGGATCGATAACATAACCGGCCAGGCGTATACTAATAAAGTATTCGTCGGCAAGATGTCGTGTGAGTTAAAATGTAATACGCCTCCGTTGACCCCATCCACAATATCAACCTCCCTCCTAGGAGGTAGATTTGCAACCTAAGCGATGAATGAGATTGAATCATCATTGACTAAATGAGGCGAAGAAAAATAAGCGTATCGTTCAGCTCTAAAGTAGAAGAGGCTGACAATTGCTATGGGATAATTCCTCTAAGAAATATGAGGGACATTAGCAAAAGCCCCATGAGCGTGAATATGAATCAGGCATGGATATCTTGCCGGCGAGAATCAAATCATGTTCAAGTGAGCTAGCCTACGAAATAATTTTTAACAAAAATCGTATATCTGGCAAGAATTGGGGAGCCAAGGAAAGAGCGTTCACGCAGGAAATCTTACTTTGCGGCCAATAAGATCGGAACGAATAGATCCCTCCTTGATGGGCAAGACAAAGATACACAACCACGTAGGTAAAAAGCTAAAAATAAATCTTCCCATACGGATGCGAGGAGAAAGATGCCCATATGATGAAAAGGCTCGACAATCTCCCGATAAATGACCACCGTACCCATTTGAAGGGTCATGTAATAAAGCGAAGAGGTAATAAGCTATCCTCTGTAGAAGTGGATCCAAATATCTATGGTTACTTTCGTGACGCATGGGTAGCGCTTCATAAGTGTGCGATAAGTGATTAAGCAAGGCAGGATAAATTGAGGGTAGAATCATCCTGCTTTATTCATCTAAGGCTTCTGAAAAAGCTCTTCATCAGAAGGAATGTATTCTTCATAATGATTGCCATAAATAGGAAGGCCGATCAGCTTGCAAATCACTCAATGTAATGGTTAATTCCCGATCCAAGTAGTCCCGCGTAACTCAATAAAGCCTTTTATCCATGAGGAAGGAATGTTCTGAAATCAATATCGAAGCATAAATTGCCCTAAACACCTTAATCCTTGTGAACTCGAAGAATGTATCTAGCCCAGTAACATATCCTGCTGACCATGAATCGGCTTATGGATGAGTCTCGAGCCACTCTAATGAAGAAGTTGATGGTAAGTAAGCGTGATTGCCTGTTGCTCGATGATGTCGTGGTGAATTTCACATAACCCATAACTCACTTGATCAATGTCTTATCCCAGAGGATTATATCACATTTTAGCTAACGGTAGTCACCCGGAGGATTCTCGAAGAATGTTCTTGAATCAGGAAGAGCGGAAGAACGGGGTAAGAAGTTCGAAACATATCACGTCCTTGCAGCATGTCGTTGTCTTGCTCTATCTAGAATGTCCACATTGTTGTTGGGGTGTGTGAATCAATCATAGACCAAATGACATCCTCGGTATCGTGAGTCAAACCCGATGATCTCCTCCGTGAACATTTTCTGAAAGGTTATACAACAAATGAATATTTAAAGAATAATCCGCATTAGTGAATAAGCATGGATCAACTGCGCGCAAATTTGATAAGATACTTCTTCAAATAGCAAGTACAAAAGTGCATGAAATAAAAGAGGAAAGAGTCAATAGTGTACAAACACGGTCTCCATGCGCACCATGTTTGTTGGGGGGGGCATTGTTGACTACAATATGTGCCACATTAAATTAAATAAATAAGTTGGATTTTAAAATCCCTTAAATCGCGATCCGAGCCGATCAAATTCGTTTTAACGATTAAATGCGCGTCGAAAACATTAAAATGAATTAATCTTGATCGATCGGATAATTAAAATCAAATTATCATGAAATTGTCGCATATCGAAGTCGAAGCGACGGCGCCTCGCGACCTCCGTTCGAAAACAAATCGGCCCGTGTCGTGAAATGTCGAAACTATCAAGCGACTTCCGTCGATTCTCGGCAAAGTGTGCGGAAATCGGTCAATTCAGCGACGTCGCTAATTTAGACCTAATTTCATCGCCGACATTGCGGCAACTCCGATCAGCGAAATTGATCCGTTCGGCTGAAACAACTTAAATTGACACCCATATTGTTAGGGTTTAGTGCATAAATTAATATCATAAAATAATATTAAATTATAATTAAAGGGACTAATGGTCTTAATCTTAATCCCTCAATCCCTTTAACCACCCAGCTGGCATTCTAAGGAAAGCGTGAAAAAGATTGCCAAAAGCAGCGTTGACCTCATTCGACATCCTCTCTCGTTTCACGCTCTCGGTCTCTCCCCTGACTCCCTCTTGGCACCTCCTTCGGCTTCTGCCTCTCTCCCTGCCGAAGCTCCCTCTCTCGGTTTCCTCGTTGCTCTCGGTCCTCCCTTCTCGGGAAACTTTTCGCTCGGTTGATCGAGCTTCAGGGCACTCTCTCCCGCGAAGAACTCTCTGGTTCTCTCGGCGCTCTCGGCTCTTCTCCTCTCGATTCTTCCTTCCTCTCTCCGTCCAGGTCATACAGTGAAGAACCGGGGACCCATGACCTTGAACCCACAACAGTAAACCCCTTTTCCTCCTTTCCTCTTAGCATTGAAACCTCCAGGTTGTTTCTCTCCCTAAGCTTGTTTTATGCATTTGAGCTTCTTTGGAAGTTAGGGTTTTCTGAATATGCTATATCTTATGCTTGGGATCTTAGAGTTTCCTTTAGGGATTTGGGATGATGTATGGCCCAAATCTTTATTTCTATCTAATTTTATGGTGTTTATCTTGCTGAAAATGCTTTGGGATAATGTATGGCCCATTTTTTCTTCTTTGCTTTCTATAAATTTCATTTGTTCATCTTTGAATTGATTTCTTGAGAAATGGTACATATTATGCCTCTTGCACATGATTGAGTTGAAATCTAAAATTAAAAGGAGTTTTCAAATTATTGCGTAAATCTGGTAATATCATGATGCTATGTTCTATGGATGTCATGCATTTATCTTTGAAATCAAGTGGAAGTTGTATTGTTTCATTAGTTAGCAAGTATCTTGCTTGCTGAAAATTCTGCATATGGGAAATTGTTGAAATGGTTTTTAAGAGAAATTAGATCATTTTGTTATTAAGGCATGATGTCTTGAAAAATTCCTAACATTTCTCTTCTGAAATTTTTTTCTTTTTTACAAAAAAATGAATTAATTTGTTGTAATGGGTATGTGTGCTAAAAATTTCTTTTTTTCTAGGGAATCAATCATTTCTTTGTTTAATGGGCATAAGCATCTGAAAATATTTCTATCTGGGGAAAATTGTTAGCTTGTAAAGGCCATGCTTCGAAAATTTATTTTCTCTGGGGAATCATCATTTTGTTATTTAATGGCCAAGATGTTTCTGAAAATATTCTCCCCTAAGGGAATCGATCATTTGTTATTTGATGAGTATAAGGCTTAAACTTTCTTATCTAAGGAGAAATCAATTAGCTTGCTATTTGAATGTTTAATGCAAAATTCTGAAATATTGATGAAAATGGATAGAATCTATGTCTTGTTTAAATATGTATGCAAAATATACATACGCGATTTTTTAAATATCTTGCTATATATCACGTTGTTGATGCTAACTGATAAGATTGCGTTGTTCAACGTGGCGAAATATGCTTATAAATGCCGTTCACGTTGTTCCGTGCGGTGAAACTGTGAAGTCTGCGCATTGCGTTGTTGGCGTGGCGGAAATATCTTTCTTATAAGTACCGTTCACATTGTTCCATCGGCCTTTATGATAAGAATGCGCATTCGTTGTTCCGGCGGCGGAAATATCTTCATAAAACCGTTCACATTGTTTCGCGGCGGGAAACTTATGATAAGTATCGTTCGTTGTTCCGGCGTGGGAAATATCATAAATTCGTTCGTTATTCCGTCGGCGACTTGATAAGTACGCTCCGCGTTGTTGCATGGCGGGGAAATATCTTATATAAGCGCGTTGCGTTGTTCGGCGTGGCGGGATATGATTCTCGCGTTGTTCCGGCATGCGAAAATCTGTACGTATTACATGCCGCGCCTTTCTTGGCGTGGTGGGCAAATAAACTTTAGGTGTCTCCGCGACACCTACCATGCCTTTCTTGGCGTGGTGTGGGAAGGCAGTCTCGACCCAAGTGGGGATGGCCGGAGGAGAGGCTGAAAAAAAAAAAAAAAAGGAAAGGTAAAAAATGCTTAAGTATTTTTATGTGCATATCTTTATGTGTTTTAACTCATTTTTCGTAATATGACAACTACTGTCATATTCATGCTTAGTTTGATGAATGTTGAATCTTTTAGTCCCCTTTACATGCTTAATATGTGTGTATGAAGTGTGAAATAGAATAATGGATATGCTTGTGACATGTATTTGTTGATCGTTCTAATACCACCACTTGATATTATTCGCTCGAACACATGCTTAAATACATGTTTAACATGTTATCTTTTCTCATATATCCATTTTCGCATTGATCTACACATGATTATAGAAACATGGCAAAAAAAAAGAGGGTATATCAAAGGGGAAGACATACATGAAATGATGATATGAAATACAGACATATAAACATGTTTTCTACTTTACTTGTCATTTATGATTTATATACATCATGAGACTAAGGAAAAACAAATATGAAATGAATCAAATCATTATATGACATGACATCCATTAAAAAATACAAGAAAATAGAAAATTCTAAGGAAGGAGAAGGGTAAAACTTACAAATCTTTATGACCTTCTCTACAAGAGAGAACTCAAACTTTGTGAAATCAGGAGAGAAGGAAAGAAATGAGTAGGAAGTGTGTGAGGATTTTATGAGAAGAATTCACCTCTTATTTATAGATTTTTAGCCTCTCACTCTATCATTTATCATCTTGACATATAAGGTCTTGTCGTAAATTAAATGAGAAAATCCCAAGGTGATGCCACTTGTCATGTTGCATGCATGTGGACATCTTTGTGCATCCTTATCCCTTTCTTTGAAAGGAAAGTAAAGTCTTTCATATCTTTAATAAATTTAATGAGTTTGTGTCCCCCCCACTTCTGAGTTTTGTGAGGGAATTTTAATTAATCCACTTTTTAAATGAAATATGACATCTACTCGTATTTTTATATTCCCTCTCTTTCAAGAAATAAATGGTATGGTATATATGATCGTATATGCAAATCAATTATTTTTTACCTTTATGCTGATTTTGTACAGAGTTAATCAAATCATTTAAGCTTATTTTAGGCCATTACACTTATGGTTATATGGGCTTAAATCAATTATTTTCACTTATGTTTCTGATTTTGTTACATAAGGAGGTGATCTTTAAAACAAATCTAAATCCACTTTAAGCCTTTATTATACATATGATTATCTTCAAATGATTTATTTACCTATATTTGCTATTTGCAATTTAAAAGGGTTTTGTTAAATTATAGCATATTCTCAATCGAATGCTTATATCTATCTTAAACTTCTTGATCCATTTGAATAAACAAAAATGCTTTCATTATGAACAGTCTACATGTCGGTTTGGTCTTGGATTGCTAACAAAAAAATGTTGAAATTTAAACTTACAAATCGACATACATTTATTACTTGATGTCAATAACATTTTAAATGAGCAGATATCAGTATGTATGTTGAAGTGTTAACAATAGGGGCATGTCAGTATAAAACAAAAGAGCAGTCATATTTATTTGGTCTTGGAGGTCAGTTAACAAACAAAATCATATATCAAAACTCATGCTTGCATTCTGTCAAATATATAAGAACGAATCTTTACATAATCCGGTTTGTCTTGGGCGGTCAAAACCCAAAATCTGTTGAAATTTAAACACATCGAAACATTTCAACTGACATTCAATGTAACATTTTAAAGAGCAGTCTGTATGTATGTTGAAGTGTTTAAACATAGGGCATGCAGTTAGGTATAAAACAAAAAGAGCAGTTATATTTGGTTTGGTCGTATTAACAAAACCTAAAAAAAATTAAAACAAAATGCTGCATTACAATCAAGTCAAATATAAAACGGTCTACATAATCGGTTTGGTCTTGGAGTCAGGAACAAAACTCAAAAAATCAAAATTTGACATGAAACTGACATTAGACATCTTAATGTCGATTTTCAAAGAAACGGATATTTGCATGTTGGGTAATACTAAGTCAATACAAACAGAATCTTTATATCATGGTTTGGTCTTGGGGAGTTAACAAAACTAAAATTGATATTATAAAATTTCAAATTAATAATATCGGCTGTCATATAATACAAGATATGAACCATACTAAAAAATTCAAATTCAGGAAGAAAAGTCCCAAACCGATCATATGTTGGCCCAGAGTGGAAGGTTTTGAAGGATTATCTTGATGATGAATTGACGTCCTCAGTAGAAATTGGGCCAGTACAAGGTCTATCGATTGATATTAACTAGGATCGAGAAGGGTAATTATAATTAAGATTTCAATGATAAATGATCATATATATTAATCAAAATCAATCATAAAATGATCAAAATTGAAAATATAAAAAATATATAAAAAAAATGAAATGAATTATTTAAATTAAAACTAAAAAAAATAAATAAAATCAATCCATCCATGATTGTTTGTCTTGACAAATTAAGAAAATTTTGCTCACAAAAGCCGTCAAATTAAATACATAACTATCTTCACACTCAAATATTCCCAGCGTGGGGCGTGGCGTGTCCTGTCCGTGGTTTTTTCTGCTGATATGGAACCACATAAATGGTTCGACGACTCCGGGGTTGGCGTGATATACCACTAAATTACAGTCGGCGGCCAGTATGTTCCTCAGCGCTCTTTGGTATGAAATGTAGAATGTATTTGGTTGGGCAAAAAACTATGTTAGAAGGTTGACTTATATTTGTCCCCCACTCATGCAGTCTGACACGCGGATGGCCTATTGTTCAGCGATCCTTGGTCGGGTTAGTCATTTTCCTCACTGCGGACCGGGATCGCGGCGGCCGGGAACACATGGGATCTTGATGGGCTTCATCGTTCCCCACAAAAGTTTTAAGTTAAAATAATAAATTTCATAAGTTAAACTCCACTGTTTGATTATATCTTTTTATTTGATTAGTAGCCTTAATCGAAAGTGCTCTCGGTGGGAGGGGTAATTAACTATAGGGGCTTGCTTTATAGAAACAATCAGTATAAAAAAGTTCACCACAATGAGAGCGAAATCTCTCAGGTAGTGTCTTATCTACTATTCATCTGCATTCTGAAATTATCACCGACACTTAAACAACTCTTTCCTTTTTTCCGAAAGATGTGGGTGAATTTTGATCCCACGACTTTATCGCCAAACCATCTAAGGCGACTCTCTCTAATCTTATCTGTCACCGGAGCTACTCCAACTTTCTCCCTTATGCAAAAGCATAAAATGCTCAATCTTAAATGCACCTAAAATTACATTGTGGCTTGACGAAGCGAAACCCTACGTGCTCTTTCAGCAGGTGAAAACTCGTAGGCGACACTCGTGATGCAACGGGAAAATTTACTTGATTTCTTTTGTGCAAGTAACTTATACATGCTCTTTGTAGCGTGGTAGGGGAAATGAAGACTTAGGTCATGGTTTATACCAATCATATGTGCTCTTTGTAGCGGTGGCCATCTCGATATAGACCATCACGATCGGAAATTTCTTGAAATTTCTCGAAATTTCACACGAAGGATTCAAATGAGGACTAAATGGGATTATTTAAATCATCATAATCTATTTAAACAAGCTTAAATTAAAATTCAAGAAAAAGTTAACCTAAAAATAATGAATGAAAGAAATTGAAGGACTTTGCTTGAAATGTAAATAGAATCCTCCTTAGACGCTTTGAGCTTGCAAGAATTCACAAGCATATCTGGATAAGTGATGCAGTGTGTTTGAAGAGAAGAAGATCCCTTTTATTTATAGGCATGAACCAACCTTCTATGTGGACTCCACCAAAACTCATGATAATTTCAATCAAATAATTGATGAATTATGAAATCAAGGGGCCCATTAATGATGTGTTATGAAAACGATAAAACTCATTAAGGAAGTCATGAATATGGAAGGTTTTGAATAAGCTTCATGTACATATCATAACATAACATTCAACTCCAATTTAAGCACTTCATTAATTCATGTGAAGGTTCTAAAGGATTGAACTCCCTTTGTAAATACTATAAATCCATCTTATACCGAATCTATTGCTCAAGATACATCGAACACTCGATGCATATGTCTTGAAATTCACATAGTGTATCAAAGAGGCGAGATCTTTGTATATATCGATGAGCGACCATTAATTCAACTCAAATGTTTATAAGTACATGTAAATATTTTAATGAAGTGAATTGAACATAGACATACATTAAGAGGTGACATTTTATCCAATTCAAGTGTTTTATTGATATGTGCAAATACTCATATAGAAAATAAATTCATATAAACTTGTATCTGGTTCAAATACTCCAATGTTTGCATAAATTTTCAAATAAATGAATGAGATGCTTACATGCATTACTAGGGCTGTCAAAAAAGCTCGTTGTTCGCGAACAGCTCGTGTTTGGCTCGTTATATTCGTGTTAACCGTTCGTTAACGAACGGCGCACCGATATTCAAAATCGATATAAGCGAGGACAGAACAATCATTTGTTCGATTGTGTTCGGCTCGATTTAGCTCAAAATAAAAAATTATATTATATTATTATTATTATTTACTATTATTATTATTGTTATTATTTTATTACTATTATTTATTACTATTATTATTATTATTATTATTATTATATATACATACAAATACATTTACTTATCACAAATACAAGCATAGCTTGGTGGTTAGAACTTTTGTTATGCAAAAGATCAGTTGAATCATACGTGATTTTTGGATTATTGCATTTTGAGTCAACCTCGTTTTGAACAAAGTGATTTTCAAACGGTAACACGAGCGGTAAAATTTCGGCACGGCTAACAAAATAAATTTCTTCTAACCAAGAGAGTTTTGTTGCTCAAGCTCGCTTTACACCCATGCATTAAGTGATCATATGCTCTTATGTTGCATTAAGATGCATATCAATCACCTGAATGATGAAATACTGCATTCATTACAAAGCAACATCACATCTAAATTTGATGTTTTAGAATAACTTAAGGTGAGATGATCATATATATTCTGAGAGTATTCCTAACCTCAATTTCAAACACCTCAAAGTATGTATGAGTATTTTATGAAATGAATAAGCGATTATATATGTAAGCAATTGGAATCAGACGCGACATATCTTTGAATGCTTAAATTTAGTGTCGAGATCTTTGCTTGATTTTGGTTGGGTCTTGGGGCCAGGGGATTAACAAAATATAAAAATTTAATGATATTATTATAATATCTTCAACCTAATAAAACATCTGAGAAGCTAATTCTATCATATAATAGCAGATATGATCCTCTATTATTAAATTAATAGAATCGACAGGATCTAAAATAACAAAATAATGAACCACCCCAATGATGGCTGCGTTGAATAGAGATTTCAACCGGAGGGGATACTTTCATCAAAATGTGATTGCAATTTCAAATCAAATTAACTCAAATTAAGTATCAATCTAAATGTAAAATTTAACATGTCATTAAGTATCAAATCCTTAAATAATTCAATCTTGAAAGAACTTAAAGCTATAACTCAATCCACCTTTCGCAATTATTTGCTGAAGATGACAAATTAAGAAAACTCTAGCTCACAAAGGAGTCAAAGTCAAATCAAGTACAAAACTATATTTACTCTCAATAATCTCTACGCAAAGGATGTGGCATGAGTCCTCTGATTGGTTTAACCAAGAGGCTCACACGATTCTGTTAGAGTTATCGAGGGTGGTTGTGTCAAATGACACTATATCACGGTCCGCAGAGTCCGTGTGCTCCTAATCGTCGCTTTGAGTTGTGAACCATGGGATATACTTGATAGGGCAAAAACCCTTAGTTAAGATAGACTTAAGTCTCGTCTAGACAAACACCAGGGTTTGATTCTTGGTGATATGATCATGGTTCTTCGACATCATACATGTTGATTACTCATCCTTAAGTGGTAGGAAGCATGACGACGGGATGATGAAACCATGGGATCTAGATCAGGCGCGTCATCGTTTTCCCAACCATCTGTTTTAAGTTAAATATAATGAATTTCATAAATCTAAATTTCAAAACTCAACATGCTGCTACTATAAGCTACACATTAAGCAACCTAATGACTAGCTTCGTTCTCTCAACATTGAGAGGGTAATTAATTATATGCTTGACTTATGCGCAGGCAGAACCTCTGATGAGGAATCGTAGTGTCTTCTAATATTCTCGACTTCAAAATTTCACATTAATTTACTCTCTTAATGAGAGGTCGATTGAATTTTTGCTCACATTTCATATAAACTAAAATAAATGCATAGTAGTTTTGTAAGAAAAATAGAATAAAAAGGATTAATTTGATGAATTCTAAATTCACTTGAATTAGGTAAATTCAAAATGCAATATTTGCAACATAAAACTGATGGAAGTCATCAATGCTTGCAAACACACTCGCCAACCCTGCAACCACCCATTGATGGTGATCCCACACTTGCATTGTTGTTGTCCTCGTATTTGTTGTCACTGTTATCCCCATTTCCACCATTATTTGTCTCTCACCATTCACCATCCCTGTCGTCCCTCCTGTCGTTGTTCATCCTTGCTTCCATCTTCTCATTTGCCATCATCACTCTCCCGATGTTCATTGTCAAGGTTGTCACTGTCTTTATTGTTTCAATTCTAACTTTGAGTCAACCGTTCCTACCAACTCTCGTACCTGCTATCTAGTGCCCTAGATTCAATTTTAAAAAATTGTTAACATTAACAGATTTTGAAAATAAGACATTAATAAAAATAAAATTCATTTTATAGCCAACAAAAAGATAAAAAATCAATTTCATGGTTTTATTTTACAACAAATCAACCAACTTTGAAAATTTTAAATGCGCTGTTTTTAATTTGTGAGATATGAATTCTAAATACTTTCAATCAAATAACACATTAAGTTGTTTTGTTTCATCAATTAACAGCCAAGAATAGGGAATGGTGGAAGAGAGCATATAGACAAATGGTAGTGCTGGAAGCCCATGTACCATAGCATGTTTTGATATGGTAGAATTTTTTTTTTTAAATCCAGTATTTTTGCAATCAGAACTCCCCAATTAATGCATTTAATTTAAAATATAATCAAATCAATTTTCTATTAAAAAGTATTTTATTTTTTTTAAATCGGGAACAAACAATCCTTGTGATGGAAACAAAGAAATTTTGGTACTTTTCTCATAATTAAAATGATACTAAAAGTTAATTGGTAATAGATATTGCTCCAAAACTTTGCTACCTTATGTTGTAATCTTTGTTTGTTATGGTTTCAATGATCTGATCACTAAAAAGATTTTGAGCACACTTCCATCCTTTGCATTCTTAATATGCATCTCCTACTTTGTTTCTTGGTGTTGGGAAGTAGCTAGGTTCCATTGGGTTTTAATATTTGTTTAATAATTAAAATATGTTGATGAAATTTCGCAGGTTGCATTGAAAACATTAATAGTGATTCACAGGACATTGCGTGAAGGTGATCCTTCCTTTAAAGATGAACTTTTGAGCTATGCTCAGAGAGGAAATATATTGCAAATATCCAACTTCAAGGACGATTCAAGCCCGCTTGGTATGGTTTATCATTGTAGAGCACTACATATGTATATAACATTTGAAAATTTTCATCTTTTCATCATTAAAGTTCTGGGTTTTTCTGTTTCCTTTTTTGGATTCAGCTTGGGATTGCTCTGCATGGGTTCGAACATATGCGCTCTTCTTAGAAGAAAGACTTGAGTGCTTCAGAATCTTAAAATATGACATAGAAGCTGAGCGATTGATGAGAAATGGGCAAGGGGCACCCAAGGTATCTCATGTATCCAATGTATGAATTTTAATTTTAATCTTTATGCAAAGCTGATATATACCTCTTCAAGGTTTGGGATATTTTTTTTTTTTTGGACATAAAACAATAGGGACATAGCAGAACAAGAACTTTAGGTTGTCCAGATCTACTGGAGCAGATGCCTGCCCTACAGCAACTTCTGTACCGTCTTGTTGGATGTCAGGTAATGACTCACCTTGTAAATTTATAGATTTTACAAAAATAATCTCTTGGATGATATGAATGAGTAATCCTTTACATAACATTATGGTTGTTTTCCTTTTACTGAGCTAAGGAATTTCCTATCTCCATTGTTTATCGCAGCCTGAAGGAGCAGCATGCGGAAATTATCTGATTCAATATGCCCTGGCATTGGTATGATTTACTCTTTGATCATATTTTTTACAATAAATTTTTTATAAATTATAGTTGACATTTTGGAAATAAAATTATCAAATATGTTTGTTACATGACAAAATCTTAAGCTGCTTCTTGAGATATTGGATATGATTTGTTAGAATTCCTAGGGTTAGTCAAGTGAAGCAATGGAGCAATGCAGCATAAACTTTGCTGAACTATAATTATCCTTTTTAATTTTAAAATTTGATATATGGCATTGAAATCAGAACAAGCAAGCACAGTTCAAGAAAAGACAAATGGACAATGCTTAAAAAAAAAAGTCTAAAGCTTGAATACTTGCAAGCGTATGATGCTTTTCATATGGGATCACATAATTATAGACATTTGGTTTGCAATATTTTTTTATTAGTATACAGGCATTCTTTTAGTACTATATTTTATTTTCCCCTTATCTTGAATAAGAAATAGAACCTTAATATTGTTTTGTATCTCCTAGATAATGCTTCATTATATTATAATGTTGACCTTTAACTTATTTTAAATTGTCCATTTGGAAAAAAAAACTATGTTTTGTGTTTATATATATATTCCTATGATAATCTCTAGAGAATTAATTGCATTGCAGAACTTTTAGTCAAAAAGTATTGTTCCTATTCCTGAGTGAAACTTGTTGATGATACTATCAGCTATGATTTTTGTATTTGATTAATACTTGAGGCTTGAATTCTCTAATTTTTAGTTGATGATACTATCAGCTATGTTTCCGCAAATTTAATTGAACTCATTATAAATTGTTTTTTTTTGTTTAGGTTTTAAAAGAGAGCTTCAAAATCTACTGTGGTATCAATGATGGGATCATCAATCTTGTTGACATGGTATAAGTGCTCCCTAAATACTTTCATCAACTAATCAACTTTAACTAAGCGTTCAAACAAGCCTTATGTACAATTGCAACCACTCTTTTCAATTTTGTATAGTTTTTTGAGATGTCAAAGTATGATGCTAACAAAGCGGTTGAGATCTATAAAAAAGCTGGACAGCAGGTTTAAATTCATCTTTCCTTTGAAATATCATTTAGTTAACGAAAGTTATTAATGACTGCGTGTCAAACTTATTATGCTAATTTTAACAGGCAGAAAGTCTTTCGAATTTCTACGATTTCTGTAAAAATCTGGACCTGGCTAGAAATTTTCAGTTTCCCACTTTAAGACAGGTTCTTGTTTCCTTAATATCGACTCTTTTCTAGTTTCAAAAGTTTTCTGCTCATTTTGCTAACAGTTGTGAGTTACCTTTTCTACAGCCACCTACCTCTTTTCTTGCAACAATGGAGGAATATATTCGTGAAGCACCACATTTTGGTTCTCTCTCAAGCAAGAACTTAGTGAGTTATTTTAGAAGGAAAAATAGATCATAAATATTGTAATTAAGTAAAACATTTTCATAAATTTATAATCTTCAGATTTGTTCGGAATGGCTTCAACTATCACTAAAACTAATTGTGAAATTGTTGTTAGAAAAATATAATTTTTGAAAACCACTATGAGTTTATAGACTTTCTATCTTTAAAAAATTTAAATAACAATTTTCTTGATGCTATCACATTTTAATAAATTTAATTATGAAAAACTTCTTCCAACCATTTAAATTTTTGAAAAGCACAAGAAAGTTGTGATCAAAATAGAAGTGTGGTAGCCCTTTGTAAAGTGAAGCTGTGAACAGCTATCCCAAACTCAGCCTTCAATAACCATGCTACCTCTTTCTTTTTATCTGTCGATATCTTGCTTTCTATCTAAATTCATTATTATCGCCAAAAATCCACAGTTTTTAGAATTTTGGTTTTAATTATTTGTGAAAATCTTTAGAATAATATAGTTAGAAATCAGATTCATCACTTAGATAAGCGCAAAGTATGATTTTTATGTTGGAATAAATGAAATTCTGTTATATAATTTTCCAACTTATTGGGTGAACCCAACCACTGCTGATATTATTTCTCTTGAAGGTAAAACGTTCACATTCCTGAATAAAAAAGGTTTAAACGAAACCTATGGATCAATAAAAATTTACATTGAAATCATCTCAAAGCATTTTTTTTTTTTTGAAACCAGTTTTAGCAGCATAAGCTAGCAAATGTAAATTGAAGTTTTCTTGTAGATAATGCTTTAGATTTTTTTTTTTTCTTCAAAATAGGATCAAGGAAAGCATCTCAAAAGGAAGAATACTAATATTGTTCATATAAATCTGACATTACAAAGGGAAATGAATCTATATAGTGGATTGTTAACTTTCTGCAATGCAGGAGTATGTAGAGAAGAATCTCTTAACCTTTAAAGTAGAAGAGGAAGAACAACCTGTTCCAACAGAAAATCAAGAGGCAACAACAGAGGAGAATGAAGAAAATGAAGAACCACTGCAGGCTCCACTGCAGGCTGAAGAGCCACCGCCACTTCTCAATGAGGTCAGAACACAACCTGAGAGTACAAAAGATCTTCTGGTAAATTCTGCCTTTTGATCTCTTTATTTTATTTAATATTAAATTTTATATCATGTTGAAAGAGTTCTTTATTTTCCAACAAGCAGGGTTTGGATGTAATAGACCCAGTCGCTGCAGAAATTGAACAAAACAATGCTCTAGCTTTAGCAATCACTCAACATGGTAGTTCGCTCTTTAATTTAAAATTTATATCAAAATTTCTCATCTCTGTGTCTTTTATTGATTGATTTATTATGAAAGTTTTGATCTTTGTTTGATTAGGATATAAATCAGAATTTAGTATCTCTTAATATAAACTGAATTAAGAGTTTAAGAATATACTTCTTCCGCACTTTTTTTACAAATAATGTGAATAATATTTTTAACTTTTTTGATTTAACATTGATAGGAGATAATGCAAAGTCAACTGCATCAACAGACCTCGTTGGTGATTCTGGATGGGAATTAGCACTTGTTACAACTCCAAGCAATAGTACCAGCCAAGTCGTTGAAAGCAAGCTGGTTTGTTCTTCCTTTTTAGCTTAAGCAAGTACTTAGTTTTCTCTAAGAAGTCTGTATTCACAACATAGAAGCTAAATAGTAGATATATATGCAAAATGAAGCAACATGATTCAGTAGGCATGCATCACTGTCCTGCACATAGTAAGTTTTATTCGCACATAAAGCCTCATGAATCCAAAGACTTTCTCGTAATTCACAGCGCAAATACTATATTCTTTTCTCAATTACATTATCCAAAAAGATGAGCTCTAATTTGTTATTTTTATTGTTATTAAAATGATAAAATCTAACTTTATGCTAGGGAAATGTCAACTTGTGAGCAAGTATGATAACAAAGAAACTAAAAACCACCAAAATTTATTTATTTATTTTTATAATTTAAGTTTATATTTACAAGAGACGAGATGATTTGATCCACAAACAAGGAAATCACAATTGTGTTGTATGCTAAAAGAATACTCATTAGTCCCGCCTATACTTTAAGCACATCCTCGCCCATATTAGAGAGAGAGAGAGAGAGAGAGAGAGAAGCCTCAAGTCTGTTGGGACAAATAAGAGAAATAATTTAAGAGTGATAAAAGAAATAAATAAATACTAAAAAAGTACTCACTTAAAATCCAAAATGATTCTCCAAACACCTTGAAATGAACTTTTTGTTATTTTTCTCTTTCTTTCTGCTTTTCTCCCCTTTTCTCTTGTATCAATTCTTCTCAACTCCTTAAAAAAAAATCAAGATTTCCTTATCCTTTCATGCCCATTTATGATTCCATGTATCCACTCATATGTCTGCCAACTAATGCAAAGTTATCTTAAATTATGCAAAATCTCCTAACCCATTTACAAGTTTTCACACAAAAAAGCTTGATATCTACCTCATCATGTGATTTATATTTGATGTTGAGACAATGCCTAACATGTATAAGTTTGGATTTATCTCTGTAAAAAATCATCAGATGAAACTTGCTCCTCCAGGAACCATTTACTCATACAAACATAATTGTCAAATAGAGGTACAAGAACAGTGGAGATATCCCTGTATGTTTAGTGATTTACATCTTTTTGAAGGAAAATAATTTCATTTAAAATTATTAAAAACTAGGAAGATTTACATACATATCACACAATTCCTATGTATTTACATATTTGACACCTAAACTTTGATATTTATATTTCTAACATTTTACTTATGTATGAAAAGGTATATTCACTTTTAAAAAAAATAATAATAGTGATATTTTTGATGTGATGTTAAAAATTTGAGTGTTATGCATGTAATTATCAAAATTTAGGTATTAGATATATAAATGTATAAGAAATATGTGGTATGTATTAAATGCCCCAAACTAAAAACTAATACAAACATATTTTGTTGTTGTATCACTTCTTTTTCTAGCTATGCAAATAAGAGTCTCCTTGATGTTTTGTATCTTTCTTTATTCAATGTGAACAAAACAGATATACCTTCCAGATTTGATTATTTCATGGCTGATTAAATTATTCAAGCTCTCGAATAATGTAATGTGGATTCTAATTTGTTTAATGATGAACTAAAATAATGAAAGTTATAGCAATATTAGAAGAAGAAAGTTTCAGTTAGTTGGATGACTACGATTTGAAGTAAGAGGGGCCAAAATGACTTAATATTTTTTATAATTATTTGAGAATATAAGGTGAAATTTTTATATTCTGCATAGCTGAATAGGAACTTTCTCAAATTTAGAGGGGATGAGGGCCGCCCCCAGCTTATACCTGATTCCATTCCATCACTAATTTCAGTAGCCAATTTATCTTCTTGGATAAGCCTCCTTCCTTGCATCTTCCCAACAAACAAGTAGTTTAAATTATATTTTTAAGTGTTTAATTTCCCTGCTAATCATTAGTTTTGCCTAACCAGGCTGGAGGGTTTGATAAACTCTTGCTTGATAGCCTTTATGAGGATGCATCCAGGAGACAACAAATTGCTGGAGGCACTTATACTGGAAGCCTAACCACTAATTCGTTCGACTCGAGAGATCCATTTTTGTCTTCGAATAGCATCGCCGCTCCGCCTAATGTTCAAATGGCTATGATGGCAGAACAGCAGATGCATCAATACTATCAACAGCAAAATCAACAACACTTAATTTATCAACATCAACAATTGCCTCAGTACTATCAAACACAGAATCCCCACCAGCAACCAGGTTTGGCCAATCCTTTTGGTGATTCATATGGTCCTGCTTATTCACAAGGTGCACCAGCACAAGGCAATACAAGTTTACTCTGAATAACAACAATTTTTTTTCCTCAATCCCAAACTGGGATGAAGGGCTTTAAGGAGGTGATAGGCTCTTGTATAGTTTGGATATGATCTAAAGTTAATTATTTATTTATTTTTGTCATGATTCATTCTGCATATATGAGTTTGAACCATCCATACAATAAATTGTATTTCTTTTTTACTCAGTGAGGTTTATATTTTATATGTATATGTTTGATACTTATGTTTTAATAAGCATTTTTAAAAATTTTCTCATCATTAGCTCGACATATTGAATTGGGTAATGGAGATAGGTGTGTGCTTAAGTTTGTTGTTTTGGTCCTTGCCACAATTAAGGAGTCAAACTAATCGGCCTTGACTGACACAACTTGAGTCAAATTAAAATTAAATGAAATATACTCGAGTCGAGTTTTAATCATGTTGGATTCAATGCAAGAAATAAGATTGCATCACGAGTTACTTGTAATGATCAGATTGGGTCTTAAAAACAATGTTCATTATGCCCCACTCCTTGCAAGTTGATGGCACCTTAATCTCAAGTCTATTTTGGAGAGAACAATTATTCATTCCTTCTAGCTAGTCAAAGAGTTTGATTATCCTTGAGAGAGAATATTTGTTCTTAATCATTGTCACATTTAGCTTCTGATAGTTGGTGCATAATCTCAAGCTTCTTCTATTCATTAATAAACAAGTCTTTTAATTGATTTTTAAACTTCTGAAGTTTAGTCATGACCATCTTATAGGGTACCTTTAAAATTGGCATGGTGCTTGGGTCTATGTTTATTACAAATTTTACATGCATTTTAGATGGAAGTTTATTAAGTCATCTGAAAACACATCTAAGTAGATGTAACATGTTGGCACATCATATCATTTGGAATTCTTATTGCTTAAGGCATGTGTACACTAGATAAACTTGATATCCTTTTGAAATGGTCTTATTGGCTTAGATGATAGACATTAGTGATAAGGTTAAGGCTAATTTGTTTGAGGGTTCAAAACTTCATTCTCCTCTCTTGAGAATTAATTATTAGTAGAAAGCTTTGGTTAATTGCTCCATCTTGAAATATCATGTCAAAAATAGTAATTGATAGAAGCAATCAAAGAGTGTGTGAATATGATGTCTATATATAAATTTATGTTCACACAGAAAGAAACCTTAATGCACTCTTTGATTAGGAATTACACACCCCACTCCACACTCATAGGGTTTGTTGTTAGTTTGAGGTAAGTTGGATATTGTCATAGAATTTTGAGGGAATTCTAAGGCAAAGTGTTCATATGCCTTATATTAGTAACATTATCATGTCCCCATGAAGGATGGTTTATTGTAGCACGTTTGTATGTAGGAAGTGTTCAAAAGTGGAAACCCTTCTTATATGATTGTCTCTCTCTTTGAAACACCTCGCTCCTCTGCTTAAACTCCATTTGGGCTTGACTCACCTTCTTCTCAAGCTTAATCATGATAGCACTATTTATCAAAATTTCATTGGGTTTACTACTAGGTTCTGTGCTTGTCTTACCTTACTGTCCATTTGAATACCATAAAAGCTTGCATGATAACTTTCAGCGTCATCTTGGCTGGTTGTGCTTCGCCATAATGTTAAGGATAACCATTCTAAGATTAGCCTTATCAAATATTTTCCAAGCATTTAAATAAATCCCTATTAATCATCATGACATTTTATTAACTCTTAAGATTATAACATTAAATATTTTAGTATAATCATATTACATACACATAACAATGTTCTATTATTTGTCACTTTGACATTTTGGAACATAATAATATACTAAACTAAAATATTAGCACCAACTCATTATTTTCTCTAAACTAAATGCTTTGAATTAATAAAATTTACATTACCATAGAAACAATTTTAGTATAAAAATGTTGAACCATAATATATAAGATTCATTTGGTACAATTTTTTTTCTTTTGCTAAAGTGATCCATATTAACTCTTAAAAATATATTTTACACCTATTAATTAATTATATTATTGTGGATAGTTGCAACACTGCCAAGAAGATTCATAGTTATAAAAGATTTTACATAAATCTAAAAGGGGCGAGAGGCAAGTAGGCCCACCCCACTTTGATACCACTAGGAGTGTAAACGAAGTCGTGATGAGCCAAACCCCTTCGTGTTGCTGTTTTTTTTTGTTCGTATTCTCAAATTTCACTGCTTATTCTGTTAAATTGAAAATTGCTTTTATTCTGTTGAAATTAAAATCTGATAATCCAAAAAATCGTAAGAATGAGAATTGACTTTATCATAATAAAATTTTAAAATTAAATGCTTTCAATTGTGACATATATGTATTTATATATAATGATAATAATAATAATAATAATAATAATATAATATAATATAATATTTTATTTCAAGTTAAATTGAGCCGAACACGATCGAACAAATAATTGTTCATGTTCGGCTCATTTATAAATCAAGCTTGAAATATTTGTTCGTGTTTAACTCGTTTAGTTAACGAGCAGTAGAATATTGTTAAAACAAATGAGCTTTTTTTGACAACCTTAGATTCCACTATTGCATATAAATTAAAACTCCTCAGAAAAAAATAAAAAATAAAAAATGGAACAAATTTAAATCCAGATATTATAGTTCACTTTGTTTTTATGCTCACGAACAATACGTAAAATGGAAGATCAAAGTATGAGTTAGACCAAATCATCAAACCACTCATATATGTCTACAGCAGAAAAATAGTTTGGCTGACTTCAAATTCCAGTCATTTTTATTAAGATATTGTAACACTGACAAAAACAATGTAAAAAGCCATGCTCTTACAGTGGCTTTCAATATCAAATGGCTAATCTCCTTTATACTGTCTCATTGGCAGAAATAGAATACACAAAAGTAAAATAAAATAGATATAAAATATTTGGTTGTGAGTGGGATATATTCAGACAAGGTGGCCGCCACCATTGGGATCCTGCCACATGCCACGTTAGTCCAACAGATGCTACTAAAAGGAATATAAGAGTTTCTTAATTCTTATAATACTGTATACAAAGGGAATAATAATAGAGAAAGAGAAGAGTAAGTTTCTTACCTCTACATAAAAGCTGCCATCTGGATTTATTCCTATCAACTGAGATTTTATATGCTGTAATTTCTAACCTAATCTATTCACATAATTGAGAAATCAGTAATATTAGCTTCTCAATCGAGCAGCTTCGCTTGCTGTGAGAAAACATCATATGATGTTAGCAGGAAAAAATTTTAAAATAACTATCAAAGATTTATTTATTAAAGTCAGATGATTCTGTCAAATTTTTTTTAGTGGAGAATGTGAAGTATCCCCTTCTCTCTTAGCAGTACTCAGTTTCGCCTTCTCATTTTCTGATTGTTTTTTCTTCTCGAGCTCTATCTGTTTGCAGTTCTCTTCATGCGAACGGATGAACAGTCTCATGAAGTTCAGGAGCGTATTGGTCACTGAAGAGTTAACGATTCAGAAAATGGGTCATTAAATTCAATTCTTAATAGAGTTTACTGATGGATTATCATCAAAGATCAAACCTAAACAGCAAATGTTAGAAAATTTTAGGCAAACAAAAAGAAATGTCTGGTTGGTCAATGAACTGGAAAGTATGGGTGGTGATCCCTTGGAAATGAGAAGAGATCATTCATAAAAAGCTACACAAGAGTAACTAATTAAAAATGCTCCCATTAAATTTCTTTTAATATATTTATTTTAATCACATGTTTTTCTAAGTGTTCAATTTAATCCCTCATCTCACCAAATCTGAATCAATTTAGTTCTACTGATAATATTAACTTATAATAAATCTGAACTAATTTGATTATACCAATATTTTTGCCTTTATTTGGACAGAAATTGATGAAGGGAAGCTTTTCATGAGAGCATTTTAGACTTTCTTGCTCAATCTCATTAATTTGAGCTGGTACTAAGTAGTGATATTAATCCTAAAATAAATCCAAATACTCTCATGAAAGAATTCCTCCATAATTTTTTGTTCAAAGGAATGATAAAGTTAATGAAAGAACCAATTTGATTTAAATTTGATGAGTTAAAAAACAAAACTAAACCCCCAAATAAATTTGAGACTAAAATGGCCACAATTACAAAATCTACAGACAATTTTGAACATTTATTCAAAGCTAAAAATCTCAAAAATATTAAAACACAAAAATTTGATGAACATGATGCTGCATGGAAATTCGGTTTTATAATTTGAGAATAATAAGCACAAACAAATTTGACAAATAAAATCTGAGACGGAAAAATTTATGGCTAAACCGTTACTGCAAATATTGCATGATCAGCCAGAGTCATTAAGGATTATGTGAGCATTATTATTCAACAACTGCTAGATCATGAAAATTAAATTTTCTAAGTTTCAGAAATCCACTATAAAATGCTTCCCATTGGAGTACAAGTTCAGAGACAACAAACAAATAATAATCTGAAGTAACAACAAGCTACAATCAAAATGAAAAATTTTAAATTAAGACTTAATTTTCGCAGAATAGAGAGAATAAAAAAAAAAGAAATTTTAGCTAACATAAATCAAGTTACCTTGCTCAAAAGGACAACGAGCTGGATCTTCCCCAAAGTAAAGAGCTAAAGCATCTGCATTTCGGCCCTGCCCATAAGAGGATCATGAACTATAAGAAACAAACATGTATTTGAAAAACTTTGGGTAAGGATATCCTGACCTAATTATGAACAGGATGAGCTTTATATTCATCAAATACATAACTAATCAATCAAAATCTATATTAAACTCATTTCAAAGAAACTCATTTCTTAAACTCACCCTGATTAAACGTACGATATCTTAACCCAAAAGTTCTCCAACATGTATTTGCAATAAAAGATCACTAGAACAAAAGAAGATTTTCCAATATGGTAAAGTTTGAGAAAGAAATGATGCTATTTCACAAACCACGTTAGAATAAAGTGAAGTTAGCCCCCTCACTTCAGCTTCAGCACCAACAAGAAACTCCTTCAAGGTCTGTGAAATAAAATATAAAGTGAGGGAGGCTAAGTCAGAAATAACAGCACATTTATAGGTACAACACCAGCTTATTCAAAGATTTGATTAAAAACGGTTATAGAAAATAGACAAGTGTGAATGGACCATTTCCAACAGAAGCAATGCCTTTACCAACACATAATACATGAACCACAATTACATCAACGCATTGTCAAATAAGGAAAAAAAAAAGAATGTTGCTCATAAATACCAACCGACATAAGAGTGATGGAAACACGCAAAATTGATACTATGATTTAATGAACCAAACATCAACATCAATAGCACCATCGATGAAATGTGACCAAGAAAAAGAATGTTACACATTTAGAATCAGGAACAATGCCAACTAAATACTAGGAAAGTATAATAAGAATATTAATATTTCACTAAGTGTGGCGAGTTTACAGGTAAGTCAGTCAAACAGGCTATATAGAGATCACCTAATGAAAGAAAGGTTTACCTTATGAATACAAGTGCACTGAAGTGCAGAGAAATAAGCACACATCTCAAGACAATAATTATAGATAAAACGCAATTAAAAGATGTAATAACATTTATCTTATCCTAAAAGTCATATCTCAATATGGTACGAGTAGGCGAAACAGAAAAACAACAGGAGCACTGAGGAACTGGATTTGCATACTATAAAATTACAATATTCAAAATATTAGTGAATGATTCATTGAGAAAGATTTTTTGTGTTATTTCCAGTCGAACATTTAGAACGCAGGTTAAATTGCATATAAAATATTACCTAGAGATTTTACTCTCATTTTGTGGGGAATCTGATTCTAGATTTCTCACAAGCGTAGGCACCTATGATTAATTACACCACCCATCGATGAGAGAAAAATTTCGATTAAGATTAGCCTTTTAGGCGCCAAAGACTCGACATCTAGTAATAGCAATTTAAGAATTATGATTAATAAATTTACCACATTTAACTTAAGTGGATGGTGGGAGAAATAATGATGAACCTAATCATAATTCCATAATTATGTTATCCTAGGTTGTAGTGTTCTCTAGTCTATTTAGTTAAAAGAGGTAGTTAACCTAACTTGATCGAAAAACTGTCAACAACCAGATCAATAATAAATAGTTGTCAACGGGGATAATTTTAAGTTGACCTTAACTAACAAAAGCTTTTTCCTCAAATCGTTACATGATTCATAACTCAAAAACAACAGAAACTATTTCTGGTTGTAACTATAATTTAATGATGTCATTTCACGACAAATCACTTGGTTAGGAGGATCTGATCATAACTACTACTTTCTGCTATGCTATATGAAGACAAAATCATCCATAAATAGAGGACACCAACCATGTCCTTACATGAGATGATTTGAGAATGAATATAACAATATACTTGATCTAATATTAGTAATTGAGTGAACTAGAATTTTCTTAAAATTAGCTCTCTTGATAAACAATTGAGAAAGATAGGTGGATTTTCACTTTAAGTTTTGGTGATGAATTTTACTCAAATAATCTCTTTAATTTTGAATTCTTATAGATATTTTATTATTCAATAGAATTTAAATCCAAAATAAATCATCATTAGATTTTGAGAAGTTTTGATGATGATAACCTCTCCAATTGAGATCTTATTTTAATATAGCCATTATCGGGGTTTTATATTTATTAAATTTTATCACTTTAAAATTTGTCAACTTTACAAGCATGCCAACAAAGGATTAAGTCTATGATTTGCATACGATTTAGATTCATTTGAAAATTCATCACTTAGAGAACTTATCAAATCCATTTCAAGCATAAATTATTGGGCCTATCATTAGCATATGATTTAAGTTAACCTTAAAAATTTATTATATCACAAATTTTATCAACTCTACTCTTGTAAGAGGATTACACTTATAAGTTAGAACTAGTACTTGTTCTTTGTAATTTTGAAACTGAGAGTTTGTATTTAAATATAAAATTTCTTTATTAAGACCACTGAAATTTGCATGCAAATGAAATATAAAATTGATGTGACTAAATCAAGGGTATGAATTAAAAATCATTTTTTATTTACAATTTAATTGAAGGTTATCACGTAGGGTATTGCTGAAAACATCAATCTTGTTGACTTCAGTTTCAGTGAGGAGGATTAAATTAGTTGAGCAGAACTCAGTCTTATAAACTCCAATCATTATGAGAGAGGAGGATAAGATTGGTTATGTAGGACTTATGACCCTATCCTATAAACAAAACATCCTATTTGAGAGTGTGCATAATATGATGGATTGGAATTTTACTTAAAAAAGGATTTTATATTTCTTGAATATTTATAAATTATTAAAATACTTGCATATTTTTTGAGGCAAATGTGAACTTAATCCCCATTCTAGTTCGCACAATATTCTCAGAACCCACAATTGCGCATTTTATGCATTTGTCGAAACACATGCAAACATTTCAACTTTAATAACTCTTGTATGATGTAAGAGACTAACACATTTTTTAAGTCAAGTTACATAACTTTGAATTACCCTTAAGTTTAGCCTGTGGACATTCTTGGATGTTAAGATCATGCATTTAACAAATTTGTCTGACCATATGTGGGCATGTTCGATTTGCTTGCACGATCCTTGGCCCACTTAATGAAGAGTTACACTATAATGCATGTTAAGAGTTCATTTAAAATCTTCATCAATAGCTTTTTCCCGCTTATACATTAAGATTGTGGAATTGGTAGTGTTTCAAAGCAAATTACATGAATTTCGAGGCATTGAATTTGAGCATGATATCACCTCATTTTGTGTAAGATTTCATTTTAAGTTGTTTGCACAAATTGCTAAATTTGAATGTAAAATTACCTCATAATTATTGACCAACACAAACGACCCATAAGTCAAAACATGCTTAGATGATGAAATCAACAAATTACGGACGTGGTGTTGTATGAAATGAAGTCAAAATGGCATAATTGTCGCCAAAATTAATCAAAATATCCCCTGATGGCAATTTACAATGCACAAGGGTAGTTTCGTGCATATCAGAGTCGGGAAGCCTCAACATCATCCAAATGACCTCTATTTACGAAACAGACTGCATTGATGTCGTCAAAATATTGAAATCTATCAAATAAAATTATTTGCGATCAACTCAATCGAGTATGCGCAAACGTCGAGTGAGTGAATGTGATATCATGTGATTAGAGCAAAAAATTTCCTTGATTCAATGCCAAAATCACTCAAATGACTTCCATCACGAAATTGACAGAGCCATTGCGTCTGAAACGTCAAAATTACTTAGAATGAACACCCATATTGCCTGGGATTGTCGTACGAGAAAATTCGTCAAAATCAACACAAATTTTGAGGAAATTGGCCTTAATCCTCACCTCATTCCAATCAAACCACGCTGCCAAACCTCAGTCCTGTTGCCCATACTTCCCATGCCACACAACACACACCTTAATCCCCCCATTCCTTTCCTATATTCCATTCGTCCATTCATCTTGCTCTAAGCCGTTCGACCCAGACGCCTCATTATCCTTTTGCTGCATAGTGATCTCTTCGATTCTCAAGATCACTGTGACCTCCCCTAAATCCCATCTTCCTTCCAGAACTTGCAAACTCCTCTTTCTCACCTGAACCACCTTCACGTCCTTATCTTAATCGCAAGCGGGCAACTCACCAGACTCACTTCATCTTGAATCTCGGCTATCCATATCCTCTGCTCAATCTCACCACGACCTCCTTGACTCGACCTCGACTCCACATAGCTGCTCGACTTCCACACTATAGCTCCTATCCTTGTTCTTGTCCTGCTGGCCAACCAAAATCAACTCGTCAACCAACCAATAATCTATCTCTTTCTCCTCTATTTCACGCAAGCATGCCCGACTTCCCTTCCCGGGCATCCTCTCTACTCGAGCGGCAAACTGCCAGCTGAACTCCCCACTATCGTCCAAATTGAGCCTCTTTCTCCTCCTTTAGCTTTCCTTTCTTCAATATCTCTCTCTCTCTCTCTCTCTCTCTCCCCTCACTTTTTCTCTATAAAATCAACATTAAAAAGAGGTGGATTGAGAGAAGAAAAGCTCCTCCCCCTCCCTACCTTGCATTGCCTCAAAATTTGTGCTCTTATCTAGAAATCCATGTTAAGGCCGCACTGCTTTACATGTCGAAGGTATAAACACATAAAATGCCGAAAATAAGTACTAGTACATGCCAAGTAAATTTGTGTGTTTTCATGTAGGTGAGAACTCTTGTACGCGTCTTTCTTGATGTGGTAAGGAGGAGGATTGTCGGCCGCCAAAATAAGTATTCGTACACATTTTTCTTGACGTGGTAAAGAAATTTGTATTTGCTTGCAGGTATACAAGTACTCATAAACACCTCTCTTTAGGTGGCGAGGAGATCTATGTTTTTGTATAGGTATGAAAGCCCTATACATGTCTTTCTTAGTATGGTGAGATGATGCATTTCGGTCGTGATGTTTACACCACCCATAAATGCCTTGACGTGTTGGGCAGGCCTGTTGCCTCCATGCATGCTGCATTAGTCGAGTTGAGCTCAACTGATATGTGTGGCGAGAAAATATGTGTTTCAACAGGTACCTCAAAGCTCCATGTATGTCTTTCTTAGCATGGTGGGATGGTGCATTCGGTCGTGATTTATACCACTCATACACACCTTTCTTGGCGTGGTGCATCATCATACCAAGGCGATCCCACGAGGACGGATGCAACCGAAATGCTACTAAACTTCTGCATCAATAGGAGGCCTAAACAACTTAATATAAATGCATCCACAAAGCTAAAATTGATTTTTAACTTGACATTACAAGTATATAAGTACCTGTACACACCTTTCTTAGCGTGACGGGAAAATTTGTGTTACATGTAGGTGTTTCAGAGACTCATACATGTCTTTCTTGGCATGGTGGGATGATGTATTCGACCGTGGTGTTTACACCACCCATACATGTCTTTTATGACATGGTGGGCAGGCCCAACCCCCTTATTGTAGCCCCCTATGTGGGGACGATGCTGGGAGGCTGCCAAAATGCTGCCAAAATTTTACTTAATGTTATAAATTTGCAATAAAATTCAATCAAAATAGGCAACAATATTCAAATCTCTAAAGTTAAATCAATTTTAAATTAACGACATGGGCATTATTTATCTGAATCTTAGCTTAAACTTGAGGATCTTTGTATGGGTTGATTCGGTTGGGTCTGGGGCCAGTTTGGGTTAACAAAACCTAAAAATCTAATGATGTTATTAAAATTCAATCAAAATAGGCAACAATATTCAAATCTCTAAAGTTAAATCAATTTTAAATTAAACGACCATATGACCTATCTTTGAATCTTAAACTTAGTGTCGAAGATCTGCCGGTTGATTCGGTTCTTAAGGCCGGATCAGTTAACAAAACCTAAAAAAATCTAATGATATTATTATTATATCTTCAACCTAATAAAACATCCGTAGTTTTTATTATATGACAGATCGATCTATTATTAAATTAATAGATTGATAAGATCGAAAAGACAATAAACTGATGATAAATGTTGAATGAAAATTTCAATCGGAGATACTTTCAAAATGTGATTTTAAATTCAAATTAACTCAAATTAAGTATCAATCTAAAATTCTTAAAATTTAATCTAAAACTTAAAGCAAAATTTAACCAAATCCTTATGGGTTTGTTGAAAATGGCAAATTAAGAAAACTCACTGAAAGGGCCGTCAAATCAGTGTTACATTATGTTCACTCTCAATCCAGAGGGCGTGGCGTGCCCTCGTGGATTGGTCAAAACTCGCGTGATGCGATTCTGACGAGTCCTCGGCCGTGGTTGTTGCCAAATGACTATGTCACGTCGGTATACTTCAGATGCTCCCATTTCATTTGATCGTGAATCATGGTATATTTGATTAGAAAAACTCTCATGGTAAGATAGATTTAAGTCTCTCTGACAAACACCACCCATATAAGGATTCCGGGCGCACTAGCGATAAGGATACTTACCGAGTTGGGTCAACTATCTCTCCAGGTAGGTAGACTATGGACTGGGATGAAGGAATTATGGGATCTAGATCGAGCGCATTATCGTTCCCCCAATCATCCACTTTAAGCTAATGATAATGAATTTCATAAATTCTAAAACATCCGCTTCTTCTTATATGTTGCACGTTAAGCGTCTAATTGCCTTAATCGAAAGTTATCTCTCAATATTGAGAGGGGTAATTAATTATAGGTGTTTATATCTATAAAAAACTTGGAACCAGATCTAAAGTCCTCATAAAATGAGGGTGAAATATTTGTGTAGTGTCTTCTCTACTATTCCATCTGCCTTTTGAAAATTTGATCAACATCAAATCAAACTCTCTTCATCGAGAGGTCGATGACGAATTTTTGGAGCCCACAGATTTCTGGCGACTCCGCTGGGGATTTAGATTTTGAAACACTAGGGTTCCAAAAATTCGAAAGATTGGATATTTTGATTGAATTTTATTCGTGCAACCCTTATCGCAGTATGTGTAGAGAATTTATCGAAATGTCAAGCTTTGCCAATAAGGGACCTAAGTAAAACAAAATAAAAAGAACTTCTAAGACCAAATTCAAAACTAGATTGATCTCTAAATTGAATTTAAATCCACCAAGTTTTGAGACAAGACAAACTTGCAAAATTCAAACTTAATCGAAACTGAAATGAATTGGATGCCTATAGGTGGACATCGAAAAATTGTTTACCAAAATTTTGGATTATCTTACAATTCACTTTGAAATAATTAGATGGACTTCAATTGACTATGTGGGCTCCGAAAATTCAGCACCGACCTCTCGATGAAGAGAGTATGATTAACATCAGTGAAATTTTCAGAAGGTAGATGGAATAGTAAATAAGACACTACCCAGAGATTTCGCTCTCATTTTTGTGAGGACTTTAGATCTGGTTCCAAGTTTCCTATAGGCGCAATGACATATAGTTAATTACCCCTCCCAATTAAGAGAGAGAATTTTCGATTAAGGCTAGTCATTATATCACTAAATATGTAGCGTATAGTAGCAGCATGTGGAATTTAAAATTTAGATTTGTGAAATTCATCATTATTTATTTAAAGCGGATGGTTGGGGGAATGATGACGCGCCCGATCTAGATCTCATAGTTTCGTCATCCGGGGCGTGTGGTCCTGTCTATTAATCGGAGGAGGTAGTCGGACGAAGGATCTTTATCAATGAGTTGCATTGTCAAATCCTGTGAACAGAATGGTGTTTGTTTAAGGAGGCAATTAAGTCTACCTTAAGACTTTTTTCCCATAAAGTATATTATTCAGTTCATAACTCAAGAGTAGAGTCGTTGAGGAAGCGTATAGGCTACGGTCATTGATCGTAATATAATGATGTCGTTTGGCAATTCTTCGGTGAAGACTACGGTAAAATCGTATGTGGAGCTTATGCCAAGCACGGTCGAAAGGGCAAGTCGCGTCGCTACTAGATTGATTGAGAGTGAATATGAAAATATACTTGATTTGATATTGACTCCTTTGTGAATTAGAGTTTTCCTTAATTTATCACCTTTAATAAACAATTGTGGAAGGTGGGTTGAATTTTAACTTTAAATTTTTTAAAGATTGAATTTCATTTAAGCATCTATAGCTTAATGACATGTTAGATTTTGCATTTAGATTGATACTTAAGTTGAGTTAATTTGATTTGAAATTATAATCACATTTTGATGAAAGTATCCTCTCTGATTGCAGTCTTTATTCAACACAACCATCATCGATGGGATGTATTATTTTGTCAAGCTGATCGCCGAATTTCTATTAATTTAAATAGAGATCGATTATCATACGATAAGATTTTTCGATGTCTTATTGAGTTGAAATTCTTATAATATTACTATTAAATTTTTTTAGGTTTTGTTAACTAGGACCCGATCATAAGGCTCAACCGAGAATCAACCTGCACAAAGATCCTCGTCACTAAGTTTAGATTCAAAGATAGTGTTGCTTTACGCGAAGTTATTTAATTTAAAATTGATTTAACTTTAGAGATTTGAGTAGTGTTGCTTATTTTGATTAAATTTTATTACAAGTTTATAATTTTAGATAAAATTTTGATAACTTTTTCGAACCTCCGATGTCGCCCGTATGGGGCTACAATTTGCCCGCCACCATGCCAAGAAAGACAAGTCTCTCAAGGACCTGCGTAACACAGATTTTCCGCCAAGAGAAGGTATACATTATATATATAATGTTAAAATATTAATTTTAGCTTTGTAGTTGAATTTTTATTAAGTTGTTTATGTCTCCTATCAGTGTAAAAGTTTGGTAGCATTTCGGTAGCATCCCAACATCGTCCCCGTATATAGAGCTACTTCGGGTATGCTGGGTCTGCCCACTATGCAAAGAAATGCGTGTATGGGTGGTATAAACCACAACCTAAATGCGTCATCTCATCATGCCAAAAAAAACATATATAGGGCTTTGAGTTACTTGCTGAAACAGATTATTTCGCAACGCCAAGAAAGATGTGTACGAATACTTATACACTTGCAATGTTAGTTTAAACAATAATTTTATATTATGGCATGACTTTATGTCGCCAGAGCCCCATCTGAGGAGTTCGACAACATTTCGACAAAGATCCCGACGTCGTCCCCGCGGTGTTACTGCAGGTCCACCACGCCAAGAAAGGTATGGTGATATAAACACCATCATCCCATCATACCAAGAAGTAATGCTCAGGTAAAACAGATTCCCGCCACACCAAGAAAACGCGAATTTATACATGCAAAAGCACGATTTTTCCCATGCCGCCATGCCAAGAAAGACCTGTACGGGAATTTATATTCAACACAGCCGGGCGAAGACGTGACGCAGACGCGAACACTGCGGCTATCAGATGCAATGCACGGCCGGAATTACGGCTGGCGTCACACGGAGCTACCAGGGCGCGGCGACGACTTGACGCCAGACGTCGTCGAGATGATATTACCCTGCCGGCTCGCGAGGAGGGACAAAACGATAAGAGCTGCGGTCGGGCTTCAGCGCTTCCGCGGAGGATCACGTGAGATGCAACGAGAGAGTGGAGCCGACTGGGAATTTTTTTTTGGGAGAATCCCTTAGGGTTAGGGTTATAAGGGGGGTATTTATAGGATATATATTATTAATTTTTTTAATTAAGCATAATTTGGATTTTTTGCGCCGACATTATCATATAGGCAAAATATATGTCAATCGTAAGTTATTATGATGTTAATGCATTGCCAGATCGATAGGTCGGGCAGTCAACGAGTCAATTTGCTCAAATTGCCGCTTCCGACGCCGATATTCGTGATCAGAATTGAGCAATAGTCTCATTTGATATATTTTGACGTTTCTACGCTAACGACGTGATCAATTTCGCGAACGGAGGACATTTAGGCATCATCGCGGTTTCCCAACCTCGATATGGTGCTTCGACGACCCCCCTTCTTGATCGATCAACCGTGGAATTGTGCAATATGTATATTCTAATCAATTTCGACATTTCGAACGCGATGATAGAGTCTGTTCATCGATCGGAGGTCATTTCGACTGATTTTGGCGATGTCTAGTGCATTTCAGCTCCAATTTACGTGTTATTGTATTCGATTGCTTGATATTCATGCATACTCGTCCAAATTGAGCGCGGATAGTCTCATTTGATAGGTTTCAACGTTTCGACGCTAACGACGCAATCAATTTTGCGAACGGAGGTCGTTTGAGCATCGCGTGGCTTCCTGATCTCGATATGCGAATAGGCGCATCGATGGACTTCTTCGTTGATCAGTTGACCGTCGAGTTGTGCAATATGCATATTCGGATCAATTTCAATGTTCTAAACACGATGGCGAAGTCCGTTTGTCGATCAGAGATCGTTTCGACTGATTTTCAGTGTCGTCAAGTATTTTTCAACTCCAATTTGCTCACTGTTGCATCCGAGGTCCGTTGAATTTCTTCTTGTGAACTCAACTCGACTGATGCACCATGCATGGAGATCAATAGACTATATAATTGAAGTACAAGATACTTGATTGTTTGATTGCAATGCAAATACAATGAATTCGATGACATGTCAATAAACATAAATATGACCTTGCAATTTCTCACATTCAACGATTTAAAAGATGAATCTGATTGAACAAATGATTGGATTATTAAAGGCTTACATTATAATTGAAACATAACCTTCAATTATAAATGTAATTTAAATAAGACTTGCAAAGGGATTACATTATATTCAATAGCTCCTATCATGTTATCTCATGTATTGAAGCAATCATAGTATTCAAGTCAAGCACATTAAGTTATAAAGCTTCAACTTTCAAGTGATAGCAAAATCCAATTCAAACTTGAAATGGTATTATTTTTCAACTCATTTGTTCATTAAGAGATGAAATAACTTGCCATAAATATGACTCTTTAATGAACACTCAGATAATATTTGCAATTGCACTAAACCAATTGGAAGAAGCTCAAAAGAATCTGACTAGATCCCATGATGAAATTGGAAGTTCATCCATAAGCATGAATGAGCTTCATTGGAACTTGAGAATTCAATAAATATGAACTAAAAACAATTGAGTGTCATTTAGGTGATTGAAAAGAATATAGATTATCTAATGCCACTGGATTTACAATACACTTGCATTGACTAATAGAAGGCATTTATACAAGTTCTAAATGAATCTAGGCATGCATTATAAATCACCCATTTCATTCAACATAAGTGCTTTGAAATTAGAGTAGACATTCATATGGAACGAACCTTGTGAGTACATATTGCGAAGCACTCTTACTTAACATAGACACTTCGCACTTTCTCTCATAAAAGCACTTAATGAATTGAATCTCTTGTTACATGTTATGAAACAATCTTCCATTCAACTTATATGTTTCAAAATATATGCAAACAACTTAAAGAGTTAAAGTATGTACGCATCTTGAAACAACCTTCGATCGAATTAATAACGTCAAAATGTGTGCAAATGCTTTCAAATATAAGTAAATTTTCTAAATTTCATGAAAGCATGTGAATTTAGTACAATCACATGTGCCCCAACACATTGTTAAATGTCTAAACCTAGAATCTAAAGATGTTTCGCGGGTTAATATAAAGACAAATCTGGATATGCCTTTATGTGCTTCAATTAGCGCATCAAACATTCAATCATAAGGTCTGAGGATGCTACACCGGCTAAAATTTGAATTAATATAGATTCAATCTTGTCTCAAAAACTATACATGTATTTGAATGATCAATATGTATTTATTTTCAAAGTCAGATCTTAATCTATTGATCACATGTCTTCTTGATTGGGTAGCTCCTCCTAAAAGACGAAGTTATAAGCCCCACTTAACCAATCTGATTTTTATTATTCTCATAAGAACAGAAGTTGACAAGACTGATTGTAAATCAAATGTTTATTCTCTAAAAGAAGATTTTGATTTTACATTTACATACAACAATTAAAGATCTTAATCAAGAAATCTGACATTCAAACCTACAAACTCTATGTTTCAAAATAGTGAGCATAATTATAAATTATAGTCATAGACTAGATCCTCTATAATCAAGCATGTAGAGTAGACAACGTTTAAAATAATAAATGATATCAATGAAGTCATCTTGATGATAGTCGTGTTGATTTAAGATTTCAATAAGAGGGGTTCAATCTAAAAATAATAAAATTATCAAATTATAATGTGGATGCTTAAATAATTTACATCCTGATAAAGATTATGTTAAATGGAGATTTCAACCGAAGGAGATATTATCGTTAAAATGTGTATGTAATTTCAAATCAAATTAATCTAAATCAAGTATCAATTCAAATACAAAATCTAATAAGTTATTAAGTTCTAAATATTCAAATAAAAGTCATTATCTAAAAGCTCAAAGCACAATCCACTCAATTCACATTCTGCAACTGTTTGTCAAAGGTGATAAATTAAAAAAAAACTCTAACGCACAAATGAACTAAAGTTAAGTGTTCTACTATTTTCACTCTCAAATAATCTCATACCAGTAAAGACATGACATGTGTCCTCTATCAACGTGGTTTCGCCAGTAGACTTCAAATATGAAGCGATTACAACTATAGTCCTTTAACTGGGTGGCTCGATGATCTCCACTATATTACGATCATAATTATAAGCTTGAGTTGTGAACTATAGTGTGGTCTTACTATGACATAAAGCTCTCTATTAGCTAAGGTGGACTTAAAATTATCTCCTTAGATAAACCCAAGTTTACAAGATTATAATGGAAGAGTTACCAACAAGAGTTATTTTGTTAGATTGAGTTGACTACCCCTTTTGACCATACAGATTAAGAACCACGACAGACCGGAACGATAGAACTATGGGATTTAGATCGTGCACATCATCATTTCTCCCACCATCTGCTTCAAGTTAAAAGATGATGAATTTCATAATTCTAAATTAAAAACTTCATTTGCTACTACTATACACTATGCATTTAACGACCTAATGATTAGTCTTAATCGAAAGTTCTCTCTCAACATTGCAAAACAACAAGTGCTTGCGCCTATCAAAAAACCTATAACTAGATCTAAAAAGTTCTCATAAAATGTGGGTGAAATCTCTAAGTAGTGTTTTATCTACTATTCCATTTGCCTTTTAAAAATTTAATCAACACTAATCTAAGCTCACTTCATTGAGAGGTCGAACGTGAAATTTTAAAGCCCACAGTAATGCATCCAAGATTTTATTTTTAGGGCATTTGTATGCATTCCAATATAATTAATTTGAATGTATAATTACCTCATAACACATGCACAAGATTCATTTTATGTAGCTCTTATACGATTTTTGAAGCATTGAGTTGACTGAGATATTAATACGTAATATGTGCAAGGCTTCATTTAAAATCTTCATTAACACTTTCTATCTGCTTGCACATTAGAATTGCAAAATCGATGGTATGAAAGGCAATCTTGGATCTTCTTTTGTGATTTAAAATAGTACATCAATGCTTGCACTGTTTTCTCAAATTACATTTTGAATGCTTGATAAGATCCTTCTCATGCTCACTAACAAATTTTCAAGTTCCTTTCAAGTTCACTGCAAGTCCCTTTCAGGTTTTCATTTGAATTCTATTCCTATTCGATCGCAGATACTCAAGTACACAAGTTTCCTGTGATTCAATTTTGTGTTCAATTGAGGTTATTTCAGTTCATTTAATATGAGATGTAGGTCCAAGTTTCACTGAAAGTTCACAATTGCGCTTATCAGCGAGTAATCAAGTCCTTTGTATGCCGTGCATCTCTTGCTCATGTTTATTAAAACTGACAATCATTAAATTTGGATTTTCATTTTTGTACTTAATTTGTATTTTTATATGTATCTTGTTTATTTTCATTTCTATCTAGTTATTAAATCCAAAAAAAATTATTTAGTTTTATAATTTGCAATCTTGTTCATCAAAAATTCCAACAATATTATGACAATCTCTAGATGTCTTCCCGTGAAGGGGGCTATTTACTAGGCATGTTTATCGTGCAAAGAAAGACAAGTATTGTGGTGTGAACAATGACTTGATCTATTTCTTCATTACACTAAGAAAAACATGCACGGGTCATCTATTGTCGTATTCAACCCTTTTTAAAAGAAAAAACCGAAAGCCTATAAGGGTAGAAGCTGGAAAATATAAAGTAGGAATACGAGCAATAGAAAAAAAGAAAAACTTTCTCAAAACTTTGACAATCCAACGCTCTTAGTAGAGACGCACTAGTGTCTACACAAGGGGACTTTATTCCTCCAAAGCAGGACATTGTTTAACCACTATTAAGCTAAAGAGCTAAAAACTATAAAATGAGAAGAAAAAGGAGGTGTGCATTTTCAAAAAAGAGGTACGAGAGTTACTAAATTTTTTGCAAAATTTTTTAAAAACTTGAACTTTTTTTGTAAAAATTATTTAATTTTACAAACATTAAATATCATAAAATAATTGAGTTTTTTTACATTTTTAATCTTTAAAAAAATAAGAAATGGTGGTTACTATGATAGCTACGTGAGCATGTATATGTGCACATGACTCTGCGCACACATGCCTATGTGCGCGCGGGAGCTCTTGGGCTCCCGTAGTTGTACTGACAGGTTAGAATTTTTTTCTTTATGATTAAATTATTTATGTTTCCATTTTGCACATGCAATAGCAAATGAGAGATTTTCCCTATGTAATAGTCCAAGTCTTCCAGATAGAAGTATGATTAGTCTTCCAAATGAGAGATTTTCCCTTGCAATTGGCTCAAACCAGCTCTAGATGGACCAATTTCAAGATAACCAAGTCAAAATCAAACCTTATCAAGCCATGATGTGGCCAGAGCTATGTTTAAATGTTTTGATCCAATCTAAGATCAAATTGTTCTCAGCTCTATTTCATGGTGCATCACTTACAGGCACGTGCAGCATTCACGCTTATATAATAGAAGTTGATCCTGATTGAGTTACCAATTGGGTAATTAGGCATGTGTAGTATTCATGCATATGTAATGGAAGTTAACCCTGATCACGAGTTACTAATTGGGTAATTACTTAGCTTAAGAGTGCAATAGTTTCAGGTACAGTTGTTAGTCTCTTTTTCACATAGACTTTGGCATGTTGTGAAGGCATTCCCAGATCTTCAGTTCACTGTAAAATATTTATCATTCCTATAGGCTGTGGTAACCACTAGTTGTAGCAGATGAAATCCGTTACTAATATTTTTGTGGAGGATTACCTAGATTGCAGAATTCTCGAGTAGGGTAAAGAGTTTTAAGGATATTCTAGTAGAACAAAAATTTATAGCAAATTTGTAGTCAGTTGCTTGTTAGTAACGTTTTATCAAATTGGTGGAGGAATTAATTGATTTTTCTTCTTGGCAAACTAGACAAGAAAGATAAATGGTTGAAATTTTATCAAATTTGAGGAGCTTATGAGAGAGGGATGGTGCTTAAGAATTGTTAAATAAGATATCTTAACAAGAAGAACACCACCTACACAAATAGTAGAGGTAAGGAAAAACACAACTTGCACAACTTAGAACAACGGGAAGAAGAAATAATGGTGTCAAAACAATTAAATTTCACTTATCAATCAATTAATTAATATTTCAAAAGATCATACGAAAAATCATATTTATAAAAGAAACAAATTGAGATTATCCATATCCTTATTAAAATTGGTAAGAAATTAGAGAGAAATAGTTGAAAATGCCATTCCAATATTTGTGCAGTATTTATATAATCTTAGAAGAACTTCTAAAAGGCAACATAGTAAATTAAAAAAAAAATGATGACGATGGTCCATAGATTGATGAGTAGGTAGTGAAAATCTCATGTATTAATAAGGTGGCAGTGGAAGAAGTCTTGTTGAGTATAGGCCATAGGTCGCATAAATTACAAGTGTTTCACATTGCCTCAGGTGAATGAATGGATGCCATGCATTCTAAGCTGCTTGATAATTTTTTAAAAGACAACTCCAGATAGTCCTTTAGTGAGTATACCCCCAAGTTGTTCACCTGAGAATGCTGAAGTATCCGTAAAAGATGCTTGTTTCAATTAATTCCAAAAGTTTTTCTGGTCTTTATGTGTCTTATAAATGATCCAATTTTCTTCTTTCATTCTAGAGCATATGAATCAATCATGACCACATTAAATAGTTTTTTTTCATTCAACCGATATGTTGAATGAATATTTTGTAACTTTCCTGTTGAATTTAGATTGCAACCTTCAGTTACAAGAGAACCTAAGATCAACGGTATGTGGGTGTTATTTTTGTTGTCTAAGGAGATGGAAACTGTGATTCCATTCACATAAAAAAATGGAAAAGAAAAGACATGTGCATGTACTGATGAAGGCTATAGAATGAAAATAATTTGAGCCAATGCAATAATGAAGGTTATAATAAGAGGAAATATTTATGGAAATGCAACTATAAAGACTACAATTATTAAAAAACTAGTGAAAAAGAGTGCAATAATGAAAGTCACAAGATTGTTACAATGCAACAGTGAAGATTGTAGTGATGAAAATGCAAGGAAGAAAAAAGCCTAGATCTTTGATAGCATAACAAGGTATAATAATTGATCGAGAATTTTATCCCAAAATTTGTGTAGTATTTATAAAGTATTTAATAGGAAACATGCAAAATTCAGGGAATAATGATTACAATAGTCTACAAATTGATGAGTAAAATAATTACAATAGTCTACAAATCAATCAGTGGGTAGTAAGGATCCTACGGATTAATGATGTACTAATGGAAGAGAAAGAAAAGAAGACAAAATTCTTGAAGTGGTTCTCAACTGGTGAAAATTATGTAAGTGTTTTGCAAAATTTAATCAAACAAAATGTTGAAACTAAAACTACAAAATTTAATGTAAAACAGAATTGGGTCAAGGCTTGAAAATTGGTCATGCTCAACTATTTTATAATCTAGTTTGACTACTTGAGATTTTGGTTATGTTTTGTTTGAATTGGCTGAATAGTCAAGCAACAAGATCTCTATTGAGATTACACCACAAAATTTGTATATAAAAACTTTTGCTCAAATTTTAAGATTTTGAACTGAATTTTGAATCCAAACCAAACTCAGAAGATATTTATATTGAAATTCATTCTAGCAACCTTTAATTTATTTCCAACAAAACATGACCAAGAATTTTTTTTCTTTACCAGTTTCATCATAAAAACATTAATCATATTAAAAATAGAAGAGACCTACTCGATTTATTTTGAGAATCTTCATTCAACAAAATATGAACAACAATACAGATATAAATTCACCAAATACATGAAAGATGTTTAAATGCTTACGTACCTTACAAAAAGTCCCTGATACAAGACCATCATTTTCCGATGTTATCAATTCCTGATCGACTTTCTCAAGCCCTTTGCTTATGGCCTGCATTTCTTCTGCCAAGGTTTTTAACTGAATCTGCAAAGAGTTGACCATTTTAGTAAATTGTTCACTAATTATGCAAATATGAAAAAAATCTCGCAATCATTTAAGTCAATATACCTTAGAAGCAACTTCCAGGCTAACAAGATCCTTGGGAAAATCAAGAAGCTCTGGAAGCTTTTCAGCAATAACCTACAGAAAAAGGGGAAAAATACAAGGCAAAGCATAAGTTTGCATGATATCCTAAATAACATAATAAACTTCTAAAGATAACAAAAATATGAAAGATCTAATAAAAAAATAAAAAAAAGCCCAGGATTTAACATTATAACTATAAGATAAAAGTGTATATTCTTGTGCAGTAAAACTAAAACATCAACTTAAATAAAAAAAAACACAAAAAATATAAAAATAAAGCTCTACTTTTGAAAGATAAATAAAAGCACCTTGCATAAGTAATGCATCAGTGTGATCTTATTGTTTCGTGCGCGTGTGTCAATTAGTTTGAGAAGGCTATCCAATCGGAACCCAATTGCAGAACCTGCAAAGATAAAATAAATGTTCCACTGACATTCAAGAAAACGGATGGCAAATTGGTTTCAATATAGCACTAGAAGTATATCAAGTATATCAATTGACAAGGTTAATATATGTTTCCGAAGAGGATTCCAAATAAAAACAATTTCTAGTTTTAAAATAAACAAGGATATTTTCAAAGAAAAAAGTAATTAAAGAGAATGGTATAACAGGGTAGCATCGAGAAAAAATAAGCAGGCTCAATGAAGTGCTTGGTTGGAAAGTTCCACGTAAATTAGGATTCTAAAAGAATTGTTAGCATACATGTACAATGGTGCATGGAAGCTTAAAGTAAAAGTTTAGCGATTGAAAGATGCTAGTTTGGACTGAACAATCAGAACATTAACGACAATAAATAACAAACTTAAAAATTGATAAAATCTGAAAAATAGGACTATTAAACTATCAGAAAACAAACTATTGGGATGAGAAATTAAATATGATTCTTTTACATTCATATCTTTAAAATATACTTATAAGACCACAAATCACTGTAAGGACATGCATGTTACACACCGGACAATCAAATCAATCAAAAGACATTTAAACAAGCATGAATTTGTTTTAAGATGACTAAAAGTAAACCTTGTATCCGACTCGCTACAAACAAATGAATGCAACATAGCCCCACTTTGACCTGACGAATTGAAATGGACCAAAAGTTCGAAACATTGAGGAAAGAAAGACAACAAGATTACAAGATGGACATGTTTATGACTGTGAAAGCATGATAGCTCTGATATATCAGATAAAAGACAAGTACAACAAAGAATGCTTGCAATTCAGAAAAGAGATGTGTAAAGCTAAGCTGCTTAACAATAAAAGAAATGAAAACACAAAGCACAAGAAATAAATCCACAGAAGTTGGCACCAAAATTTAGTAGTGCTTCAATTTGATGACCAATGTTCACTGTGACAAAAATGAGATCACAACGCCAAAAGGTGAGATTTGAAATGGAGAAGGAAATAGAAGGTTGAGAGAGGAGAGGAAAGCCAACCAATCCGACCATATTTAGAAGAATCCGATAGGATCAAATAAGGCTAAGATAGAGAATCTCAGAAAGTTAAATGAGGGATTCATAGGTCTCTAAGCATGATAGGTTTAAATATCTAGACTATTTATACCAAAGAATATGGATGTAGAAGATTTTATGAATTCTAAAGTTAATATCCAGTGCTTAAAATAGAGAACTAAATTGTGAGTCTTATAAGGTAATCGAATATTATGGAGAAATAAAGAAAAATTTTAAAATTGCAACTAGAATGGTCATGCTACATATGTCACTGGCAACTAAAGTTAGTGAAATTAATTGATTTTGGCATTTGTAATAAAAGGCAGAAGATGAACCAATAAGTAGGGCTATAAATGAATAAAGTCGAGTGAAGCAGAAGCTTGCTGGAGCTTGAACTTGTTTGCCAAAACCTCATTCAAGCTCAAGCTCAATTCAAGTATCAATGCTAGTGTTCAACCTAATTTCACTCAATACTATAATTATTTGAATTTGACTCGTTAGCTAACTAAACAATAAGTCTATCAAGGAACAACACTATCGAGCAACTTGAAAGTTAATCGAACAAATCTTAACTAAATTATTAATGAGTAACATATTGCATTTAAAGATGAGTCATTAATTGAATGATTTATAAAATAAAAAAATATTTTAATGAATATAAACAAAAAATTTGCCTTCATGAATAAAAACAATCTAACATAGATGTTGACCTACAACTATGTGCCACTTGAAATTAAATAAATATGGGGGAAATTAAAATCCCATAATTGCGATCGAAATCAATTAAATTCGATTTGATACGAAAATTTGACTTCATAATGCGAAAAGCATCAAAATTAATTAAATAGAAAATATCGAATCAATTAATGATCAATCCAAAAATTAAAATTAATTTTAATGAAATTATCGCATATCAAGTCGAGAAGCACGACGCCTAAAAACCTCCGCTCTAAATTGATCGCCACATCGCCAAACGCGAGACCTATCAAACGACGCCTTTCTCGATCGAATCGAAAGTGCGCGAAGCGCCGAAATTTGAGCGATCGCACAATTTAAACCTAAATTTATTTCGACCGCGCCGGTGAACCCAAATCTCCATCAATCGATGCCAGGCTCGCATAATCGAACAACTTAAATTGACACCCATATTGCTAGGGTTTGTCAAAAGTAATAAAATCGCAATTAAAACGACTAACAGCGGCTTAATCCGCTAATTAATCCTTTAAACCTCTCTAATCCCCTACCTAACCCCTGCCGCCCAAGCATCCAATGGAATTAGTGACCAATTCTATTATTGCGTTAACCAATCGAGGCGTGTCAACGTTGACCTCATTTCACCTCGATCCCCTCTCTCGTTTTTTCGCTGGTCTCCGCTTGAAGCTCACGACGCCTCGACTCCCTCTCGCTTCTCTGTTTCGCTTTCTCGCTCTCAAAGCTCACTTCTCTCCTCTCTGAGCTCCTCACTGTTCAGAGCTCTACAACCCTAGCCGAAAGCAAACAGAGACTCGATCCTTCCTGAACCCCTGAAAGAGTTGTTTCAATCTGAGCTATATTTTGCTATGTGGGTTTTCTTGAAGGAGATTGATTTGTTTCCATTTGTGTTTTATGGATGATGAGGATTAAATGATTAATTTTTTTTTTCCTTTTTTTTCTCTCCCTCTGTTTTCTTTTTTTTTTTTTTATTCCAGGAAACCCTAGAAACCAAAGCCCTTCTCCTTTTCCTTTAGCAATCGACACTGTGGGTCTTTCAAACAGGGGAATTTTAGGGAGAGGAGCTTATACTTAAATATCATTTGTGGTATAGCATAGTTCTAACAAGGGAGTTTTGGAAGTTTCTTGATGCTGAACTTCTTCCCCTCATGTTTTAGGTCAACCGCTTTTGTATGTAGCTCTTGTTTTCTTCATTGGTTTAGTGGAACTTCATTAAAACTCTATTTATGGTTTGGCTGAAGGAATGTAATCACCAGGGCAAAGTTCTCGTGGAGAAAATTCTATCTCAAAGGATGTTTTGGAACTGCTGATGAATGGCAAACTATCTTTACCTTTCTCAAATCAATTTTTTTTTTACCTCCTATCGTTCCTTGTCCTGGTGGTTCTGAAGAGGAGCATTATTGCAGCAAAATATGTGCGACTCGACCGGGAATCCATTCATTTTACTATGCACTGGAAGAGTCCTCGCGCAAGCCGCAATTGTCACGCATCGAACATGCAAAGAACAAATGATATTTTCATAAAAGAAAAATTCCAAAACTCTTTAGGTTTCTCTAAACTTTCTATTGTTGCTCTAATGGGCAAGCTAAGTATTCTATTGCTCTTGTTCTCATAATATTGCTCCAAAGGGAAGAGTTCAGATTTGGACTTATTAAACATAGTGTGATTGTTTAATCTATGTGGAGTAAATTTCATATAATCATCATGTTAAAGGAAGAGGATGGGGGAAGGGTTGATTGACATTGTGCTTGTTTTCCTCTCTTTTGTGATCACTAAGTCATAAGCCTTTGAAGTGCGACTTGAAATGTGGCTTTGTGCAAGTTTAAAGCTTTCATTTTTGATGCTTAGTTTCATTAAAGTTGCATCTTGCCTAGTACTTGTTCATACTTTACTCAAAAGCAATTGCCATGTCTCTATCTTGCATTAAAACAATTATATGTTCACTGTCCATGAGTATTTGGAGGTTGGAATCATGCGAGATACATTGTTCTATGCCTTTTTTCTTGCTCTTGAATTATGAGAGTGAAATGGTGATGAAAATGCAATGCTCATAAAATGCTGTCTTGTTTAAGTATATATGCAAAAACGTTCATATGTAAATGCGAGTTTTAAATTCCAGGATATATTCACCATGTTTTCCAATATGTGGAAATGCTATCAAAATTATCGTACTCACGCTTGCCTATTATACACCCATACATGTCACATGGCGGCCCAGCCTCTCATGGCAACCCCACTTGTGGGAAGAGGAGGTGATAAATTCTAATCAAATTTATTGCGGCAGCCTTTCTTTTGTTTATATGCAAATGTGAGCTTTAAATTTGTGATATAAGACCTACCATGTTTTCCAATATGAGAAACGCTATGCTTATCAAAATTTCTGCTTAACGACATACACCTATACATGTCTTTCTTGACATATGGCTCAGCTCATTAAGAACCCCACTCAGGGGAAGAGGATTGTAAATTTTGACGCTCCTAATCAAATTTATGCAGCTTTTCTTTTGTTTATATGCAAATGTGAGCTTTAAATTTGTGATATAAGACTACCATGTTTTCCAATATGGAGGAATGCTATGCTATCAAAATTTCTCCTATGACATACACCTATACATGTCTTTTCGACATGGTGTGCAGCCTTCATAAGAACCCCACTTGTGAAGATTTCGAAAATTTTGATCTCTAATCAAAATGTTAGCCTTTCCTTTTTATTTATATGCAAATGAGAGCTTTAAATTTATGATATATCACCATGTTCTCCAACATATAAATGTTATTATCAAAATTACTGTCTCACATACACCTATACGTCTTTCGACATTGGGTAGCCTTCATCGAACCCCCACTTGTGAAGAGCGGGAGGTCGTTGTAAATTTTGATTATTTTTGCTCTATGTTATAAGACTGCTCACATTGTTCCAATGCGCGGGAAACTCATGATAAGACTGCTCACGTTGTTCCAACGCGTGAAATCTGTTATAGATTGCTCACGCTGTTCCAACGCAGCGAATGTCAGAACCCATACACGCCTTTCTTGTGGGGTAAATAATTTGGTCCGGTGTCTCACACCTACCATACACGCCTTTCTTGGCGTGGAAGACCCACAAGTAGCCCATGTGGGATGACGAGGTCAAAATTTTCAAAATAAAGTTGAAATGTCATATAAACGCTTATACTTTAATTTCATATACATGTGAATGCAAATTTATTTTTACGCTATAATCTGCTCACATTGTTCCAATACGTGAAATCAGATTGCTCACGCCGTCAACGCAGTGAAATGTGTCGCAGAACCCATACACGCCTTTCCGTGGTGGGTAAATTCCGGTGTCTCACCATACACGCCTTTCTGGCATGAATCCACCCTATCATGATGACGGAGGTCAAAATTTTCTTAAAAAAAAAAAGAAGATAGAAATGAAATGCTGCTCATTGCCGGGCTTAAAGGCTTATATATATGAATACTCATACCTCTACTTTACTCATTCACACCGTGATTTACATAAATGAGATATAGAAGATCAAGAAAATACATATGAGATAAACTAAATCTACCATATAACTGACATATATCAAGAAGATAAAAAAATTGTTGAGTTAAAAGAAACTCACAAGTATGCACACCTTAATCCTCCTCAGCTGAACTTAAACTGGCTTAAGGGAGAAGAGGAGAATAAAATGTAAGACTTTGTAAAAGGAAACCCCTCCTATTTATAGTGGCCCTTTCCTTTCTGCCATCTACTCTTATGGAATCGACATGTGCTTTGTCATAAAACGCAAGGGAACTATCTGGTGATGCCACTTTCATGTCACATGCACATGACATGGATGCATGCCCTCAGATCCTTATCCCTTTCAAAAGGAAAGAAAGTCGCCATACTTTAATAAATTTAATGAGTTTGTGTCCCCCCACTGCATGAGTCAGATGGAGGAGGTGGATTTTAATTAATCCACTGCTCTTTTAAATGAAATATGACAACTATTCATATTTTTATATTCCTTTTCCTTTCAAGAGAAAATAAATGCTATGATATATACGCCTCCAAAGAATTGTTTTTACCATTTATACTCATGAATACATAAAGAGAGCTATTACCTAAATCAAATCGTTTAGCCCATTACTTACTTATGATCATATGCCTCTAAATCAATATTTCCCTTTATGTATTGATTTGCAACATAAAGAGAGGCTATTAAAATCAAATCTTTGCTATTTTAGCATTACTTTACTTATGATCATAGCCTCTAAATCAATTATTTTCACCCCTTTACGCTTGATTTTGTACATGGGACATGTGCAAGTTAGATAAAATAAAGAACATATACTATATCTTCCTGTTGTCTTGACCGTCCGAAGTAATAAAACCCAAAAATGTCATATATAATCCAAACCAGAAATTGACTTACATTTCAACGACATTCAATGCCCATACAACATTCTAAAAGAATGATACTGTATGATGTTGAATGTCCAAACATTAGGGACATATGCAAGTAAGTCAAATACGAAAGAACAGATACTACATCTTCCCGGTTTGGTCTTCGGACCGGGTCCGGGTTAACAAAACTCAAAAAAAAAAAATCAAAAATTGAACCCATATTTCAACTTGACATTTGTATGTCCATACAACATTTTAAAAGAACAGATGCTCGTATGTATGTTGAAGTGTTCAAACAATAGGGACATGTGCAAGTTAGGTATAAAACAAAAGAATGATTATACTTCGGTTTTTCTGACCGTCCGCTAACAAACCTAAAATCTCAGATCAAAATTCACGCTTATTATAATCATGTCAAATACGAAGAACAATGCTACACTTCGGTTTTCTGACGTCCCGTTAACAAAACTCAAAATCAAAATTTGACATCGAACTCCAACTTGACATTCTAATGTCCATACAATTCAAAGAAGATATCCATATTATGCCGGAGTAAATCTAAGTCAAATAAATACAAAAGAATCAGATACATAATCCGGTTTCTGACCGTCCGTTAACAAAACCTAAAAAAATGTGATATTATAAAATTAATAATATCTCGGTAGTTTAATATATATAATACAAGCATAGATCCAACTAACATGCTTCTAAAATTCAAATCCTCGAAGAAAAGTCCCAAACCCGATCTATGCTCAAACTAGAGTTTTGAAGGATTATACTTCTTTAACGAATTTAGACCATCCTCAGAAAACCTGACGTAGCAGCCTATCAATCGATATTAACCCAAGATCGAATTATAATTAAAATTTCAATGATAAATCATATATTCAAATCAATCAATCATAAAATGATCAAAATAAAAGAAAATAATAAAATATAAATAAAAAAATGAAATGAATTATTTAAATTAAAACTAAAAAATAAATAAAATAAATCCACCCTCGATTTTCTGGGTGACAAATTAAGAAAACTTTGCTCACAAAGAAATTAATGTCAAATTAAATATAACTACCTTCACACTCAAATATTCTTAAAGTTCAAAGACGCCTGTCCTTGGTCTTTGCCGCTGACATGGCACACATAAATGGCTTACGACTGAGCCTCCGACCGTCGATATGACACCATTAAATTATTTGCCACGGCCGCAGATGTTCCTTAACGGCTTTGTGAAAATGTGAATAAAAGTTCTACGTTAGTTTTAAGGCCGACTTATATTGTCCCCTGACAAACTCCACCCTGTCTACACACCTTGGACGACGAACCCATGTGTGTTCGACAAGCGATCCTTCGCCGTGTCGACCACCTCCTCCTCGACTGAATGGGATCGCGACACCGGATGACGGAACCATGGGATCTTGATCTGCCATCGTCCACAAAAGTTTTAAGTTAAAATAATAAATTTCATAAGTTCTAAACTCCACTCACCGCAATTATATACTCGTTTCTTTAACGATTCATCGATCACTTTAATCGAAAGCTTCGACGGGAGGGTTAATTATGCTCATGCTATGGAAACCTGAACCAGATATAAAAGTTCTCACCAAATGAACGAAATCTCTGCAAAGTGTCTTATCTACTATTCATCTGCCTTCTGAAATTATCACCGACACTTAAACAACTCTTTCCTTTTTTTATCGAAAGATGTCGGTGGCGAATTTTCGGATCCCACAATAGAAAAGAACAACTCTCCAATATAACTGAATATTAAATTTTAGGGTTTATGGCCAAATTAGTCCCCCAACAATTTATGGAAGACCAAATCAAACTAAATAAAAGGACCAATTTAGTCACTTGACTATTCGAAAATGGACCAATTTGGTCATACCATCTAAACTAATAGTTTGAGGTATTAAAAATAGGAACATTTTGAAATTTTAATTTTTTTATTAATTTTTCTTTTTTGTGTGCTATAGATACAATCATATTAAAAAAAATGGATTAATATTATGCATATTTTTGAGCAAATAAATTTTGTCATAAATTTTATGTATTTTTTATCATATTAAACGTCATTATAATATTGACTTATTTCGTAATTTTGATATTGCCTCACCTTCTGCATTACATGTCTAATCATTTCTATCCAAATCCAAATGATAGGATTAAATTGATTCATTTTCAAATAATCAAGGGACTAAAATAATCCTTCTATTTAGTCTGTGACTATTTTGGTCCTCCATAAATAGTTGGAGGACCAATTTGGTCCTTAACTCTAAATAAACTCATAAATGAGTCTTAAATGAGCATATTATCGAGTCTTAATTGGGCTTCTTAACGAGCTTCTCCCCTTAATAAATATTATTCACGAGAAACACCATGTTAGTTAAACATGTTTATTTATCAATCAAGTATTTATAAAAGTATTTAAGCTTGTTAGATTAGTTAATTAAAGTATTATGAACGAGTTCTAACCGAACTAGACCATGAGTACCTTGTTAAGTGTATTGATTCATTTATAGCTCTACGAATAAAGTAAATAACATTAATATAGAAGTATTAGGAAGGAGAAATGATAAGCTAATGGAACTATTATTAAATATGCAAAAAAAACACACGCAAACAAAAAATAGAGTTTATTATAAGTAACTCAAAACGAGTAAATGAAAAGAATGATTTAGAAAGGTGACCTAAATTATTAGGATAAGGTTAATGTTTCAACTGATGATTAAAAATAATTAACTGTAATTAGCAACCACAGTAAAAAATAATCATCTATAAAGCTAATCAAAGAAGAGTATGCCACTGGGTTTTCTTTTGTCACAAACATCATTGCTAAATTCTGTAAAATGCACTAAACTCATGACTATATTTTTTTATGCCTTACTTTCATCATAATAAAAAGCAAAAAAGAAGAACAATAAGAGATCACTATCCTAAGCATTGCAACGTAGATAGCATATTCTTAAACTAATAATGCAAAATATACAAATTACAGAAGAGTTGTACATAATTAATGTGAACTGACCAAACTTGATAAAATCACTAGGCTAAAGAGTATGAGCAATATAATAAACCATTTAGAAAAATACTTCATGTAAGGTTATGCAAAGAAGAAGACCAATACAAAGAAACAATGAAAATATTGCTTATTTATGTTCACCAATTGCCATTAAAATCACAAACTTGATGCTTTAATTCATTAGTGATTGCATTACACCAAACTACTTCAGAACTTGAGTTCAAAAATTCAGATCCGTGCTTCTAATATGCAACAGATTGAAAGATAGATAATACATTAGTATAGGAATTAGGTATGGATTGAAAAAGATGTCATGTTACCACTCTAAGAGACACATGCTTGGCATTTGACTGACCTCTGGCTGTACCCTGATTTAATGCATTTCCCAGAGAAAGAATTGTATGCATTATTCTTTTTAATTTGATGGAATTTCTGATCTGATAACGAGGAAAAAAATTTCAGGTAAAAGATCGTTAAAAAGAACAAATTGTATTGCAAAATGGCACGTATTATATACCTCCTGAGATGCAGAATTAACAATGTTTAAGTTTACACTAAGGTCAGCAACCTGCAAACGTTTTAAGAAAAATATGTAACCTTTAGTGAACATTAGAATATATAATTATCTCCCCCAAAAAGCGCAAATCAAAATAATTTTCCTAACCAGTGAACGAAACTGGATTTTAAAAGAAAAGACTCTGAGCTTTGATTCCACTCGTGGAACTTTCATCAGCTCCAAAAAGTACTGATCAAAGCAGAGACCATTCATCAGGATATAGTTTAAGCACACAAACTAAAGCAATATAAAAATAACAGAAAACATCAGATGATCCAATTTTCTATTCTTTCTAAATCATAATGAAAAAATTGAATGCTTAAAGCATTCAAAAAACAGTGCTTAGTGTGCCTGTAATGATAATCAAAATATAAATGCAAAATGGCAACTCGTAAAGGAATATATTCACTAGCCTGTTCACATTTTCCCAAGCGTTCCTTGTCTCCATTGAAATTCTGAAAAATTCAAGTGAAATTTTCAGGGGAAAAAAGGAGCAACAAGTGAAAGAGTGCCAAAATGAATAAAAATGAGTATCAAAATCAACCACAACTAATTGAAGTTGAATGACAACAAAATAACTCATGTCAGGGACTTGCTTTTAATAAGTCCATTTCTTCCTTGTTTGGGCAGAACTTTATGAGGTTATCAACCTGGTCAACATTTAAAACAGATTCATCCAGCGCAAGCACTGAACTCTGCAGAAAAAAAAGGGAAGACTAGCTTTAGTGCATAACTTCGTATTAAAAGAGAGTAGATGTTTTTGGTGTGGTTTTGAGTGTTCACGTATCATAAAAAGTGAAAACAGGACTCTGTAGAGCATGCTAATTTTTTTCCTAGAATCCAAAAGTTAACTAAACAAAAGATAGAAAAGAGACATTAACCAAAAAATAATACGAATATTTTTGATGGACTAAACATCTTTAAATAGAGACATGGAAACAGGAAAAATAAAACATATATATATATGGTTAGATAGAAGCATTGTGTTTATCAAAACATACACATGCATAATGATAGCAATACATGAACATAACTATGTCCAAATGGATAAGCATATTGAGATAGATATAAGCACATCCAGTCATCTATGCTAGTACACACATGAAAATGGAAGAAATAAAAATCATCCTCTTACATATTTACAACAATAATGTAAGCGAAGCTTGTAAAGAATAAGCAAAGAAAACAAAAAATAGTAATAATATTGCTATAGTAATAAATGTATGCGTGTGGATTATATTAATATCAATTAGTTTCATTGAGTTAAGTGTATTATAAAGATTCTGCATTTAGATGTTTTTTATATTGCATACCATCAAGGTCAGATGCAGCCTAGTGTTTAGTCTACAGCAAATACTTTGCTGCCGGCAAAACGGCATATTGGATGTTTTACCAAACAAAGTACTTGAAATTTGACCACAAAATACGATAAATTCTATCTGTCTGCTAAGTAAAATAACACAGATAAAGGATTTTTTAGGAGTTATGCGTGCTTCATCATCTCATAGCATCATCAGAAAAATCCTACTAAACAGTCTGCTCAAGAATTTATCATCTACCACCATTAGCAGCACCCCACAACCAGATGGAACTGATATGCACAGGGGTTCTCATATTCAAACTAGTAGAAGATGGAATTGCATATCACATTTAGGACAACGAAACCATCAAAAGAAGCAGAACTTACCAGCAAATCAGATAAAGGTATCTTGACCTTTGTAAGCATAATTTCACAGTTGTTTGCCCGTCGAAGATCAATCTGCAAGTAACTATGGATTAATAAGCAAAAAGGTCAGCAGTAAAATCATGCATACTCATAACACTTTTAGATTCATTAACGGCACAAACTCAGGTGAATAAATAGACCTAAACAGGGTCAGGTGTGGCATAATTCCACCTAGTTAAGTTTCGAAAGAAAAACTTCGGCAAAATTATTGGCCAGATTAGAGTTAAAAGTGAAAAGTTTAATAATGTAAAAAAAACATTGACACATCCAAATCAGCTTAACCCATTTATTGATCATGTGGTTTAATAATGAACTCATAACATCAACTACTAGTTAAGAAAGTGAGGGCAAAATAACAATAAGTCAATTAATACAAATAAAGGAATCAATATTAATAAAAGCATTATACAAATGCACTAAAAATAATGCAAATGTATTATGCAAGTGCATCAAAAGATACTATCACACATGGGGTTTAATAAATGTATTAATGTCTAAGCCTAAGACCAAAATGTGGCACGCACTAAAACAAACAATCTAGTTCGCGTGTGCTCCAACAAACGTGCAAAACGGTTAAATTTAAAGTTAGAGAATAGAGGTGTAAGTGAGCCAACTAGATTAGCAAGCTGGCTCGAACTCAACTCATTAATAAGCTTATAAGTCCAGCTTATCATGCCAGAGTTTAAGCTCGAACTTAAATTTAAGCTCAAATAATATACGAGCATGAGCTAGATTTGAATTGTAATGTTCAATATATTGATAATAAAGGTTTATTCGATTTTTGTCAGTTTTAAAAATTGCACATCAACTCATTTTCAAACAAAAGGCTAACAAAAGGCAGAATCTTATATTATATGTAAAAAAGGGACAAAAATTTGAGGGCGCTTTTTAATGCAACTCTAAAGGCTCAAAAAGCTATTCATTAATATAGGAAATATGTTTTATGAATAGCTATAATGTAATCATGAGAATAAAATATAATAAATTTCTATGGTGATGATGAGATTCTTTTTAGCTAATGGTGGATATGAATTTGGCAAAGATAGTGTTGAACTGTTGTCTAGGGAACCATGTGAATGGTGTCTTGCATCTTTGTCCAATCATCTTCCCAATAAAATATTATAATGTATTTGTGTGGCTAATCTCACCATCTTCCCAAATTGGGTCAACTATTCATATTGAAAAACCATAACTTTGATGTCCATTAGCAAGATAGTGTTCTCTACTGAGTTCCCACATAAGCTCCAGTCATTGAATTTTTTATCGAGCTACCATCGATGCATCCTCTATCGAGCTATTGTCGCTATGCCCTCCAATGAGTTCGCGTGTGAGACCCCATTGTTGCATCCTCCATTGATCCACCATCATTGCCTCCTTTGGTGAGCATCCATCTTTGACTTTGGCTTGAGCTTACAAGTTGAGCTCGGGCAGACTATTTTTTGGCAAACTAAGCTGGAGCTAACTAAATGAGTTCGAGCATAGCATTGAACATGCAAGCTAGCCCTGATTTGAGCTTAGCTCGGCTCGTTTACACCCATATCAGTGAATGTTATGTGAACTAAAAAAATCAAATAAATATACATTTACCTCACTCCATGAAAAAAAAGCAACTATGCCAAAATGATATGTTTATTTTTCAAAAAAAAATGTGTGCAAGCTCTCTCTATATCAAATTCATCAATGTGTTGAGTTGCACGTGATTCTCAAGCAGGCTGCCTCGCCTATAGAGCAAGGCTGTTATGACCTACCTTTTTCAAGTTCGATCATCAATGTCATAAAGATTAGAGTTTACAAAATTTACCCCTAATGACAAACTCACATTATAAATTTGAAATGATAGAGTTAAAAAAATGATTTTAAATTCCCTCTCCCATCACATTCTAAGTTATCATCAAAATGACAGTATAATACTCAATTATGAAGTCTATACAAATCTTTTATCTTCTATTTAGACACAATCTTCAAGGCCTTGTTATAAAGCAAAAGTTATATTAAAATAAAAACTCTTGGTACTATCATACTATCAAAGTATAATCGTGAGTTCAATCTATAGAAGCAATCCTCTACGTACAAAGATAAAGATGACAAGGTCAATAACATGAATTTTAAAAAAAATTCAAGCCATATACAAATGGGCGTGATCCTCTCTACAAGCAAGCGAGCTGATATCATTCACTCCACTCAAACTTGATTACTTTTGTGTTAACCTAGACAATGGCATTGTAATTTGTGAGAATTCTTCTACAAATCTTCTATAGTATTAGTTAGGGTCAAAAAATTATTTACTTTTGTTATAGTAGTTGGTCTTGGCCAATCTTATATAAGCTTGAATTTTATTTTGATATACTATAATGCATTTACCAACTACAAGTCTGAAAAATGGCATACTTTTCAATCAAAACTCACATTTAAAAAATTAGTATATAATTTGTTTTCTTTATATATTTATACACCGCATGAAGGTGATTTATGCAATTAACTTTATTTCTTGAGTAGAAAAGGATGTCATTAATAAATACTATCACAAAAATATCTAAGAATGACATAAAAATTTTGTTCATAAAATTCATGAATACTTCAGAGGAGTCATTTGTCAATCTGAACAGTCTCACCACAAATTTATAATGCATGTATTTTAAACTAAAAGTCGTCTTTGGTATATATTCTTTTATTCGCAACTAATGATATCTTGATCGCAAGTCAATTTTTAAAAACACTAAAACTTCTATTAATTGACCAAATAAGTAATCAATTCAAAGCAACAAATACTTTTTATAACTGTAAGCTTGTATCTTTATTCTAGACAAATAATATTGGAGTTCCCCATAGTGACTTGCTTGGTCCGATGAATCATTTTTTAATAATTTTTACAATTGACCTTTTTAATTCTTCAAGTTCTTTAATCGATATTCTATATGATGCCTTTGCAATTAGTTCTGCACCTGATATTAAATCTATAGAAAAAATTATTTCTTTGGTTGGAGGAAAACAAAGTACATTATCTAGAAAAACTTATGGATACTCTCTTACTACTAATATATCCTTCAATTCTTTCACTTTTTTGTGAGATCACCTATGCGAGCAAAAAAAATTAGTACCTGCTTTTTAAAAACTTGAATGTCATTATAACCGAGATTATCATAGATGACGTTCTTCTATTTTCAAAGAATTTAAATTCTTCTAAAAAAATTGAATTTAACTACTTTCTTGCAATAATCCATTGTGACAAAATGGTTAGACAACAAAAGCATCCCCAAAAGTATATCGAAATCTTGTAGTAGCAATAAAAGTAAATGTGTTTAAAAATCTTTCTAACAAATCTCTATGGTTACTTGACATGTTCTCTTGATAGTTATATACATGTCAACTAGTAAAACTATTGATAAAGTTGAATACACGATTGTTGTATTTAAACCAATGGTTTTATTAAATTTCTCACCAAAGAATAAATGTGATGCACTAGTGTTGATAGAATTCTAACAAGTTTATTTTGAATGATAACAATTCTTATGATAATTTACAATAATGAGTTTGTAATATTAAATAAAAATTTAATAAACTTTTTTGAATGAACATCATACCTATGATGATGTCAATTAATTTCCTAGCCTCCTATTGTGACAACACATAGAATCGAGCTGAACATTCTAGTGAGTCGAATTCTGGCTATGTCGTTGATTGCCACTCTCTGCCAATTCAAGCTTATTCAAAGGTGGTGCAACATTTCCTAGAAGTCCTTGACTTAAGGTAGGACAATACTTAGCCATGTGTCTAGCATAGTGTTACATTAGTAGTCAATTTTCTTTAGCTCCTTTTGAAAAGGTTTATGCTTTTAGGACCAACCATTTCAAAATTTCTAAGCACGTTTCATGTTTATTTAACTCAATGTGGAGCAGAGAGTTTTAGATAGATTTGCTTTTTCAATTCATCCTGGAGTAGTTTGTTAGACAGCATAAGCAAATGTGCTACAAATGAACTAAAATCTTAAAATTATGTATACAACATAATTTAAAAAGGTGTTTAAGGGTGTACATCTCATCACGAGGCGTTCCAAAATTGCTCTAAGATTTACACTATTGTAGTTTAAGTGAGGCTTGTGTTTTCTTATTTGAGTAAGCTTCAGGCTTTATACTTCTAAGCATTTTATGCGACGCCTCAAATTAATATAAAATAAAAAAAATCTTTTATCATACTATATACGTAATATAACTTGTCTCAGTTTAAAATTTCATGTTAGAATTGCTAGAGCCAAATAAGAGAGAGGGCAAAGAATAGGTAAGCGGAGGGCTACAAGCATTTTGTATTCGTTCAATTATAAGCAGATCAATTTTCTCTTTTCTTCAAAAAAAAATTAATTTATTCAAAGTGTTTTATTTATTTTCTATTATAACTAAATTTTTATTATTTTTTCTTTAAAGGTTTTATTTTATTTTTCTTAATTTAAAATTTTAGTATTCTTTTAAATGTCTTTTTTAATTTAAAATATATTTTACTATTTTTAATATACTACTAGTATTTTTTAACTTTTTAATGTCCTTAATATGATTTTTTTAGATTTTTTTACTGTCTTTCCTTTATTTTTAACTATTTCATTTTTTTTTTTAGTAATTTTTCTTGTTTTCCTTAATTTTATTCATTCATTTTTTATAGTCTTTTCTTTTTTTGGTTTAAGGTTTATGTCTTATCTCACTAAGGCAAAAATGTTTCAATTTCCAATTTTGCCTTTTCAAATGTTGGGCTATAAAATAAATAAAGTCACAAATGTGGATAAACAAAGTAATAGAATATCAAATATTGGTTGTAACAACTGCAATAAAAAAATAAGTACCAGCTGAACTCTGACAGATTTTTGACCAAGAGATGAGCGCCCACTTGATCTATCACCTGAACCCCGTTGTGAATTTGTATCAGCTGCTGAGAAGAGACTCTCTAGCTCAGACATATCAAATTCCGGGGTCCTACAAGAACGGGAAGGAAAACATAAATGAACAAGCAATTCAGCAACAACATCATGCATTGTCATTTGGAAACAAGAATAACAAGCTGGATCACAAACTTGGAAGCATCGTCAGCTTTTTGCGTCTCAGCCCATAAGCTTCCCTGCATTGCTCTTGTCACTTTAACCCAATGCAGTGGCTTTAGAGAAGTCTTTTTGGCTGATAACTGTAAACTCCCATTGCTATTGCTCATTGAGCGTACCAAATTCCGTCCTTTAATACCACCAGCTAGAGCGCTCATTCCATTAAGAGATCCAGAAGAAGGGGTCAATCCCTTCAAAGGGTATGGAGACTGTGGCAATGTTGGAACATTAGGGCCACTAGATTTATGTGAAGGATGATGAGAGGGAGGGGCTAGTACCTTAGATCTTTGCACAAAACATGAAGGTGGGGGTGGAGGTGGAGGTGCACAAGCATTCTTGACCATTGAAGCCTGTGAAAAAGAGCTGGATGGAGGTACAGAAGGCAAAGGAACCATAGATGGCATGTCTTTCTTGATAATCATCAATGAAGGGTGAAGAGGTGGTGGCAGCAAAGGAGTTGCAGAGAGCATATCTTTTTGGCTAATTGTCGATGGCAAGGGAGGAGGAGCCGGTGGCAAAGGAGCTGTAGATAGCATGCCTTTTATGCCAATTGTAGATGGTGGTGGAGGAGGCGGTGGTGGTGGGATAACACCTGTAGTAGTACTAGGAGAGAGAGAAAAGGAAGATATTCCAACAGAAGAGGGCAGAGGTGGAGGTGGTGGAGCGGTAGTAGTTGATTGTACTTTGACAGGGGAAGAAGCTTTACCATTGACTGGTGAAGAAGCTGTGGTCTTGATAGGTAAAGAAGCTTCATACTTCACCGGTAAAAAAATATTTCCCTTGGCTTGAAAAGAAGAATTGGAAATGGAAAGATTTGAGGCTACGGTTTCAGTAACATCTGGTGTTTTTCGTGATACCGATGAAGGAATTGATGGCTTTCTTGAAGATGGCATTAGTGGAGGAGGTGGAGGTGGAGGTGGAGGTGGAGGTGGTGGTGGGATCGACTGAGCCTTTGATAGAAGTGGTAAAGAGGATGGCCTTTTCCCAGAAGTTGAGAGTGATATACTTGCTGCTTTGGTAGTTAAAGCAGCAACTGAGTTTGCAATTACAGGAGTTACTGCATCATTTCTCAGATGGCTTTCTGAAGAAAATGAAGATACAAATGATGACAGGGGCAATGAAGTAAGCACTGAAGAGTTAGTAGCTGCTGCATGAGGGGGAGGTGGTGGTGGCAGTAATTTTAATACTTGAGATTTTGCTGATGGTGCTGTTGGTGAAGCAGTTCTAATATCAGATGTCTGTGGCATGGTGGAAATCAAACCAGGTAAAACTGTTGAAGGAAATGGGGGCAATGGCATTGAATGAGAAACTTCAGATCTTCCAGAGGCATCATGATCATGTAGCACGGCTGTAATACCAAGGGTTCCAAAGGCTGAAGGTGCACTACAATATCTTGAAACATGTGCCAAAGAGCTTTGTAATGAGTATCTTGAAGAAACTGGGCTTGACTGAGATGATTGCAAGCATTGGGAAGTTTTCTTAGGTTGAGCAGGATGCTGTAACACATCTACATTTGGAATCTGGGTTTCTGGATTCATTACACTTGTGGCAGAAGACTGTTTCAGTGGGGAAATAGATTTATCCCTTGGGGTAGTAGGTGATGATTTGGTGATTACATCATCAGCATCATTGATTAGAAGATTTGCCTTAAACAAATCAGAACTTGGCTTCTGAGGCATGATTTCAGACGTTCCACGTTGTTGAGAAACAATGGCTTGCTTCTCTTTTGAAACATTTGATGCAGTCATTTGCTGAAGAACATGAAGTGCAGCATCCCCTTTTGCGTCCATCCAAGACAAATTGCTAAAAATCTCTTGCACTTTTGCAAATGCCTCTATCGGCAGCCCATCTTTATCCCCAGTATGTGGCAACTCCACTGTAATAACTGAATTGGATGCACCGATTTCTGTAAAAAGAACCTTAAAAAAACAAAGAAAAGCTCAATAAACTATTTTGACAAAAAAAATGGAATTAAGAATCAAAAATGCATATACCTCAGCTCTGAAATTCTTTAAGAAGCGATCTTTAGCATTCCACAAAATGTCAATCTCATCCCGATTAAGTATCAAAATATTTGATCTAATGAAAGCCGTATTGAACATTACCCGAAACATCATTACTTCACGTTCAAGATCATCATCTAGGCTAATGCACTCAAGTACAACATCACCCTGAATGTGGCAGTGAATGTCAATCTTAACAAGTTCACAGTCTGCCTGCAGAGAAAATTTGGAAAGAATGGTTGTCATATTGGTACAACAGGTCCAAGAAAACCCATGTATAGCTACTATTCGATAAATAAACACAATTAAAATGTGATTTCATGTTAGCTGACTTAGTGTGTTATAATATATTGCAGAAACGTAAACTGTTTCCATTAATTATAAATACAGTGACAAGAGAATAGGACTTGTTAATTTCAATCCTAAGACCAAAAGAAAGAAAAATCATAAATTAGAAATGAATGGATAACTGCAGCCAGTAGAAGAAATTGCATGAACTAAAAATTACTGCAAAACAAAGTTCACCTGTCTATACAATTGAATAGCCTTGCTTCTTTTAGGCGTTGAAAACAAAACTTTAGGAGTCCGATCATCAGCAATGAATAATGGATCTTGGCCAAAGATCCGAAATAGGGGCCTACATCCACCATATCCATCAAAGTTAGGAATATATCTCAGAATGACACAGTCCAGCATAAGAGCTCTGTCAAGAGGCGGCCATATGGAGCTAACATTTCTCCTGGAAATATACTGCAAGTATCTTAACTGAGAAGGAATAGGATTCAGGGGTGAAAACAACTGTAGCAGCTCTCGTGGAGCCTGCTTGTAGATCATCTCCAGGGTCTTCTGTTCACCTGTATATTGTTTTCTATAAATCAATAAGCCTGCTAACATGAAAGCTAAGACAGGCCAACCACCCATTTCACAATGCATTAATAAAATGTTCTGCTGAGACAAAGATAGCCAACTCTCGCTTGACCTCAGAAAATGATGGATCATTTCCATGGTAAGCAGCGGGCATCCTTCATACTGTCGGGGATAGTCCATCACAGTCATGTCGTATTCAGACAAAATCTCAGTCAAAAAGCTCTGACGCTCTCCCTCCCGGAAGTTAAAAACCATAAAGGAGGAATCAGGGAAATTTTCCCGCAGTTGAGAAACAATGTCACCCATATAGACCTTATACTCGTCATCTTCCAAGACATCAGTTGTGAAACAGCAATCAAAAACTGCAAGGATGCCGTGGAGCAATAAGTCATCAATAGTGATTCATGAGATTATTGCCGTCAGCAAATGCAAACCAAAAGTCATGCTTTTTAGAAGTTACATAATAGAACAAAAGTAACAATTATATATTTTTCACATACCAATTTCATATGTACCTTCCAATAGGTAGTATATTTTTCAAAACTATAAAGCATCAACAAATTTATAAAATTTGTAATCTGCCAGCCACGTACCTTCCAGAAACAGCAGAAAACAACTTCGTATTCAATACACTGCCAAATATTTAAAAAGCTAGGGTTCAACTCCAAAATAGTACCATCAATTATTTATATATAGCTAATTAAGCTCCATAATATCATATTTGTCCACTTTAGTCTCCCAACTATACACCTCAAGGACAAATTGGGATCAATATTGTATTGTCAAAGGATTAAAATGAGATCAATTTTGTATCATAATTTCTACATGAGGAATCATTTTGGATCAATTTGTAAAGGCAAGCAACTAAATTTGAGAACAAAGTGGCCACACAAGAATATTTGGGAGACTAGTCTGTGATTAATCTAAAAAGATGCATGTTTTGTGAACTTAATCATATTCCTTTAAAATATAGCCATCAAAACTCTGCAGTGACAAGTGACAAGATGTATTAAAAACAATAATTTACCACAAGAAAAAAATAATTAAAAAAACAAGAGAAAATTCATTAACTTTGAAATAGCCCTCAACAACAAAGGAAAGGCAAAGACCAAGAAAAAAGCATTCAGTTCAATAAAATACTTTGCCTTAAGATCCTAATGTGGGATCTGAAAATCACACCGAATTCCTCTGAAAACAAAAGAGTTGTTATTTTAATAATTTCAGACATGAATAGTAGATAAGACACTACCCATTGATTTCGCTCTCATTGGTGAGAACTTTTATATCTGGTTAAGTTTCCTATGCGCAGTTCTTATATAATTACCCTCCCATGAGAGAGAACTTTCGATTAAAAGTTTTACAACGAATCGTTAAAGAACAGTATATAATCAGAATGAATGGGTTTAGAATTTATGAAATTCATTTTTTTTTTTATTTAAAATTTTTGTGGGGAGGAGCGATGGCCCGATCTAGATCCATGGTTCCGCATCCCGGCTCATCGGTCGCTTAGTTAGAAGGTAGTCGACTAACACGAAGGATCCTTGTCGGCCAAACACGAGTTCTCGTCAATTGTCGCTGTAGCGCAGTGGAGTTTTAAGGGATGAAATATAAGTCACCTTTAACATAGCTTTTCAACCAAATCATTCTATATTTCATCGAGCAAAAGCCGTTAAGAACATCGTATGCAGTAATAATTAGGTATTAAATATGCGCACCGGTCATAGGGCTAATGCCATTTATGTGGTCTTATAAAATCGGACAGACACAGCGTCGAGCTTTAGAATATTTGTGTGAAGGTAGTTATTTAATTTGGTTAATCTTTGTGAAAAAATTTTCTTAATTTATTACCCAAAGAACGATTGAAGGGTGGATTTATTTTTAAGTTTTAATTTAAATAATTAATTTCATTTTTTTTATTTATATTTTTTTTTTGTTATTTTCTTTGAATTTTGATCATTTTACGATTGATTTAGATTTGAATATATGATCGCATCATTTAATTTTAATTATAATTATTACCGATTATAGGTATCAATTAATTGCCTATGCGATTTTTTTACGAGGATGATCAATTCATTATCTCAAAGTATAATCCTTCAAAACCTTTAATCTCTAGTTTACAAGAAACGATTCTGAAGTGGATTTATTTTAAGTTTTAATTTAAATAATTAATTTCATTTTTTTATTTATATTTTTTTTTTGTTATTTTCTTTGAATTTTGATCATTTACGATTGATTTAGATTTGAATATATGATCATTTATCATCAAATTTTAATTATAATTACCTTACCGACAATTATCACCAATTAATAGGCTGTCTATGCTACTGTCTGGAGAGGAATTCATTATCTCGAAGTATAATCCTTTCTCTAGTTTGACATGGGGATGGGGACCTCTTCTTAAGAATTTGAATTTTAGAACATGTTAGTTAGTTTGTGTATTATATATGATAAATTAATATTGATTGAAATTATAATATCACATTTTTAGGTTTTGTTAACCGGTGTCAGACCAGCGGGATATGTATTCTTTATGTTTGACTTGTATCTAAATGAGATTCTTTGAATTGTATGGAATAGTTGGAGTTATATGTCAATTTTGATTTTGAGTTTTGTTAACGGGACGTTAAGAAGAAACCGCAGAAGTATAACTCTGTCTTTGTTTTATACCTAACTTTGCATGTCTTGTTGCACTTTCAACATCTAAAATGTTGACATTAAATGTAGTTGGCGTGTTCAATTCTGAGTTTAGGTTTTATATATTTTGGTTTTGTTAAGCGGATAAAAAATCTGTCTTCTTTGGAAAATATGATATTATTTTTAGCCAATACCCTCCTTTTATGTCAAATCATGAGGGTAAAGAAATAAATCATTTTAAAAGCTCATATGATCAAATATAAAGTAATAAATAGAATGAATTTAGCACTGATTTGAGCTAAGAACCCTTCTTTCTTTATCAAATCGAAACATAAAAAAAATAAATCATTTTTTTTGAAGGCATATGATGATCAATCACCCATAGTCCATTTTTCTCTTGATAAGGAAGGAGAAGACAAAGATATGAGTAGATGTATGTCAGAGAGAGCAGTGGGTTAATTAAAATTCACATCCTTCCGAAGCTCAGTGGGTGGGAAATATCATTAAATTTATTAAGAAGATATGAAAGAGTTTATTTTCCCTTTCAAAGAAGTGATAAAGATCTGTCGCATGTAATAAATGTACGATCTGACAAATGGCGTTAAAGAGATGATTTCAGATGACGTGAGAACATTATAGATAAGAATATGATAAGAGAGAGATTTAGCTATAAATAAGAGGGATTTCACAAAATACATAATCTATTTCTCCTTTTCTCCCTTATACCACAAGTTTAAGTTCTCTTTGCGTAAAGGGTTAAGTTGTTATCATAGACTTTGAGTTTCTTTTCAACCAATTTTTTTTGATATCTTCTTGATATATGTCGTATGGTAGATTTAATTTATTTCATATGTGTTTCTTCAAGTCTTCTATGTCAGATGTATGTAATCATGGTGGGAATGACAAGTAAAATAGGGAGGTATTTATGTTTGAGATATATCAGTGTATATATTTCATAACTAGATAGATAATCCTGGGTGAGCATTATACAATACATGTCACTCTTGTAAATTTCATCTAGTATGTATCACACTTGTAAGTTCATTTCATATATCCCGCTTTTCTTTTTTTTTTTTTTTTATAATATATAATTATAGATCGTTGTAAAATAATATAGAGTAAAAGATGGCATATTAAACCCATGTTTTGCATATATTCTCTATCTAAAAGTATCAAGGGAGTATTGGAACCAACATTAACAAATATGTCATAAGTATAAACATCCACTTATATTCCACAGCGTGTTGGACGTATAAAGGAATTTGCGTCAATCTTTCCAATCAAGAAATTAAAGATAAGAAGAAAGGATTTTGAATATTCGCATGATTGATTACATCTTAAAAGATTGATATTAAATTAATAATCATGAATATCGTATACCTTCCTTTTCAAACACTTAAAAATTTTACACATTTTGTTGTCAAAATTTTCACGTCATCCACAGTTTCGGAGACTAGCCTTCCCAAAGAAGAAAGTGCATGGTAGGTGTCATTGAGACGTATTATTGCCCACCGAAGAAAGGCGTGGTTAGCATAATATAACAATAATTTTCCTATTAATATTGCGAGTATAAAGATGAATTTTTAATCCTTATCTTCTTTATCAAAATTCTACACAACCCTCTCCGTAGTTCTTGTGAGAGGATGCGCCATGCCAAAAAAGGCGTGCAGTGTCGTGAGACAATTTGAAACTGATAGCATAGCATTTCCCATTAAGATATCACACATGACGAAAACAGATAATAGCAAAGTATAACCAACCCCCCAATTTGATTTGATTTGCATTTTCAGTTCATTTTACTCATATCGCAGAGATACAACAAATGAAATCCACAAGAGATAAACATAGCATAAATAATCCTCGATTAAAATGATTTCATGTGTAATATATTTCAAAGGACGATTAATTTCCTTTCATGTAAAATAATTCTCGCAAACAACAGTTCTTTCTAATTTCCCTTTGAGAATAACTTCAGAAACGAAAGCATCCAGGTGTGAAAGAGGAAAACAACAAGAAAACATAAAACAACACTCATTGCATGATTTCACTACACATATTCATGGACAGAGTGAATTCCAAAATTCCTTCCAAACAAAATTTTCAAAACTAGATACTTGCAATCTCACAATAACAAAGTAAACATGGGGTTTAGGCCATACAACATCCCAAACCCATTTCCAAAGTAAGATGTGAAATCTAGGCAATATAACTTTCCAAACAATTTCAAACAACCCACATGCTTGATCTCGAAATAACAAAAGAAACAGGGTTTAGGTATACTACAACCCATTTTCATACAACATCCCAAACCCATTTTCAAGTTTAAGATGTGAAATCTGGCGATATAACCAAACAAAATTTCAAAGAAACCACGTGCTTGCAATCTAACAAATAAGGTATGGGGTTTAGTATACAACATCCAAACCCATTTCCAAAGAAGATCAAATCTGAATATAACTTTCCAAATTTCAGCGAACCCATATGCTTGCAATATCACAAATAACAAAACATAGGGTTTAGGCCATACAACATCCCAAACTCCTAGAGAAAGCATTTAGCATGGTTTTAAGCATGAAATAAAGCTCACTTTACCAAGCCCTAATTTTCGGAATACCCAAATGCATAAAGAAAAGCTTAGGGTTAGAGAGAAATGACCTAGAAATGTTGATTTGCTAAAAGGGGAAGAAGGAGAAGAACTTTCGGTTGAGATAGCTAAGGTCTCTTGCTTAGCTAACTGAATGGAACCGAAGGCAAGAGGGAATCAAGCTCAGAATACTCGAGAGGGACGGACGATCCAAGCAAGGAAGTCAGTCGAGGAAGGTAGAGCAGCTTTTTTTCGATTTGCACGGATGGGAGTCGGGAACTAGAGAGAGCGTGAGCTCCTTCGGCTGGACACTAAGAACGAAAGCGAGAGAAGGAGCTTTGACCGAGAGTCACGCAAGAGAGGATCGCGTCAGGAAACGAGGAACAAGAGGGAGCCGATCACGTAAGGGAATCGCGAGAGAAACCGTGAGAACGAAGAGGAGAGTCGAATGAGAGTCAATTTCGATGGAGGTCTTGACAACGCGGCGAAGTGAAGTTAGGTCTAAATTGTGGCGTCGCATTCATTCGATATCGTACACTTTGCGAATCGATCTGGAAGGCATTGTTTGAATTTTTATCTGGCGCCTCAATTTCGCGAGCGGTCGTTTAGACATCGTCGAGGCTTCTCGACTTTGATATGCAATTTCATTAAAATTGATTTTAATTATTTGATCGATCATTAATTGATTCGATATTTTCCATTCAATTAATTTTGGCCTTTTGTTATGAAGTCAATTTTTGACAAATTAGATTCGATCTGATTATATGGGTTTTAAACTCTGTCATTTATTTAAGTTTAAATGACGCATAGTTATAAATCAACACCTAATAAATCCTAAAAGTCTTCCCAAGCAACCATATACTATAATATCCTAGTCTACCTTTGCAAATAAATAATACTATTAAGCATCTATGATGCCCTTATGAAGTCCAAACGCATCCCAAATATGCTCATTAAAGTTTTACAAAAACATGAGTTGTATGAGGCATGCTTTGCATTGTAGATCATAAAGGAGACCTATATAAGCCAAAGCTCTTTGCAATTATCTTCGATAATGATTACCTCCTATCAGCATATGATTGATCACTCTATGTCATGGTGGAGATTAACTATTCAAATGAACTAGATTGGTCTGAGCTCTTTTGCCAATCTCATGAGAGTTAGAACACTCGGTTGACTGTCACTTAACATTGAATATCTCAGTAAAACATAAGGTGTTTATCCAAGGCTCTAATGAATAAAGGGCATAATTTGAGTCTCTTGCCTTACCCCTTAGGCACAAAAAGCTTTATACAGAGAGGAAATTCCACCTGATTAAATTGAATACTTCCTTTAAAACTCGCCTCAAAAGTAGATGGCTCCACCACTCCATTATTATGATCTCATTCTCTCCTCTCAGCAATGTATGAAATACACTCAAATTCGAGAGGAGCATTGAATTGATGGAGATAAGTAGCAATTCATAAATTTATGTATGCAAAGATTATAAATATTTCATGATAGTGATAGATGACCTTTTTGGTGGGCTAGGTGGCTAGATTTAGCTATGGATGTTTTCCTTTAGGTGTGAGGATATATTTTAGAGTTGATGGTGTGATGGTGTGATGGTGAAGGGCTTAAAGAAATATAGTGAGAGGAATGCTAAGACTAGTCTAATTTAGCCTAGTTTGGCATGATTTAAAAGATTATTTTAGAAAAAGTGTTTTTCAATATGTAAAAAGCTTAACTTGTCATAGATGATAAGCTTATAATATTAAATTATTTGCGATATGGAGCAGATGGTCAGATTTTGATAGAATTTAAAAGGATGCCAAGAAGTAGTGAATAAGACTAGGTCTTAGCTTTCCCTAATTTGGTCAAGAGCTTCAAGGAGGAAATTGAGATCTGTTTAAGGCTTTGATTGCTAGTTTGTTAGTCTTGGAAGAAGCTTACGAAGTTGTGGAAGAGTTATAAAGAGTTTAGAGCAAATGCTTAAGAAGAGTAGCAAGCAAGTTGAAAAGAAGAAAGATAAACACTAAATCTCACCTAAGATAGACAGAGCCTAAGGCCACCAAGTTTCAAGCAAATAAAGTGTATTTCTCCACCAAATTATATTTCTTCCATACTATGAAAATTCATTATGTTTGAGCCCATATTTATCATCGACATATGGCCCTTGGGCTACTACATTTACAACAACAACAACAACAACAAGCCTTAATCCCACTAGGTGGGGTCGGCTACATGAATCCTTCGTCTCCATTGTGTCATATTATGTGTCAAATTCTCATTTAAATCAAGTATACTAAGATCATTTTTTATACATCTTAACCAAGTCTTTTTTTTGTCTACCTCTACCTTTCTTAACATAAGGCAAATCTAATGCATCTACTCTCCTAATCGGTCATGTGGACAACGCTTTATGTATTGGCCAAACCATCTAAGCGACTCTCCCTAATCTTATCTATCAGGAGTTACTCCAACTTTTTTCCGAATATACTCATTTTGTATTCTATCTCTAAGAGTAAAACCACTCATCCACTCATTTTCATTTACGTAACTTACTTATCTTGTTTTTTTTATTTAACATTGCACCATAAGTCATTAAATTCTTTTTCTTATAAAATTTTTAAGTTTAAGTGAAACTTTTCTATCACATAATAGGGTAGCATTCCTCCACTTCAACCATCCAACTTGAATTCTACTAATAACATCTCCATCTATTTCACCATCATTTTGAACAATGAGCCTAAATATAAAACAATCACTCTTATTAATGATTTGTTCACCTAATGTCACAACACTATCACTAGAACTTCTACAACTAAAATTACACTCCATATATTCAGGTTTAGATTTACTTAAAACCTTTAGACTCTAGGTTGACCTCCATAATTCAAGTTTCTATTGGACTCCCTCTAGTCTTATCAACAAGAAGAATGTCATCAGAAAAGCATACACCAAGGTACATCTTCTTGTAAATGCCTAGTAAGAACATCCATAACTAAAGTAAAAAAGATAAGGGCTTAAAGGATCCTTGATGTAATCCAACCGAAATAGGAAAATATTTTGTCAATCCTCCTTGTGTTTGGACACAAGTAACAACTCAGTATACATATCCTTAATGACTTGAATATAATATTTCGTTTAGAACTCTCCAAAGAATATCTCTTGAAACTTTATCATAACTCTCTAAATCAATAAATATCATGTAGATCCTCCTTACTTTCTATATGCTTCTCCATCAAACCCTTAACAAATGTATAGCATCCATAGTAGATCTACCACATGAAACCAAACTGATTGTGAGAAAGACGTATCGTCAGAACTATGCTCATTACTCTCTCCCATAATTTTAATGTATGACACATTAACTTAATTCTCTATAATTTGCTCTTGTGTTTCACCTTTTTTAAATATAGAACCAACAAATTTTTCTCCACTCATCGACATCTTTTAGTCTAAAATTAAAAAAGAATCCTGATTCTCATTTCCACACTTCTATTGGAATTATCCCATCAGATCTACTTGTTTTCCACATTTCATTTTCTTTTTTAACTCTTTGATTTTATCTACGATAAAATGAAATTCTCTATTTTTTAGGGATTAAGGTTCTTAAAATCAATCGTATTTTTGATCCTTCATTGAAAAGTTTATCAAAATACCCACTTAGTTTGAATATCATTTTCTAGAAAAGCATTTTATTATTTTCATCCTTAATACTACTATGTTTACTTCTCTTATCTCTTTTGATCTTATACATACATCATCTTTCACCTTCTTTATCTAATCTATCAGATAAATCACTAAAAATTAAATTTTTTATCTTTCTTTCTTAGAATCTTTCTGGTCACTTTATATCTTTCCTTCTCCAAGTTTTACATCTAAAATATTTTATAATACTTTCTTATTTTTTATCTTTTACTCATCCACCACTATTCTCTTATTAAAAGTTTCCTTTTGATTCTCCAAGCATCTTTTAAGAACTTACTTAATTTATTTTTCACATTTTTGTTATTAATATCCCAAATTCTCTCTTCTCTTAAAATATTTTTTTATTTGTGTTCTTTAAGTGTAATTCTGAATAATAATTTGGTTTATTTTTTTTCATCATCTTAAAATCTAAAACTAACAATCGATGTGAGTCTTTGGATTTTCATTTTGAATGACCTTATAATCTTTACAATCTAAACGATCTATTTTTTTATCGAAAAATCAATCGATCGTGTTTTACTAGATCCATTTTATATAAGTAATAATATTCATCTCTTTTCTTAAATAAAGATAAGAACTACAAAATCATTAAGTAAAATCTAATATAGTCTACCTTCTTCATTACAATGTAACCAAATCTTTAATACTTTTAAAATCTTCTACCACTCTATACATTTAAATCTCTCCAATAAATGCTTTTCTTGAGGGATTTCTTTATAATCCTCTAATTCATTCCAAAAAATTTCTTTTCCTCCAAACCTACGGCAGACACTTATAACATGATAATCTTGGTATCAACAATAATCTTTAAAATTTATAATTATCTCTATTAATATTTATAACATTATCCTTCAAACTTTTATCTATAATCACACCTACACCATTTTAGTTCGACTTTTACCAATACCAAAATTTAAAACCTAAACTATCAATCTCCTGGCGTTCTCCCCAACCCATTTAATTTCTTGAACACATAAAATATTTATCTTTTCATGAACCATAATATCTTCCATTAATTTACCTATAAGAGTACCTATATTCCAAGATCTAACCTAAATTTTGGACTAACTTCTTTGCCGCATCCGTCATAATATGGCAACCCTCCAACATTCTTGGGATAGATCTTTCAGCATTTTTTTTCATACATGGCGTCCAGACTTCCCAAGATCTTCTGATGATTTAAAGGATTCATGTCATGATTATTTTGACAAGTTTCTACTATCAGCAACCCTCCACTTTTCACATCCGAACTTGGGACCGGCAATGGTAGTGTTGGGCTACTATATTTGGAGAGAAAAAAATTTGATGGAAAAAGGGAGAGACCAATTAATAAAGGATAGTTCCAAAATTCTTTTTTCTTTCTCCGTGTCCAAACTACTAAGAGGTCAATCATAGATGGCTCCAACGGTAAAATCCAAATAAAGAAATAAAAACTGTATTTAAATAACTTCAAGTTTCAGCTTTGACATGAACTCCTTTTTTTTATTTAGCTTTGACATGAACTCTTATACATGAGCTTTTACTAGCTTGGGACTTTGCTCATGATCTTGAAATAAGTCTAGTGAGCTAATTTGATTTATTGATTTGATGTGTACATCAACTCTCCCAAACTCAATCGATCTATACTCAATAAAATTAAAATCCAAATAGTCTTACACCAACAATATGACTAAAGTCTCCAAGTCAATGCAGCTCGAACAAGTGGCTTATTCTTTTAATGAACTAAAAAGCGGTGCTTATTAGCTAACTTAGAGTCTATTTGAGGCAGCTGTAGAAGTCTAAAAAAGCAGTGGTGGAGCTGCTGCAGAAGAAACTACTATCTAAAAGTTATGGTGGACATTATATATTTTTTACTTTTAAACAGTCAAGCTGCAGCTTCTGGCAAACACCGCACTCTGTCAAGCCAAGTTGGACAACAAAGCTTTTTACCCTCATCCCCATTATCTCATATTAGTTCTAAGCATCAAGCAAAGAGTTGCATTTAGGATCCAAATGGCAAAAGAGGAAAATAAGGAGGCCATATTAGAGAAAAATATTTTTTTAAAAAAAATTAAATCATAAAATTTATAAGGATGTAGAAAGCATCAAATGATAGGGATAAGAGGTGTAATATTGAGTTCGTTGTTGATTTTTGAAAAAGAGAGAAAAATAATGACAAGGAGGAGAAGTTTTGAGAATAAAACGGTAAGGAAGAATGAGAAATTCAGATGATTTCACACCCCTTTTCAACACTAGTGCAGCCAATATATCCAATTCCCATAACGATTTTAGATAATCATCGTTGCTGCCATATGATGGCAAGTGTCCTTGAGCCAAACAACCTATCAAATGAGAAGTAGACACATGTCCCAACCCTAACAAACACAACAAAAAAGATAAGTATTTTATTAACCCATGAGTTCCTCCCTCCTATCCTTCTTCGAGGTGGTAATCATTTAACCAAGTTGGCGTCCTCGGCTCCGGTCGTGGTTGTGGTGATATTGTTTTTTCATGTTCTACTTCATTGTTGAGGTTGGCATCACAATTATAGACTCAAAAAAGCAACTCCAAGTCGAAGTAGCCATGTTAGTTTCTACTCCTAGAGATTGTCATCTCAATTCCCGCAGTAATTTCCATTTAGAAAAACATTAACATTAAGAAATATATATACCTGTCGAATCTAATCACCAAAGCACATAACTGCCGCAAGACAACAAGAAACTACTAGTATTCTTTTTCAAATAATAAATAAATAAATTCTCAATGCTAAACAAAATAAATAAAAGGAGATATAAATAGGCAATAATAACATACCATAAACCCTCTCGGAAATCTCGAGGAGGCCATCAGGCGGCTTCCGGTAAAAGAACTTCCGGAAGAGCGCCATCCTCTTCCTGATTCAATCCTACCAATTTAACGAAAACCCGAAACCCTATGTTGGGAATAACCAACAACTTCCTCTTCTTCTCAGCTTGGCCAGCTCCCTTTAAGTCTGCTCCCCGCGATGACTCAAGATAAGGGCGACACAAAAAGGTTAAGAGCAGTAACCAACACGGAATCCTCTGCAACAAGCGGCGAGTGCCGATCTGATAACAGAACATGGATTTTGCCGCGCCTTCAAGAAACCCCTACACCTTTCTCACTTTGTCGTCTTATCCAAATCTCGCTCAATATCGCCCCGACCTCGAATTCGTATCCCTACGCCCCTCTCTCTCTCTGTCTCTCTCTCTCTCTCTCCCTTGATCGAACAGAACAGACAAATTAGGGGGGGGATATAAACATCTGAACTTGCTTACAGTCTAGAATTTCTTGAATTCTTTTCTTATAATCGACAATCGCGAGAATGATTACAGGAAAATCCAACGGTTTATAATTTACGTTAATGGATTAAAAAATATTTTGCAGATAGGTTTGTTTCTTTTTTGTTTTTTTCTTTTTTATATTGACACGTGTCGTGCTGGGAGGCGAAGAAAAGTGGGCCCGTTAGCAAGAAAGTGTGTCGCGAAGATGCTTGCACGCCAAACATCATGAGGACGTGGCGAAAAGTGAAGAATTTTGTTACATTAGTTAAATAATATTTTAATAAATTATTATAATGTTTTTATTTTATAAAACATTTTAACTTTAGAATTTAAATTTTCAATCAACATATCTCAAGTTTAAATTCTTATAAATATATATATAATCTATATAATATAATATCTCATAAAAATACTACATTTTATCACTTATTTTCTCTCAAATCAAACTCAATAAAGATACATATAATTATTTAAAAAAATAATAATAATAAATTATTCCAAAATATATATATACTTTTTTTATTTTATAAAAATTAAATCATAATTTTTTGATTACTACTATAAATAATCAAATTGTGTTAAAAAATATAACTTTTTTATTATAAAATTTTTAAAATACAATCAAAATATAATTGACTAACAAGAGAGCATTTACCACATCGCTCCTCTAAACACATCCAAAATCAGGCATCAATTTTTTTCTCATATTACATTTTTTTTATAACATAATAGTATTATTATTATTATTATAATATTACATCATACACTATAAAATTATATTATTATGATTTAGTATATAAACATAATACTCTACAAGTATATTGTTATAAAATTACGCTATGCGGCACTCTTCATTGCGAATTATTTTATAAATTAAATTTAAACTAATTAATTATTGAGTAGAATAAATCTTATGATTTCTTATGGGAAATAATGCAAGAGTGCATGAGAGAGGGGAAGAAAGGTTCCCATTTAGCAAAGCAGGAGGACTAATAACTTCAAAACACATTTTACATATAGCTTTCTACTTTAAAGCACATCAAATAATCAAGTTTTTAAAAATATTTGTTCACATAAATCAAAACTGTATCAAATAAGAACTTAATTTAGCAAATAACAGAATCTGGAGAAACAAATGTGAGCAGAGCAGCACTTAACAAGAAGAAGAGTTCACATCACCGTCATGGACATAATTTGGCGAGCAAGGCCTGGATCTTGCTGTAGTAACTCCCTTATGTTGTTTTCCACCTCTGTAAGCTGTTTTTCCAGGTATTCTTTTGAAGTCTAAATAACAGATAAAAATAATGTTACTCAGAGTTTAATCATTACACTAATAATCATTATCAAGGTGATTAATGGCCGAAAATATCTTTCCATAGAACCAAAATCATGTACAGGCATCAGATTGTTGTCCGAGCGTCATGAAATTATTATATAATGATTTGAGCAAACGAAACAAATATACAAATAACTTCAGAAAGAAAAAAAAAAAATTGGTTCAGAATGTCCTGATGAAATTTTGAGAAAATTTTAACTGAAGTGGATGGAGATGCACATAAGTTTATCATGTGTCATTCGAAGCACCTATCCTAAATTTTTCATTGATCTGAATGCAGTTTAGTAAAGATAAATCTATAAGGACCTGCAAGGATGTTATAGCAGTTTCACTGTCTTCAAGCCTCTGCTTTTGCTCCACCACCATAGCCGATTTCGGCTCCAGAACAAATCTGGTTATCACCAAAACAAGTACTTTGAAACATAAATGCATTCAACCATCTAAGATTACCACGTCAGTGAAATAAGTTTTTCTTAATAAGGGAATTTCTCGTTGATAACTCACAGTTTTCCTGCAAAAGTAACAAAGGATCAATCAGAAAACAAAGTTAATTTGCACAATGAGTATTTTATGAATATGAGTGAGAAATGTCTATTTTTTATAGTCTACAGAAACAAGAAATCAAAATAAAAGGAAAGAACGATGGTGCTGATAAACTTAATAGCTTGCCTAAACCAGAAACGACTAATAATAACATCCTCTTTACAATAATAAAAAAGCATTCCTGGTTCATTATACTAAAGTAGTTCCAAATGCACTTCAGACCGCGCCGATGCAACGAATGAAAGTATTTGAAATTCTATGACAATTTGTGTGCTACTGCTGTCAGAATTTAATGGCAATGGAATTAACCGTGGAAAGCAGACTCTAATGTAAGATGATTTTAGGGATGAATTTGTAATATTACCGAGGACTTTTTTGGAAATTGGAAACACTCCCTGAACAAACAACTACTACGACTTAATAATAAGTTTATTGAAACCACTTTAAGAAAGAAGAACACATACTGCTTCTAAGTTTTGGGAGCATGGTTCCAAGCTAATTGCTTTTATGAGGAAAACCATACTGCTTTTAGGTTTTGGGGAACATGGCTCCAACCTATTTGATTTTATGAAGAAAGCCGATCACAAAAAAAATTAGATGAAGCTAAAATGAACCAATAACCGCTTACATAAAGCAAAGACTCAACACAATTAATCTAAAACATCTATAAAGATTATCGAGCCAGTAAAGAGAGAGAAATAAATATATACAGCATAAGCTAGCCAACTCCACAGAACCCTATTCAACTAGCTTTAAGATAGGATAAGGCACGATGATGATCATGAATAAGTATCAAACAACCAAAAAATTAAAATGTCATCATCTCATTATGAACTCCATCATATAAAAAAAAAACAACAATTCTGACAAACTAAATAGCATAAAATTGAATATATTAGAAAATATTGCTTGGTTCAATTTAGATCTTTTCACGTAAACTTTCTACCTATACATCTTATTGAGTACCTATTGACTTGTATGTGTTTGTATCATCTGGCAACTGTTGAAGTTCATCTAATGTAAGGTAAGCACGCTTCTTTTCTCCCTCTTTACCACGCAGCTGATTCTGCACCTAAAATACAAAAAGAGAACATTATTCGCCAAAAACAAAAAGTTGAGATCATAGGAAAAGGAATAGTACCATATGGCTGAATTCTAGTCTTAATTGTTTGGTTCAGCATTTAGAATATGTAAATAATCTGATTAAGTAATAATTGAATTAGAATCTTTTCTTTGTTTGGTTATGTAAAGTAAATAATGTAACTATATTTTACGTTTAGAAGTAGTAAAATAAATCGCTATTTTTAATATTTGGTTGGATGAATATAAAGAATATTTGTATTCGAATAATTGATTAAAAATAAATATTATCAAATAAAATATAGATAAATTATAAATAAAATTTTTTCTTGACTAAAAAAATAAATAAAATCAAATACAAATAAAATTTATTTCAAATATTTAATTATTAGTAATTAATTTACAAATTTTCTAAAATTTAAAATAAAATCAAATACAAATAAAATTTATTTCTAATATTTAATTAGTAATTAATTTATAAATTTTCTAAGATATTAATTATTTGAATATTATTATTTTATACTAACATAATGAAATTTAATATATATATATATATATATATATTTTATTACTATATTAAATATTAATTAATTAATAAGATTTTTTATTAAATAAATTATTCATCAAGATTTAATATTTATTTATTAAATAATTTTTCTTTAATAAATAATTTATACTTTAATTATTTTTTTTGTTAAATAAAGAAAAATTTAATAATTATTTTATTTTTTTATTTATCTGAATTATTTATCATCAATTTAAATAAATTAAAAATAAATTAAAAAAAAAAAAATTTTCCCAGAAAATAGCCCTCCCAAAAGAAAAAAAATTAAAAAAAGAAAAAATAAATCTACCTAAGCTCCTCACAAAAAGAAAAAAATTTCCCTTTAAAATTTTCCGCTCATGTCTCAAATCAGTTCACTGATAAAAGCAATCTTTTTCGTTTTTTAAGCGTTTACAACATAAAATGGAATACTCCCAATTTTAATTAGATTCTGGCGTCTAAACCGAAAAGCTAAGCGTGTTAGATTACTTTTGTAGACCAAACATACTAAGTGGAATTCAAAAGAAGCTTTTCCACCACATAAGGCATGATTTGTCTTTTCTTATTATTAATTAATTTTGACATATTGTTTTTTCATAATCTTTCAAACTAAAAGATAGGTCGACTTTTGTCCCACTCATGTCAATCACTTAAATAATATAGTACCACGCAAAGAATAGAAACATAGAATAAATAAAACAAATGAGCAACTTCTAGAAGACTAATTTAACTTCCATTTCGGCTTTGAAACTAAAATTCAAATATCCTCAGTGGTCACTCCAGGTGTTAAACTTAAGTTTTGCTTCCTTCTTTTAGTTACAAATAAATATAATTTCTAAAAATCATAAAGAAAGCACAATGACAAAGATACAACATGGTACTGCCAAGTAACTTGAATATAATAATTCTTTAAAAAAAAATTTATGATTTTTACATAAATCATCATAATTATTAGCCTTAGCACAACTATTTGAGGTTAATTTTATGAAGTCATAGTTTATATTTGTTCCCACCAAATGATGTTTGAAGTGTTGCATCTATTTTTTGCAAATTATTTTGAACAATTTCTATCCATCTTAACTTTGGTCACTCTTTCCCAATCTTCTTACACAAATTTTTATCCATACATCTAATGAGTGCAAGTTCAATAATTTATTATACATATCGCAACCACCAAAATCTATTTTCAACTACCTAATATTTAATAAATGTCATTCTTATTTCACTGAAGTAATCATTCCTTGATTTATTCTTTCTAGATTTACTACATATCTATCTTAACATTCTCATTTTAGTTATGCTTACCAACCAACAATGTTTTGACTACCAAATAGAAGGATTCATACAGCATTGCTGATTTAACTACAATTTTATTAAATTTACATTTAAATTTCTATAATATTCTCTAAATTTTCATGATATCTGGCTTAATTAAAGCTATACTCCTTAGTGGATGCATGGAAGACATACATGATTTTTTGTAGTGGGCTCTAGAAAGATGGGGTACAGAAGTCAAGAGGATTAATTGTGAGTTAAAAAAGACTTAAAATGTGATAGGAAAAGTTATACATGATTCCGCAATAGACTATAACTTGTAATAATGTCCAACAACAACAACAACAACAAGCCTTTATCCCACTAAGTGGGGTATTCAATTATAGATCACTGTGTCTAATGTCAAATTCATTTAATTCAAGTATACTAAGGTCATTTTTTATACATCTTAACCAAGTCTTTTAGGTCTACTCTACCTTTCTTAACATAAATCTAATCATCTACTCTCGTCATCGGACGGCCGCTTTATGTGTATCATGACTCTCTAATCTTATCGCCATAGCTACTCCAACTTTTTCCGATACTCATTTTTTCATTTTATCTCTAAGAGTAAAGCCACTCATCCCACGAGCATCCTCATCTATCTCTTAACCAACAGTCTTATGTTTTTATATTGGCCAACATTACGCACCATCTTATAAAATTTTTCCTTAAGTTTAAGTGGAACTTTTCTATCACCAGGCCAAATGCATTCCTCCACTTCAACCATCCAACTTGAATTCTACTAATAACATCTTATATTTCACCATCATTTTGAACAATAGAGCCTAAATATCAGATAAACTCACTCTTATTAATGACTTGTTCTAATGTCACACTACCACTAGAACTTCTAACTAAAATTACACTCCATATATTCAGTTTAGATCTACTTAAAGCGAAAACCTTTAGACTCTAATGTTGACCTCCATAATTCAAGTTTCTCTTGGACTCCCTCTCTAGTCTTATCAAGAAGAATGTCATCGAAAAGCATACACCAAGGTACATCTTCTATAAATGCTAGTAAAACATCCATAACTAAAGCAAAAGATAAGGGCTTAAAAGCGATCCTTGATGTAATCCAATTGAAATGGGAAAATATTTTGTCAATCCTCCTTGTGTTTGGACACAAGTAAGCTCTAGTATACATATCCTTAATGACTTGAATATAACCAATATTAACTCCTTTCGTTCAGAACTCTCCAAAGAACATCTCTTGAAATTTTATCATAAGCTTTCTTTAAATCAATAAATATCATATGTAAATCCTCCTTACTTTCTCTATACTTCTCCATCAAACCTCTTAACAAATGTATAGCATCCATAGTAGATCTACCTGGCATGAAACCAAGCGATTGTGAGAAACTTTTGTATCACATCGTAACTTTATGCTCGATTACTCTCTCCCATAATTTTAATGTATGACACATTAACTTAATTCTCATAATTTGCACTTGTCATCACCTTTATTCTTAAATATAGGAACCAACAAACTCTTTCTCCACTCATCGACATCTTTTTTAGTCTTTAAAATAACATTAAAAGATTTGTAAGCCAAGAAATTCCTTGATCTCTAAAAATTTCTATACTTCTGGAATATCATCGTCCCTGCTTTTCCACATTTCATTTTCTTTAAAACTTCTCAACCGGATTTACTAATCTGACGATAAAAATAAAATTCTCTATTTTTTGTTTAGGGTATTAAGGTTGCTAAAATCAATCATACATTCAAATCCGTTGAAAAGTTTATCAAAATATCTGCTTTTATTTTGATATCGCTTTTTTCTAAGAAAAGCAATTTATTATTTTCATCCTTAATACACACTTGAACTGCTTCTTCTCCTTTTGGCTTAACTTATACATACATCTTTCACCTTCTTTAGATATAATCTTTAGTATAAATCACTAAAACTAAATTTTTCGATCATATATCGCTTTCTTAGAATCTCTTACTTTTATATCTTTCTTTCTCCCTCAAATTTTACATTTAAACCAAATTTTATAACAATGCTTCTTATTTCTTATCTTTTTTCAGACACTGACTCCACCACCAACTATTTTATTAAAGTTTTTCCTTTTGATTCTCCAAGACATTTTTAGAACTCTTAATTTCACTTTTCCCATATAATATTAGCTTCTTTATGAACATCCCAAATTAAAAAAAAAAAAAGAATACAAAGTTAAAAGTTTCAAAAGAGAAGCAACCCAAAAAAATTCCTTTATTAAGATTATAAGGAGATTCAAAGAAAAATTTTGACCAAACAACATAGTAATTCATGATTTAGATCATTGGAATTACTTAAATAATAAATCAATAAAGATGATACAAATTTATAGCATATCAATGTCCAAAATTGGAAATAGATACATTTAAACTGTTAATATGGAATAGATTCTTTTTTCCTTTTAGAAAGGCTTTGAAACACCACGTTAAACCAACAAATTTAACAAATCACATTCATCTACAGTAATTGTGTCGATTTAATTTCATCTTATCAGATCATTCATCTCTCCTCTCACCTTTTACAATTCCTTTGTCCTCTTATAATTCTAGGTATGCCAAGAATTGCAATATTATAAAGTACCACTTGAGCTAATCAACAACAAGTACTATGGCCATGTTTGTGGTGCTATAAAAATGCAATATCTAACAAACTATCAACCCTGAAAAAAATATAAAGCTATACGCTTACAAATATCACATATTTGTATGCGTAAATCTACTGCAGTGAAAAAAAAATATTAATTCTCCTTTCCAAAACTTTGATGAACAATCCAAAATCAAAATGTTAAGCTACAATCTCCACCAACACTAAGTAGAAGATAACCCCAAATGTTTGGCATATGGCTAATCGAAACAGAAGGGACACAAATTTATAAAATATTATACTATTTCTAGGCATCAAACTTAAGAGAAGTTTAATTGTCATATAAGTCATGATAATAAAAATAAGCATTTTACTTTATCGAAATAAAAGCAAGTGGCCTTGCACTAAATATTTTGTTGGACAGTAAAAATTAAATAAAGTTTTCTAACCTAATTTATAGAAAAATAAAGAGTCTTGCAAGACACAATTTTTTACATTCCTTGATGAAAGTTCTCATCAAGTCAATTAAATACCAAGCAATCCTGAAGTTCATTGGCAAGTATCCACCATAGTTTCAATGGTAGGAATAACGATCAAGGGTCTTGAATTGCATATGCAGGTTTCTAGACAAAATTACTTGGTAGAAAATGAGAAGAAAAACATGCAAAGTCAGAAAACCCTACGGCTGAAATTCAACCATCATCAGTGGTACTTATTTTAAAGAGGGGATAAATATGGTTTGTTCATGCTAAAACCCATGCAATTAGTTTTCTCATGTGTATAGCAACCCCACAACAATACTATATAACTAATTCTTGAACTCTTAAATCTTAGAGGAGTTTCTAAGAAAAAGAAAGCAAAGATAAAATAAGCAAAAACAATAGTAACTGTTAAATAGGTTGTGATATAATTTTCTAGCAGCTTTCTGTCATGTTCTATTTCTTGCATTCAATAATGTCCATTTTGTACGAAGCATGAGTGCTTATAAACCATCATCATATTTCTATCCATCATCGTCAATGTCATCATTGGCCTTATACAAACTATCAAGGAAATGCTTTCCAAATACTCCTTCTTCAATCTTTTCTTCAAAATGCTTACATCGTGTTCACTATATTTTTTTTCCGTGTCTTCTACTGAACTGCAACCACGCCACCTTTAATCTACCAATTTTCCTTTTTAATCTTTCCATATTTACTTCTATAAATCCATATGGTGCATCCTAAGAATTCTAGATAGCGTAATGCTTGCATCTTTTTACTTTCAAACGCATGGATACCAAGATTAATTTATGTCCAACAACAGGGGATATTAATCAATCCAAACTCAAAACGATAATCAAAGCAAGAAAAAGCTCTAACTCAATCAAGCTAAAAATAATCAACAAACAGCATACTATAATATGCAAGGTGCAGTACTCAGATTGCGCCCAAATATATATATATATAGTGAAAGCGAGATTGACCTGTTTTAACTTCGCGGTTGTCTCAATCAAGCGGCCTTGTAGCTCGACAAATGCCTGAAAACATAACAGGAGAAGAATAATATCACGCCCATAGAAGAAAGCTTCAAAAATTCATGGATCGTTACCGTTCTATTCGCTTCATCCGCCATCTTCAAAAATCTCAAGAACCGTAGCCCTAGCAGGAGACGAGAGTGCGGTTTTAGAATCAGGTCATAACAGTATTTAAAATATAAATGTTGTTTTATCTTTTAACAGTTGTTATTTTTAAAAATAATGAACTTCAGAGATAAAATCATTAATCGTTCATTTTGTCCGTTTGTTTATCTATTTTTTTAATATTTATTTTTAAATCAGATTTGAATGAAATTATGCATCATAATATTTTTTTTTATAATGAATAAAAATAAATTAATTCATTTTTAACAATAAAGCAAATATCTTTATTAGTGTTTCATATTTTTTAATAGGCTAAGTAAATATTGATTAATTAGACTAATTAGACTAGTTAATCGACTATTAATTAGTACAAACTCATTGAAATTTTAGTGATATTTATTTCATGTAATTTGACGATAAATAATTATTTTTATTAAGATCATTAATTAGTATTTATAATTTATAATACTTATATCTAAATTAATAAAATAACAATTATTAAATGAAATGAAAATTATATAATTAAATTAATAAAAAAACCAACTATGATTAAATATTTTTTTTCCAATTTTATGTAGTATTAAAAGTTGATAATTAAATATAAATAGTTAATTGTCAAGTTCAATAATTAATTCATGATAAAAATATGAAATGATAATTAATAAATTAATAAATAGTTAATTATCAAGTTCATATAAATAGTTAATTATATCTAAATTAATAAATTAATTATGATTAAATGAAATGAAAATTAAATAATTAAATTAATAAAAAAACCAACTATGATTAAATATTTTTTTCCAATTATATGTAGTATTAAAAGTTGATAATTAAATATAAATAGTTAATTGTCTAGTTTAATAATTAATTCATGATAAAAAGGAAAATTTTAGGATGGATTGACAAATTATGAAATAACATTAACTACAATACAATCATACTTGAAAAGTGACTATGCTAAGGTAATATAAGACTTAACTAAACTTAGCTCATAGAAGAGTAGAATTGAAACAAATAATGTGATTAGGGGTGCACTCGAGTCAAGCACCTTTCATGGCCGGCTCGCTTCGACCGAAATCGACTCATTTCGTCATTTTATCGAGCTCGAGCTCGAGCTCAAAGGCTCGATATATTAACGAGCTCGAGTTAGCGAGCTTCGGTTCGTTTGTTCGTCGAGCTCGGGGATATGAGAATATTAACCAGCGGAGCGATTAGCGATTCAGCGTTTCGCATTCCGGTATTCTACCCTAACTAATATGATGCTGCTCTCGAGTCGAGTGCCGCTTCGACTCTAATTTGCAAAACTTCTCGAGTGTCGCCTCGCCTCGTCTCTGTTGCTTGTCAATCACCTTCGCCATTTCATTGCTCAGTCTCGACTCTCTCCTTTCTCTCTCTAGCTCTGCGGCCTCGCTTCTCGGTTCTCGGTTTGAGTTCCCTCATCTTCACGGCTTCAAATTTTTCTCACTCGATAGCAAGATCGACTTGGTTGGCGATTCATTTTCTTTATGCTCACATCGGTATTTGATTTGATGATGCTTCCGATTAGGTGTGTGAAGCCATTCGAAATTAGGTTTTGCTGTTATTTGGTTTTGATGTTGATTGTGAATCAACTTGTGATGTTTTTTGGATTATGTTTTAATTACGGTATGTTCGGTAACTTGGTTGTGTAACTTGTGTTGATTATCCACTTGTTTAGGGTTCAAGAACTTGGTTCAATGCCGCACTTATCCATTATTATTTATGGTTTTTCTGATAGTTTATGGTTCAATTGTTGTTCGGATGATGATAAATGTGTGTGAACTTTCAGATTTGTGGAAAGGGTTCTACTAATTATAGTTGTGTTTTAATTATCTGCACTTGTTTAGCACATCATCCTTTTTTCTATATATTAGAGTTGTGTTTTATTGGAAAGGGTTCTACTAAGCTATTCTCCTCTTGGCCAAATTATGCTTCATCATTTTCTTGGAGGGATTTATGATTCAAGTGCTAATTTTGTCATCATTCTTCATCTTCCTTCTTACAAAGAGATTGCTTAGAAAAGACATGGAGGATTGGTGAATACTCCTTTGTGAGAATACATAAGGTTTATTTAATTGTATGTAGGTTACTCAAGTTTTATTTGTGCTTAACATCATACTTCATCTTGTTCTTGAGTTGGTTAAAATATTAGTGGCAAGAAATAGTTATTAAGTAGTTTTATCATTTATGGTCATTATCTCGGTTCTTTCTATTTTAGGTAGGATTTGTGATGGACTTGACACCAAATCATATGTTCTTTGGTTTTGATGTTGGTTGTGAATCAACTTGTGATGTTCTTTTATATTAGGGTTTAGTAGTAATGGCTATGTTGGTTGTGTAACTTGTGTTAATTATTTGGATTTGTTATGTAACTTGTAGGTTGTTCTTTGTTGTTCAATAGCAATCAATTTTGTTTAGGGTTCAATAACTTGGTTCTAATTAACCTCATTGTTTATGGTTATTTTGATGGTTTATGGTTCAATTGTGTTGGTGAGTTGTTGGATGATGATATATGTGTGAACTTTCGATTTGTAGTAAGAAGTATTTATCATGTAGTTTTATCATTTATGATCATTATCTCGGTACTTTAACTATTTTAGGTAGGATTTGTCTTTGGGCTTGATCTAAAATTCATTATGGCATACTTGGTGCCTTTTTTATAAAACATGTTATGTAATGGAGCGGTTCATTATTCTTTTGTTAATTCATTATGCTTTATAAATTGCTATGCGGTGCAATGAAATGATTTTCTATGTTGGTAATTGGTTTTATTTTGCATTGAATTACATTATTGGATAGAAAGGAGTATTGAGTTTTTTATTATTCCAAAGTGCAAATATACTGAACAATTTGGTATTTTTGAGTTTTTTAATATTTTATAAATCATTTATCTTCTTCATTCATTATGTTATAATTTATCATTTTTTTTGTTTTAGATTTAAAAATAGCAACACCACCACTTGGAGAGAATGTGTTAGTGGATTTAAGCAGTGATAATCCAGTTGTGGGTGTCCAAATTGATATTGAGGAATGTAACAACAATGTAGATGTTAATAATATTGAGAGGAGAATGAAGTTATTAATGATTTGGTTGACAAGGGTGATGATATAGCTGATCTTGAAAATCTGAATTAAGAAAAGAAAGAAAACATCACGTGTTTGGGAGGAGTTTAAAGAAGTTGTTCTTCCGATGGCGAGAAAAAAGACGAATGTATTCATTGCAAAGAAAAGGGCGGCTATAGGTAATCGTGCAACTACACAATTTAGAAGGCATTTAGATCGATGTGTAGCTACATACATTGTGGCAAGCAAAAAATTTTACGAGAAAAGATTTTGACAGTTCATTAGAAATAAATCAGGAGGGATTAACTTCGACAACTTTTAAGTTTGATCAAACAAAAGTTAGAGAGATGGTTGCTCATTATATTCTGATTAATGAAAAACCCTTCTCGATTGTGGAATAATTTGAATTTAATCTTGTTTTGAAGTCTATGTCACCATACTTCTCTAAATTCTCTAGAACAACTGCTCGTGGAGATGTGATGCTAGTATATGAAAAGGAAAAAAGAAAATTAAAGCATTCATTGAGTAGTATAAATAGAGTGAGTTTTACTCGACATTTGGAAATCAAAGAATCAACGGATATCTTATCGCACATTATGTAGATACAAACCGAAATTGCAAAAAGAGTTCTTAGTTTTTACATTTATCGCCTCCACATACGGCTCAAATTGTTAACATTCTATAAGGCCCTATGGGGTCTTGAAAATAAAATATTTACCATATCGGTTGATAATGCATCAAATAATGATAAGGCTATCAAGTTATTAAAAGATGGTTTGATAAGAAAAAAACTATTCTTTGGGGAAGACTATTCCATGTATGCGTTGTTGTGCACATATTTTGAATTTAATGGTGAAAGATGGGGTCAAATGTATAGAATTTATTGTTGAAAAAATCCGTGACGTTAATTTTATCAATGCTTCGAAGGTAGATAATGAAATTTGTTGATGTTGTTCAGATTACAACTACCAACAAGAAAGCTTATCATGGATTGCCCAACGCGTTGGAATTCTACATATATCTTTGGTAGTTGCACTTCAACTAAAAGAAGCTTTCTTTTCATATAGTGAGAGAGAGATTACATATTGTAATTGCCCTACAGAAGATGAATGGAATAAAATAGAAAAAGTTTGTGATATTCTTAGTTTTTAATGAGGCAACTAATATCATTTGAACCTGAATACCCAACATCTAATTTGTTTCTCTTGCACTATAAAAAAGTATTGAATGATGGTGCCTTGTCTTCGATGACTTCATCAAGCACATGACTGTAAAATGAAAGAAAAATTTGAAAAATATTGGGCGAATGCAACCCTCTGATGGCATTTGGTGCAATTATGGACCCATGAATGAAATTTGTTGTCATTGAGTTTGCTTACCCTATGATCTATGAAGGAGATGAAAGCAATCATAATATTGCATATGTTAGTACTTTCTTATATGAATTATATGAAGAATATATTTGAATCTTGAAGCGGCCCGTACTACAAGTAGTGGGGTTTAGAGGTGAAAGAGCAAAGTACGAGAATGCCATCCCAGGATACTCTTGCACAAAAATATAGTGGTTGGCATGATTTTACTACTTATCTATCAGAAAAATCAAGTAGAAGGCCCACCAAGTCAGATTTGGATAACTACCTTGAAGATGGGTTAGAGATAATTCCGGAAGGTCGTAGTTTTGATGTGATTGCTTGGTGGAAAACATGCATCTTAAATATCGCATACTCTCAAAAAAATGGCTGATATTTTATCTATTCTAATTAGTACACGCTTCTAAGACCTTACGGAGAGAGAATTGTTGATACTTATCGCTCAAAGCTTGAGTTGAAACTATTCAAGCTCTCATGTGGGTCTAATTGGATTCGCTCATTACGGCTTGAAAGGAGAATTAAGGTATTTATTTACCTTGCAATTTTTTTTTAGTATAATTTTTTAATTATATTAATATTATACTATATTGAATATTTATTAGGAAGAGGATGAAGATGAAGAGATTGAGATACCCCAGGTCCTCCAGATGATAAGGAAAAAAGTGGATGAATATGAAGAGTCGACTTTACATGTTTTTTAAATAGACTTTATGTGGTTTATATTTGACATTTAAACTCTTTATAATTTTCGTGACTAGCAATTTTTTTTAGTAGACATTTTAAAATGTTATGATTGCACTAAATATTAATCTACACAAAAGTGATAATTTTTGGAAATATTAGAGGAAATTGATGATGATACTATGATGCTAATGATTTTGAAATCAAAATTTATAAAGTTGCATACATTCCTTGGATGTTGGTAATGCTTTTATTGTAGTTGCTCATCTATTGGATGTGTCGGTAGCTAAGTCGATACTTTACTTGCTCATATATTCCTTGGATGTTGGTAGTTGCTTTAACATAGTTGCTCATCTCTTGGATGTGTACTTTTGAACATTTTCCTCGAGCTTGAATCAATGCCCTCTAGTTGTCTTCTTTGTCTCGGTTTGTGCCTTATGGTTTGATTATATTTTTGTTGGAGTAGTGGAATTGAAACACTTGTTGAGTAAGCATTAGTGTACTTAACTAACTTCTTTGTCTCGCTTTTGCCTTTATATTTGGATGCTACTCACTACTATTTTCCTTTAATTATGTTGCTTTCTTAATTCATATTGATGGTTGGCTGATTATATGTTTTGTTAGAGTAGGTGGAATTGAAGCACTTGTTGAGCAAGCATTAGTGGACTCTAACTAACTTCTTTGTCTCGGTTTTTGCCTTATGGTGGCTGGATGCTACCTGGTGTCTACTATTTTTCCTTTAATTATGTTGCTTTCTTAATTAATATTGATGGTTGGCTGATTATATGTTTTGTTGGAGTAGGTGGAATTGAAGCACTTGTTGAGCAAGCATTATTTTAACTAACTTCTTTGTCTGCTTTTGCCTTATGGTGGTGGATGCTACTTGCCTACTTGAATTATGTTGGGTGCAACCGCTTTGTCTCTTTGGGTGTTAATTTTTCTCGTCGATTTTCTCTTGTTCCCCTTGGCGGTGGTTTTATTGGTTGTTTTGTTGATGGAGGATATGAGCTCATGTTTTTTTTTGTCTCATTTTAGGACTTATTGTTCAAGGTCGCTTGAGGGGTTTTTGCTACTATCTTGCCTAGGATGCAGTGTTGTGGCGGTGTTCGTGGATTTATGTTTGTATATTGACTCCGGTTTATTTGGCTCTCCTTGTTTCTGATATTTTCCTCTTTGTTGTTGGTGGTGGATTTGCTATTCTTTTGGTCGCTTGGTGATAGTTTTGATGATAATTTCTAGATGCCCTCTTGGCCTCTATGGTATGGCTTTCCCATTTGGTCTATCCCAAGTAAATGAGTTTATGGTATGGATGCCACCGTTGTCAGTTTTTCTGTAATTATGTTGGTGCAACCGCTTTGTCTCGCGTGTTAATTTTTCTACCGCTCGGTTTTCTCTTGTTCTTCCCGCTATCGGCTGGGTGGTTTTATTGGTTGTTTTGTTGATGGAGGATATGAGCTCATGTGTTTTTTTGGTCCTGCTTTAGGACTTATTGTTGGTCAGAGGGTTTTTTTGCGGCTACTATCTTGCAGGATGCTTGTGTTGTATGGTGTTTCGTGGATTTATGTTGTGTGGTATTGACTCCTCCGGTTTATTTGGCTCTCTTTCTGACATTTTTTCTCTGTTGTTGGTGGTGGATTTGCTATTCTTTTGCCTTGGTGATGGTTTTGATGATAATTTCTAGATGCCCTCTTGGCCTCTATGGTATGGCTTTCCTCATTTGGTCGCTTATCTCCTACTATTTTCTGTTGGGTGGAGGTTTTGCCTTTGGATTTGGGTTGCTAGTGCTGGAGATAGTCATGGCCTCTGGGTTTGTTTTTTCCTGTGTTTAAAAATTCACCCCACTGTAGTATTTGTTGTTTCCCTCTATCTATCTTCTTTTAGTAATAATTCACCCTTCCTTATCGAGATGGACTTGGATGATTACACGAGGTATGTTGTGATGGCAATGATGTTTCCTCTCTATCTTCTTTTAATGGTAAGACTATATGTAATTGTAACCCTTCTTCAAGTTTGGATGCTACATATAATATGCTTTTAAGATGATTATAATTTATAACCAAGCTGAGACTTTTCTTAACTTTATCCATTTTATTTTCTCTTATTCTTTATGCTTACTTAATTATGCCCTTCCTTCCATTGGTATGTTGTAGAATATTTTTATGATTGGGTATTTACCTCATTTAAGATGCTTATAATTTTATTTTCTCTTAGTCTTTATTTTTTTGATTAGGTGGTTGGATGCTCAAGAGTAAAAGTAGGAGTTTTGGATTACTTCTCCATTAAAGACTCTAACATACGGATCGATCAATAGAAGATGTTGATTTTAATTTAATTTTCTTTTTTTGTGTAACAATTTGAGAGATTGAATGTTTAATTTTGTAATTTATATGTGCCTCTCTTGTTTGAGCATTTAATTTTTTCTTTCAATATTTTTGTAATTTTTTTTGTAATTTCTTTTCATTAAAAAAAAAATTTACAAAACCTCTTGTAATAAAACAGATACATTTTTCTGCATTTAATTTTTGTTTTATTTTTTTGTAATTTATAATTTCATATATTTGTAATAAAAAATATCTCAAAAGATTCAAATTAATTCAATAAATATTTTAAATTTTTTTAATTGCTCTTTAAATTTTTTTACTGCTCTTTTTTAATGAAATTATTTCCTAAACAAGCCTATAAACGAGCCTAAATTGAGTTACTAACGAGCTCGAGCTTCTAAACGAGCCAAGCTCGAGCTTTTAAACGAGCCCACTAATTCAAGCCAAGCTCGAGCTTAAATTTATGTACACGAGCCGAGTTCGAGCTTGGTTTATGTGCTGAGCTCGATCGAAATCAGCAATGCATTCAAGTCAAGCTCAAGCTCAATACTGCTTGAGCGACCACTGCTGCACCCCTAATGTGACATAAACATCATAGATAGAGCTGCGGCGGCCATAAAAAATTAAATAAATAACCTTAAAGAAGTATTGTTGTTTATTGTTTTAAGTTTTTTAATCTAATTTTAAATTTTAAATAAGCACTAAGAAGAGGGGAAATTATATAAATCACAAAAATAACCCACTAAATTTATTTAATAAAATACATTTAAAATTCATGATTAAAAATTCATTTGAGGCAATTGTAATTTTTTATAAAATGATTGTAAAATTGTTATGAGAAGAATACCTTTTAAAAAAATTTATTATGAGTGTTATAAATATTTTATTTTTATTTGAAAAACTTAAACATACAAAATTTACTGCCAATCAATTTAAACAAAATTAAATTGTGAAATTGCACACATAGCAACAACACAACCAGCATTAATCATCCACAGGAAATTCAATCAATATTTATACATTTACCAAAGTCATAAAAATAAAAATAAAAACAAATACCACACACAAGAATAAAATCAACTTTTTTTTTTTTTTTGAAAAATCATATGATGCAACCTTCATGAGAAAAAAAAAAAAAAAACTGCACAGAACACTGGTAAAAGAATGTTTGTTAACAAATACAGCTCTTACTTTGAATACATCTGATATATACAAAACTTCTTTTGACAAAATTAACAGCAAAGTGAAATATCAAATAGAACTAAAGCAGTAAATCTTGTATCAATTTTGTTGCATGCATTCAATACACTAGACTGGAAAGGAAAAAAAAATGATGAGAATAGAGAGATTCTTTCCGCAAACTTACAAATAAAATCCAAAATTCTCTTAGTGAGGAAACAATTCAAGGTATGATTAGAGTGCTTGGAATTTCGACCGAGGGCATCATTTTGACAACCAGTATATCAGGATGAGGAACGAACAAACGGCGGCGACGAGGGAGAGAATAATGGTATCCATTGATTTCTTTCTTCTGATTGCACCAAGAATGTGATTCACCTATATATTTCATTGTTTATTGTTAACAATCTAGCAAGGGCAATGTCCACGAAGAATTAGTAAGTATTTTGCTTACTGATGGAAGCCGGCTGCTGACATTGCTTAGCTTTGTGTTAATACCAGTGAATGTAGATCGCTGAAGAACTAGTGTACCAAGAGTAGCATGGGCTTGAGAGATCGCAGTGTCCATCTAGATTTCAAACATGAAAAATACTTCAAAACACAGTGTCAATGAAGTTTGTTGAACAGTACTCTCAATGCAATTGAATAGTTTTTCTACCAACTTTTGTTTAATAAGAGGCTTTGGTCATTATAGGAAGGAATTGGGTTCTAAATCTCAGAAAGCAAAAAAAAAAAAAAAAGTAAATAAATCCCATAATGTATCTTGCATTCATTTTACTCTCTTGCATGTCTAGCGATGTCACCAATTCATGAGATGTATTGAAAGTGGCCCAAAAATAATTTCATATGAGAGAAAGCACCACCATAGGATTGGAACTCCAATAGTCTATGGATATTTTGGTCTATAACATTGTTATGAATTACTGTTCAATGACATCAAATTATTTGCTTCTGTGCAAATTGTGAATAAAGCTTGGTATTTGATCTCTTTGAGAGGCCTGGCGATCAATCCAATCTCTTGTATTAAGCTTAGATTCAATACATTAGAACTAGCTAGCTGAAGTGTCAAAAGAGTAGAAAAATGATATCTATAAAATTAACCAAACCAATGAAACTAATGGTGTTATGTTGCTGCAATATTACACATTAAGTAATGTGTAATGTTACTGTAATATTACACCCATAGATTTGTTCATTCAAGTAACAACAGCTACACACAAGCTTATGAGCGAATAAAGGAATCTGAAGTTGTTCAGAAGTAATATATACCACACAGAAACACAGTATGAATCCAACAGAACTGAACACATTAAAATGCACAGTAGCTGATTGAAATCCATGAACCTTAGTCGATGTATTTGAATATTTCTTGATAGACTTAATCTAAGAAATAATAAAAAATAACAAAATTCTACCAAAGTACTGTCATTATCCATAACTAAGTCAGGAATTCTAATTTGAATCCCCAATTATACAACTGCTTGGGTAAGACTATAAAGGCCTAAAGAATTCAGCTGTTCTTATTGATCTTCCATGCATTCCTAAGTCCATTAAAAATAATTTACCACGTTTAATTCAGTTTTTGGTTCCCAAGGAGTTCATAGGTGCAATAGATTTGTATTGAGATGTGAGGATAAATTTCTCAACAACCTTGATTGCAAAGTTAAAAACCTACTACTTGTATTTGTTTCTTGTATTTTTCACGCATTCCAAAAAACTATCTAATTTCAACTTGTTACCCACCACCTAATGTCATCTTATCTAACACCTACAAGTTTGCTAGCTACCACCTCTTAGTATTATAAAAGGAGATGAGATAGTTGCATGATGTTGAAGGGTAACATTCATTCTTCTCCTGCGTTCAGCTAGGAGGAAAGATGGGGATCAAAGAAATGGTTGGTGGAGTGATTGATGGTTATTAGTTATCCTAGTTGAAGTCATATAAAGGAACTTCTTAATTGAGTGGCCATCAATGATTTGAACAATTGGAAGTTGGAAGCCTTCTTACTAGAAAATTAAAGACTACGACAAGAGTTGGTCACAAGCAAAGTGGTTTGACCTAGGAGATCATGAGCTTTCCTGTGTCTCTAATGAGCATAGTCGATGGAGGAATTGTGCTCAAGCTTGAAAAGAAAGAATACTAGTGAGATATAAGTGAAAAATATTTGTATCTTGACCGTGAACATTAATCTTTTTCTGTGGCACTACAAGTGAATCACACCAAACTATAAATACTATATTGGGCTATTTTACTAGAATTATCCTTATAGATTTTTTTTTTCATTCTCATGATTGTCATTGCTCTCAAAGACGCACTTTTGCCCAAAAACAGATATAAAAAATTAGGTACTTCGGAGTTCTACTAGAAAAGTAAGAACAATGGTGTGCATATAAGAGAATATGAAGGTCGACCAGTTCAATGGCAAAGACTTTTGATACTACAACAACAAGCCTTAATCCCACTAGGTGGGGTCGGCTACATGAATCCTTCGTCTCCATTGTGTCCTTAAGGCGACTCTCCCTAATCTTATCTACCACTGGAGCTACTCCAACTTTTTCCCGAACATACTCATTTTGCATTCTATCTCTAAGGGTAAAGCCACTCATCCACTGAGCATCCTCATCTCGTAATACTTAATCTATGTTTCTTTTATTGGCCAACATTCTGCACCATAAGTCATTGCGTCTTACCACCATCTTATAAAATTTTCCTTAAGTTTAAGTGGAACTTTTCTATCACATAATAGGCATTCCTCCACTTCAACCATCCAACTTGAATTCTACTAATAACATCTCCATCTATTTCACCATCATTTTGAACAATAGAGCCTAAATATCTAAATCGCCACTCTTATTAATGACTTGATCACCTAAAGTCAAAGACTACCACTAAAACTTCTACATAAAATTACACTCCATATATTCGTTTAGATCTACTTAAACGAAAACCTTTAGACTCTAAAGTTGACCTCCATAATTCAAGTTTCGTTGGACTCTCTCTAGTCTTATCAATAAGAAGAATGTCATCAAGAAAAGCATACACCAAGGTACATCTTCTTGTAAATACCTGTAAGAACACCCATAACTAAGTAAAAGATAAGGGCTTAATGTTGATCCTTGATGTAATCCAACCCAAATAGGAAAATATTTTGTCAATCCTCCTTGTGTTTGGACACAAGTGTACTCTAGTATACATATCCAACTTGAATATAACCAATATTAACTTCTTTCTCGTTTCTAGAACTCTCCAAAGAACATCTCTTGAGATTTTATCATAAGCTTTCTCAAATCAATAAATATCATATGTAGATCCTTCTTATTTTCTCTATGCTTCTCCATCAAACCTCTTAACAAATGTATAGCATCCATAGTAGATAAATATTGATGATTATATATAATAGAAAAGTTACATCTAATTCCCTTTGAATCAAAGCCAACAACTAAGAGCCAAGAATACTGGAACCCCCTAGACAACAAGCATCGGTAGTTGTATGCTTGCAATTGAAAAAAAAAAGTCTTTAATATATTACATGAGAGGTCAACAACTAGCATGATGAAAGTTCTATCAACTATGTATGACAAGCTTCAACACTAAACAATATGAAATTATTTAAAAATGGAAGAAAGCATCTCCACAATAATATATACCAATAAGTACAATTTAATCACAAATTAGTTGAGCTTGATAGATAGCAACTTTGATGAAAAAATTAATGCATTAAGTTTGTTATCATTAATGCTAAAAAGTTGGCCTAGAAATGTGATAGTTGTCAGTAGGGTTGCCAAAAAAGCTCTTTGTTCTCAAATAGCTCGTATTCGGCTCGTTAAATAACACGTGTTCGAATCATTCATTAAGCAAACGAGCCGAACACGAACAACCCTCCGTTTGATCGTGTTCGGCTCATTTTAGTTTGAAATAATATGTATGTATGTAAACATACATAGATTCTGAAGGTGGAAGCAAAGATTGGAAAGCATGGCATATCCTTTAGTTATGAGATCAAATATTGAAACGGTGGAACCAACTATTTAATTTATTGTTGGTGATTCTTAAGGTGCAATATGAGAAATAAGTTTCTATCAAGTGAGAGCTTTCAAGAACAAAAAGGCATAGCAAGACAGACATCATTTAAGAATTAAGAAGGTAGCATTGTAATAATGGTGGTCAAGGATAAAATATTTTTCGATGATTGATAGAGGTACTACAAACTCTTGGCCAATCCCATGGATGATTAGAACAATGTACCACTTAGATAGTATGAAAAATCTAAATTTCAAAGTAAGAGATATTTGAGAAATAGAGATAATTTTCTCAACAACCTCAATTTGCAAAGCCAAAACCTTTTACATGGATTTGTTTCCTTCACAACTTTTTCATACATTCTTAAAAGGTCTACCTAACTTCTGCATGTTATTTACTACCCAATATTATCCACCTAACCTCCACAAATTTTTTAATTACCATCTTTAACCATGATATAAGATGTTTGCATAGTGTTGAAGGGCATCACCCTTTTTTTTCCTTCATTCAATCTAGTGTATAGGCAGAAGTTGCAAAAGCGGCTGATAAAGCGATTCGAAGTTGATGGTTAATATTATACAAAAGGGATTTCTATATCGAGTCATTTAAAAGTTAGAAGCATCTTTTAAAAAAAATATTTAACAACCATCACAATCCCCGAAGTGATCCTACATACGAGGCAATGAATTTTCCTGTCTTTAACGAGCATAGTAGAAGGATGAATTATGTGCAAGTTTGAAGAAGAATAAGAGAGAAAACTAGTGAGATAAAAATAAAAAAGCATTAAAACTTAAATATTTGTATTATGTTTTTTTCCAATAGACTAATGCACATTTATCTCTCTATGTTGCCACAAAGAGGTGGATGTCATTGAATTACATAAATTGACGTAGCACGCCAAGTGTGCTATAGGTCATTAAAGAACATCTCAAAATAAAATACATGCATAGTTCAATGATAACTTCAACACTATACATTTTATTTCATTATTGTAATAGCATGTTCAAAAAAAATTTATTTTCAAATAACATTCTATGGTTTTAATATCACAAGGATTTGCGAAAGGAAAGGATGGTTCATGCAAGATGGTGTCAAGCAATATCATTGGATTGAACACATCAAGTAGGTGAATGCAAGCTACAAAATCCAAGTCTAATTCAACAAGTTGACCACATAAAAGGATGATTCAAACTTTAATCCACATTTCAAGGATTCAAAGAGTTAAAAAGTCCTCTCAACATTTCAAGAGGGTTAAGCAGCCAAAGATCAACTTAAAGGAATCAAGGTCAAGATTTCCTCTGTGATTTATATACACATACTCCACTTACTCTTAAGCCACAATCGCAGCCCACTCCAATGCAAATTTACCCCCAACAATCATTCTCTCAATTTTAGTTTCAAATTAAATTTTGTAATTTTATTTATTTATTTATTATTATTGTTATTGATATTATTTCCTTTTAGGTTCTGAATATACTTCTATGTATAAATATGAGAACAAATTGATGAAAAAATAGAATTATTGTTTAAGTGTCCACCATGGGCATATCTCCTTCCATTTGGTGGTCTATGAGCCATAAAAGTTTTGTGATTTTCATGCCCTTTATTATGTGATTTCTTTGTTGAGAAATCACGTAATCCCTTTGTTATTTCTTTTTTATTGTATACAAATCCTCTCTTTCACCGTGAAGTGGTGATAGACATATTCTTCGATCTTTTGGTGGTGGACATCTATTTATAAAAAACTAGTTATTTCCATGATCATATTTTGATTGATAATCATGACTGCATGAACATCTCTTCTTCCATTCCACAATCCACTTTACCATTGTTCCATCACCTATGTCTATTTCCACAAGAAAATATCAAAAATACCAAAAAATTCCTAAAGACTAAGGTTTCACCATCACATCTCCCTCTCAAGTTCCCTCCTCCTAAGTGAACCCTAGTTTCTCCCGATTCCCTCCACAACCCCCCACGCATAAATATTAAAAAATTTTCCCTCCACATGGATAGACAGTGCTTGCAACACTTTAAGTTATCTTGATCCTCTATATTTTGCTTTTTTTATAGTAATTTTATGTAACTGCTAGTTCATGCAAGATTTTCAATGACTAGTTACGAACTTTTGTTCCTAGAAAAAACAAACCTCCCACACATCACTCTATGCATCATAAACCCTTTCACCTTATCCCCCTCTCTCAGCTCAATCACATTCCACATTTACAAAGTTCCTCACTCCACAAAATAATGATTCTCTATGTATAGCCCTTGATCACCCTTTAAAAGTCAACTTCTCATAGCTACTAACAAATCATATCCACTTCATTAGCAACTTCACATCATTCCCAATTCTTGCCCAACAAAGGGCAAAAAATTTCATGCATCCACCACACTTCTTTCTCTGCCATAAGCTCTCTCATGTTATTTTCCTAATTTTTAATTATAAATTATTTTTCACATTCTCGTGATCAACATTGCTTGAATACAAAGGGAAAATGTGCAGTAGATCACGTTAAAATAAGTGGGTTCATTATACATTATGACCTGCGCAAAGAAGTTAGTCCATGAAACTAGAATTAGGTTAGATCTGAATAGGTACTCTTACAAAAAATTAATGGAATTAATAGATATTATGGTTCATAGAAGATAAATATTTTATGTGTTCAAGAAACTAAATGGGTTGGGGAGAAGGCTAAGAGATTGATAGTTTAGGTTTTAAACTTTGATTCGCAGAAAAGTCGAACTAAACTAGGTGTGATTATAGATAAAAGCCAAGATAATTATTTAATAGATGATAATTATAAATTTTAAAGATTATTGATACTCAAGATTATCAATGTTATAAGCATGCCCCTCAAGTAGGTTTGAAAGTCAAAAGTTTTGGAACGAATTGTATTAATACAAAAGATACCTCTCAAGAAAAGTATTTATCGGGGAGATTTAAATGGACATGTTAGAGTGTAGAAAATTTTAAAAGTATTCCGCATGATTTGGAGTGACTAAAGAAGGTGAGACTATATTAGATTTTGCCTTATTATGATTTCAGAATATATACTTTATTTAAGAAAAGAGATGAACATATTATTACTTATAAAAATGGATCTAGAAAACACGATTGATTATTTTTGATAAGAAAAATAGATCGCTTAGATTGTAAAAGATTGTAAGGTCATTCCAAGTGAAATTTTAAGTAACATCGACTATTAGTTTTAGATTTTAAGATGAAAGGTTAAGAAGAGAAAAATAAACTTAATTATCGGTGATTGGGATTTAAAGAACACAAATAAAAAATATTTTTAAGAGCAAGCTACAAGAAATTAAAGTTTGATGTTCATAAGGAATTAACGTTATGCTAAAAAAGTATCAAGTGCTATTAAACAAGTTGCTAAAATGCTTTCACGAATCAAAAGGAAAAGCTCTTTAATAAGTTGGTGGTGGAGTCGAAAGTGTGCAAAGAAAAGATAAGAAATAGAAGATCATATAAAACTTGGTTTAGATGTAAAACCTGAGAATTGGGAAAGATATAAAATCTCAGAGATTCTAAGAAAGAATATATGATGAAAAAATTTAAATTTTTAGTGATTTATACAATGACATACCAAAGAAGAAAGATGAAAGATGTATGTAAAGTTAGCCAACCAAAGAGACAAGAGAAGAAAGACATACCAAGTTTAAGGATGAAAATAATAAAGTGCTTTTCTTAAAAAAGATATTGAAAATAGTGGATGAGGTATTTTAATAAACTTTTCAATGAAGATCCGAAAGTACGATTGATTTTAGAACCTTAATACCCTAAACAAAAAGAGAATTTCATTTTATCGTCAGATTAGTAATCAAAGGAAGTTTTAAAGAAAAAAATGAAATGTGGCAAGAGGACCTGATAATATTCCAATGAAATGTTTCAAGGAATTTCTTACAAATCTTTTAATGTTATTTTAAAGACTAAAAAGATGCCGATGAGGAGAAAGAAAGAGTTCCTATATTTAAGAATAAAGGTGATGCACAAGATTGTGCAAATTATGAGGAATTAAGTTAATATGCCATACATTAAAATTATGGGAGAGAGTAATCGAGCATTACGATGTGAGTTTCTCACAATCGCTTGGTTTCATGCCGTAGATCTACTATGGATGCTATACATTTGTTAAGAGGTTTGATGGAGAAGCATAGAGAAAATAAAAAGGATCTACATATGATATTTATCGATTTAGAGAAAGCTTATGATAAAGTCTCAAGAGATGTTCTTGGAGAGTTCTAACAAAAAGAAGTTAATATTGGTTATATTCAAGTCATGATATGTATATGAGTCGCCACTTGTGTCCAAACACAAGGAGGATTGACAAACTATTTTCCTATTTCAGCTTGGATTACATCAAGGATCAACATTAAGCCCTTATCTTTTTACTTTAGTTATGGATGTTCTTACGAGGCATTTACAAGAAGATGTACCTTGGTGTATGCTTTTTCGATGATTCTTTCTCATTGATAAGACAGAGGGAGTAAACTTGAATTATGGAGGTCAACTTGTGTCTAAAGGTTTTCATTTAAGCATCTAAACCTAATATATGGAGTGTAATTTTAGTTGTAGAAATTTTAGAGTGTTGTGACTTTAGTGATCAAGTCATTAATAAGAGTGAGCGATTGATATTTAGGCTCTATTGTTCAAAATGATGGTGAAATAGATGGAGATATTATTAGTAGAATTCAAGTTGGATGGTTGAAGTGGAGGAATGCATCCGGCCTATTATGTGATAGAAAAGTTCCACTTAAACTTAAGGAAAATTTTATAAGATGGTAGTAAGACCCGAATGACTTATGTAATGCAAAGAGAAACATAAGAGTAAGTAAGTGTTACAGAGATGAGGATGCTCGTGGATGAGTGGCTTTACCTAGAGATAGAATGCAAAATGAGTATGTTCGGAAAAAGTTGGAGTAGCTCCAAAGGATGATAAGATTAGGGAGAGTCGCCTTAGATGGTTTGGCCACATAAAGCGCCTACGTCAATGACCCGACAGAGAGTAGTATTAGATTTTCCTTATGTTAAGAAAGGTAGAGTAGACCTAAAAGACTTGGTTAAGATGTATAAAAAATGATCTTAGTATACCGAATTAAATGAGAATTTGACACATAATAGACACAATGGAGGTGGATTCATAAATGACCCCACCCAAGTGGATTAAGGCTTGTTGTTGTTGTTGTCGTGATCAACATTGCTCTTGAGCGCATGTTTTTCCCCAATAAGTTGCATGTCTTGGATCTATTACACAAAGATCAAGCCATCAAGTAATATAATAGAATATAATTCTACAATTAGCCCATGTAGTTAAATGGAGAAGTGCCTAAAGGGTGCAATATGATAAGAGAATATTAAAGAGACTCAATTAAATTTTAACAAGATGCAACTAGGTTGAATGATGAAGGTAAGAAGGAGCCAATTAAGTATGACAAATAAAAATTATTAAAATGAATATGTGATAAAAGAGATGTGTTCAAATATAATTATAATAGAGAGAGCAAAAATAATATATATTGAAGATAATGAATGTATGATTTGGGCATATGCAATGAAGTAGAAGTTGTACCTACAAGATAAATACACAAAATTAATTAAGAAAGATTCTAAAAAAAAGCCAAAGATATTATGTCTAACGAAAAAAATGCACATAAAAGAGACAACCTCATACAACCTTAACAAAATTGAATGTAACATGAAGATGCATAAAGTTGACTCAATACAATTGGGACAAGTAGATTAAAGATGGAAGTAGCTCACCCGAGCAATATAAAGAGGATGGTCTCCAGATTTTAAATAATGTTGTAACGAAAAAGAATCAGATCCTTTGCACCAAAAAACAAGATAAATCAATTAACTTCTAACATAGGTTAAGCACAAATCAGTATGAGTTTGCGGAATGATTATTGAACATTCTGATCAAGAGAACTTCTTGTGGGATCCGAAAATTCGCCACCGACCTCTTTCTGAAAACAAAAGGAAAGAAAGAAATTAAGTTGTTGATAATTTCGTACAGATAAATAGTAGATAAGACACTACCAAAAGATTTCGCTCATTGAGAACTTTTATATCTGGTTTGTTTCACATAGCAAGCCTTAATAATTACCCATCCCAATACCGAGAAAGACTTTCGATGGCTAAATGAATCGTTAAAGAACGAAGATATAATCAGTGGAGTTTAACTTACGAAATTTATTATTTTAATTTAAAACTTTTGTGGGAGGAACGACGATCCATCTAGATCTCATGGTTGTTGTCCCCGTCGCCGGCCCCTCCCACTTAATAAAGGAGGTAGAATAATCTAACCTCGACAAGATCCTCACAAGAATGACACGACGCCGGGTGTCCTCAGACTGAGTGGGGACAAACATAAGTCAACCTTAACATAGTGGCTTTTACCCAACCAAATACATTCTACATTTCATACCAAAGAGCAAAGCCGTGGGAACATAGGCGCCGTCACCATAATTTAATGTCATATCGCATGAACCACCGTGTCGGGAGGCTCAGTCAGAACCGCATTATATACATATATCACAGAAAATCACGCGGAGAGACACGCCACGCCCCACGCCAGAATATTGAGAAGCATGTATTTAATTGACATCGCTTTTCATGAGCAAAAGTCTTAATTTGTCACCCAAGACAAACAATCATGGAGTGGATTGATTTTTAAGTTTTAATTTAAGTAATTAATTTCATTTGTTTTATTTATATTTTTTTTTTTTTTTTTTCAATTGATCATTTTACGATCGATTTATATCAATACGATCATTTATCAAAATTTTAATTATAATTACCCTTCTCGATTATGTTAATATCAATCGATAGACCTTGTACTCCCGGCTTTCTACAGAGGACGGCCTAAATTCATTATCTCAAGAGATAATCCTTCAAAACCTCAACACTCTAGCAACATGAGGATCTGCCTGGACTTTTCTTCTTAAGTTTGATTTCGTACGATTCATATCTTATATTATACTTAATGTACACTTTCTCAGATATTATTAATTAAATTTTATAATATCAAATTTTATAATCGACCCAAATCAAGACCACCGACGTATAACATCCGTTTCAGATTTTATTTCGATGATTACTTCAACATGCATGTAGTTCCGTTCTTTTCAAAATTTATGACATTGATATCTAAGTCAAGTTTATACGCCAAATTTTGATTTTGAGTTATAACCCTGACTCTTCCAAGACCAAACCGTAGTGTAACACTGCTCTTTATATTTGACTAGTAATTACTCCAACACGCACGCAGATCTGTTTCGAATCATTTACATAATGTCTAAGTGGAGTTTATACGTCAATTTTGATTTTGAGTTTTATTAACTAACTGGCCCAAACCAAAACCTAAGAGTAAAGATTTGTTTTATTTTATATCTAACTCAGACAGTCCTTAGCCGGACATTTCAACATACATACGAAGATACGTTTTTAAAATGCATTGACATTAAATATCTAATAAATGGTGCTCAATTGCAAAGCTCGCGCTTTAATAATGACATTTTTTTTTAATCCTGACCCTAACCAAGACTAACGATGATAATCACAACTCGACATTATTTTCGCAGAGGATCGGATCTAGACAATTATTTCAAGATCTATCGCTCTCCAAACTGTCAACTCTAAGTTATACTTATGACGGCTCGGTGACTTTTCTTCACTCAATTTGAGAGATACATTAACAATGACGCATAGATTTATTTTGGCCATTTCAATGTAATTAACTTCTAAGATTTAACAAGATCATTGATTTTTGGCTATAACTTTAACTGGCCCTAAGACCAAACCGATATATAGACTGTTGTAAATATGAATTCATTTCAAGTTATCATGATCAAATAAAGCGTCGCTCTATAAGCACAGACACGAATAATTCTCTCAACTATTTCATATGAGTCAAGTATTTATCTATACGATATTTATCGACTTTTCATATAGTGACGTATCGCCGGTAGTCTGCTCTATAAAAATACGAATGCACATCGTGAAACTAAGATACTATTCTGGGATTTATATGCTAGCTTCTTTCAACCACTTATCATAAAGATCAAGATGCTATTCTTTAACAAATCAAGCATGCATTTTATAGTAGATGAATTTGATTCTTTCAAAGATTGCATTTAATCAAATTCAAAAGAACATCGTCATAAAAGTCATATATTTCATCTTCAGATATTAAAGCGATTCAAACCAATAACAGATAACACTAATATTTAATCTAATCATTTCAAGCTTAAGATTTTAAGAGAAGTTCTCATTTGTTTCCTAAACGACATACGACATGCATCAGATCTTTTCATGATCGAGTCACATTTTCATTTCTCACTCATTCATACTACATAATCACCACTTAGTAAAATGAATTCAACTTTAAATAAGAATCAATACGCTATGAAGATTCGAACAACTCAAGATAAAGAAGATAATCAGAATCATTCATATAAGATGACGAATGAACAGCACGAATAATCATACGTACTTCCTTTTTTCAAACACTTGGGACATTTCACATTTTATTTATCAAAATTTTCGATCTTCGACGCCATCCCCACATAGCGCTATTTCGTAGACTAGCCTTCCCACCACGCCAAGAAAGGCGTAGGCGAGAAAATGCGAGACATGACCAAAATTTATTACCACCACGCCAAGAATCCACATGGCCAAGACATCATAACATTTCCTTACTTTGGAGAAACACGATGAGTACTTATAAGTAATAAATTTAAAACTTTCAGTATAATAAACATGCTTAAACATTCTGAGAAAATAAATCTTTCCTCCTTTTTTTCTTGTAAACAAAATTTGCAAATGCCTCTGTCACGCGTATGGGGTTATGAAGGCAGAGTGCACCAGAAAGGCGTGTATAGTGGATGTCATGACACATAGAAATTTTGTTTACCACAAAAGAGCGTGTATGGGTTAATATAGATAGAACAAGTTTCCCTATGTATTGGAGAAAGCATAAGTGACTTATAAGTAATAAATTTAAAACGTTTGCAAATAATAAAGAAGTTGCTTAGCATATATTTAATTAAGAAAAATAATCAAAATTTACAATTTCCTCCCTCCCACATGAGGGTTAGTGAGAGGCATATATGCCAAGAAGGCTGTATGGGTGGATGTCATTAAGACACTAAAATATTGATAAGCGATAAGATTTCCATGTTGGAGAACATTAATAGATGCTATAGTAATAAATTTAAAGCTCGCATTTGCATATAAACAAAAGAAAGGCTGCGTGTATATTTGATTAGAACGTAATAATCATTCTAATGATCTCGCTCTCCCACATGTGGGGTTGCCATGAAGCGTCGCCCTCATGCCAAGAAAGGGCATGTATGGGTGTGTCGTGAGACACCGATTGATACGATAACATAAATTTTCCACCATGTTGGAGGAACATGTATGGGTACTTATATCACAAATTTCAAGCTTGCATTCATGAACATGTTTCATATATACTTAAATAAGACATTTGCTAAGCGTTGCCGTGTAAAAGTAAAGTTCATGAAAGATATATATTGAACATTTCTTTGAAAATATATAAAATCAAATTAATCTTAAAATGAATTTCCTTTCACATTTGACTTTCATAATAACTTAACTAGTCATGCATAAAGTAAGGTAACCCTTCTTTTCAATTTTAGATTTATATAGGTGAAAGAAATATAGAATATTCCATGTGGTCTAAGATCTATGTCATAACATAACACTTCAAATCCCTTTCATATTTTAGCATGAAATGAAAGAAGCATGACATATGTAACCATACAATGGAAACCTTCCTTTCAATTTCGATTTGCATATGAAAGAGGCATGATATATATATAATTCCCTTCAAAATCAATTGAAGCGTAACCCTAAAAGCAATATTTAATCCTTTTAAACAACAACCGACAACCTCAAATCTCGAAAGAGATTGAGACAATATGGAAATTTAATTTTATGCCTTTATAACAGCTTTGAATTTCCCTGGGTAAAAAGCAGTTTTCAAAAACATTATTTCATCCAAAAACAATGTAAAGAGAGGAAAGCTTAATAGTTTAGGATTTCATTATCAGCGTGCTTTCATAATTCAAGAGTAAGAAAAAGGCATAAAACGATATATCTTGATTTCAGCCTCCAAATACTCATGGACAGCAAACATAGAATCATTTTAATGCAAAATAGAGACTTGACAATTGCTTGTACATTATGTGAAGCACTTGTAAGATACAATGAACTACCAAAATGAAAGCTTTAAACCACAAAGCCACATTTCGATTGTACTTCAAAGGTTTATTAACTTAGTGATCAGAAAGGAAAAAACAATGCTAACAAAGTCAATCAACCATCCCTTTCCCTTCTTCTTCTTTTAACATGATGATTATATGAAGTTTAATCCACATAAACTAAATAATCACACTAAGTTTAATAAGTCCATGAAATCTTGCCTAAATAAGATAGCCACTTTCATGATTGCAAGTAATCAAATAGTGGAAAGAGGCAAAGCGAAGCAAGGTAATCCTAAAGCTTGCAATATTTAACCCATTTAAACAACAATCATGACAATCTCAAATCTGAAAAGAGATTGAGACAACATGAAAATGAATTTCAGCTAGCAGATTGAAAGGGTATGAGAGAGAGCGTAGTCGCTTCAACAAGCGAAGCCGGTCAAGGAGGAGTTTCATTGGCCCTTCACCCGGGATTGGAGGCTACCGAGAGAGAGGCGGAAGGCCAGTGTCGCCTAGGAGAGGAGATTCCTGCTTCAACCTCACACAGAATCGAGAATGAGCTCCTCGCCTTTAGCGAAAGCTTATAGCATAAATCCAACATATCACGAGGAGAAAGCCTACTCCGTCGAGAGGAAAGAAGAAGGAAAGGAGCAAAAGAATAGAATGAGCTCCTCAACCTCGACAAGAAGGATGGCTTGTAGCATCACCTTAATTTCATGCTATTGCAAACCAAAAACAAATCCAACCATAAAACACAAAGAGGGAAACAATCTGCATTTCCTTCAAGAGAAACCCATATAACAAAATATAACTTAAGATTGAAACCAACCGGGGTTTCGGTTGGAAGAGGTCTGTTTGCTCAGCTAGGGTTCGGTGCTTGAGCAGGAGAGAAGGAGCTAGCTGGGGAGACTCGAGGGAAGGAGCTGTGGGTGGGTTCGGAGGCGGAGGGAGAGGGAGAATCACCTAGAGCTTCAATAGCCGCAAGAACCAGAGGAGAGAGAGTCAGGAGAGGAGAATGCCGTGAGCGAGGGCGTGAATAGCGAATGAGGGTCAACGCTGTGAGAGATATCCCTTGCCGATAAGCTACTTCTGGTTTCCTCAATTGGTTTGCTAACCAGCCATAACATTTTCCTATTGGAGGCTTGCGAGGTTAGGTTAGGATTAATAGGATTAAAGATTAAGCATTTGTTAATCCCTTATAATTTAATATTATTTTATGTGATATTAATTTATGCAATAAACCCCAAAATATGGGTAATCTTGATATTTCCGTTATCGAACGCGAAACGAGCATCGATTTACGGTTTTAAGAAAGTGAGTGTAAATTAGGTTTAAATTATCGACGATTGGATTGATCGGCGTTCGCATTTTTTGCCGAATCAATCGGAAGGCGTCGTTTGATAGGTTTCGACGGCGGCGACGACCGCGAGCGAATCGAGGCGTTATGGCTGGGGCTTCCGATGTCGATGTAATTCCATTAAAAATTGACTTTAATTATTTGATCGATCATTAATTGATTCGATATTTGTTATTTAATTAATTTTAATATTTTCGACGCATTACGAAGCCGAATTTTCAAATTGCAGCAAATTTGATCGATCTCGATCACGATTAGGGGGGTGTTAAACTCTGTCATTTATTTAAGTTTAAATGACGCATAGTTATAGGTCAACACTTGTAAGCGTTACTCAACTTTATATGTGATATTAATTATGCTGTGCTTCTCTTACATATGAAATGTTTCTTAAAAAGACATGGTTTTCATATTGCAACTGCTGAATTAAACCCAACTGAAGCTAGACAATGAATTGTTAACTTTGAAGCCGTTCATATTCAATGCCCCCATTGCTTTTAGGATAAAATCAAAAGCTTTGAAAGCACATTTAAGCATGAAAATCAGTGTTGTGTCAAAAAAAATACAAACAAAAAGGATAGGGCTGGGGGTGCTGGACAACAAACGAATCTAATACCTGTCCTGTACTTCTGTTGATAGTTGCCTGTTCTTTCAGGAGAGCAAGCTCCTCATTACCAGCACCCTCTTCCGGATCCATCCTTGCCCTATCAAAATCCCTAAAATTCAGGAGTGATGCATGTTCCTGTCTTGCTTTAAGGTTTGAACGCAATCGGTAAAATTCCTGTGAGTCAAAAATAATTGATGAAGAACAACATTTCTAGTTATTCTTTAAGACAGCTTCCCAAAAGCAAAATTCTATTTGAAACAGAAATATACAAACTAATTTTGTGATAACTACAAAAGATATATGATACGTACTAATGGTTTAACTTCTCCAGTACAGATTTATGCAGACATTTACCTGAGTCAGATCCTGTGAAATTTCTCTATGCCTATTCAATGTGTGAGAAAGGATTTCTGAGCCTCCTGATGATACCCAAGTTTGCATTTGAGAATTAACAAGTTGGAGTTGTTTCAATAGCCTCTCTATGCTGGACTCGAGATCAAATTCCGAGCCATCAGGTTTTGTTGAAACCACCTTGCGATATGCACTCAACTGCTCATCCAACTGAGTTTCAAGTTTCCTAGCCTAAAACGACACAGAAGAAAGGTCATCAGAAGTAAAAATGATAATTGCAGAACATTATTGCATGCCTCGTTCTTAGCAAAAGTTTCATGCAGCAAACTGAATAAAAATGAACATGAATTACAGATTTGTTTTCCTTCAAAGATGATAATATCAAAAAACAAAGAACCAAATTTAAGAAAACAATGTATACTAGAATTACTAGAGAATGAAGTAAAGAATACTAGCAGAAACCTCACTACGGAGAAATTTTAGCTAATGATCTTACAAACTTTACAAATTTTGTATTTTTTATTCAAATATAAGAGATTAACCCAAAATACTTGTTATTTCTAAGAAATATGCTGGTTCCTTTAGCATTGAAAATGTATAAGAAAGCAAAATTGATGATATCAAACCAAACAATTTTCTATCTTCTTTCTGAAAAGCATGTAGCAAATATTTTCAATCCAATTGAGGTAGATATGGAAGAGAAGATGTGCCAAAGCTCTTTGGAATCATACTTGATACAAGCCCTGGGTATTGTGAGCAAGGTTTAAAATTGCGCAATTAGATATTGATGTGTTTTTTCTAATGAGGCAAACCAGAAGCCTCAAGAAATTCTAAGTTGTAAGTAGGGGTGTAAACGAATCGAGTCGAAATCAAGTTGCAATGAACTCGAGTTCGACTTGTTGGCTGAAAACATGGCTCGAACTCGAGCTCAACTCGTCTACTTTTTTGCGGCTCGAGTTCAACTTGAGAGCTAGATGGATGGAATAAAAAATGACATTTTTCTCAAGCGAGAAGCTTAGGAAAGTAAAAATGGCAGAAGTAAGCGGAAAGAGATGAGGAAGAAAAAGCATTTAACAAAAATGTCAGCTTTTAATTAATTTGGGCTGCTTTTGATTTATTAATCTGAAAACCTGCAGCAGACAGCTTTGGAAACTACAGGTTTTACTTTTTTTAAACCAAAATATTATTTTTATATATATATATATATATATCAAGCTACTCGATGAGCTGACAAGCCGAGTCAAGTTAAGCTTGAGCTCGAGCTCCTACTCTTAAGCTCAAGCTCAAGCACATGGAAGTTCGAGCTCAAGCTTGTGGCTCGATAAGCTTGACTCGCGAGCCCATTATCAAGCCAAGTTCGAGTCGGCTCGCGAGCCAGCTCAGTTCACTTACACCCCCTAGCTGTAAGCCCCAAAATCTATAAATTGTATAATGTAAGAAGTCTTATATTAACATCAAAATATGAAGTAAAAAAATGAGATATTAATATGCTAATATCAAATCATAAAGAAGTGTAATACAAATATCAAGTAAGAACATACCAAGCCAAATTAAGTTCAACAAAATAAAACTCTCCTACTCCCAAATCAAATGAAGAGCATAACATATAAATATTCATAAAATAAGAAACTCTAAAAAAAATAATGCAAATATTTTGGGTCTAGAAAAAATTGCCTAGTGTTATTAGCAAGAAGAGACGGTATATTGGAGGAAGAGGAGATATTGTGGATCTTGTGGAGGAAGAAGACTTGAAAAGGAGACGGCAATGATGGTGGTGCAATAGGAAGGAGATGATTGTTGTGATGGTACTACAAGAAAAAAGTGATTATTGAGTTAAGTACGTCAATGTGTTCGATTGAGTAGTTGAAGTTGGGCCATGAGATAGAAACCGAGCAAAATATAAAAAATAATAACAATGATGTTTTAATTAATATATCTTATTTATATTTATTATTTTTTTAAAATAACTTAAATCATAAATATGAGAAGCACACTCTTCATTTCTAAGGTGAGACGGGCCTTGAGTCATTACTCACAGATTGGGAGGCATGAGCCTCACACCTCATAGCAAAAAATTCCAAAATACATTGAGACATCTCATATTGTGCAACTTTAAACAAGAATTGAAAGTCAAGCTGAAACAACAAATTCACCTGCTACATTACAATATTATTGATAGAAATAGAGATGCCAAAAAGATTATAGTCTAAAAAAAGTGCTACAATTAAAGATGTGGAAATCAACTTCCAATTTATTTTTACACATTGCATAGAAAGAATTGTTAATAATTTCCTTATTGTACAGCAAAACCATGCTAGGAAATTTTCTCACATAAAAAAGACACAAGTTTAAATTTAAGAGGAGCAATAGCTTTCAAAACCCAAGAAAAAAGAGTCATTGTACATCAATCCATCAGAAATAAGTAAAATTAGCTAAAAAAGGAAGAAACAATTAGGCGCGAGAATCTAGTAAGGGATGTATTGGTCATCAAGATTAAACTAATCGATAAGAGATAAATGAATTGTCTTTGTATTTTTAAGGTGAAAAGGAATGATCTCATTCCATAAATCATGTCAATAACAAGTAGTAGAGTGGTAAGAAGAAACATAATTACTATAAATTCTAGCAAAAGTAAAAAGATCATTGAATTGAGAAGCATGGAAGACATCATTAATCTGTGTACCCTCCCAAAAATTATCATTTTGACCAACATGAACCTTCCAAGAATTATTGAGAAGGGTGAAGCACTTTGAAACCAATGTGATAAAGGTGGAGCAACAAGAGATAATGGAACACCAAAAATCTAGGGAGCTTAGTTTATGAAGTATTTGTCATGAATGATAAGAACTAGCAAAATAATCATTGTTAGATCAAATAGATTTCCCATCGTTCTTTCTTCTACTATTACTATTTTTTTCAATGGCATTGTCGATTGGGTCATCCTCCTATCATTAGACTTTAGGAATTTGTTTCTAGTTCCTCATATGTACTCAAATTTGATTGTCATAAATATACACTAAGTGAACCCTTTTGTCCTTTTCATCCTAATCTTTATTAAGTGTTTTCATCATTTTAAGTTAATTGACTCAAACATTTGTAGTTCTAAGTCCTTGTTCATCTAGGATTCAATTATTTGCAATTTCTATCAACAAATTTTCATGGGTTACATAAGTTTACTTAAATGTCACTCTAAGGTCTTCTATATACTCCAAATCCTTTTTTCAAAAATTAAAAGCTTCATCGAAAAGTTATGTACAAATAATGTTTTAGAATCCTTGCAATCTCAATTTCACACATTCTATTATATCAATAGTATTATTTATTAGACTTACTACCCTTCTAGCTATCAACAACATGGTATTGTTGATAGAAAAAATCATCATCTTCTTAATGTTGGTAAGACACTGATACGTCATAATAATATTATTTTTAATTTTGGAGAGAAATTGTCATACCTGCATGTTATCTCATCCATAAAATATCTTCTCAACTTCTAGATCACACCACACTTATCTCCATTCTCTATCCTAGACAAGTTATCTTCACCTTTACACCGCATATCAATAATTGCACTTGCTTTATTTGAATTTCACTCGCAAGACAAACTCACTCTATGTTATTCAAGGTATCTTCCTTGGTTCTCTCATACTAAAAAAGAGATTATATGAGCTCTGATTCACTCACATGATAGTTATATGAGTTGAATTATTTTACATGTATATTTAAAAGAACAAAGAAAATTATTTTACATGTAAATATTTATTTACCAAATTTCTAAATGGCCAAGTAACTTAGTAATTACTTCCAAAATCTCTATGAGTTGAATTTGTTTATTATATAAATTGTGATGGAAGTTTTAGCTTTACCCCTTTTTTTCTATGAAGTATTGAGAATTCAGAGTTACAATGCTTGTGCACAATAGATAATTGTTGCATGGGAGAAGAAATATTGTTAAAATCAAAGAGTATGAGTGATTTTATCATTTTATGCTCAACTATTATTTCTCGAATTTTTGAGACACACATGATTAAAGAGTGAAGGTGATAAGGGGCCTTATGTACATGAAAAAGTTAACATTTAAAATTATGAAAGTTATAAATAATGTTTTTTTTCAAAGTATGTGATAACCATGCAAATTTAGTCTTGATAATTTTGTTCGAAATTTAAAACTTTCTTGATATTCATTTTAGTTTTAATCAATCAAAATTAAAATTGATTTAGCTCAACCTTGAAGATGACTTGCTCAAAATTTATATATATATACACACATTCACTCATATTTATATATCTATATCCCACCTCTAAGTCAAACCCATTGCATGTTGATAGGTGCTCACCATCAAATTTCAACTTATGGGTTGAATAATTAATGTAAAAGCTTGATTAATTGCTAAAGGGTTCACCCAAATTTATAAACTATTTTGATGTATTCTTTGAATCCTCCCTATTCGTGGCACACAATCAAAAAGGACAATGTAATAAATAAATACAAGTAATATTTCCTTTGTGACTTTTGGATACATGTATTGTATAATGGTCCCACTAGTTTTATAAAATTATGATGAATTATGATGTTCTGGATATTACAAGTAGGATTGGCATTTCCAAGTAATATGGGAATGGCTTAAGGGATAGTTGAAAATATGTATAAAGTAAATACAATATATCTACAATAATCATAATTGTTTGATTGGTCGTAAAATAAATTTTGAAGATTATCTTATATTTAATATATTTAAAATAAATCTAAATTAAAAATACAAACCTAGATAACATGGTCACGATAGCAAGAGAGCTTGAGAATAGAATTGGGTCATGAGGATTACTTCGTGCAAGGAGATCTGCTGAATAGAACTAGAGATCTTAGGGGGTAGCAAGCAGAGGTCATGGGTGCAGCTCATACAATGAGTAAGGCGAGTCAGATTCACATGATGTAGTCTCATGAAGAGCAAGCTGGAGTCATAGATCATATGATTGGTCACACAACGGAGAGAAACAGCTTTAGTGAGATCGCAACCATGCACGTGATGGATCACGTAACATGGTGCATTCTAAATTCACCATATTTGGATGAACAGGGAACACACCAAAGATGAACAAAAAAGAATTTCAAACTCCTCAAAGAATCAGTTCCTGTTTATTTTTCTTCAAATCAACGCTTGAAATTTCAAAATCACAACATTTGGTTTACTCTACACGTTTAATACATATAAACAAACAACCACTTAACCAGTATATTTTCCTTTTGGATAACTAATCTAACCACAGCTTTGACCAAGTCATTTGCAATTGCGGTTTTTAGAAATTGAGAATTATGAGTTCTATTTGGATTTAATAAATTAAAATGTAGACAAAATCTTTATTTTTTGAATGTTAGAAAAAAAATGCCAAGGGTAAAGATGAAGTACTTATAGACCGTGCTCATCGACATAATGATTGCAAGCAAGCAAAGAAAAAGATATGTTCACTTACAAATGCACAAATTCTTTGCGTAATCATAAGTCCTACCATACATGCTCATGTTGACACAACTCTAGCAAACTTGAGTGATTGAAGTGTGGAGATTAAAGTGATGAAAGTGCAAAATGATATGTGAAAAAGAAAATAAGATTCATAGAAAAAAGCTAAGCTAGATAAATAAATATGTATAATATATTAATAAATATGTATAATATATTAATATTAAATTAAAATTAAAAATTTTGCTATTTTAAAAATTTTGAATATACGAGCCACTATTGAGTCCGATGTCAAGCTTTTAACAAATTATTTGTTGCAGAAAAATAGTTTGTTCGTGAACGTAAGTAAATAAGATGGACTATGTCCAAGTTTAATGCATTTAACCTTCTAGCTTTTAAAAAATGTTCAAACTTGTTCAACTACTAACTTGAATAAACTTCAAAGAGTGTTAATCGAGCCAAGTTTAAGCTATTCATCAAGTACATTAGTTCACTTATAGATTTAGCTTTGATATTCTTTCCAACAAGATAAAAATCTTTGGACTATTAAAAAATAATAGATACAATGAGAATGTTAAGGTAAGTCATGTAACATAATAAACAACATGCCTTCTAATAACCATCCTTAAAGGAGTCAAAATAATGGATCAAACTCATCCCATGCAATAAGAAATCCTCATATGAGTTTTAAGGATATCCATCAAACGAGTCTTACTTCACATGGGCTATTCCAAAACAAAATCAAAGTATCTTTAGTAGAGTCTATTCCATATTTGCATTGTTGGGATGCCAAGACTCTAGTAGCCTGCCAAATTTTCTTAGGTTTCATTGGCATTATTTTTTTTATGTGGGCTAAAAGAATATGATAAAATATTATTTGCCCAAATTTTCTAGAAATCAATGTAAATAAGACCAATTGTTCAATAATTTTTTTTCATTGTTTTCTAAAGTTTCCATTCTTACATCATCAATAGTTGCATCATTTTCCTAATTATCTAATTTTGAAATGACTTCCTTTGCAATCAGGACTGATGCTACACTTTCATCTTTTATTGGACAAGAGTTAAAATGGAAAAGTGGTATGAATGTATTAATAAGTAAAGATACTTATATTTACAACCAAACATGAGAATCTGCATAAAGTGCAAAATGAATTGCTTGTTAATTGAAGATCATTCTAGCATGAAAAAACTAATACTAATCTTCCCTTTTAATTCTTAGAGATCTCCAAAGAAATAAAGATGTTTATACCAGAGTTTGCATGGTGATATCTATTAAGCAAGATAATTTTGGTATTGTACCTAATAGTTTTCATGAAGTTTAAGTATCAAATGGTTGTTTTTATTCACAAAATCAATTACAGAACTCCAACGAGTTTCTGATTTCAATAGGAAGCACTCTAAAAGGCACTCATTTTAAAACTTTTATAGTTTTCACATTGAGTTGAACTACCAGTTAATTGGCTTATTGACATTGTCTTTGATATCCAAAGTGGAGATCTAAGATTCAAATCTCACCAACAAAAATTCCTCAGTGACTGTAAAATATACATAGATGCTTCTGTTCGAGTATGCTAAAAAACTAATGTATAATGTTTTCGTTACTAACAATGCCAGTATGCTGCGAAAGCTGAATAGCATTGAACAAAAGAAAACATCCTCATCCAAACTAAACTTCCAATTTTCAACCCAATCGCAGCGACTCTGCAAGATCCGAGATTAAAACCTAATTCTTTCTTCTCGAAAAATAAGAAAATCACGTAATATCTCCTCAATCTCAGAAGACATGGCGTTAAGAGCCCCAAAGACGCAAAATCTGACACAATGTTTTCCCGGATCTGATCTCGAATGACAAGCGGATGGAAAAAGAAGACGAGAAATGCAGAATTCAGTCAAAGAATCGAAAGAGAAAATTATAAGTAGGAAGGAGAACCTGCTTCCTCAGGGAATCCCAAGAGGTCGACTGGATCTCCATGGCCTGTACTATATATCACGCGAACGTCGCGAAGGGAGAAGAAGAGCGTTCGTTCGGTTGGAGATGGAGCTGTGAGCGCAAACTTATTAGGAGAGAACGAAAACGAAGTGCATTCCCTTCCAACGCCTATTTTGCTTTAGGAGAAAATTTCGCCATTCATTTAAAAATATATAAATAAAAGTCATTCACGCACACGGCACATATACTTATAAATTTATATATCTATCTCCTAAATATTAACATTTATATAAATAATATTCAAATCATTAATATTATATAAAAAATATAATATCATTATTTTTAAGAGAATAAAATCTTTATTTAAATGCATAAAAATTAATCTATATATATATATATATATAGATGCTAATAAAAGGATAACTAACTCTCAAGCTTATAAAAAAATATATTAAATTAAAATTTAAAAGAAGAAGATACTTCTTTAAAGGGGAATTCACATATATGTCATATGCAATATAAATATTATATATTTTTACGTCCAAAACCTAAACTTTGATATACTCATGTAATATTCAAACTCTTAACATCACATTAAACAATAATATTATTAACATTAATTTTTTAAATTGAAATACACATTTTCATTCATATATTTTGATGTGATTGTGATAACTTATATATAAGTAAATATCAAATTGAATATATAAATATATATAAATTATGTGGAATGCGTGTGAATTTCCCTTCTTTAGATTGATTTCAAATCAATATGTCATGATTACAATATTCATTTTAGCATATAAATAATCTTTCTAAACAAACAATCACAAATGGTAGGTTGTCAATCATTTTGAAATTCAATGAAATATATCTTCAAATAGGTTACTTGATTTTATTGTCAGGATTCTCCATTTTACTTTGACAAAGATAAAATCATCAAATTAGTATAAAGTAATCATCTTATAAAATAATCTAAGATCTTAAACCTTGTATATTTTTACTCTGAGTGTTATATATTAAGAGTGAATTTAAGACTAGGGGTGTAAAAGAGCCGAGCTTGAATGAGCCGAACCCTGTTCATGTTCAGCTCGTTTGAAAATTATTTTGTTCATGTTCGACTCGTGTTCGAAATTGTTCGAAATTTCACTATTCGTGTTCGGCTCGTTTGAAAATTACTTTATTTATGTTTGGCTCGTGTTCGTAATTAGCTCAAAATATAATAATCCGAAAAATCTGTATGAGGGATGATTCGAACCTAAGTCAATCTTTTGCATAACAAAAAACTTTAACCACTAAGTCATGCTCACATTTGTGATATGTATGTGTGTTTGTATATAATAATAATAATAATAATAATAATAATAATAATAATAATAATAATAATAATAATAATAATAATAATATTAATAATAATAATAATAATAATAATAATAAATAATTATATAAATTTTTATTTCGAGCTAAATTGAGCCGAACATGATCGAACAAATGATTGTTCATGTTCAACTCGTTTACATATCGAGCTTGAAATGTCTGTCCGTGTTTGACTCGTTTAGTAAATGAACGAGCCGAACACGAACTGTTTGCGAACAATGAGCTTTTTTGACTGCCCTATTTAAGATGGTGATAGTGCAACTAAAAAAGATTTTTTTTAATTAATAAATCATTAGTAGTACATAATTAAAATTAACTTTAATATATATTAATTAATCAATTAATAATATTAATATTAATTTAAAGTAATATTTATTAATATTAACTATTAATTAATTAAATTAATAACTATTAAATTCTATTAGTAGATTAATATCTTCAGAATTAAATTATATTAAGGCATATGAAGGGGTAAAATCATGTGAACCGATGACAAGTGCTTTTATGATGATGATGTTTATTACAATAATTCTTAAATCCTCACAAAGTATAATGATAAATGCACACTACTATTAAGCACATTCACAATATTATGAATTTAGTGAAATTGAAAAGATCTTAGTTAAAGTTATGTCAACCACACTGAGACTGAATCTTATAAGTGAAATAACGAAAAGTTATGAACGATCTAACCTGTAGCAGATTTAAAATAACTAACAGCGAAGCGGGGATAAGTTGAAGTCGACCTCTACAAACAGTCTGTCGTTGTGGAGATCGCGTTCCTTCCTTAGAAGTCCTTATCTAAGGGTTGTGAATTTACACATTCTAGTCCGTCACTCAAGAGGAAAACACACAAAAGAATAGTAAAAAAAATTTAAGAAGATAACTTTCATTCCAAATTCAAGTACCAAGCATTACAAGAGTCTCTCTATTTATGGGATTGAAAGAGAGAGTTAAGAATACTCAAACCTAACTCCAAACTCAAACCTAACATCATCATAACTACACCTACCACCACCTACTACCAAACCTACCGCCATTATCAAACCTACCACTCATTCCATACCTACCCAAAATGTCATACCTACTACAATGATGACATAAGAATAGCCCAATACATATAAGCTCAAGACATACAAAATATAAAAGTACAATAATACTTAAATTATAACAAAAAGCCCAATCATGGATTTAAGCTTTATGATGATAACGTCGATGACGGTGACGATGATGCCCTGCATCAGCACTCCCCGGCTTTAAAGGATTCTCCTCTGGAGATTGAAAATCCAACTACTCTTGTAATAATTGTGAGTCTAGTTGATGTAACTCATCAAATGTAAGCCATGAATCTTCAAGTGGAGAAAGACCTTCTAACTAACGAGAAACCTTGAGTGCCTCCATCGATGTGATGATAATGGTCTTCTAAAATTTGATCTGACGATGTGATCTTAAACGACGAGATGGTATGAGTGGTGATGAAGTATGAACCGCATGTCAAGCATTATTTGAGAGAGAATAGTGTCATCCATGGTACAACGCAACTGATATACATTAAATATTAGAGAAATTCTAGTATTCATTGGAAGATCTATTTCATAAGCATTATCATTTATCTTCCTTACAACTTTATAAGGACCAGATCTCTTGAGAGTTAATTTTTTAAGAGTTCCAGTTGGAAATCTCTCAGGTCTAACTTTAACAAGAACCAAATCTTCCTCATTAAATTTTACATATCGCCATGTGCATCAACATTAGCTTTATATTTATCATAAGAGTAAGTTTTTGTTGAATTTTACGATATAAATCATGCATGCGTGTAAAATGCAAATGCACTGACCTATATATTACAAGCAATTCAATAAGATCAATTGATTTTCTTGGATCATAACCGCTATATGAAAAGGACTCATACCGTTGATTAATTGAACTATTATAAGCAAACTCGAGTAGAAAGAACTAGTCCCAACTAGTAGGATGATCGATCACTAAGTAAATTTCCAAGTAAATTTCTAAGCTTCTATTAACAACTTTTTGTCCATCATGTTTGAGGATGGTAAGTCAGAAAATAAGAGTTTTGTGCCAAGCTTTTTTCCATAAAATTTTCCAAAATAGCTCATAAATCTTACATCACGATCGACACAATTGTCTTAGGTAGTCCATGTGTTTAACTATCTCATGAAAGAAAATTATCGCTATATGTGATCCGATGTCTTATAACATGGAATGAAGTGTGCCATTTTAGAGAATCGTCAACAACTACTGGATAGAGTCAAAATATGTTATACGCGAGGTAATCCTAAGATGAAGTCCATACTAAGATCTTCCCAAGGTTTGTGAGGGATTGGGAGTGGTGTATGTATATAATTTTGTTTTTTCACTTTTTGCTACTTGGCAAGTACGACATTGGGTAATGATACGAGCAACATCTTTCTTAAGACTAGGCCAAAAGAACTTATCCTCCATCATAGCTATTGTCTTATCACGACCAAAATGATCAGATACACCTCCTGAATAAATTTCCTCAACAAGAAAATTTTGAAGTGATGAATCGGGATACATATACAGGTGTAAAAGAGATAGCCATCTCGTATTTGATAATCTGAACTATTTATTGAAACATCATATTTCAAAGATTCAAAAATTTGTTGAAAATCTTTACAATTAGGATAATCATCTTTAACTTTTTCAAATCCAGTAATCTTCACACTCATGATATTTAATAATGTACATATTCTACTTAAGGCATCCGCAACTTTGTTCTCGGCACCAGATTTATGTTTAAGAACAAACGTATATTCTTGAAGAAATTGAACCCATTTTGCATGACGAGAACTAAGTTTCTTTTGTTTAGATATTTAAGCACTTGATCGAATAAAGTATAAATTCTCGTGAAAGAAGATAATGTCGCCAATAACGTAAAGTTTGGATGACAGCATATAGCTCATATGTGGAATATCGTTGACTCGCTTCATTTAATTTTTCACTAAAGAAAGCAATAGGATGACCTTCTTGTTTAAGAACACCTCCAATACCAACTCTAGAAGCATCACATGATACCTCAATACTTTGTCAAAATTTGGCAATTGTAATATTGGTGGACTTGTTAAAAGTTCTTTAATTTTAGAGAATGCATCAGCAGCTGCCTTTGTCCAAACAAAGTCTTCTTTTTTAAGATATTGAGTTATCGGGACTATAATAGTGCTAAATCCACAAATAAACCTTCGATAAAATATGGCTAGCCCATGAAAACTACGTACATCATGAATTATGGCTGGGGTAAGCCACTCTTGAATAACCTTAATTTTTTCGGGATCGGCAGAGATGCCATCACAAGAAACAACGATTCCTAAGAAGATTACTGAAGATGTCATAAATGAGCATTTTTTTAAGTGAACATATAGTCTTTATTCACGAAGCACTTCAAAGACTTGTCGTAAATATTTCTCATGATCGCTCTTAGTTTGACTAAAAATTAAAATATCATCAAAGTACACAACTAAAAATTTTCAATGAATGGCCGTAAAGATATGAGTCATCACCGCATAAATGTACTTGGAGCATTAGTCAATCCAAAAGACATTACTAGCCATTCATACAAACCATCTTTTGTCTTGAATGCGGTTTTCCATTCATCACATTCTCTCATACGAATTTGATGATATCCACTTCTAAGATCAATTTTAGAGAAAACTATTGATCTAGCCATCATATCTAACATGTCATCAAGTCTAGGTATGGGAAACCTATACTTAATAGTGATTTTATTTATAGTACGACTATCTATACACATACCAACTACCATCTTTCTTTGGGGTAAGAAGTACCGCATGGAGATAAACTTTCCCTGATAAATCCTTTTGATAATAAATCATCAACTTGTTATTTTAGCTCTACATATTCATTTGGGTTCATACGATAATGTGGCAAATTTGGGAGTGATGATCCAGGAATTAGCTCTATGGAATGTTAGATACTTCTTAATGGGGGGAAGCTCACTAGGAAGTTCTTCAGGACAAATATCTTGATATTCCAACAAAAGTTCACGTACTTCAGATGAGAATGATTTAACATAAGATTGATTTTCAGAGGTTAGGACAACTAATGCAAAAATGATATTCCCATTAATCTCTTGTTGAAATTGACGTTTATTAATAATATGTAGGGATTTCTTTCCTGTGGGTGGAGAAGAATTTTGGGGTTGAAGTGGAGTAACCTCTTTAAGCTTAGCTGGGTTTAAGACAATTCTCTTACCTTAAAAATTAAAAGTATATGTATTAGATCGCCCATAATTTATGACATCCATATCAAAAGCCAAGGTCTACCTAAAAGTATATGAAACATCCATCAAGAACATCATACCAAATTTTATCATTATATTCTCCTAATTGAATGGGTACAAGATAACATTGAGATATAGAGATAGAGGTCTTATCTACCCAAGTAACCTTATAAAGGTGGGTCTCGGGTGAGCTTCATCCTAACTAAAGCAGAGGTAGCAATAACATTTATTCAACCGCCACTATCAATGATTAACTTACACGCCTTTTTCACCACTCTTAAAATAAGTGTGGAAAATTGATGTACGCCCAATCATTATTAGTGGGGTTGCTAACACACAACAGATACCTATATGAGACTCATCTAATGCTTCTTCTGCATCACTAGCTTCTTCACAAGGGTCAACTGCAATTTGATTATCATTATTTTCATTTTGTTGATCCTCATTTGCATAATCTAATGCTAGAAGCCTTAGAGCTAGATGTTCCCACTAAAGCTTTTCCGTTTGTTTCACTGGGTCCCTTAGGAACTATTAAAGTAGGAGGGTTAACACGCGATTGAGAGTTGTTTGTAGATGAAGTTGTGAATCGCTCATAAGGTTGTGATATAAGATATTGTTCAATTTGAGTCGCCACTCAAATGCATCCTCAAGAGAATAAATTTCTCGAGTTATCATATCATTACTAATATCGTGAGATCCAAATCTAGAGATTATTGTGCGGTGATCCTCTCTAACATCACAACGGGTCATCAATTCATCAAACCGGTCATATACTCAACAAATGCTTAAAGATCCTTGTTTAAGCGTAGTCATTTCATCCATAAGTTGATCATGAAAATTTAATGGTACATATTTTTGCTTTAAAATTTCTTTCATTTCATCCCAAGAAGCAACAGGTGGTTGTCCTAATCGTTGATATTTTCGTGTGAGATTTCTTAGCATGACTAGTTAGTTTCATGCAGCCAAAACGAACTTGTCTTTCTTCTGACATGGGCATCCAATCAAAGTATTGGTCCATATCTACTAACCCTAAGAAAATGTTAAGTAGACCATCAAAAGTAGGTAGATTAATTTTAACCCTAATAACATCATCATGAGGTTCTCTATGTGTACGTCGCGGGGCAACAAAATTAGGTAATGACTCTTCGTAATGTCGAGGATAATGCTCATAAGGAGTTCGATGAGCATAACCTTCATCTCGCCTTAATTGTCTTCCTATTCGATGAGGGTGAGGAAGTACCTCATCAAACTGGATATTCATTAAAGTTGTTCCTGTATAACGGGTCTAATAGGAGAATGTGGATGGGGTGGGAGAGGAAGAGGAACGATCAACATGATGACCTTCTCTCTCAAGTTGGTGTTCTGGATTGGGTTAGTTTTCGGTGAATGTGTTGTAAGACCAACTTTTGTTCTAAGGCTTCAAATCTTTTGGAATTCATTAAAGGTTTGTTGGTGCATAAGGGTAAGCTTTTTCTATTTTTTCTAGTAAAAATTCATAGAATCATGTTTTTCATCTAAGGATTGATCTTGATATCTAAGACCACTATGAGTTGACATGATGATATTCTTTTAAAAATATTAATATAAGCAACTACTTAATTAATAATTTTTTTTTAAAAAAAATGCAATGTAATGAAATCAAAGACACGATTAAAAGTAAGTAAATGCTCTAATTAGATAAAAATTTTGTATGATTTTTTTTAACAATGAATTGCAAGATTACTCTAATGCAAAAATAAAACTCAAAACTAAACAAGATGTTCCCAAAGAAACATACTTGCTCTGATACCAAATATAATGTAGGACAAGGGTATTTTTTATGATATGATATTTATTACACCGATAATTCTTAAATCCTCACAAAGAGTAATGATAAATGCACACTACTATTGAGCATATTGACAATATTATGAATTTAGTGAAGTTGAAAAGATCTTAGTTAAAGTTATGTCAACCACACTAGAGACCAATCTTATAAGTTCAAAAAATAACCTAAAAGTTATGAACGATCTAACCTGTAGTAGATTTAAAATAACCAACAAAGCTGGGATAAGTTGAAGTCGACCTCTACAAACAAAGTCGTTGTGGAGATCGCTGCTCCTTCCTTAGAAGTCCTCTAATGGTTGTGAATTCACACACTCAAGTAGTCCGAGAAAGAGAAAAGAAAAAAATTTAAGAAGATAACTTTCATTTCAAATTCAAGTAAAGCATTACAACGCCTCCCTATTTAGGATTGAGAGTTAAGAATACTCAAACCCAACTCCAAACTCAAACCTAACACCATCATAACTACACCTACCACCACCTACTTTCAAACCTACCACTCATTCCATACCTACCCAAAGTGTCATACCTACTACTCTGCCGCCATGACATGAATAAACAATACATATGCTCAAGACATACAAAATATAAAGATAATACATAACTTAAATTATAACAAAAGGCCCAATCATGATTTTTATGATTTATGACGCCGACGACGATGATGATCAGAACAACTCTTACAAATTTTCAAGTAATTAACTATCAAATTTATAACAATTATAATTATATATATTAAATATTAATTTAATATTAATAACTTATAAGTTAATCATCGATAATATTTTATTAAATCAGTTTTAAATTAAGTTAAATTAAATTAAAAATTATCAACTATTATATTAGCTAAAATTATTTAAATCTAATTAATAATTATAATTACATAATAATAAATAGTTAATAATATTAAAATAAAATTAAATTTATCATACTATTTTAATTAAGAAAAATTTAGTAATTAAATGAATTATTTAAAATTAAGATTTTTAAAAAGATTAAAAAAAAGGCATTTACATACATAGTACACAATTCTTATATATTTATATATATAATACTTAAATCTTTATTATTACAATAAAAATAATTCTTTTCTTAATTTTTTGAAATAAAATTAACTTTTGAAGTATATAAAAGATGCTATTTTTATAAATATTAAATTTTAGATGTTATTAGATATATAAATGCATAAAATTTGAGTGCTAGGTAAATTTTTCTAAAAAATTGTTGATACAAGGATACTAAATCCCAGAGTTGAAGAGGATTTACTCGATTTGTCAAACACCCATTTGTCGCGCCTATCAGTAGCAGCCGGTTTTCTTTTCAATAAACATCCTTATCTCCCCATGCCGCTGGTCCGCGACCAGAGACTCCTATCGCTTCGGAAATGACTCTTTCATCGGCTTCCTCTTCGTCTGAAAACCTGGTTCTTGTCGATCGCCGCCCCTCTGGCGTCGCCGTGGTGACCATCAACCGGCCGGGATCTTTGAACTCCCTAACGCGGCAGATGCTGGTTGATCTGGCGAGGATCATCAAGAGCCTCGATGGCGATCCATCGGTCGGTGCGGTGGTGATCTTCGGAAGGGGACGGGCGTTCTGCTCCGGGATCGATCTGACTGCGGCGGAGGAGGTTTTCAAGGGGGATGTCAAGGATCAGGAGACGGATCCCGTCATTCAAATGGAGCGTTGCCGCAAGCCGATCGTTGGGGCCGTGACTGGGTTCGCCGTGACGGCGGGATTCGAGATTGCGCTCGCATGCGATATCATCGTTGCTGGAAGGGGTGCCAAATTCATCGATACTCACTCCAGGTAAGTGTTATGCAGGTCGAATTGATCGAATTGGGATGGATAATGGATTTCTCGTCCTCATCTTCCTTCTTCCCCATGTCCTTGAAAATTCATTGCTTAAATCAACATAGTTTATTGAGCTGATTACTATTTTATAGTCTTCAGAAGTCTTCTTTAAAATCTAAATAGGTTTATTAGTTGAAAGATCTATTTCATTTTATGCGATCTCGCCTTTTCATTGTTACACTTCCTCCACTAATGGAAGACGCGCGCTTCTCAGGTTCGGAATATTTCCTTCATGGGGTCTTTCACAAAAGCTGTCGCGTGTAATAGGACCAAACCGAGCAAGACTAGTATCACTTACCTGCATGCCTATTGATGCAGAAACGGCAGAAAAATGGGGTCTCGTTAACCAAGTTGTTGACAGCGCTGATGTGTTGAATACTGCCATTGAAGTTGCAGAAAGCATTTTGAGGAATAATAGAGACATGGTGCTGAGGTACAAATCCGTTATTAATGATGGCTTCAAGTTGGATCTGACCAATGCCCTTAAACTAGAAAAGGTCAGATTTTTTTTAAATCTCACAGCTTCTTGATTGGTAACAATTATGTCGATTTTGATTTTTTTTTCTTTTTTGTTTTATAGACAGTTATGTAGTTTTATTTGGTAATTTTGATATTTCTTAAGGTCCTAGAGATGCCTGCGATCAAAATGAAAATAGTAAGAATGTTTTTTAAAATTATGAAAAAGTTATCTCATATGCATTCTCTTTTAGCTTGGTATCTGATGGTATTTAATCTTGTCATCCTTAAGTTAACTTTTTTGATTAAATAATATCTTATTATATGGTTTAGGAGAGAGCGCATAAGTACTACGATGGCATGGACAAGGAGCAATTTGCACAAATGCAGAAATTTATTTCTTCTCGAGCTGCTAAGCCTTCTTCCAAGCTGTAGCAGCATAATCTCTCTTTTATAATGCATGGGTTGAAGCTTGTGTTGTCCTTAATATACAGTCTAATAATTTTGTTGCTACTTGCAATAATATATCAGATGCATTATGCTAATTCACATATATGGAGTAACATCTCATATGCATATATGTACTTTTCTGTTTAGGAATCTCATTATTGTGAGAGAGCAGCTGAGTTCTTTTTTTTTTTTTTTCAGATGATGCGATAATGATGGAAAATGATTTGGTAGAATATTTCAATATGTTATGAATAAAAATTAGAATATTTCTTTTTAAAAATTATAAATGATCGGAATACACCATTCATGGAAAACATTCTGAGCATTTATGATGTTTGGATATTTTGGAAACATGAAATGTTATTTAGATCTCTAGAACTCACGCCATTTACTATTCAGAGCTTTCATGTGGATAAATTTCAACCAACATGAAAGTTGTAGAAAATTTTGTTACTATTCTAACGATACCAAAGTCGCTTCGAACACCTTACGACCGATATGAAATATAACAAATGCACCAAAATTTTAGTTCGACTACGCAGCGATTCAGAAAAATTACTGTAGCCAATCTTAAATTTGACCAATACGAAAGTAGAAAATTTCTACGATTCCAACGATACCAAAGTTCTGCCCGACAATCACGATGAGCGTAAACAAAATACGAAATGCCTCAATTTTTTTTTTTTTTTAAAAGTCGGTCGTGAATTGACTATGATGTAGACGCCATTATCGCATTGTCCATCAGTGACATGACTAGACCTTTGATAAAAAAAATTTTGTGTCTAAATTATTAATTAAGATTAGTATTAAGTCTATTTTAAAAATTTTCTGAATAATATTAATATTTCCATAAGAGGTGCTGTGTAAGAGGAGAAATTATTAGGTGTGGAATCTAATTCAATATTGAATCATATGAGGAGTACACATATATTATTATGTAATATGATCTAATATTATTTGAGTCTAAATTTAGAGCTAAATTTACACTGCATGGAATAATTTCTCAAAATTATTACATGTACGCAGGTTGAGCTTGATCTGCTTTACCCCATAGGATTGTTCAATCTTTCAAAAAAATATCTCAAAATTTCTTGATTTTTCATAAATTTTCTTGCAGAGAAGCTCTGCCATCACTTCTTATTATTTTGGGACAAGCACAAATACAAGTTTAATGTGAATTAAATTTGATTCTAATATTTTGAAAGCAGTAAATTTTAATATTTTTATGAAATAAACGCCCATTGCCATTGTTTTTGCATCTAAACAGGCGAAATGATGCGAAGGGATCTGACAAGAGAGTAATCCGTAAACTGATAATCGCTCTAATTTTAGTTACTTATGATTAATATATATATATATATATTAGCTCGAGAACTCCCTCAGAATAGCTCTCTCTCTCTCACTCCCTGTATTTTATGTATGCATATTATAGGAATACTAATATCATGAAAATTTTACATGCGTAACATATATTTATATTTTTTGTATTTATATATGTAATAGATAAAAATTTATATTTACATGTAATAAGACTTTTATATACATGAAAAAATAATTTATTTTAAAAAATTAATAATAGAATGTTGATGTAATATTAAAGATTTAAGTATTATATTATTATGTATGCAAATATTAAAGATAGTAGATATGTACTTATAAAGAATTGAGTGATATCTAATATTACTATTAATATTAATAAAAAATATATTTGATTTAAGAAACTTGGCTCAAATAAATTTAAAAGTCAACTGAAGAACTATCATTTTTTACTCGAATTAAAAAAATCGAAATATATCTATAATTTAAAGTCAGCATAATATAAATTTAATTAATTAATTATATATCACACTCATCTTGAAATAAATTTAAAAGTATCAAACTCATCCTGATCAAATTTAATCGATATGCAGCAGTGAATATGCATTATTATTAAAAAAAATATGTTTGATGAAAATTCCTATAATGCTGAGAATTATAACGGTCTAGCGATTGAATCAGAACAAAAAAAAACTATGTGATGATATAGGGAGGGTTTTCACCTCAGAAGAGCAGATAGAACTTCCGAATCAAGCTTGCCATCAGAGACGAATGGCCCCACCCTTCTCACCAACTCCCCAATTAATCGCTCCATGTAAAGTGCGTACAGAACATTCCTGGATTCCAGAAGTTTCAATCCTTTCTGGGTTTCTAGAATTGATCTCACCCATTCTTCAAATAACCCTGCATTGTTCATGTTAACAACATTACAATAAATATCTGGGAAATTTATATCAATAGCACACAATTCTTATTTATTTACATGTCTGACACCTAAATTTTTAATATTACATCAAAAATAACACTATCATTCATTGTTTTAAGTAAAAAATATGCATTTTCATGCATAACAATATAAATATCAAACTTTGGATATAAGATATGTAAAAGCATAAGAATTGTGTACTATATCTTTCTAAATATTTATGATGACTTTGTGGTCGCTAGAAGGTTATTAACTTCAGTGAGGACAATCAAAAGGAAATAAACTAACGATAGTCAAAATCTTCTTCATTTGTCCAGTTCTGAAAATTGTCTGATACAAGGAACTCCATCAGCTGTATCCTGCAATTTTGTTTTCCACCAAGAAGAAGTATGTAAGAAAAAAAAATCTGTTAATGCACAAAAATGTTGTAAAATGATTTCTAATTGCAAGTACCTGCTATAGCAAAGATGAAGCGCATCATGCTAAATACATAAATGATTAAGTGCACATGTTTGTACATTTCAATCGAATCATAAGCTAAATTGATTCAACTCAAACACGATAATTTAAGTTCAATCCGAACTGAGTTTGGTTTGTGGATTTTAACCAATGCTCAATCCCGACGAAAAAATCAATCTAATTTCCAAAAAATATTTGATAGTTTGATGACGTTGGACTCAAATTTGCTGCTTGAATGAGCTTTACATGTCCTGAGTAAAACATTGTTGACCTCCATGTATGCACCATAAGTCAAGTCGAGCTCACAAGGTGAATTTAACGAGCTTCAGCACGCAAATCGGAGCTGAAATGCCCTCGACGATGCCGAAAATCAGTCGAAAAGACTTCCGATCGACGAATGGACTCAGCCATCACGTTCAGAACATCAAAATTGATCCGAATAGACATCTTGCATAATCGACGGTTGATCGATCAAGAAGGAGTGCCGCCGATGCGTTGACACGCATATCGAGGTTGGGAAGCCGCGACGACGGCCGAACGACCTCCATTCGTAAAATTAATCATGCTGTTAGCGTTGAAACGTCAAAACCTATCAAATGAGACTGTTCACACTCAATTCGAACGAGTATGCGTGGATATCGAGCAATCAGATACAACAACATGCAAATCGGAGCTGAAATACACTCGACGACACCGAAAATCAGTTGAAACGACCTCCGATCGATGAACGGACTCCGCCATCGCGTTCAGAACATCGAAATTGTTCAAAATAAGTATCTTGCATAATTAGATGGTCGGCCGATCAAGAAGGAGGGTATGCACGAATGCATATCGAGGTAAAACCGCGACGCCGCAAACGATTCGCTCACGAAATTGATAGTATTAAACATCAAAACCTATTAAATAAGCCGTCTCCAGCCATTCGATGAGTCGCGAAATATCGAGTGAGCGGAAGCAACAACGCGCAAATTTGAACTGAAATTGACCTCGATTTGACGCCAACTTGAACCAAACGACCTCCGATCGTGAAACGGACTGCACCATTGTGTCCGAAACATCAGAGTAATCTACAATCAACATATATATTGTCTATGTGACAATGTTGGCTCAAAAATTCAAATTAAGACAAATAAAATAATAAAAAAATACAAATCCTATAAATACCTCTCATAAAACTCTAAACCTAATTTTTTTCCTATTCCCCTCCTCTCGTAGCCGAAGCCCTCGCGTCTCCTTTCACGATCTCCCTCACGGTCTCTCCCTCCCTCTCTCCCCCGTTCATTGCGCTACAGTGCCCGACGGAGTATTTCACGTGAAACGGCGCGACACTATATAGAATCGGGGGTGCACTATAAATAGAATCACTGCTCGGCCACACGGCACCACTGCTCAACATAGCTTGTTGACCATAAGACCAGACACGCCTTTCTTGGCGTGACTAAAAACTTGTATTTGCTTGCTGTGTATAAGTATCCGACACGCCTTTCGGCATAACGGAAACTGCTTCGAGGCATCTTAAAGACCATACATGCCTTTCTATGGTGGGAATGTGCATTCAGCCGAGGATGTTCAAATGTCGCCAAACTTCACAGGGGACCCACATAACTTGATAGTAAACTATCCTGCGATATAAAATTATTATTTGAACTAACATTGTGTATATAAGTACATGTACGCCTTTCTCGGACGAGAAATCTATTTCGTCTTGAGCCTTATACATGGAAGACGATTTGGCCATGGTTTATACCACTCATACACGCCTTTTCTTGACATGCGACTCAAAGATAGGCAGTCTCAGATACAAGAACGACACCGTGATCCAAATGTCACAAATTTTTATACTGACATAATTAATAAACTGCTTAATAAAAATTCAATAATAAAGCTAAAATTGATGTGTTAAATTGATATTGCAAATTATAAGTATATGTACACGCCTTTCTTAGCGTGGTAGGGAAATATGCGCTTCATACAGCTACTTCAGAGACCCATACATATTTTTCTTGACATTGTGGGATGACGCATTTGGCCGTGGTGTTTACACCACCCATATATGCCTTTTTTGGCATGGTGGGAAGGCAAAGTTGTCTCTATGTGGGGACGCCGAGGCCGAATGTTGTCAAAATTTTTTCCAAAAATTTATACTTGCAATGAAATTCAGTTAAAACAAGTAATATCATACCAATCTCTTAAGTTTAAATTCATACTGAGTCAAATATACGCGTCCCATACTAAGAATGTTTAAATTCAAGTGCCTGAGATCTACGGTTGTTTCTTGGGTCTTAGGATCGGGTCCAGGTTAACAAAACCTAAAATCTAATGATATTATTATAATATCCTCAATCAAATAAAATATTTGAGAAGCTAATTCTATCATATGACACCAGATTTGATCCTCTATTATTAAATTAATAGAATCAACAGGATCTGAAATAGTTAAACCATAAACCACCCCGATGATGGCCGCGTTAAATGAAAATTTTAACCGGAGGGGATACTTCAATCAAAATATGATTATAATTTCAAAGCAAACTAACTTAGATTGAATCTTAATCTAAATGCAGAATTTGAAATATCATTGAATTATAAATGTCTAAAGAGCTGTTTGGTTGGTTGAAAAAGGAATGCAGTGTAAAAAGAATGTAGTGTAAAAGGAATACAATGTAAAAGGATTACTTTACAGTTGCTTGGTTGAGAGTTTTATGAATTCATGATTTTACTTTTTTCAGTTTGGTAAAAAAATGTAATGTAAAATATTTTGAAGGTTTTGACGCCCAAATGATGATTCGACGGGCGATGAAGGCGGCGGAGGCGTGCGGCTGGTCATGGAATATGATGGATTTACGGTGGCGCGGCGACAACGACAGCAAAGATTTATTGGCGGTATTTGGAATTTGCCCAAATCGGGCGAATTTCAAATACACCAAAAATGGCTTATGTAATGTATTCTAAATACATTACATTATCTTGAAAATTTTACTTTGCACCGTGCCAAACACAAAAAAAGTTAAAATCCCTGCATTTACTTTACTTTACACCCAAAATTCAGGCAACCAAACAGCCCCTAAGTGAAATTCAATATTAAAAACTTAAAACTAAAAAACCAATTCACCTTCCGCAACTATTTATCTATAAAAAATTAAAATTTTACCAAAAGAGTCAAAGTCAAATCAAGTACAAAACTATGTCTCAAACAATCTGATGCCGACGTGACCAGATCTTCGACTACGTAGCTTGGCCAAGAGCTCCATGATGCTTATGACCAGTCCTCGACCGGTTGTCGCCAAATGACCATATATCACTCCACATCGTAGATGTTCCCCCCCCAATGGCTCTGCCCTTTGAGTTGTGAACTATAGGGTATACTTGATTGGCAAAAAACTCTCTGTTAGCTAAGCTAGTCTTAAGCTTGTCTCCTTAGATAAACATCACCCCAGACCTACAAGGATTTCTTCAACAACGTAACCCATGTGTTGTTAATAAAGATCCTTCGGTCAGGTTGGGTCGACTACCTCCTCTGACTAAGTAGACTAGGGATCGCGATGACGGATAACCATGGGATCAGACGGGCTATCGTTCCCCCAACTATCCGCTTTAAGCTAAATATAATGAATTTCATAAATCTCAATTCCAAAACTCCACATGCTGCTACTATACGCTACACACTAAGTGACCTAACGACTAGCCTTAATCGAAAGTTCTCTTTCAGCACTGAGAGGGGTAATTAACTATAGGTGCTTGCGCTTATAGGAAACCTAGAACCAGATCTAAAGTCCTCACAAAATGAGGGTGAAATCTCTGGATAGTGTCTTATCTACTATTTCATTTGTCTTCTGAAAATTACACCGACACTTAAATCACCCTCTTCATCAAGAGGTCGGTGGTGAATTTTCGGAGCCCACAAACATGAGAAAGCCTTCTGCTTTAAAAGCGAACCTATCCCAATAACTTGAGCTTTGTCATAATACCATATCAAGATCACTACATGAACAATGAGTAGAAGTTACTCCAACTTTACAAGTTGTTTCACACTAGATGAAACGTAAATGCTATCAGATTGGTGTGATTCAGCAAAGAAAAGTGGTACTTACAATTATCATTTCCTATATAAATGAAGGAGGAAGAAAAATACAAAAAAAAAAAAAGATCATATATTATTAACAAGTTGACCTCATCTAACTTCTCTTACTAGTAAAACTATGTAAGGCTACCTAATTATATGCTAACATGATATTTTGCGTCAAATAGAGGCTTAGATGTAGGTTATGAGATAGAGAACCATTGATGCATTGAGTCATTTACCAGTTCTACCACAATATGTAAGCCAATATGATAACTCGACCAACAAAAACCAAGACCGCTAACACCTTTTATGAAAAGATCGAAATAAATCCTTTATTGTTGACAAATAAGGGCACATTTCAACACACAAGAAACCAACAAGTACTTCAAAATATAAATAGAGAAGGAATATAATTACTCAACCAGTTCAATGATACATCCTGACATACATTAAGAAGATGCCGCAATGCATACTAGGGAAAGCGTCATCAAATGGATCCATGAAGAGCATTCTCTCTACAGTGGCTGAAACCTTCTGAGATATTAAAAGCATTGCGTGCTGACCAACAAATGCAATAGTTCCAAGCTTTCGCAGTAAGTGTTGTACCAAAAATTGAACATCTGAGTCACCAACTGAAGGTTCTGAATGGTTATTGATGTAAATATGCAATGAGACAGCCAAAAATATACAGCAGAGCGGTACAACTTGACGATTAAATTTCACAGTAGTAAAGACCAAAAAATTTGGATAGTGAAAGCAACTTTATAGCACATGGAAAAATGGCATCAACTTCAGAAAAAAAAAATGCAAAAAAAATCTAAGGTGAAAATAAGCATAAACAGAATTAAAGTAATACTCACTAATTGCATATAATTAACATAACTAATAGCATCCGAATTAAGAATAGATGGTGAACTTAAGAAGCACAGACCGAGTGACTCTATCAGGTTGCCGTCGGAAAAAGGGTGAGGTTGGAGGTGGAATGCAAAAAATAACAACACAGCAGGAGTTGGATGCAGAAAACAACAAAACAACAAGGCTGGAATGCAATAAAGTGGTGAATGGTTTCAAAGTTTCATTGCAGGAAGAAGGGCAATGGTTTAGAGGAAGGGATAGTGGAAAACTTAGGGGTTGAAGAAGAAGATGATTTCGAGGAAGTACCTTTTATCATAGACCCATGACGAAGACAAAGAGTAGTCTTCTTCAGAGGCTTTTCAAGAGCTCTGATGCCATAATAGTGTAGCAAAGATGAGAACTTTAAGTTGAAGATGGATGAAAAAGGTGACTGAAAGCTTTAGAAAGGAGAAGAAGAACCTTGAAAATTGTCATCATCAACAACACCACCATCATCATAAGCCTTATCCCAACTGCTAAATAATTTGCTTAATGAATTCTAATTACTTTTGGCAGGAGATGATTTGAAATATTTTATCCTAGAACTCATGAGGAAAGATAAAGTGGAATCTTTCTCTAATGATTTTCAATAACTCCAAGGTATGAATAGTGTAGTTAAAGGTGAAAACATAAATATCACCGATAATGGAAGAGGAGACCTAAAGCTTTAGAAGGGATGAAGAAAAAATGATATAGATCATCATCATCATTGTCATGCAATGCCAACCATTTCTAATATGGTATATGAATTCTTTATTTTTTATTTATTCTCGCTAAATATGATATGAGGTGTTAAACCTATTTTGTTTAAAGTTGTGTGCAAAGCTCTTTCCATATTATCTTTGATTTAATATTTTTTCTTCCTACAATAGTAAAATCCTTCAAAATTATTTTTATCCACTCATTCTTTTAGTGCATATTATACCCTTCATTATATATACTCAAACTACCTAAATCATTGCCCATGTTAGAATAGTTAAAGAGTCATCAAAATTCCTAGGAAACAAACTCAATTGCAAATTACATCTTGGGGCATTAGTTGAAATAATATGAATTTTTTGTGAACTTTATCTCCAACAGCATGCGAGGATAAATATTATACTCTTTATTATCCAATACTAAAGTGCATATCCTATGCCATAAATAAAGTTAGCCCAAGGTACAAATCGTACAATATCAAAATCAGTTTTAATAAAGGTAGCAATATCTTTATTATACTAAATGCTTTGTTCTATAAATAGTCCTGATGAAATAGGTAAGTAAGAAAGTACCATCGAATTCTACACTAGTACACATCCTTCTTGCCAGGCGCAAAATTAATCCAGTGACAATATCTTCAAGTAGTTCAAACCCCTTTCGTGATGACAATACGTTCTTCAATGAAGCTTAAAAAAAAAGATAGGATGATTCGTCAAATTTAGTTTGAAAAATTAGTTTAATTGAATAAATAAACAGACATTAAAACAAATTTTATGCATTGTAAACATCACTTTGCATACACTTTAATAGCCAAGGCCGTCAGAATAGGGTGTAAATGAGAACAAGTTTGCAACAGTGGCAACAAACTATGAAAGTAATATTAAGGGAGGGGTTGAGAGAAAGGGGATAGAATTGATATGGGAATCAATCGCCTTCAACCCTAAAAGGCTCTGACCATATCTGTAGGCATTTTGCAACTAACATTATAGCAAAGCCTGTAAAGCAATCTTTATCCAAGTATTCATCTATACAAATAATGACTAGATAAATGTGAATCACAAAAGTAATTCAAACATAAACAGAGATTTTTTTTTATAAAAAAGTTCAAAAACAGAAAAAAAAAATTAAAGAAGCATTAGCAGCCATAAATCTTAGTGTAAAAGAAAAAGTACCATGAGACATCTTCAATGAAGAAACGTGTATAGACTATAGACAAACAAACTAATAGGAAGAATAATATATATATATATATATATATATATATATATATATATATATATATATATATATATATATATATATATATATATATATTAACATGATTTTTATTTCATTTCCAATGGAACAATTCATGTTCATGTTAGATTGCATTGAAAGAAAGCCAGGACTCCTTTTAGGACTGGAAAGCTTTGCATTGAAATTGTCATTCTGCTATCTATCATCTTTCGGTAGAGGGCAGCATTAATAAAATAATATGTTAGATTGCATAAAACCACAAGTCAGCCAACATCTCATAGAGCCAGATTGGCATTGCACAAAGAAAATACGGTGAGAGTTGATTGAACCACGCATAAATAGCAAGCCCAATCAACCACCATAAGATGCTTACCATAATTGAAAAGCATAAGAAATAGAATTAGGACTACAGCATCATAACAAAAGGATAAAAACTTGCTTAATAATATGGACACTACTCACCTAAAATAAAATCCACTGCTTGATGGAAAACTGCTGAAGAGGAAGAGCCGCTTCTCCCTGCATGAGTTATGATATATAGTTAAAAAATGAAGTTCTTGGAAAGGCAAGTATCAAACAAGAGAAAAATGTTCAGTATATAGTTATCTTTCAGTGATATCCCATCAGCAAACTCAACCAAGAAGTCAATCGATGTACTAAGCCGCTCAATTTCATTTTCTTCGTCGAAGTCTGCAGAACATCCAGAAAAACACTAATTTTTAACACTTTACAACCAAATAGCTAAATAAGATAAGAAAAATATAAATAAGAAATTTATCTAAATGCTAGATGACAGAAAATATAGGACTTCCTTCATTGTTTTACGTAAAATTTAAAATAGCTAGTGAGGAAGCGGATACCCAATGCATTTTACTAGGAAAATAACAAGAGGCAATGCTGTCTAATCTCAAATAAACAAATTAATTAACAAAATAAAGTGATTTTCAGTTAAATACTTTGCAGTTAGCAGAATATATCAAACAATCTAGAATCAAATCACATAGTTCATTAAATTCTATTTGAAATCAGTTGCCACCAACCAGAAAGGAGCCTCCGCCTAGACGATCCATCATCCACATTTTTCTTCCTTCCCTTCCATCTAACTGAAACTCGATCACAGAAATAAGGCGCATCTCAACAATCAGCTTCATCAGCGAAGAATCCAGAATGGAAACATAAAAACAAACAAGACCAATTCTAACAGAACAAAAACATACCAAGTCTAATGAACCTCCTCTGTAGCACTTCATTGATCCAATGGCCTCCACTGTCAGCACCGGGACTCGCTTTCAAATCCCCGCATCCATCAAAGAAATGACACCTGCAAGAAGCGATCTCAGGGACAACCTCTGACCCTCTTGCATCTTCAAGCAGCTTGACCTCCTCTTTCAGCTTAAGGATCTCCATCTTTCTCTCCTTCGCCTGTGCAATGCATCAGGGCTAAGAATTTCAATTTCAATTAAAAAAACAGGGAGAGAAAAGCATATACTACTTTCTTCTTCCAACGCTGTTCGTCGGATTCGGAGGGGAAAGAAGCTTGTGGATGGGCATTCTTGAGACGGAAGAGAGCAATGGCTATGGCGATCTTGAGGGAATTTGGATCAGTCATCCAGATCGGAGGCGACGCCATGAGAAGAAGACGGCATTGAGAGCGGCAAAAGAACCCGAGAATAAGCGAGAATTTGTTTAAATATTTATCAATATTGAACTATTGATATTACCAGCATGTTAATATAAAAAAGGGGGATTAATACTAAATATAATATTAATTATCAGAAAGATTTGCACCGATACCATCAACGACTTTCTTATTTATAAATCTACCGAATAAAAATTTAAAATAAAATAGTAAACTTATATCTCTGAATGTTAGAGCCAAAGCATTCTTAATTCATTAGAAAATGAAAAATATTCGTTGAGGCTTTATTATGTTATTCTAACATTGAATGATATTATTATAATTTGATTTAGTTTGGTATTTATTTTACAAATCAATAAGATTTAAATACTATGCATATAAATATCTTTATTTATTATTATAAAAATATTCCTATAGCTAGATGTCTCTTGCTCTGCATTTGAGATTTTTTTTTATTTGAATATTTTGTGAGATAATTTAGTGTTAACAAGAATGGGACATTTACATACATGCCACATAATTCTTATAAATTTACATATCTAATACATAAATTTTGATATTTACATATATAATACTAAAATATTTAACATCACATCAAAATATCACTATTATTATCTTTTAAAATTTTAATGTGTGTTTTTACCCATAAGTAAAATATTGGAAAGTAAATATGAAACTTTAGGTATGAAACATGTAAATACATAGGAATTATATGAGATGCATGTAAATCTTCCAAAATGAAAATGATCTAGAGAGAAGATATTAAGAGTGTAAAGTAAATCAAAAGTAATGAATTTAACTTTTTGAGTATTTGATATGATGCAAAGTAAATTTGTAATGCATTTTTGTGTATTTGGAATTTTGGAATTTGGATGAATTCCAAATATCTCGATCGATAATAATATTTTTTGTCACCTCAAAATATTTTACGTTTATTTTATAAATAAAAAAAACTCACGTATATTTGTAGAGTTTTCAAAACAAATAAATCCAAATAAATTTCTTTTTATATTCTATTTCACAATCAAACAACCTATATTCATAAATTTAGAGACATATAATCTTTATAATATTAAAATAATTAATATTTGTATGCTAATTGTGATTTCAGTAAGCAGGTTAAAGAGAAGTTTATTTATATAAAAAAATGCCAAAATTAAACATTCCCTTCAACTAGTACAATCAGCTTCAGCTCTTCATATCTCCTGATTGAAATCTAGCTTGCCATCCACTTCAATCATGCTAAAACCAGCTTCTTTAACAACCCCCTTTTCCCTCATCTTCTCCCTCCATCTCCTACTTTCTTCATGATTTCCAGCAGCTGCACATATATTGGCTAACATCATATACTCACCATCATTCATAGCATCCCCACTTTCAGCTATCAGCTTAATCACTCCATCCCAAGCTCCACGTTCTGATGAATCAGACAACCGTTAAGAAGCGCAGATAATGCTAGCGCCAGGCTTGAAAGGCATTCCCATCACAATATCATGTGCTCGCTGTAACTCTCCAGCTCGACTTAGGAGATCAACTACGCAGGCGTAGTGCTCCAAATTTGGAGAAACGCCATACTTCTCATCCATGGAGTTGAACAGCTGATAACCCTCACTGACCAGACCTGAGTGACTGCAACCAGTAAGTAAGCCGATAAAAGTTATCCCGTCAGGCGTAACTCCAGACTGCTTCATGTCTTTGAAAAGCTTAAGCAAATGTTTCCCGAGTCCATGCACAGCAAGGCCAGATATCATAGAATTCCATACATAAATATCCTCTGTTTGACTCTTGTAGAACGCCATTAAAGCTCCATCTCTGCTCCCGCACTTAGCATACATGTCTATGAGTGCAGCGGCCACATTTGGACTCAATCGAGTTCGTGAGCTTGAAGGTGAAGCTCTATGCCCAATCTTAGTGAACCCAAATGAGCACTTGCAGCTATGGTGCTTGCCATAGCTGGTTCGCTGGGTATGACACCAGTAGATTTCATGTCAAAAAACTTCTCCATGACTTTATCATAGTGTGCATTTTGCAAATAACCAGAAATTATTATATTCCATGACACTACATTCTTCTCAGGCATCTGATAAAACATGTTGAGAGCCATATTCATGTCACCAGCTTTAGCATAGCAGGAGATTAGCTAGTTCCATGAGAAATCATCTTGTAACTACTGCTTTCAAAGATTTGCCTAGCAGATTCAACTCTACCAGCAGTGGCAAATGCAGAAATCATGATATTGAAGGAAAAGAGATCTTTGACCGGCATCAATCTGAAGATCTCGAGGCACGCATCAACTCTCCCATTGGTGCCATAAGCAGATAAAATAGAGTTCCAGGCAGTGGTATCTCTATGAGTCAGATTGTCGAACGCCTTTCGAGCATCGTTTAGACTGCCCAGGCGAGAGTACATGTTGATCAATGCGGTTTGAAGAAATAGATGGGCATAGTACCCAGTCTTTAAGGCCTGGCCATGGAGGACGGAACCTAGTCTTGGAGATAGCATAGAGGATGCTGCTTTGAGGAGAAGCGGGAAGGTAAAGTTGTTGGGAGAGAAACCTGCCTCTTGCATTTCATTGTGTACAGTGATGCAACCCACAAAATCTCCAACAAGTAGCTTGCCCTTGATGGTGGTGTTCCATTTTTGTTGATTAGGGATTGGATTGATAGAAACACAAGGCAATGCCATTCAGCAAGTGTAAACTAAGAAGCTTATTGGTTGTTTGCTTATTCAGTAAATGTTTGATTCCGTTTAAAAATCAAAAAGAAATACATTAATATAATGAATTAATCACTTGTGTGGTTACCATTAAAATAAATACGTGAACTATATTTTGATTGGTTGAAAGTATATAAGAAAGTAAATCAGATTTAAAATATTTGGTTGATGAATGTAAAAGTAAATATTTGTATTAAATCTTATTATATGTAAATTAATTATAAAATTTATTCACTAATTAAAGTATTCAATTAAAAAATAAATATTATCAAATAAAATATAGTTAAATTATAAATAAAATTTTTTTTTTACAAAAAATAAATAAAATCAAATACAAATAAAATTTATTTTGAATATTTAATTATTAGTAATTAATTTACAAATTTTCTAAAATATTAAAATAAAATCAAATACAAATAAAATTTATTTCTAATATTTAATTATTAGTAATTAATTTACAAATTTTCTAAGATATTAATTATTAGTGTTATAAATAAATAAAATTTGAATATTATTATTTTATATTAACATAATAACAAATTTAATATATATATATATATATATATATATATATATATATATATATATATATATATATATATATATATATATATATATAATTTTATTACTATATTAAACATTACTTAATTAATAAGAATTTTTATTAAATAAATTAATCGTCAAGATTTAATTTATTTTATTTTCTTTAATAAATAATTTATGCTTTTATTGTTTTTTATTAAATAAAGAAAAATTTAATAATTATTTTATTTTTATTTATCATGAATTATTTATCATCAATTTGAATAAATATAATTATATTTATTAAATCTTAATTAAGCTATAATAATATTTATTTTAATTAAAGTTAAAATTAATATTATGAAGTGAATTCAAAAAAATAAATTAAAAAAGAAAAAAAATTTTCTCAGGTCCTCCCTCCCAAAAAAAAAAAAAAAATCCATGAAAAAAAAAATTTTCATTGATGGCTCTACCGGAAAAAAAAATTTTCCTGCTCACTCGTTCGTAAACTAAATACCGTTTTCAAGCGTATTTCGTTTACACGAAAAATAGATTGGAAAGGAAATTGAAATCTCAAATTTTGGTTACTTTTACTGAACCAAACACGTAAAAGTGCGATTATTTTAAATTCTGGTAATTCTACCAAACAAATATTAGCTTTGAATAACATCCTCAAGTTCAATGGTTGTTTGGTATTAAATTCAATTATGGGTGATGTGGTACCACAAAAATTAAAGGGGGGAGTCAATATTATACACAATGAATGGGGAAGACAACCTAATTTGATTGGTATTGCTCAACCTAATATACTCAAATATTAAATTCGATTTGATCATTCAAAGCATATATTATGAGTGATCAATCTTTATCAAGCAATCACAAGAAAAGATTACTAGTGTGATAATCTCTCGTAGCTTCTATGATTACGGAGATAACAAAAATCTCAGAATCTCTTTTAGCATATATTGTGAAGTCCATAGCTTTCATTACTATTATTGATTTCAAGATGATTTGCGAGGACATCAGAGCTCTCTTATATTTTTGTTCCCAAGGTGTTGTCAAAGATATTAGTTGATGTTGTATTTATTTTGGTTGGCTTATGCATTTATTTTCTCATTTTTTAAATTAAAAATCCGTTGAACCTTCTCATAAGCAAAACTTTAAAAGCAAAAATTGAGAAAAAAAAAAGTGAAAATGTGTGCAAATTTTTTATACAACATGAATAGTTTTCATAACCAACAACTCCCTTAAGATTTAAATAAGAGAATTTCTCAATGACATGATAAGCGGAAGGAGACAATATCTCAGTGATGATGATGACTTACAAAATGTTATAATAGTAGAATTATAAATATTGCGTGTCAGAAAATTTGTAGTGATAAAATAAAACTTCACGCCCTAGCTTTATATGGAAATCCAACACGCACACACATAGTTGAAAAAAGAATGAGAAACTCCAAAATTTTTACTTGGAAAAACCCAAGAAAGAGGAAAAAAATTACAGGGCCTAGCCTATTAAAAATACTCCACTATATATCGATTTTGGAATACAAAGTTTAAATTCTTCCTCATGACGGATTACAATGTTGTATGTAAGAAATTCATATAATAAAATTTAATCAAGTTACTATCTGATGATAGTTGGTCATAAATGTTGGTGGCTATAATAATAATGATCGATAACGATAATTGTGATATGAACTTGGCTTAGTTACTCCAACTTTCTCCCAAGTTCTTCTTCTTCAAGAATGTGGTTTTATTTATAGGATTTTGAAAGGGTTATTTTGGTCATTGTAGCCAAAATCTCAAAACATTCAATCGAACGATATATATTGATTCATTTGATAATAGATAGTTTTTTGGTGATTTGATCATTCAAACGATCATTGATTTGAGTGATCTTAGGTTCGTTAGATTCATCTTATCGAGCAACTTGATTCAACTATAAGTATGCTAAATTTGAAAGTTATTTGATTATCCAATAAGTGTTTCAGAGTTTTCATATGTATCTTTTGGGCTTGATTTGCGCTCCGATTTGACCCTATTATAGTGTTGTTGGACTCGTCCTACTAAGTTGATTTATATACATGCTTTAACTTAAGATTCTTGCTTGATTTATAAATTTTACATTGACATATCAATAAAAAACATTGGATTTTTTAATATAATATTGATTACAGTTAAAATATGGTTTTTTTTTAAAATTCTCATTTATTTTTATATTAATGATCTTGAATGTTAAAGGTGCAACTAATGATGTGCATGTTGACCTCCACATCTATGCCATAAATAAAAGTGAACAAACATTAATTGATATGCCATGAAGGATACAATCATTCGAAATATTGCACGAATAAAATCAAGCGAATTCAGCATTAAACGAGGATATAAAAAATTTTAAGCTCGACAAATGAGAAAATATGAAACTTTATTTTAAACTGAAAGTAAAAAAAAAAAATATGTTCTTAGGACAACGACACAAATCTATTTTTAATAGGTTTGAGCAACAAGTATAATATCAATTGCATGATACAAAAACTATTAATATAGTTGGAATGATGTACACTTTTAAATGAGCTATAAAAAGGATTAATTATGACATAAAAAAAGTGGGGCATATTCTTGATATTTCAAATCATCATACTCAACAAGTTATATAAAATTTGTTTGATGAAATAAAAGAAGATATAAAAGAGTAAGGAATATGAAACTAATTTAAAAACATATACCATTAATTATATTGAATTAGTAATTAAAAATTCATTTATAAACTTGAGTGATAATATTCAATTCAACTCTTATTTCTGAACCTCAACAAAATGAATGCACAGGTTTATATATATATATAAGAAATTTTTTTTTTTTTTTAATGATTGCGCGCTTCAAACATCCAATAAGTTTTCATCTTATCTCCATCCCCATACTTAAAAGATCTTCAGAATTTCCACAAAAAGAAAAATACACACACTTCCCACTTTTCTCATCCCGAACTCTCCCTCCATTTCGATTTTGCTTTCTGCTCTCCACTGAACACAACGACATTTTTCCTTTTTCCTTTTTTTCTTCTTTCTTCTCTTTTTCTTGAATTTGCTCTCTCGGCTTTCTCTAAAAACTGAACGAGCTCCTCCCCTTCAATCTACCACCAAGCCACACGGAGGATCTTGATTCGCACGTAGTAATTTCTTTTTTTAGATCCTCCAAAACTTTTTTTTCTTTGCTTCTTTCTTTCGTCTCTAAGCATCGAGTATGATTTCGCCCTAAGGTTTTATAAAGTTTTTGTGTGCGTTTTGTAACTGCATAAGAACCGAGAGCTATGTTTGTAAATCTTTCAGGACTTTTAGGGGGTGTTTGGCAATCGATTGGATTTATTTTAAATAGGATTTAGTAAATTCAGTATATCTGATTTAGAACCTGAGTTATTAAATCCGAAAAGAGGTAACATTTATTAAATCTGCTAAATCCAGAAAGATGTTTGTAAAAGTTATCTAGGATTTAAATCTGTTAATTAAATAATAATATTTTAAAAAAATATGAAAATAAATAAACAAATTCAAATATAGTGAGCCTACCATTAAAGGTAAGTTATATGCAAGGGATGTTTTGAAACGAAAGTAATCTAAACTGCTTTCAAACACGATCTACATACCTTTACAAATTTAATACGTCATCTACCAAACATCATGAAAGACAATCAATAAATACAAAATTATTTATGAACCAATTGTTCCAATTTAAAAAAGTTTTAATCTAAAAGCGCTTTCAAACACGATCTACATATCTTTACAAAGAATTTAACACGTATATATTAACATCGATTTAAAAGATAATCAATTCAGATTCTGTTCTAAGAAATCCATTAATTATATATTATTATCGATACAATAATTTTTATTTTATTTTAACATATATATAATTTATAGTAATAGTGCTCATAAGAAATCCATTTTCTTTACTCTTCTTCTTCTTCCCACATCAAGTAGAAGCGACAGCTTGGTCGACCTCCACCTTCTTGATCGCGCTATTCTAAGGAAGGAGAGACAATAAAGGTGTTTGGGAATTTCTCGCTTTTAAGGTCCAAATAGCTTTGTCAAAGAACCAACTTATTCATAGTAAGACGCCACATCGCGCGAATCTGGAAGGGAAGAGCGGCGGAAACGCTTGTTATGAAGAAGAAATGGGAGTTCAAGGAGTTGCGATAAGGAGTGCAATTCTCCATACCACCTGCCGACCAGAATCAACCGTAATGGCGCGGATTTAACAACCGGATTTATCCCGATTTATAGAATTTACGGCACCAAGGGATTTACTAAATCTTCCGATGGTGTTTAGAAGGATTTACGGGATTTAAGTGCTTAAATCCGAAATAAATCCATTGCCAAACACCCCCTTAAAGTTTGGAGAGATAATGTGTTATGTTTATTTTCTTATCTATCTCTCGACCCTCAATTTCTTTCCCTCTTTTGCTTTGGCCATAAGACGAGATGTATTAATGGGATTTTAAATCCATTGATTCATAGAAATTAAATCTTTTTTGATTTTAATCAAAGTCACAATAGTAATCTAAATAATTCTGATCAATCTAACTTTGATAAAAAAGCTAAAATTTAAGAACTTTGAGTATATATATATATATATAAAGTAAAATTGCTAAATTCAAAATCAAAGTACTTACCAAAACACCTAACGACTTAGAAGAATCTCCTCTCAAACTACAAGCAGAATTATCTCGCAGCTACAACTTTCAAAACACATGAGAATCAATAAATCAATGAAAATGAACAATCCTCTATATTTATAGTTGAATATGGAATCCTCATGAGATGAATCGAGTAATATTCAATGCATATGAAAACAAAAATGGCCACCCACAGGCATTAAACAAATGCGGATAAGGTGTGATGGATAGATTTATTATTGAAATCATCCACATATCCATGTGCATCTCCAAGGAGGAATTATTCTAAAAAAATGCAAAGCATGATCTTCACATGCTAATTTTAAACAATATAAATCTGCTAATTTATAATTAAATGTAAGGGTCAAATAGATTTACGGATTAATCATAATTAAGTTAATAGGTGCTTCGAATGAAATTCTACGGATATAACAAAGCGGCACTATGCTTAATTTAAACATTTGGTATTTTTCTACGATTACCCTAAGAGAAGATTCACACTTATTTCAAACTCAAAATTATTTCATCAAGATGTGTATAATGAATTCAAAAATTTGAATTCCTACACTCATCGTAGGATGTTAATCCAAGGAAATCATTCTATATCGATATTTTACAAAACATTTAGGGATGTTATTAAGTTGCTTTGGAGGACTTCTTTGTGCAGTCCAACTCCTAAATTCTCAATCAAACTTTGCACTACGATCTCTATAAAGAGATACAAAAGATTAATGAATTGTCGAATATGTATTTCAAAGAATCAAGACGTTTGGGAGAAGATGCAATTTGAAATGATGTTTTGAAATAGACAATTGTGACATTGATCTTATGTTATAAATGTTCAAAACTCATATTAACATCAATGTTAATATTGGGTGCTAGAAAACTAGTTGTGGTAGAGTGAAAGTTTACGCCTTAGCCTTGTTGTGAAATCCAACACACACACATATTTAAAGAGTGAACAAGAAAACTCCAGAAATTTTTACATGGAAAATCTTGAAAAGAGGGAAAAAATCACGGGGCCTAGCCCAATAAAAATCTTCCACTATGTATATGTTTCAGAGTACAAAATTTTTCCGATAATGGGATTACGTAATTGTATATTAGAAGGGCTCATGGGAATCCCATAATCGACAACAAATGATATAATGCTCAGTTGTAAATAGACAGATGATTATGAATGAGGGTCACGATGATGATGTGTGGTGACCGAGACGACAATGGTTGGTGGTCGATGAGTGGTCGGCGGCAACCAGACTGAATGACAGACCGGCAGAGTGGCTGATGACCAACGACGATGGGACCGAGATCGACGATGGCGGTGCGGATCGGTGGTGACCGCGGATGATGACCGGCTGGCGGCCGACGGCATGCGGCGGCTTGGAAACCAACTGGTGGTCTGACCGCCGACTGGCACGATTATGCTTGAGGATTTTCGCTTTAGAGCCTCTTCTCCTCTTGGCCTCCCCTCATATGAAGAATGAGGACTTTATAAATTGAGGAGTGGCGCTCTATACATGCAAACCAATCACTTCTCCATCCGACGGCTCAAAATGATTCCTTTGATATTTTGTGTATTTGAATGCTCAAATGAAGTCGAATTATGAGATCTTGCTTGTTAGATCCCTTGTTAAGACGCTTGACTTATAAACACCATGTTTAAGAGTCATTGATAATAAGCGCTTGATCTTGCTAGTCTTGATTTAGAATTGATACTTTCGACATCAAGATTCGTGCTTCGACTAAGAATTTTCGTGGTCATATCGCTTTTATTTTGGATGATTATCGTAATCATCCAAAAGTATATATGTCGAATACTTAAAAATAGAAGATTCTTCAATGAAATTTGTGGGTCTATTAACCATACATTTTGAGAGAACATATCTTCATGAGAGCACAAGATTATGATCACGGAAGCAGATGTAGGGTCGCAGATGTGTATGGGTATGCGCGGGCATAAAGTTTCGGGGTTATGGACTCATCCAAACATTTACTTAAATGGGTTTCGTTTTGAAGGTCGACGGGCCAAGGAAGGAGGTGTATAACAAAAACCATGTTGGTTTCAGTCGACTAACGCAGTCACATAAAAAGATCGTGGGTCGCATTTTAGTTGCCAACGATGCGCAGTCTATAAGCTCCTTGGCTAAACATCGGAGTGGGAGAGGGTGGGCCACGCACATGCCCGTGGGCAAAAATGTCCATTTTTGTCCGTTTTGGCCCATTTATGCCCATTTTGAGCAGTTTTGAATGGTTTTGGCGCTTTTATAATTTTGACCTTTTTTTATGGGGTCTATGAAAACCCCTTGATAACGGAGAAGACACACTCTTCATATCGGAGTGTCCTCTTCTTCAAGAGGAGGTCGTACTCACCCACTACACCGTCAGGTTCTTGTTTTCCCTCAAAGAGCGCCAACTGTCTCGCTTGACCGACCGCTTTGGAGGCATCGCGCCCTCTCAGACATACATCATCTCTCCATGTTTTCTCAAAGAGGAGTCAATCAGAATTACCGACTTCGAGGTGATCAATTCGCGGCATATTACTAGGTCTATAGTTTTCCATCAAAAGAGGCATCAATACTCCGACCAACCTTCGAGGCGATGCTCTGCGGTACATACGCAGGTTCTCAAAGAGGTGTACTTCTGACCAACGGGTTCGAGGCTTACCGGCTTGTGATACATACAACGTGTCTACAATTTTCCATCGAAAGAGGCGTCAACTGTGCTCATCGGATCGATTGGTCAAGCTATCATCGACGACATAACCGAGATCGGTCGATAACGATGCTCGACGATGGTGGCGGTCTATGGCGGAGTGACCGGCGACGGTAGCAAGGATAACCAAGAATGATGGCAACCGGATATGGTCGATGATCCGCCGGGCTGGTCTGGCATGGCGAACGGCGACGGCGGGTTGGTGGCCGACAGGTGGCAAGCAGAACCGGGCGATGGTAAATGACCTGGTGACGTCCTGGTAGGGGATGACCGGCGCATGGTGGTGACCGGCGGAGATTATCGACGATGGTCGGCGGCCTGACGGCGACTGGTTGGTGGTCGACGTGGTCACGGCAATCAGCGACGGTAGTCAATGGCGACCGCACGGCTATCGCCGGGATGACCGACGACGATGGTGGTGACCAGATTGCCGGCGATGGTCGCGGCAGACCTGACGCGGTTGGCGGCCGACGGTGGTCGCAATGGCGAACCAATGCGGTGAATGACGGCGGACCGACGCCTGGTGGTGATCGCGAGATTGCACGATGGCTGGTGGTGACCGATGCAGGTTGGCTCGAATGCGGTCCATTAACGACAACGTTACCGTGAATGGCTGTGGTAATTCCGGGCGGTGAAGAGTGCGTGACCTACGACGATGGTGATGACTCATGGAGATGCCGGTGATCGATGGCGATGACCGGTAGCGTGGTGACCGGCGAGGGTTGGTGGTCGATGGGGGTGGTCGGCAAAGGGCAACCGGCGACGATAGCACTGGCGACCGCTTGGCCGCTGGATGACCGACGACGATGGTGGTGACCGGCGGAGATTGCCTGCGATGGTCGGTGACGGTGACGGTTGGTACGCGGTCGGCGAATAATAATCCGAATACTCGGCGGGTTACCGGCGTCGAGTCGATGACCGACGACGATGGTGGTAACTGAGATCGCGACGATGGTTGGTGGTTTTTCTTTGACATATCCGGTTGTTTGTCGAGTGTGTTCATGACGTTAACCTGCATGGAAGAGGTCGAATTGAACCCGGTGATTTTGACCTATCCAAGATTGTTTGTCGAGTGTTACCCGATGACGCTAACCAGGAAAGAGGTTGAATGGAATCCTCGAGATTTTTGACCTATCCCGGTTGTTTGTCGAGTGTGACTCAATGACGTTAACCTTAATGGAAGAGGTCAATTGAACTGAGAATTTTGACCTATCCGGGTTGTTTGTCGAGTGACTCATGATAACCTATGGAAGAGGTTGAATTGAACTGCCGAGAATTTTGACCCATCCAAGGTTGTTTGTCGAAAGTGTTACCCGGCGATGTTAACTGCGGTGAAAGAGGTCAATTGAACGGCTGATTTTGACCTATCCAGGTTATTTTGAGCGTACCACGACGCTAACCTCAGACAAGAGGTCGTGGAAGTCCACCAAGCGACCTTGACCTATCCTAAAGTTGTTTGTCGAAGTCTTTGCTCGATGACGTTAATCTGTGTGGAGTAAGTGCAGAGTTTTGACCCATCCGAAGTTATTTTCTAGAGTCTTTGCTCGATGACATTAACCTATGTGGAATGGGTCAAATCAAAATATTTGTTTGAGCTTGTAGCCAAAGTTGCTCCTTGACCTTTGTCTTTCTCATTGATATTACTGAGTTGCTTCTCGAACTGATAATCGATTAGATATCTAGAATATCGATTTGGATAATCTTTTGAGATTAAGAGTTGCCCCCCAATTTCTGACAAAATCTAAAGGAACGAAGTTTGATGAATCTTCATTCTTCTTGCGCTCTTTAAAAGAATAACTCGATGGTGGTTTTGATCTTGTTGGGAAAAACCATACAAGATGAAATAATGGGAATCAATTTTTCTGGCACCAAACTATTGCGTGCTAGAAAACGGTTATGGTAGAGTGAAAGTTTCACGCCTTATTGTGAAATCCACACAGATATTTAAAGAGTGAACAAAAAACTCAAAATTTTTGAAAATCTCGAAAGAGATAAAAATCACGGGACCTAGGTAAAATCTTCCACTATATATCTGTTTCAGAGTACAAAATTTTCCCGATAACGGGATTACAGAATTGTATATTAGAAGGTGACAATCCAATGGAATATAAATCTGATCGTTCAATGCCGATTCTGGTAGTACATGATGGTGACGGTGGCGGCCAACGATGCGGTCATCGGTGTTGGTGACCGGCGGTGGCAGTGGCGGTGGTTGGCGGCAGGGTGGTGATGGTGGAAACTAGCCCTGTCAGCGGTGGCACCGTGTCGGCGGTGAGATATGAGCGGTGGATGATGCGGAGATGCGGATGATCGGCGGCGATGATTGGTGCGGTGATGGCGATGGTGATGTGATGGCGGTGATAGCGGCTGGTTGGCAACCAATGGTGGTGGTCGGTGACCGTCGAATGGTGACACGATTATGCTTAGAGGATTTTCAAGCTTTAGAGCTCTCCTCCTCTTACTTGGCCTCCCCTCATATGAAGAATGAGGGGCTATTTATAGATTGGAGGAGTGACGTCTCTGTAAATACATGCAAATTCGAACCACTCCTCTCCATTGAATGACTCAAAATGATTCCTTTGATCATATGATGTATTTTGTATATTTGAATGCTCAAATGAAGTCGAATTATGAGATGTTGGGCTTGTTAGATCCTCATTGCTCAATTTGACTATAAACACTCTATGTTTAAATTGATTGATAATAAACGATCGGTTAGTATTGATTCAGAATCAGATTGCTTTTGACATCAAAATTTGTGCTTTGACTATTAGAATTTTCAGGGTCATATCAGTTACATAAGTCAATGATCACATGTTATCAATCTTGCCTAAATTAAGAGTTAAACTAGTGAAGATTTCCCAAAAAAAAAAAAATTCCAACAAAACTTCAACATTAAGAAACTAAAATGAATTGCAAATATTCTAAAACACGTGCATGGGCCCCGACACTACACTAAATGCTTAAATTCAAGTGTCTGAGGATGTTGTGCGGGTTTCTTCCCAGTTTAGTCTTAGGACTGGGTCCGGGTTAACAAAACCTAAAAATCTATTATAAGAATTTCAACTTTGTAAAATATCTGAGAAGCTAATTTTGTCATGTGATAGTAGATCTGATCCTCTGTTAGGAGCTAAATAGAGTTGACATGATCTAAAGTTCTCAAATATATTTGATTCAATCAATTAACTATCCCGATGATGGACTGTTGAATGAAGATTTCAACTAGATGGGATACTTCCATCAAAATGCGATTCTAATTTGAAATCAAATTAACTTAAATCAAATATCAATCTAAAAATAGCTTAAATAAAATTCAATAATTAAAAGCTTAAAACAAAACCCAATCTATCCACCTTCTGTAATTGTTTGCCCGAGGTGAAAAATTAAGAATACTTTAGCCCATAAAGAAGCCAATGTCAAACCAAGTATTTTATTATGTTCACTCTCAATAAATCTCACACTAGTAAGGATGTGACTCGTGTCCTCGGCTGGCCGAGTTCCACGGATGATGCGTGTGAGTGCTCGACGGGTGGTTTGGCTAGTAATGCTCCATTATATTACAATCACGACCGCAACCCGTATGCTCCCTATTGACCTCATTTTTAGAATGAGCTCTCAATCCCTCCATCTTAGACATAGGACTTCTCTTAGACTTTAAGAGTTCCTTAGTCTTAAGACACATCTAGTGATTAAGTGGACACTTAACCTAACCTAGAGACTTATAAGAATTATCCATAGGAATATGTCATTTCTTAAGGTGTTAGGAAAATATGGCTACCTTATAGCTTCAACCAACTCCTCACTTCCTTCTTTTAAGTCAAACTTCAAACTCATATTAAACCAACTCCAAATTAAACCTTGAATCAATTCAATGGATTTTCCCAAATCATGAATCAATTCCAAATGATTGAAACCCATGATTGAATTCCAAATTCCAAAATCTTTCCTAAGTCACTTTGATTTCTATCTTATGGACTTAGCTTAAATCAAATTCAAATCAATTCAAACTTAAAATTTTTCTCATAACCCATTTATATTCACAAATATAAATGAATTATAAATTCAAATATCTCGAATCAATTCAATAATCAAATCCAAATTCAATCAAAAATCCAACTAAGCCTTCAAGTCAAAATCTTAAACTTAGCTAAATCAAACTAAAATAAAGCCAAACCCTTAATTTTTCTTCATGATTCAATCAATCCTATAATCATGAACCCAAATATAAATACAAACTCCAATCATCAAACCAAAACTAAATTCAAAAATTAAACCCAAGTCAAACCTATATTGACCCTTTTGACTTGAAATTATCAAATGACCGAAACCCATTTGACTTTAAATCTCTTGCAAATGGATTTATATTTCAATCATAAATTCATATATGAGTTCAACCAAACTTGAATCAAGCCTTGATTAAGCCAACTAAACCCAAAGTGGCCAATTTGAAATACATGAATGAACTAAAATCTAATTCAATTCCAATCAAAGTGAGTTAAGCCAATACAAACTTCATGTCATGTTTGTTGATCATTATAGGTTAATTAATTATCATGAATTGGGTCAAACCAAGTCAACCTAGCCCATTGACCAAGTCAACCCATTAACTCATATGAACTCAAATTAGCCAAATTGCAACATAAACTAAATTGATTGCAACCAATGGCTCAAGTTCACTCTAAATTGATTATTTAACTTTATCAAAGCCTTAATTAAACTTGATTTGATCAATTGACTAACTAGACCCAACCTAACCTAATTGACCATGAACCCAACTTGACCTAAAAGGTCAAATCAAACCAAAATCAAATTAAATAAAAATTAATTGAAACCAAAGTCTAAAATTTATTCCAAATGATCAACCAAACTCAAACCAAGCCATGATTCAAGCCAATTTGGTCAATTGGGTCAAATCATTCAACTTAGCCCAAATTGACCTAAAGGATCAAATTGACTAAAATTTGAATTAAATCCAAATTAAATCAAATTAATTAAAACCAATTAAACCAATATACTCTAAATAGTCATTGGAACTTGACCCAACTATTGGTCTGACCCAATTTGACCAATTGGTCAACTAACGTTTGACCCAATTTGATCAGTCAAATTAACTCAAATGAACTTCAAATAACATGAAATTTGGTCCAAATTACTTTTGAATCATTTAAAATCTGTTCAAATCAAATTCAATGCATTCCCAACCACCCCAAGTCAAATGACATGAGTTTGGAGCTAACATTTTAAACAAAAGGTTCATTTTCATTCACTTTTCATTCTAAGGCATTAGTGGCTGAAGCAAACCCTCATCCCTCTCATTCTCCCTCTCATAGAGCTCCTAAAGGCATTGACAATCACCCCCACTTTATTTCGGAGAGAAATACTTCAAAACTAAGTGGATTTCATCGAGAAAACAATGATCACTAGAGGAAACTTCATTTTGATGTGAAGGCGAGGATCTAAGCTCAGTTCAAGGCTTTTTCCCTCACTCAACAACGCGTTCGAGTCAACACCACCGCTAAAAATCATACTCGGTCAGGTAACTTTCAAAAAACAGTAGTCGACCTTAAGATCTCTCATTTTGTGATGGTTTGTGCACGATTTTAGAATCCTAGATAATCCCGCAATTTTACTTTAAAATATCTCAATTAGAAAATAAAATATTTCCTGTGTGAATCAATGTGAAAATGAGTCCATTTGGACAAGTTTTCACTTAGAATTTTTTTTTAAAATAACGTATTTTACTATTCACCACCCGGCGTAGCGGCCATTCGGTGGATTGGATGGCTGGATCACACAGGCTTGGTCGCTGATGTGATCGGGCCGTCGATAGTGGTTCACATGATCGGATGGCTCAGATTGCACGTTGATCACGTGATCTTGGCCTTTGGATCGTGCGATTTGATCTAGACCATCCCATCAACGATCAGACTGTCCAAAGCCAACCACGGGTCACTCTCTGTTCGTTGACCGGATTTTCCTGCTCATTGGGAAGATGCGGCACCACATGCGAATCACACAGCACACGCATGCCACGTGGCACCGCACGTCCAATCGCGTTACGTTGCCACGTCAGTGCCACACGGATTTTCTGATTTAAAAAATTAAGTTAAATCATCTAAAATTTCAAAAATTGATAAAAAATAAAATAGTTTACCAAAATTACAAATAAGAGTTCGTTGGATTCATCTTTCTGAGAGTAATCCATCAAACCTAAAATCCCTAAATTTTACTGAATATTTTAAGCTAAATTTGAATTTTAGTAAAAATCAAATTTCTTTAATTAAACCAAAAAAACATGTTAAATTAAATTAAACTTTTTATAGATTAAAATTGATGATAAAATACACCTAGTATAAAACTTTGAAGTCAAAATGACATTTGGATTAAAATATATTGAATTTTGAGTGTCAAATGATTTATTTTAATAAAATAAATTAACATAATTCATAAAAATCACTTAAATCAATTAAAATTTCCTAAATTCATAACTAATTGTAGAAAAATAATAATACAAATTCAAGTTCATTTTAAAGATAATTTAGAGGAGAATCCAATAAAATTGTTTCTAATTGAATTTGAACAATAGATTTTCTTTAATTTGGGTTTATTTAAAAACTTAATAACCCTAATTACTCCCTAATAACTTCATTAATTAATTCCAAACTTCTCAGGCATGTTTAGTGGGATGACTTCTACTTCCACTATTTTTTGGAAATTTATTAATGAGTTAATCAGGGAAATTATCACTCTCTTAATGTAATTAAGGTTAATTAAACTTGTGAACACTAGTTTAATTCCTTGATTAAGATAATTAAACTTTATTTAAGTGATTATGAGGTATATGGAATGATTTTGGGATATTTTTCTTTAAGCTATTCCCTAAAACCCCTTTTTTCTTAATCTAAATCTATAATTAATCCATAATGATCTACTTAATTAATCAAATTCTCAAAATCAAAATTAATCCAAACTTAATGAATCCTTCTTGGGTAGATGCTTAGGTGTTCAATAACCTAAGTAACTTAAGGAAATGCCTAACCCATATATGAGATAGTTATGAAAGTACTTAAATTAAACTCTTTAGCTTAATTAATCATTAATTGTGAGCCAATTGCATTAGTACCTTTATTTCCTATGCACATTTAAATTCCTTATGATTTTATGTTATACATTGGCTCATAATTATTTGATTAAATATGTTAAAGTGGTATAGGTAAGAGACAATTAATGAACTTAATCTACACATTAACCTAACCAAAGCATAAAATTAATCTAATCACCTAAAAATTAAACCAAAATAATGGACACATGTGAGAATGGGTAAGGACCAACAAACTTTCTCACACTTTTCTAATCCAAATCAAACTCAAAGCAAAATGAAAGTCTCTTTAAACAACTTTACTTTAAATGATCTTATTTCATAAGATTGTCTTTAAGAATTAATTAGAGTGAATGAAATTACATGCTTACATCACTTTATTTCTTTCCTTGCATGCTAAATGTGTATGCCATATGAAAATCATGCATTCATGCTTTGCTAAAATTAAATTTAAAATGAAATATTTTCTTTATGTTAAATTGCATGTTTTGACTAAAGTAAAAATATGAGTGGCTATTATCACTATTAAACTCAAAACCAATTTAAAAATCTGTATTATCACTGAAAGTGTGCTACTTATGATTATTTATAAGCTTGTATATGAATATAAATATGAAGATGTGCATAGTGTACTTTTCCTTCTCTTTTCTTTAAGCATAGTTTGAATAGGATTTGGCAAAGTGTATAGTTCATTTGAAAAGAACATAACACTTTCCTAACTCCATTCCTATTCATTCCTATTACTCAAAGAAGGACATCTATACTTGCACATATAAATTGCATAAACAAATCAAACAAACAAATACAAACTTTTGTATCTTTCTTTTTCATTCATTTCTTTTATACAAATGCTTGTATTTAAGAAAAGTGGTATATTAGTCTGGACAACCCAGGGTTTTGAGCTTTAAGTAACTAAGTAGGTCTTGTACCTTACACCCCTGGTTAACAATGGCCATACTCACTTATGCCTTTCATACATATATGTGTGCATGTAAAATGGATAAGAAATCTCTCTTAATGAAAATCATGCATCATAAAGCATTCAAATTTTCTTAAGTAACTCACTAACATTCTTTTCCATGCATTTCTTTTTTGTGCATGCACATGTATTTAAGAAAAGTGGTATATTAGTGGGAATCCGGCATTAGCTTTAAAGTAAGTAGTCCTTACACCCCTGTTAATAATGTCATACTCACTTATTTCTTTTATACTTGTAGAAATGCATATAAAATGGATAAAAGAATCACTCTCTTCTAATAACAAAATCATGCATACATGAAACATTCCAAATTTCTTTAAGCAACCACTCTTAGCATTCATCATAAAGTATGCTAAACATTCCCATTTGCATATATAGATATGCTTAGGATTCATTCATGTGCATGATACATATGTGGGAAAGAAATAAAATATTGATTATTTTTTGATAGTAATTCACTTTACTTAATCTTAAAGTGCCTTTCTTTTTTGAATAGGTTTGTTTAGAGAAAATCTAAACTTAGGATTAATTAAAATACATAATAAAATATTCACTAAACAAAATCATTAATAAATCTATCTTAGAAATCACTTAGGTAGGAGGAAGAGAAGTTCTCTTCTCTCTCTTTATAACTTTAGTAATTAGGTAAGTTCATTCAAACCAAATCAAATCATTAAATAAAATTAACCCATATCAACTAAATGAGACCACCCTTCTAAGTTTAACCTTTCTACACTTAGAAAATGCTAACATTAAAGCCTAGTTAAGCATACCAAAACATGGCACACATTAAGCTAATTCACCACTTAGTCTTTATAGATGGTGCATGGTTTGATGCTTTTATTGTGATGTGATATTTTAGTCTAGATGTTAGGGTGTATGTGCGTAAGGATGATTTAGTCTAATCATTGTCTTCTACAGGGGATTGTGCTTAAGGGGCACTTTAATAAAAATATAATTGCTTTTGCTGTGCAAGTTGCTTATACCATTAAGCATATATATATATAAGAAACCTTTTTTTAATGATTGCACCCCTTCAAACATCCAATAAGCTTCCATCTTATCTCCATCCCCATACTTTTCCATTATTTAAGGAAAAAATAATATCATATTAAATAGTTTTTCAAACCACCTCCCCAATTAATACATCCATGTCATCCAACCCCCATGCCACTCCACATGAAATCAATTTATAGGGATTGACTTTAAATAAAAAAAAAGAATAAAATAAATGACACTAAAAAGATCTTCAGAATTAAAAAAAAAACACACACTTCGCACTTTTTTCATCTCGAACTCTCCTTCCTCCATTTCAATTTTGCTTTCTTGTCTCCATCGAACACAACGACATTTTTCCTTTTTTCTTTTTCTTCTTCTTTCTTCTCTTTTTCTTGAATTTGCTCTCTCGACTTTCTCTAAAAACTCAATGAGTATCCCTTCAATACCACATACAGAGGATCTTGATTAATAATTTCTTTTTTTAGATCCTCCAAAACTTCTTTTCTTTGCTTCTTTCTTTCATCTCTAAGCATCAAGTATGATTTCTCCATAAGGTTTTATAAAATTTTTGTGTGCGTTTTGTAACTGCATAAGAATTATGAGCTATGTTTGTAAATCTTCTAAGGACTTTTAAAGTTTGGAGAGATAAGGTGTTCTGTTTATTTTCTTATCTATCTCTTGACCCTCAATTTCTTTCCCATTTTTTCTTTGGCCATAAGATGAGATGTATTAATGGGATTTTAAATCCATTGATTTATAGAAATTAAATCTTTTCTAGTTTTAATCCTATCAACTTTACTGGAAATCTAAATTTGCATAATTTATTATATTCAGCTTGATTTTAACTCTTACTTGTGGAGAAGCTAGCCGTCTCTCTCTCTCTCTCTCTCTCTCTCTCTGATTTACAGGACATAAAAAAAAAAGAAAAGAAAAGAAGCTGGTCGTCTCTCTCTCTCTCTCTCTCTCTCTCTCTTTACTACCAAAAAGAAAAAAAGAAAGAGTTGCCATCTCTCTCTCTCTCTCTCTCTCTCTCTCTCTATCTCCTCTCTATTCTTTCAAAAAAATTTATTTATTTTTAAATCTAGTCAAAAAGAGACTTGTCATATTCCAGTGTCTTGTGTTACCCTTTGGAAAAGTATAATGTGATGTGTATATACATGAATGTATGTGTGCATATATTTCATATTGTGTAGGTATATTTGAAGACCCCACTTTTAGAAAAGTATTGGGATTAAACTATGATGTTCATAACGCTATCTTGAAGAGCATATGTGGTTAGCAGGTCGATGCATCCCCTAGATGATGAGGTTCTTTAATTCAACATATGAGACTTAAATTTAACTAGACATAAATTTGAACTAAATGTTAAATAAAAAGTTAAATCTAATATATAAGTAGTTTTAGTGTATATATATGTATGTATAAAGTAAAATTGCTACATTCAAAATCAAAGTACTTACCAAAACACGTGGCGACTTAGAGGAATCTCCTCTCAAACTACAAGTTGAATCACCTCATAACTACAACTTTCAAAATACATAGAGGACTTGAATAAATTTGAATGAAAATGAACTGAACCTGTCCCATTAGCCAAACATGGAATCCTCGTGGGGTTAATCGGGTAATATTCAAAGCATATGAAAATAAAAATTGCTGCTCACAGGCATTAAACAAATGCAGGATAATGTGTGGTGGATAGATTTATTATTGAAATCATTCACATACCCATGTGCATATACAAGGAGAAATTATTCTAAAAAAATTCATATCATGATCTTCACATGCTAATTTTAAATAATATAAACCTCCTAATTAATAATTAAATATAAGAGTTAAATAGATCTACAAATTAATCATAATTAAGTTAAGAGGTGCTTCAAATGAAATTCTACATATATAACAAAGTGGCACTATGCTTAATTTAAACATTTGGTATTTTTCTATGATTATCCTAAGAGAAGAGTCACACTTATTTCAAAATGATTTCAAACTCAAAATTACTTCTTCAAGATGTGTGTAACGAATTCAAAAATTTGAATTCCTACACTCATCATAGGATGTTAATCCAAGGAAATCATTTTATATCAATATTTTATAAAACATTTAGGGATGTTGTTAAGTTGCTTTGGAGGACTTCTTTGTGTAGTCCAAATCCTAAATTCTCAATCAAACTTTGTACTCATCTCTATAAAGAGATACAAAGATTAATGAATTTTTTTGAATGTGCCAAAGAATCAAGGCATTGGGAGAAGATGCAATTTGAAATGATGTTTTGAAATAGATAATTTTGACATTGATATTATGCTATAAATGTTCAAAACTCATATCAACATCAATGTTACATAAGTCAATGATCACATGTTATCAATATTGCCTAAATCAAGAGTTAAACTAGTGAAGATTTCCCAAAAAAAGGTCAACAAAACTTAAACATTAAGAAACAAAAATGAATTGCAAGTATTCTAAAACACGTGCATACACCCCTATACTATGATGAATGCTTAAATTAGTGTCCAGAATGTTTGAGTTACTTCGGTTTAGTCTTATGGTTGTTAACAAAACCTAAAATCTATTATAAGAATTTTAACTTGTAAAATATCCAAAGCTAATTTTTTGTCATGATAGTAGATGATCCTCATTAGAGCTAAACAAAGTTGACATGATCTAAAGTTCTCAAATATATTCCTTTATTAACACTCATGATGGTTATGTTGAATGAAGATTTCAACCGGAGGGGATACTTTCATCAAAATGTGATTCTAATTTTAAATCAAATTAACTTAAATCAAATAACAATCTAAAAACTGCTTAAATAAAATTTAATCATTAAAAGATTAAAGTAAAACTCAATCTATCCACCTTCTATAATTGTTTGTCAGAGATGACAAATTAAGAAAACTATAGCTCACAATGGAGCTAATGTCAAACCAAGTGTTCTATTATGTTCACTCTCAATCAATCATGCCGATGATGTGGCCCGTTTTTTGTGGCCGGGTTTGCTTGGTTATCCAATGATGTAGTTATCAAAGTTCTCTTGATTTGTCAAAGGCTCCATTATATTATGATAACATCGCTCATTATGCTCTATTGACCTCATTTTAGAATGAGCTCTCAACCCCTCCATCTTAGACATAGGAATTCTCTTAGACTTTAAAAGTTCCTTAGTCTTAAGACACATCTAGTGATTAGGTGGACACTTAACCTAACCATTGAGATTTAGAAGAGTTAATCATAGGAATTGGTAATTTCTTAGGGGTGTTAAGAAAATATGGCTACGCTATAGCTTGAACCAACTCCTCTTCCTTCTTTCAAGTCAAACTTCAACCTCATATCAAACCAATTCCAAATTAAATCTTGAATCAATTCAATGGATTTTCTCAAATCATGAATCAATTCCAAATGATTGAAACCCATGATTGAATTCCAAATTCCAAAATCTTTCTAAGTCACTTTGATTTCTATCTTACGGACTTAGCTCAAATCAAATTTAAATCAATTCAAATTCATAAAATTTTCTCATAACCCATTTATATTCTCATTTATATTCACAAACATAAATGAATAATAAATTCAAATATCCAAAATCAATTTAAAAATCAAATCCAAATTCAATCAAAAATTCAACCTAAGCCATCAAGTCAAAATATTCAACTTAGCTCAAGCCAAACCCTTGATTTTTCTTCATGATTCAATCAATCCTACAATCATGAACCCAAATATAAATATAAACTCCAATCATTATACTAAAACTAAATTCAAAAATCAAACCCAAGTCAAACTCATGTTCACCCTTTTGACTTGAAATTATCAAATGAATCAAAACCCGTTTGACTTCAAATCTCTTGCAAATGGATTTATATTTCAATCATAAATCCATATATTAGTTCAACCAAACTTGAATCAAGCCTTTATCTAGCCAACTAAACCCAATTAGCTCACTTGACTCAAAATGGCCAATTTGACCTACATGAACCAAAATCCAATTCAATTCAAATCAAATTGAGTTAAGCCAATCCAAACTTTATGTCATGTTTGTTGATCATCATAGGTTAAGCAATTATCATGGATTGGGTGAAACCAAGTCAACATAGCCCGTTGACCAAGTCAACCCTTTAACCCATATGAACTTAAACTAGCCAAATTACAACCTAAACCAAATTGATTGCAACCAATGGCTTGAGTTTACTCCAAATTGATTATTGAACTTGACCAAAGCCTTAACTAAACTCAATTTGATCAATTGGCCAACTAGACCCAACCAAGCCCTGTTAACCATGAACCCAATTTGACTTAAAAGGTCAAATCAAGCCAAAATCAAATCAAACCAAAGCTAATTGAAACCAAAGCCTGCAATATATTCCAAATGATCAACCAAACCCAAACCAAATCATGATTCAAGCCAATTTGGTCGATTGGGTCAAATCAGTCAACTTAGCCCAAATTGACCTAAAGGATCAAATTGGGAAAAAATTGAATTAAATCCAATTAAACCAATATAGTTTAAATCAATTAAATAAATATACTCCAAATAGTCATTTAAACTTGACCCAACTCTTGATTTGACCCAATTTGACCAATTGGTCAACCTAACCCATTTTGACCCAATTTGACCCAAAATTGGTCAAATTAATCAAAATTAAACCGAATAAACTTCAAATGACATGAAATTTGGTCCAACATACTTTTGACTCATTTCAAATCTGTCCAAATCAAATTCAATGCCAAATGACCACTTTGCCCTTGGGTTAAGGGCATCCTATGAGAAAAGACACTTTCCAAAGTGGTCATTTCTCTTCCTTGGCCACTTAGCACTCATCCAATGGTCCACATAGGCACCAAAAATACTGATTTTCTGACCCAAGCAGTGGTTAGGGCAGCCATGACTCATGACGAGGTGAAATCACCTCACCTCTCCCATTAAAACAGTTGGCATGAAGGACACTCACCTCCCCTTGGCTAGGACACCCATTTATCCTTCATGACAGCTAATTTACATGCCTTATCCAACCATAGGAGACACCTAGGATGATTCTCTTCCATTCCTAACTACCCCAAGCCAAATGACATGTGTTTGGAGCCAAAATTTTAAACAAAGGGTTCATTTTCATTCAGTTTTCATTCTAAGGCATTAGTGGCTGAAACAAACCCTCATTCATCTCATTCTCCCTCTCCTAGAGGTCCCAAAGCCATTGACAATCACCCCCACTTTATTTTGGGGAGAAATACTTCAAAACTAAGTGGATTTCGATGAGAAAATAGTGATCGCCAGAGGAAACTTTATTTTGACATGAAGGTGAGGATCTAAGATCACAGGCTTCTTCCTCACAACAATGCAGTCACCACCACAAAATCATCCCGGTGAGGTAGCCTTCAAAAAACCATAGTCGGCCTTAGGATCCCTCATTTTGTGATGGTTTTTGCGCTATTTTAGAAATCTACCCTAGATAATCCTATATTTTTACTTTAAATCATCAAATAAGAAAATACAATTTTTTGAGTGTGATTTAACCTGAAAATGAGACTATTTGGACAAGTTTTCCCTTAGAAACCCCATTTTTTTAAAAAAATAGCCTATTTTTACTGTTCACCACTGGAGAGCAGCAGCCATCGTCCGATTTGGTGGTTTGCGGGATTGAATGGCTCAGATCACATGATTCGGGCCTTAGGATCGCCTGATGCGATATGGACCATTCAATCACACAGTTTGCATGATCAGATGGCTCAGATCGCACAACAATCACATGATCTTGGCCTTTGGATCACGCAATCTGATCTAGACCATCCGATCGACGATCAAACAGTCCAGAGTGAACCATGGGTCCCTCTCTGTGTGTTGACCAGTCTTTTCTACCGTTGGGTTGATGTGGCACTGCATGTGAATTGCACGTTGCACACGTGCCATGCCACACCGTGCGTCCAATTGCGTGATGCCATGTGGCGCCGTGTTGCCACGTCAGCGCCGCGCAGATTTTCTGATTTAAAAAATTAAGTTAATTGAGCTAAAACTTTAAAAATTTATAGAAAATAAAATACTTAAATAAAAATTACAAATAAGGTCTTGTTGGATTCGTATTTCCAAGAGAAATCCAACAAACTGAAAATCCCCAAATTTTATTGAATATTTTGAGCTTAATTTGAGATTTAGTAAAAATCAAATTTCTTTAATTAACTCAAAATTATATGTCAGATTAAGTTGAAATTTTTAGAGATTAAAATTGATGTTAAAATACACTTACCATAAAATTTCAAGTCAAAATGACCTTTAGATTAAAAGATATTAATTTTGAGTGTCAAATGATTTATTTTAATAAAATAAATTAACAGAATTCCAAAAAATCACTTAAATCAATTGAAACTTCCTAAATTCATAACTAATTATAGAAAAAAAAAATACAAACTCAAGTTCATTTTAAAGATAATTTAGAGGAGAATCCAATAAAATTGTTTCTAATTGAATTTGAATATTAGATTTTTCCTTAATTAGGGTTTATTTAAAAACTTAATAACCCTAATTACTCCCTAATGACTTTGTTAATTAATTCTAAACTTCTCAGGCATGTTTCATGGGATGACTTATGCCTCCCCTATTTTTCTTGGAATTTATTAATGAGTTAATCGAGGAAATTATCACTCTCTTAATGTAATTAAGGTTAATTAAGTATATGAATAATAGTTTAATTCCTTGATTAAGATAATTAAACTTTATTTAAGTGATTAGGAGATTTATGGAATGATTTTGGGATATTTTTCTTAGCTATTCCCTAAACCCCCTTTTTTTAATACAAATCTAATTAAGGGTTAATCCATTAATGATATACTTAATTAATCAAATCAAATTCTCAAAACCAAAATTAATCCAGAAACATAATCAGTCATTCTTGGGTAGATGCTTAGGTGTTCAATAACCTAAGTAACTTAAGAAATTCATACCTAACCCATATGTATGGGAAGGTTTATGAAAGTACCTAAATTAAACCCTTTAGCTTAATTAATTATTAATTATGGGCCAATTACATCAGGCACCTTTCTTTCTTAGGATGCGTTGCTGATTTAAATTCCTTGTGGTTTTATATCATACATTGGCTCATAATTATTTGATTAAATATGTTAATGTGGTATAGGTAAGGGGTAATTAATGAACTTAATCTACACTTTAACCAAACCAAAGCATAAAATTAATCTAATCACCTAAAAATTAAACTAAAATAATACACACATGTGGAATGGGTAAGGACAGCAAACCTTCTCACACTTTTCTAATTCAAATCAAAAATCAAAGCAAAATGAAAGTCTCTTTAAACAACTTTTGATTCTCTTTAAATGATCTTACTTCATAAGATTGTCTTTAAAATTAATTAGAGTGAATGAAATTACATGCTTACATCACTTTATTTCTTTCTAGCATGCTAAATGTGTATGTCATATGAAAATCATGCATTCATGCTTCTAAAGTCAAATTCAAAATGAAATATTTTCTTTATGTCAAATTGCATGTTTTGGCTAAAGTAAAAATATGAGTGGCTATTATCACTATTAAATTCAAAACTATTTTTAAAATCTATAAATCAAATACCTAAAACTGAAAGTGTGCTACTTATAATTATTTATAAGCTTTCATATGAATATAAATATGAAGATGTGCATAGTGTACTTTTCCTTCTCTTTTCTTTTAGCATAGTTTTGAATAGGATTTGGTAAAGTATGTAGTTCATTTGAATAGAACATAACACTTGCCTAACTCATTCTATTCATTCTATGCTATTACTTAAGAAGGACATCATCACATATAAATTTCATAAACAAATCAAACAAATATACAAACTTTTGTATCTTTCTTTTCCATTCATTTCTTTTATACATGCTTGTATTTAAGAAAAGTGATATATTAGTCTGACAACCCAGGGTTTGAGGCTTTAAGTAGCCCTAAGTAGGTCTTGTACCTTACACCCCTGGTTAACAATGGTGCCGTACTCACTTATGCCTTTCATACATACATGTGTGTATGTGAAAAGTGGATAAGAAAACCTCTTTTTTACTTAATGAAAATCATGCATCATAAAGCATTCAAATTTTCTTAAGTAACTCACTTAGCATTCTCTTTCCATGCATTTCTTTTTGTACATGCACATGTATTTAAGAAAAGTGGTATATTAGTCTGGACAATCTCGGGGTTGTGAGGCTTTAAGTAGCCCTAAGTAGGTCTTGTACCTTACACCCCTAGTTAATAATGATGTCGTACTCACTTATGTCTTTTATACTTGTAAATGTGCATATGAAAAATGGATAAAAGAATCACTCTCTTCTATTTAACAAAATCATGCATACATGAAACATTCCAAATTTCTTTAAGCAACCTCTTTTAGCATTCATCATGGGCATGAAACATATGTGGGAAAGAAATAAAATATTGTATGTTTTGTGATGGTAATTCACTTTACTTAATCTTAAAATACCTTTCTTTTTGAATATGTTTGTTTAAAGAAAAATCTAAACTTAGGATTAATTAAAATACATAATAAAATATTCACTAAATAAAAATCATTAATGAATCTACCTTAGAAATCATTTAAGGTAGGGAGGAAAGAGAAATTCTCTTCTCTTTTCCTCTCTTTACAACCTTTAGTAATTAGGTAGGTTCATTCAAACCAAATCAAATCATTAAATAAAATTTACCCATATCAACTAAACAACTTAAATGAGACCACCCTTCTAAGTTGAACCTTTTCACACTTAAATTTACCCACATCAACTAAACAACTTAAATGAGACCACCCTTCTAAGTTGAACCTTTTCACACTTAGAAAATCCTAACCTTAAAACCTATCATGCATACCACACAAACCACACACATTAGGCTAAGTCACCACTTCTAGTCCATGTTAGGGTGCATGGTTTGATGTTGCTTTTTATTTTATGATGTGATGTTTTAGTCTAGATGTTAGGTATATGTGTAATAGAATGAATGGTAGATGATTTAATCTAATCATTATCTCATGGGATTATGCTTAAGGGCACTTTAATAAAATGTAAGCTTTTTGGGTTGCTTATACTTATATATATATATATATATATATATATATATATATATATATATATATATATATATAAAACCTTTTTTTAATGATTGCACCACTTCAAACATCCAATAAGCTTCCATCTTATCTTCATCCCCATACATTTCTTGTGAGTTGAAGGAAAATAATAATATTATATTAAATAGTTTTTTCAAACCACCTCCTCAAACAACTAATAGCCAACCTCCATGTCATCCAACCCCATGCCACTCCATGTGAAATCAATTTAGAGGGATTGACTTTAAATAAAAAATTGAATAAAATAAATGACACTAAAAGGATCTTCAGAATTTCCAAAAAAAAAAAAAAAAAAAAAAAACACACTTCCCACTTTTCTCATCCCGAACTCTCCCACCTCCATTTCTATTTTGCTTTCTGCTCTCCACCGAACACAATGACATTTTTCTTTTTTTTTTTCTTGAATTTGCTCTCTCTCATCTTTCTCTAAAAACTAAACATGCTCCTCCTCTTCAATCGATCACCAAGTCACACAGAGCATCTTGATTTGCATAGTAATTTCTTTTTTAGATCGTCAAAACTTTTTTCTTTGCTTCACTATCCTCTTTTCAACAAAAAAAAAAAACAAAAGCACACATGGATCTCCTATTTAGCACACCTAAATTTTCTAAGTAGAAATCCTCTTTCCAAAAATATCAAGAGAACAAAATCAATCATGTTGGATCCTTTATGTAGCATACCTGAATTTGCTAAGTACAGATCCTCTTTTTCAAAAATAATAAAACATTAGAATTTTTTTCATTTAGCATACCAAAATTTGCTAAGTGAATATTCCATTCTCAAAATTCACATGATTCACACAAAAAAAAAAAAAAGAAATAATTATTTTCAAACACCTCACTTATCATACCCAAATTTGCTAAGTGAGTGAATTCCAAAATACCAAATCAAAAAAACAAACCAATTGACCCTTACTTTAACATACCCAAATTTGTTAAAGGAAAGGGTCCTCAAATCAAAATCCAATTTCAAACATGAACCTATGGAAGCATCTTTCTAAAAATATTTGAACCCATTTTCAACATAGCCAAATTTGTTGAAATTGGATTCATATTAAAAAATTTCTCTTTCCAATCAAATCTCTAAATCCTCTCTAAATCCATTTGAATCCCATTTAACACTTCCAAGATGTTGGATATGGGTTCAAATTTTAAAATTGAAATTCAAAAATTAACAAAATAAAAATTTGATCTAAGCTTGTTCCCAACATTGTAGATTCTCAGCATCAGTCTCAATTGCAACTATAGTTCATTTTTCAATTTTCAGTTGACTATAATGGCAAGTTCATAGAAGTTTGTGTTCTGTTTCCCCTATGTCATGTATTTGGCCTTGGATCAGGCCAATCTCCCCAGTGATCACCCCATCTCATCCATTTTGGTGGGGGAGGTGAGATCACTGTGAGGGCACTCCCTCACAAAGCAGATGTAGGTTAAGCTATTTTGATTGATTTGCCATGACATCCCCTCACAAAGAGAGAAAGGCGTGGTAGATCCATCCCAGGTGCCAAGTTGATAGTGATAGTGCCTCACGCGCACATGGTTTCGCACACCTCGAAGGGCTAAGACCCACTCATTAGCACCCTCAAAGGGTAAGGCTCCTCTGATCCTAGAGATTGCCTCCCCAGCCTTTAAGGTTGGGTCTAGTTCTTACTTCACTCATCCTACCAGGACTCAGAGGAGAAATAAAAAGTGCATGATTAAGCGATATCATACCGATTGCTGGAGGCTACTATTCATGGAGGAGGTACCCACTGATTTTCTCACCGGTTATCGTGAACCCATTTCATCCTCTCTTAGCAGAGGATGCTAGAGGATCCAAACTTCACCTCCGCCAAGGTGCACAGCCGCTTAGCCAAAAGGAGGAGGTCATATGCCTCCCTCAATACCCCAGTTGATGGAGCTTGCGAATGTTCTGAGTCTGTAGCTCAATTTAATTTGAGATCTATCATCTCCCATAGTGTGGGGAAACATCTTCAACAGGAGAGGGCCAAAGAGGCCCATACACTGCTCCACCAATAGGAGAGGCGAGGTTGATTCGCGCTGAAAGCTTCGCACTCATTTTTTCCGCGATAGCACCGCATCATATACATATACTATCTTACTTATAGGGATGACCCATCATAGGAAGAGGGTTACTATCCTGAGAGAGTCGGTGTTTCTCGCCACACTGCTACTCCCCATCCACTATCACCCATTCATGCAAAAGATCTCCAGGGCCATGAAGGCCACATTTGGGGAGAAGCATACCCCGTTGGTGATCCATCTATGGTCAAGGGATCCTATTCCATTTACACCACCTACGGTGGTGAGGCCGAGCTCTCGACCTTCTCACCCTAGTTGGTGTGTGAGGGAATGGCAACCCGCATAGTGGTCATCCCTTCACCAACACCACTCACATGAAGATGATGGTATAAAGAGGGAACATATGATATCCTGACGATGATAATAAACCATAGTGTCACCCCTTCGAGTCGGACAATCAAGAGTGTGTCTATTCTAGTGAGTACAATCCTCATAGGATTGATTCTCCAGCAGTAGGGGAGGTTCGATGCCTCTCAGTACATGAAAGTGATCACACCAATCAACCAAAATCATTTATTCCCATTCAGATTGATTGTTCTCTTGAGTAGATAATGACACATTATCTTGTAGGAAAGAAGGAAATTCTGGGGTATGACTGGTCTGATGAGGAGAAGATTTTTTGATCCCAACAAAGATAATTTATTGGGAGACTCCGCTGGAGTTTGCATGGTGGATACCAGAGGATCCCTCCTTAGAGAGCAGCAAGTTATAGAAGGTGTTGAGCTCGAGCAGGAAGACATAGCCCACTCGACCCAACACCTCTTAGCATAGATAAAAAAAAAGGATGAAAAGATAGAAATGATGGAGAAGAGGCTCAAGGATCTGTTAGCAGCTGTCTTAGCATTGTAGAACCAAGCCCCAACAGTTCATCCTACCACAAGACTAGTCAGCCAGAGTTGGTGCATGTCTTGGACCCAACCAAGACTTTTCCTCCAGTAGAGCAAGGTAACACCAGCATGTATAGGAAGGTAGTATATATTACCTCCATACAGTAGAAAAGGATATCATGTCCATGGTTAAGCAATAGGTGAAGGAAGCATTGGCTCAAGCCCGAGAAGGATCATTAGTTCCAAAGGTTAGACCCTATTCGAAGGAATTTGATGCAATCCAATATCCTAAGGGTTTTGTGCGACATTCCTTCAAGAGTTTTGATGATGGGGAACCCGAGGCAAAGACATCATGCATTTCAGCTAGTTGTTGCAACACCGGTGGGATGCTTTACTCTTCCCTCATCATCAAGAGCTTAGCAGGATAGCTTTTGATTGGTATGTGAACTTCCCAATAGTTCAAGAAAAGACTTTGCCGAGTGGGCAACTCTTCATCAAGAGGTTTGTTGAGCTCAAAGGGGTCATTGGTGATCTCATTGGATCAACAACAACTATGGTGAGTCCCTTATTGATTACATTCTTAGATGACATAATTTGAGTATGAAATATGAACCACAACCCAACAATATGCCATTGAGATTCGCTTAAGAATATACATGGCCCAGTCGCCTTCATGCTCAAAGGTTTCACTATCAAAACTTTTGAGAAATTAATCAATAAGGTGGCTAAAGGAGAAGCCAAATAGTTACCTTCTCCATCTACCAATAATAAAATCAAAGATATATGAGAAGAAGCTCAAGGATAGAAATAGATGAGGGGAAATAGCTGGTTAGATAGCAGTTTGGGAGACCTCATGCTCCACAGTCATCACTTTTGCTTCCTCTACCACCATCGAAGTAGCCCTACCACCGCCACAATAGCCTTCATGACCTGTACCTCCTCCCACACATCATCAACAACAGGTAACACATATCGTGGTAGATACCATTCACCTACTCTTATGGATAAACTAAACAAACCATATTTATTTAAGAGGGAGAGAGTTAGAAAAATCTTTAAGAATCTCTTAAAAAGCTTAACTTATCACCAACTTAAGGTCAAAGTGGGAAAAAGCAATGATCCAAACTTTGCCCCTACCACGACATGCTAGGTCATGTTTTGGAGGATTGCTTTACTTTCAAGGACTTACTTGAACATATCTTCAAGGCAAGCTATAGTTATTCCAAAGGAATTTCTTATGGAATAATCATCCAGTTCCATTAGGGTAATCCTTGGGGATGACTTGATCCTTCTAAAACTAAAGAAGGTTGGGATATCTCCTCATCCAAAATCTCTAAGAAAATTGTCTCAAAAATAAAAAAACTTTCCTTGCAAGTGTCCGAGTCAGCTCAACCCTCCAACATCAAGGAATGTTTGCAAGTTGCTAGAGCCAACTCAATGAAAGGGCAAGCTTAGCAGCAACAACATGTGCCAGCCCAGATAGCCTAGTAGCATAACCAATCGACCAGTCCACCTCTCCCACTGCCTACCACATCAAGAATAACCACTTTTTCTCTTCTTCTACTAGTAGACATCTTGTATCGGCAAATGAGGACATCAAATCCCTCACCCCTCTTACTTTACTTGATTTCTACTTTATACCTTCTATCAAATCCAAGAAATTGAGGAATAAATCTAGCTTGAATTTAATCTATACCACTTTTGATAGATTGTCTAAATCTATTCTAAATAACTTTTCAAGTCTAAACAAGAACTATAACAATTCTGATCTTTCTCTTTTTGATTAAGAGTTGGATTTTCCTACTCTGAATACTACAGGTTCACCTCTTGAGATAGACTTGGAATCATTCGATTCAGAGGGTTCCATAAGAGAGGTGAGCCCCACATGTGTAGAATCTTCCATTACCCTGCCACAAGAGATCACCGAAGTCAACCTTTGTAGTGGCAAGGTTCTAGCTCCTAGGGTAGTACCTCAAGGTAGAGGGAAACAAGTCATTAGTTCAGAGGATCGAGAAGCCCTTCCACAAGATGCTCCACCCTTGGATATGCTTGTGGAAGATCAGCCCAAAGTGGACTACAATGTCCTCTCTCATTTGAGAAAGTTGCCATCTAAGATAAGCATATATGATGCCATTGTCTTATCCAAAGAGATGAGTGAATCATTGATCAAGGCTCTCCTTAATCCTGAGATATGCTTAGCTTAACTAACCATTATTGGTGAGGAGGCACATTATTCTAGAGAAGCTCAGAGGATCACTTTCACAGATGAAGACCTTCTTCTAGGAGACTTAGAGCACAACCGTCCCCTCTACATCATGGTTGACTTGGGCAGATTCAGACTTTCTAAAGTTCTCGTTGATCTAGTTGCATCTGTGAACATTATGAGTCTAAAGACCTTTGCCTTTTTGAAGATTGACATCTCCACACTCTGAGAAAATCAGATGATGTTAAGAGAATTTAATGAACAAAGCGAGCAAGATTCAGGTTCCATAGTGTTACCTTTGGAGTAAGGTGACTAGAAGATTGAAGCCAAGATTTACATAATTGATTTGGATACTTCATTACCGCTTTGCTCGATAGGCCTTGGATACATCATAATAAGATAATTCCATCCTCCCTCCATCAGTGCATGAAGTTTAGAGAGGATGGGATTGAATACCATGTCAATAGTAGATGAAAAACCATTATCAGTTAAAGAGGTTGAGATATATGAGGATGTAGCCTACTATCTTCCTTAAATACCCTTTCTCGTGAACTCAGACAAAACTCAAATTCAAAAGCTAAAATAAATGAAGAAAATGAAAAGGAAAAGGAAAAAGAAAAAGAAAATAAAAATGAAAATCCAAGTGAACAAGAACGGGGAATTGAAGAAGAAATAGATCCGCATATCACATTCCACCCATAGTTCATTCCATCATATGGACATGTGGGTAGGATGACTCAACCTCCACCAGGCAGAGACATAGATAAAATAGAGGCGCCTGAGGTGGAAGACCCTGCTGGCCATCCAACAGGTCATGTTCCAGTTCATAGGAATACCCCTACTATTCACATAGATTTGGAATCCATCTCGGAGGGTGAGTCTAATGTGATTAGTATACTAGCCAACCCCTCTTAGTGGGTTCCATTGAAGGTGACTTTCAATCCAGACAAAGATGAAGACCGGGGCTCTAGACAAAGCAAAGTATTCAAATCAGGTTTATGTGAAACTGTTAGGCACCAGCTGGTAACCTTAACTTTAGCTTCACATTTCATCTCAAAAAGTTGAAGGTTTAGTAGTTAAGGAAGCCCCTAAGTCTTCCAATGATATGAAGCTGAAGAGATTCTCTTTGGGATCATCATCTTCAAGTCTTGAAGTTGATGTAAAACTTGAGGAGGATACATTTAAAGAATTAATGGAATTACCATTTGACGTTTACTCACCTTGTGTTTATAATCTTATACAGAAAGGTTTGGTTCCTCATTCATGGTCCAAGCACATGTCATAGTATTTTAAGAAGTTGTGGAACAATATAGGTAGGGAAGCACAATCTAGAGTAGGACTAGGATTCGGTACAATGGGTCCAGTCGATGATGATGATTACTGCTTAGTTGTTACCAATCATTTAGAGTCTGATAGGTTCTTTTCACACAACACCAACTCTTATGAGAATGTGTGTTTACTAACCTCAGATAATCTAGATGATCTCCAAATTAAAGATGCACTGCCAAAATTTAAAGATGAGATCTATTCAACAATTGACAAATTTTAAAGAAATCAACCTCGTGATGAAGAAAATCCACTATACATACATCATTGTTGAATGAAGAATAAACCAATGACTTAGTTAGGCTATTGACTGAGTTTAAGGACTGCTTTGCATGGAGTTGTGAAGAGATGCCCATATTATCTCCTGATGTGGCAATCCACAAACTAGTAATAGATCCTAGCGCTAACCCTATCAAGCTAGCTCATAGACGCATGTGATTAAAAATTGAACAACATGTCATTTCTGGAGTCAAGAAACTGATCGATGCTGGTTTCATCAGGGAAAAAAAAAACCCTATCTGGTAAGCCAGTGGTGTCTCAGTTAAGAAGAAGAATGGCCAAATTCACATATGCGTAGATTTTAGAGATTTTAACAAGGCATGTCCTAAGGACGAGTTTCCTCTTCCTATACCAGAATTAATCGTAGACATCACCTCATCTCATGAAGTTTTCTACTTTATGGATGGGTCATCTGGTTATAACCAAATCAAGATGGCCCCCGAGAATAAAAGAAATACTACTTTTCAACCCCATCGAATCTATAGGCTTTTGGCCTTAAAAATACTGGTGCTACATACCAATGGGCCATGACTTAGATCTTCAATGAACTCATCCATCATTAAGTTGAGTGCTATGTTGATGATCTAATAGTTAAGAGCAGAGAAAAGGAAGACCACCTATTTGACTTGAGAGTGGTTTTCAAACAGTTAAAATAATACAACCTCAAAATAAATCCCCTGATGTGTGCATTCGGAGCAGCTTTAGGAAAATTTCTTGGGTTTGTTGTTTGACACTGGGGAATAGAAATAGATGTAGAAAAGATTAAATCTATCTTAGAAATGCCACCTCCTAAAAGTTTAACTCAACTTAGATCTTTCCAAGGATGGATAATATCTAAGATGCTTTATTTCCAACCTATCAGGGAGATGCAAGCCATTCTCAACACTTGTAAAAAAGGATGCCAAGTTTAAGTGGGATGATAAGTGTTAGCGTGCCTTTGAAGACATCAAGCTATATTTGGTGAAGTCGCCAGTTCTAATAGCCCCTATCCTAGGCCACTCATCCTCTATATTGCTGCATTGGATGACTCCCTCGGTGCTTTGTTGGCCCAAGCCAAGGATGAAGGGAAGAGTTCTCTACTACCAGGCCGCTTAATTTCTCATGTGAGCTATCTACATATTGAGAAACATTACCTAGATTTGATCTTTGCCTCCCAAAAGCTATGACACTATATGTTTTCTCATAAGGTGAACTTGATTTTCAGAACTAATCCATTACAGTATCTCATGACATGGCCAATGCTATCCGAACGTTTGGCACGATGGTCCATGATTCTCTTACAATTTGATATCACATTTGTACCGCTTTGTGTCATAAAAGGATAAACACTAGCGAATTTCTTAGTAGCACACCCACTTTCTACTGACTCCCCTCTTAGTGATAATCTCCCTGATGAACAAATCATGAACTTAGGGGAGGTTGAAAATCCCGATGAAGATGTATTTTGATGGTGCAGCTTCTTTTCATAAAGGGAAAGTACCATGATCTACTCTTCCAGGAAAGATAGGGGTAGGAATACTTCTCTTAACTCTAGATTGCAATGTGATGAGATTATCATACTATCTTTCCAACCCTTGCACTAGCAACGATGCTGAGTATGAGGCCTTGATTGCTGATATGAAGTTAGCCATCACAGTCAGTGTCAAGAGCATCAACATCTTTGGGTATTCTCAGTTTGTCATCAATCAGATTATACCGGTCCTACAAGGTTCTCAAACCCAAGCTCCATCATTACCATGAGTATACCATGAAGCTATTGGCCCAAATCCCTGAAGTCACCATCTTCAAGGTTCCTTGAGTAGAGAACACAGTAGTAGATGCTTTGGCCAAACTTGTCAAAGAATTAGCATGTCAAGAAGATGAATCCATTCCAATAAGGGTCCAAAATAGAGTCCTATCCATTATTGATGTTGAACTCATCGAGAGACTTTCTCTTGAAGGGGAGGTTGCCGTTGCCTATAAGGACAAAGAGCTGGATTAGAGGCATCCATCATAGATTATTTGAACACCGATAAACTATCTCAAGAAAAGTCATAAGTCTATCAGGTGAAACAGAGAGCTTTCTCTTATGCTCTCGTTGATAGCACCCTATACTGACGATCCTTTGATCAAATGTGGTTATGTTATTTTGAAAAATAAGAAGCCCATGGAATTATAACTGGTACATTTAGGTCTATGTGTTGCACATCAATCCGGTCTGAAGATGAAGACGAAGATCAAGAGACTAGGATACTACCGCCTTCATGATTACAGACTATATGGATGTAGGGAGGTGTCATTGTGCACAATGGTCTTACATCAACCACCCAACATTCTGCCCCTACATTAACCTCATGGCCATTCGAGTGTAGGGGTACTGACATTGTGGGTTCAATCGATCCTCCTTCTTCTAAGGGTCATCAGTTCATCTTAGCTGTCACTGAATACTTTTCCAAGTGGGCATAGGAAATCCTACTCAGAGAGGTCACAACTCAGCATGTGCTTCAATTTTTTAGGAACCATATCGTATATAGGTTCAGGGTGCTTTGATGAATTATATCCAATAATGGTACTGCATTCAAAAATACTAAGATCAATAGCTTCGTCAGAAGACACAATATAGATTGGAGATACTCCACCATCTACTATCCCAAAGTAAATGGCTTAGCAGAAGCATTCAATAAAATTCTCATCCATATACTAAAGAAGACTCTTGATGATAACAAATGATAATGGAATGAGTAGTTGGTTGAAGCCATGTGGGATTACTGCACCACATACCAAACTCCAACTCAATCTATCCCATTTTCCTTAGTGTATGGGTCCGAAGCCATTCTAGCTTTAGAAGTTTAACTCTCATCACTAAGGATAACATTGGGTCGCAAGATCACTACAGAGCAGAATGTAAAGTTGCAGTTAGAAGAGCTTTAAGGTTTAGAGGAGTTGCCTATGGGTGTGTCAGAACCTAGAGTTGTAGAAGGCCAAAATGATTCAAGCATAACAAGCTAGTCCGCCCCAGGTCTTTCCAAGTAGGAGAACCTATGTTAGTCCCAGGAGACCAATTGTTGCCCATTAAAAGATGAGAGGCAAGTTTGAACCCACTTGGAAAGGCCCCTATGTCATAGAGAAGGCCTACCAAGGAGGATCTTATCAACTTATTGATTGTAAGGGGGAACACCCGATGCTTCCAATTAACGGCTCTATTTGAAGAAATATTACCCATAAAAATCATGCTTGAAAATAATTCTATCAATCAACAAAAATTTCATACCAATTCATCAAAATCTCCTCTTCATTCCAAGCATTGTTTACTTGGCTTGTGAATCCGCCATGACGTGTTTAGGGTAGGTGTAAGAGTCCCCTAGCGACATCCTATCCTTCTTTCATGACACAAACATAATCAAACACAATCTCCCGACGCTATTAGAATAGGTATGAGAGAACCTAAGAGGCATTTTATTTTGATTAGAACAACTAAGTTAGGAGTGAGAGAACCCAAGCAACATCCTTTCTTAGTGAGAATTTCCATTTTCCATCCGTGCAACCATTTCAAAACCCCAAGCATGTTTAGAATAGATGTGAGATAACCCAAGAGGTGTCTTCTTCGCTTTATCATGAACACAAAAAATAAGCACATATCTTTTATCTGACTGATGTGGGAGCAAGCCCCTCTCGACACTCTCTCATTAGATTCTAGGTCTGCCCACATGCTACCTCACTAGTATGTCACCCCAATGGTCATTTGTTGGAGGATGTGAGTCCCCGTGCTTTCTTCCTAACTTGATCATTGTAAACCAAAGAGCACCTTTATTTTTGGTAGACTTTACGCTATCCAAAGAAGCTATCTCATGTTGATTTTATTTAAGAAGATGTGAGTTCTTGAGCTTTCTTCTTGAATTAGTCATCATGATCTAACTAGGTAGAGTATATCTGAGATTTAGGATAAGTCCCCTAGAGGCTTCTTTCCACTTGACTACATTTAAGTTGATATAAGTCCTCCAACGGCATTCGCTCAGTAGTTATCCTAGGTTTGATGGAACTTATCGAGCCGAAGATATGCTATCCCAGCAATTAGTTCCACTATAGGAGGATGCGAGTCTTTGAGCTTTCTTCCTAGGCTAATTATTGCAAATCGACAGACACCTCAGGTTGGTTGATGTTTGCTACTATGATAATGACTCACCCGATGCATACACCACTCTTGACAGATGTGAGTCCCCACATTTTCTCCTTGAGTTGTCCACCGAATACCTATTTGATATATGACTATCCATGTCATCTTCTATAGGGTTTTAGATTAAGCCCTTAGCGACCCCTCTCCCTATGGCCATTCTATTTGGTTCATGTCCTTTGCAACCCCATTTAGACATTACCTGGATTACTTTTAGATTGGACAATCCCCTTTCCTAGAAGAGACTCCTGTGGTTGGAGAATTTATTCAGTGGATGTGCAAATTCTCCTTTGGTTCAATAAATCTGAGATAGGTCTTGGCTGATCTTTCTCAGTTTGATCCCTCACAAACTAATAGGGCCCATGATAAACAAACAAATTAATTCACTTGTGGATTTAGTATTCAAGCCCCTGAAGGGCCCCTTTTTCCAAGCATGCATCCTATCTTTAGGGCAGTATTAGCAGAACCTATAAGAATTGCTTGACTACTTGAGTTGAGATAAATCCCCGAGTCGGTACTCATTCCATAGTTTCCCTTAGGTTGGGTTCAATCTATTTTGCCACAAGAAGGTTACCCTGATAGTCATTCTTCTTTGGAAGATGTAAGACTATGATGCATTCTTCTTAGCATGACTGTCACAAACCGACAGGCAGTTCTATTTGTAGCCCAAAGCAATCAATCACCCCAGTTGGCTTTTATAGTGAAAGATGTGAGTCCTCAAGCTTTTTTCTATTGAATTGGTCATTGTAAACTGAAAGGCACTCCATTGGACGGATAGTTCTCCTATCACCTGGAAGCTACTCCCTCTAGTTCAATAAATCTGAGATAGATCTAGGCTGATATAAGCTCCTTCTCAGTGTGATCCATCACAAATCAACAAAATCCATCAAAACAATTTTATTTAAAAAATCTTGACTATCCTTGAGCTGATCTAAATCACCCAGCGACATTCACATAATAGTCAGCCCTAGGTTGGGTTCGATTTGTTTCCCAAAGCAACTAATCACCCCAGTGGTTCCTTATTTGGAAGATGTAAGTCTCGTTTTCTTCCTAACTTGACCATTACACACCGAAAGGCATCCCCTTGGTTGGATAGTCCTTCCTTGTGCTTGGTAGACTACACCCTTTAGATTGATAAGCTGAGTTAGGTCTAGGCCTCCATGGCCCCTACTCAGTGCAATCCATCGCAAGCCGATGTGATCCATCATAATCAAAATAAACTAAAAATAAAATTAATCTTGACTATCTTTGAGTTGATCTAAGTCCCCTAACAGCATTCGCTCAATAGTCAGCCCTAGGTTGGGTTCAATCTGTTGCATTGCCAATAGATCACCCCAGCAATTGGTCGCTACTTTGGAAGATGTAAGTCTACTACGCATTCTTCCTAGTACAACTATTGCACATAGGAAGGCATCCCTTTGGTCGGCTAGTCCTACTATGTGCTTAGTAGACTACCCTTTTGGATTGGTAAATCTGAGTTAGATCTAGGCCTCTATGGCTCTTACTCAGTCCAATCAATCACAAACCAATAGGGTCCATTTCAAAATCCAAAATTAAAAATTTAAAACAAAAAAAAGCAATCAATCAACACAAATAAATTCTTTTGCTTCTCCTCAATGAGATGCAAATCTTTCTAGTTCCCTAGCAGATCCAAAATTTTAATTCCTCAGTAGATTTCACAACCTTTCCTCCCTTGTGGATGACTTGAACTTGCCTTCCCAGTGGAGAGTTTAGTTTTCTATCCCCGATGCAGTCAAAATTAACACAATTAAACTAATAACAAATTGAAACAAATTCAACCTCTTTCCCAAACTTAACAAGTCAAATCAATCTCTCCCCAGTGAGACTCAAATCAAACCTCTCATCCCCATTGTGGATGATTTAAACCTGTTTTCCTAGTGAAAGGTTCTCATACTCTATCCCTAGTGGATTCCTCCTTCACTCTCTTCTTGACATGAGTAGTCACATTGTACTAAGCTCGGATTCCTTCTACACAAGAGTAGATTTTTCTGTGCTTGTGATTGTCGATTGTTGATCATTTCATTACATATATGTACCTGTTTGTCACACCACACCTATTGGGCGCCATTTGTTGACCTCATTTTTAGAATGAGCTCTCAACCCCTCCATCTTAGACAAAAGACTTCTCTTACACTTTAAGAGTTCCTTAGTTTTATGACACATCTAGTGATTAGGTAGATACTTAACCTAACCCTAGAGACTTAGGAGAGTTAGCCATAGGAATAGGTCATGCCTTAGGGGTGTGAAAAAAAAATGCTTACCCTATAGCTTGAACCAACTCCTCACTTCCTTCTTTCAAGTCAAACTTCAAATAATATTAAACCAATTCCAAATTAAACCTTGAATCAATTCAATGGATTTTCTCAAATCATGAATTAATTCCAAATGATTGAAACCCATGATTGAATTCCAAATTCCAAAATCTTTCCTAAGTCACTTTAATTTCTAACTTATGGACTTAGCTCAAATCAAATTCAAGAAATTTTCTCATAACCCATTTATATTCTCATTTATATTCACAAATATAAATGAATTATAAATTCAAATATCTAGAATAAATTTCACTGAATATTTTGAGCTTAATTTAAGTTTTAGTAAAAATTAAATTTCTTTAATTAAACAAGAAATATATGTGAGATTAAGTTGAAATTTCTAGAGATTATAAATTGATGTTAAAATACACATAGCATAAAAATTTCAAGTCAAAATGACCTTTGGATTAAAAGATATTGACTTTTGAGTGTCAAATAATTTATTTTAATAAAATAAATTAACAAATTCATAAAAATAACTTAAATCAATTGAAACTTCCTAAATTCATAACTAATTGCACAAAAAAATATAAACTCAAGTTCATTATAAAGATAATTTAGAGACGAATCTAATAAAATTATTTCTAATTGAATTTAGCAATATATTTTATTTAATTATTATTTATTTAAAAACTTAATAACCCTAATTACTCCCTAATGATTTCATTAACTAATTCCAAACTTCTCAGGAATGTTTAGTGGATGACTTCTGCCTCTCATATTTTTTGGAATTTATTAATGAGTTAATCATGAAAATTAATTAATTAATCCCTAATCACACTCTTAATTTAATTAAGGTTAATTAAGCATATGAATAGTGGTTTAATTACTTGATTAAGATAATTAAACTTTGTTTAAGTGATTAGGAGATTTATGAAATAATTTTGGGATATTTTTCTAAGCTATTCCCTAAACCCCCTTTCTTCTTTAATCCAAATTTAAATTAATGGTTAATCCACTAATGATCTACTTAATTAATCAAATCGAATTCTCAAAACCAAAATTAATCCATAAACTTAATTAATCCTTCTTGGGTAGATGCTTGCGTGTTCAATAACCTAATTAACTTAAGGAAATCATACCTAACCCATATGTGTGGGAAGGGTTATGAAAGTACTTAAATTAAATCCTTTTTTAATTAATCAATTATGCCAATTGCATTATACCTTTCTTACCTAGGATGCATTGATTTAAATTCCTTATGATTTTATGTCATACACGGCTCATAATTATTTGATTAAATATGTTAAAGTGGTATATGTAAGGTAATTAATGAACTTAATCTATACAAATAATCATAAAATTAATCTAATCACCTAAAAATTAAACTAAAATAATACACACATGTGGGAATGGGTAAGGACCAACAAACCTCTCACACTTTTCTAATTCAAATAAAAATCAAAGCAAAATGAAAGTCTCTTTAAACAACTTTTAATTCTCTTTAAATGATCTTACTTCATAAGATTGTATTTAAGAATTTAATTAGAGTAAATGAAATCATATTCTTACATCACTTATTTCTTTCTTAGCATGCTAAATGTGTATGTCATATAAAAATCATGCATTCATGCTTTTCTAAAATCAAATTCAAAATGAAATATTTTCTTTATGTCAAATTGCATATTTTGGCTAAAGTCAAAATATGAGTAGCTATTATCACTATTAAATTCAAAACTATTTTTAAAATCTATAAATCAAATAGGTAAAATTGAAAGTGTGCTACTTATAAATTTTATAATCTTCTATGTGAATATAAATATGAAGATGTGCATAGTATATTTTTCTTCTCTTTTCTTTTAGCATAGTTTTGAATAGGATTTGAAAGTGTATAGTTCATTTAAAAAGAACATAATAGTTACCTAACTCCATTCCTATTCATTCCTATGCTATTACTCAAAGTAGGACATTTATACTTACACATATGAATTGCATAAAAAATCAAACAAACAAATACAAACTTTTGTATCTTTCTTGTCCAATTATTTCTTTTTACACATTCTTGTATTTAAGAAAAGTGGTATATTAGTCTGGACAACTTGTGATGGCTTTAAATAGCTCTTACCTCAACCTCACACCTTAATAATAATGGTGCTCACTTATGCCTTTCATACATACGTGTATGTCAAAATGGATAAGAAAATCTCTTTTCTACTTAATGAAAATCATGCATCATAAAGCATTCAAATTTTCTAAGTAACTCACTAGCATTATCTTTCCATGCATTTTTTTTTGAATATGCACATGTGTTTAAGAAAAGTGAAATATTAGTCTGACAACCTCGGGGTTGCGAGGCTTTAAGAAGCCCTAAGTAGGTCTTGTACCTTACACCCTTGGTTAATAATGGCAATGTATTCTCTTATGTCTTTTATACTTATAAAGGGGCATATGAAAATTGGATAAAAGAATCACTCTCTTCTACTTAACAAAATCATGCATACATGAAACATTCCAAATTTTTTTAAGCAACCTCTCTTAGATTTCATCATAAAGTATACTAAACATTCCCATTTGCATGTATAGATATGCTTAGGATTCATTCATGTGCATGATACATATGTGGGAAAGAAATAAAATCTTGTGTGTTTGTGATAGTAATTCTCTTTACTTAATCTTAAAATGCCTTTCTTTTGAATATGTTTGTTTAGAGAAAAGCTAAACTTAGGATTAATTAAAATACATAATAAAACATTCACTAAATAAAAATCATTAATGAATCTACCTTAGAAATCACTTAAGATAGGGAGGAAAGAGAAGTTCTCTTCTCTTTTCCTCTCTTTACAACCTTTAGTAGTTAAGTAGGTTCATTCAAACCAAATCAAATCATTAAATAAAATTAACCCATATTAACTAAACAAATTAAATGAGACCACCCTTCTAAGTTGAACCTTTTCACACTTAGAAAATCCTAACCTTAAAGCCTAGCTAAGCATACCACACAAACCTTACATGGCACACATATTAAGCTAAGTCACCACTTCTAGTCCTATGTTAGGGTGCATGGTTTGATGTTTGTCTTTATTTTATGATGTGATGTTTTAGTCTGGATGTTAAGGTGTATGTGCATAGAATGAATGGTAGGACAATTTGGTCTAATCATTGTCTTCTGCAAGAGATTGTGCTTAAGAGGCGCTTTAATAAAAATGTAACTACTTTTGTCTGAGTTGCTTATATTAAGCATAATCCAAATAGAGATGGACTTGGTTACCCATGTGGGTGCTAAGTCCAATTTGTTTATATACATGTTTAGGAATGTGTGGTTTGTTTAGCTAATCTCTATTTTACAGATTTTAGTTATATTTACTCTTTCCTTTTCATGTGCTTTTGTAATTAGGATTTTGGAATGATTCTTATGAGGGATTAGAATGAGCATTGGTTATAAGATCACATCTTATGTACCATGTGAAGCCTTTGGAACAACTACATTTCAACCATCCAAAAGAAGGAACCAAAAGAAGAAAGAAGAAAGAAGAAATGAAGAATGAAGACCCACATAACATGAATTCCTTGCTTAATTATAATTAATCCATTTGTAATTCGGGTTGTATAAGGGTAGAGCTCAGCTACTCAATTTATTTTTGGGTTTGTACGGTGGTGCCCAATCATAAATGACCTTTTATTCTTTTACATTAGCTTTATAAAATGTGTGATATTATGTTTAGCTTGTGCATTAAGATGACATATTTTCCTAGTTTCTTTTTGATGTATAATAATGATTAGCTCTTAGAGAAAAATAAATATTCTACCAAATTAATCAATTCAAAATTAAAATAAATAACTCAAAGCCTCATTTAAAGCCTAAGTTAAAATCAAGATAAAAGAATTAACAACCCTTAGATGGCTGAGTATTTCTTTTATAACATCATGTAAAAAAGCATCTTATTTCACTCTTGCTTGGAGGGCTTCCACCTTTACCAGAGAACTAGCTTGACCTTTGAGAGCCATGGTAAAAACACATCTTCTCCCTTCTTGCTCATTTTTGGCCAATAATCTTACTTCTCATGCATTAGGCATATGAATCATATAAGCATGAGTCAAATGATTGTCCAAAAATGAAAATAATATGTAATATGATTTGCATTATTTAAGTCATTAAGCATGCATGCCCAATCTCTTTCTCTTTAAGGAGTGAGTTTAATGACTTAGTCTCTTTCTAAATAAATAACAACCTAGCTATCTTGTAGAAAGCATATGACTTGCCTACATGAATTTAAAATCATAGGAGGAGTTAGTTAGTGGCCACCCCAGAAGGTTGTAAGTCCAAGCAGTCAAGTGGTTTATCCTCTCTTATGAAGGCAAACTGAATACATATTTTTTGCCTTAGATTTAGCTCATGCCTTGGCCCTCACCAAAGCTTCCTAGATTTAGGTTCGAGATTTCTTCTCTCTTTTATAGGCCATAAGCATAAATCCTCACCTCTTAGGCATTTTCTTAACCTTGTATTATGGAATTATAAGCCCAAACTTTTAATAAAAATTCAAGTCAAATGATTAATTTAATTTTAAAAATGTAAAGCCCAACCATAGGATAGTTTGAGATGCTCACTAGGTTTCCTGACATCGTGAGCATCTCCAACTTATCTTCCTTTGGCTTAGATAAGAACTCCCTCCTCTTGATCAGTCCCACTTGATTTACCAAAAATAAACTAATTGATTGATAGTCCTACCTATTGAAATCTTTGGAGACAATGATCATTTACCTTAATCGAGAGTATTCATAAGGAATCCCTTCCTTAGGATGTAATTAACTATGGGGGCTTGCCCTAGGAACTTAACCCAAAAATAAACCCTACTTTAATTTTTCATATATAGTAGGGGAAGAATCTCTGGTACATATGTAGACCCATTTTTCTTAGGAGTCCTTATTGAGGTGATTAGGTCCATTGTAGGGTGGTGACTGCTGTCTTTCAAGATAGTACTCCTTTCCTCAATATCGTACCCGATCACCCTTATAAGAATATCTGTTGATCTACGTGGTGTCCTACCAAAAGGTGTATATTTCTATTTTTATTTATCCTCTTTGAAAGGATAGATGAAGGTGGGAATATTTCACCACACTCCCCAATGGCTCTGTCCTTTGAGTTGTGAATCATAGGATATACTTGATAGAAAAATCCCTCTGTTAGCTAAGGTAGACTAAGCTTTTATGCAAACACCACCATAGAAGGATTTCTTAGATGACGTAACCCATGTGTTGCTGATAAGGATCCTTCGGTCAGGTTGGGTCAACTACCTCCTTTAACTAAGTAGACTAGGGTCCGTGATAGCCTAGGATGATGGAACCATGGGATCTAGATCAGACACATCATCATTCCCACAATAATCTGCTTTAAGTTAAAAATGATGAAATTCAAAAATTCTAAATCTCAAATTCTAAAGTTTTAAAACTCTACATCCTGCTACTATACGTAATGCATTTAGTGATCTGATGACTAACCTTAATTGAAAGTTCTCTCTCAGCATTAAGATGGGTAATTAACTATAGGGGCTTGTGCTTATAGGAAACCTAGAACCAGATCTAAAGTCCTCACCAAATGAGGACAAAATATCTAGGTAATTTCTTATATACTATTTCATCTGCCTTTTGAAAATTTAACTGACATTAAATCAAACTCTCTTCATTGAGAGGCCGGTGGCAAATTTTTGGAACCCACAAATTTTCGACGACTCCACTGAGGAATGGTTTCTCTTTCCATCTTTGGCTAATCAAACCTATGTTATAGTATCAGTGGAATGTAAAAAAAAAGGGGAATGATAAATGGAAATGAAAATGAAAGTGAAAAATTTAAATGAACCTTAAGATAAAATACTTTCTAAATAAAGTCTTGCACATCTGATATTTCATTTATAGTTTGTTTTTTTTATTATGTTGCTTTGTTCTATTGTATCTTTGCATTTTGAAAGTGTGGGGTGATATATCAATTGTTGATTTATAATCCCCATCATTCATTTATTATGAATGGATCTCTAGAATACCTCATTCACTGTGTAGCTAGGTCGTGGAGCCAACATCCACCTAGCTCATGCTGTAATCAACACTGGAGATGCTGAAGCTGCTATACAATTTGGTATCATAGATTTCCCAGCACTCGCTGCTCAAACTATTGCTAGGCCTACATGATATAATCATGCACAACTACACATCAACCTGTGTAGCATGCCAAATACACTAAAACTCCTATCACTACTGCTAAGGAGGTTCCTCAAAAGAGACCTCTCAGATTTGGTGAGATGTACCAAGCTCCAGCCATGAAGAGAATTATCACTGGATAGAAAGTTTTAGTCGTATCTATGAACACGACCACTTTGTCGACCTTGCCTTTTGTGCAAGGCTGACATGATGCTAAAACTTCATCATCTGGAGGAAAGCTAATTAGAAGGTAGAGGAGAAGAAGGAATGCTAAGCTACGAGCCCATCAGCTCTCACTTGGCCCCTCTATTACACATCCAGACTTACAACCATAAGTGAGTGTTTCCACCCACAATAAGTTTGAAAATTTGAAGTGGGTGAAGAAGAATAGCTCTACTAGTGATATGAAGCAATCATTCTGGGAGCAACAATACTAAGCTCGAATTCCATAAAGGAGGCATTTCAAGAGTCTATCATCTAGGGTGCACAGAGTATTAAAAGTTGTCAAAGAAAAATGTCTTAAAAAAAAAAGTTATTAGAGGCCAATTATCAGAGAAACTAATAATGTTCCAGCTAAGTTTTCATGGTAGTAAAACTCAAGATCATTCTAGACAAGCCACAAGGAGCATGTGGACACTTGGACCACATGTTCAAGAATCCACCAAAGGTCCCACAAAAGGAGGTCAAACTGAGGAAGAAATCTTCTGGAGAAGATGTGATGGGACAGAATGGGTCTCAAGAAGAAGATCACCTTTAATGAGTTAAGAGATGGTCGACACCTTGGAGAATCCTCTGGGGAATCCCATCATCAAGTAGCTCCATCTCCTCAGGAGGTAGTCGACTTTGATCAAAGCCCTCAAATTGAAGAAATATTCATGCCACAACCTGAGCCTTAGATCCATTGGAGATGACACTTAGAAGTGAGGCTTCAAGAAGAAGGTAATGATAAAGATGATGCGACCATGGGAATAAAGTGGTCTATATGGTAGGTTAAGGTGATGATCAGCCTGGTACCCAGTTCTATAATCAACATCGATGTACCATCCTACCTCCTGGTCCTCTCAAAAGATAGGAAGAAGAAGAACATTTAAGTCCTTTCTCAGACAATGAGCGAAGAGCAAAATTAGAAAGGGAGGAGAACCCTATATTTGCTGATACAACCACAATAGCCGAGACACAAAGGCATATACAATGCTAGATGAGGGCAAGATAAAGAGATTGCACAACTTAATACAAAAATGAATGAAATGATGGTGCAGATGAATTTAATGATGCAAAGGAATATTGCAGTGGTACTAGCATTAGTGCTCATTCCAATTGCTAATCTATAGGCTAATGCAATACCTATAAACCCATCTACGGAGCCAGCACCCCAAACTTTAGGAGCACAGAGTGCTCAAGATTGGAGGAATGAAGTTAATCAGTTGGCATCCTAGCCAACCCCTCACAACTTGGCTAGCATATTCGAACATGTGACAATTGCTCAATTGGAGACTATTTTGAATGAGAAAATCAAAGCTGTCATTGCTGCAGAGCAGTCTAAAAAATTAGTAAATAAAGGTCGCCGTACCCAGCAGAATATGACCAGGCGCCATACCCCAAAGGTTATTTGATGCCAAAATGTAATACTTTTGATGGTAATGGTAATCCCAAACAACACTTAGCATAGTTCAAAGCAACATGTGGATATATTAAAGGAAATGATGCATTATTATTTCATCAGTTTGTTAGCAATCTAACATCAATCGCTGCATGGTATCAATTGCCAAATGACTCGAAGACTTTCTGAAGAAAATATGTTTGTTAAGTAATTCACAAATATGCTTAAAAGATAATTATTGCTAACCTCAGCTTAAAGAAGAGAAGAAAGAATGAGTCAGTAACTAAATATATTACACGTTGATGTAATATGAACATGAGGTGTGATCAATAGTTAGAGGAAGAGCATGCATTCTAATTATTGATGGGAAATATCGATGATAAGATGACATCATATCTCTGTATGGCTTCTAACATTATTTTTTAAGAACTACTCAATCGGGTAGCAAAATTTGAAAAATTAAAATTTTTTAAGTCTTAGAGTCAATCAGATAAAGTAAAAAGGAGTAAGCCTTCAGACTTAAAAAGGAGCGAATCACACACTGCTTCTTATAGCCTGGGTAAAGGGAAACGAATAGTCTATAATATCGATAAAGGAAAATAACCCATTTATGTTGAAGAAAGGATGAAACAGCCAGTCAATCCTTAGCCAAAGCTTGTCATTGGAGGAAATAATAGACCTCAAAACTTCTCAGGTGGTGGAGAGCAGCCAAGGAAAGCAATGAGAGACACAGAACACATACAACCATCTCTTAAAAAATAGTTGAGCAAAGAATATTCTTTTAAAAGAGAAAGTGTGGCCAAATTATTTCGCCAAGCTCTTAAGGCAGGGATGAAATTACCAGAATGCAAAAGGCCAGAAGAATCAAATCAAAATGATAACCCAAACTATTGCCCATATCATCGAGTGGTTAACCACTCAATTTAGGATTGTTATGTATTTAAAGACTGGCTAGAAAAAAAAATAAGAGTGGTGAATTCACACTATCTAATAGTGTTCTTATTCACCCAAAGAAAGAAGCTGCAATGGTGATCACATCCTCTTTCATGCCTTCGATTGAGAACAATGTGAAATAAAATAAAGTACAAGAAGGACAATGGGAGACTGCAATCTCCAAGAAAATTATCAAAATGTTGAAGCAGCTGGAAGGTGTTCCTGTCATCAAGTGGAAATCACCACTTGAACTAATGCTGGAGTCGAAGGACATGTATAGAGTGGGTACATCAGCTTCTCAATGAAATTCTAACTATAACACCCTATTATGGTACAAGATAGAGTCTATCAAGCATAAACCACATACATCAAAGAAGTCAGGTAATAAGAAGAAGATTAAAAAAAGAACTATAGTTCAAAAGATCATTAATAATCTAGAAGAGTATCATCAGCCGATGAGACAACCTATCAAGCTTGTCGAGTTCATGGTTGGACTCCAAATTATTGAACTAAATAAAGAAGGTGATGATGAAGATGATGAATTTCTTATTAGAGAAATGTGTCGAGTTATTTCAATATCATCAAACACTTCTTGATGAAACTTATGCCCTTATGATATTTATTGCCAGACAGCCTCAATATGTATAAAATGTTCAAATAAATTCAGAGAGTTTACCTTAACTAGAAGAAAGATGATTAAAGATGAAGCACTCAAGTTTTTCTTAATGGCAAGACAAACATGATAGTTTGGAGGAAGATTTATGCTTTCTCGAGGGAAATGACTCAGAATCATCAATGAAAACTCACATGGAATGTTTAAAATTAGGCAATGACTCAAAAGATTTAAGAGTAACTACTGATCTTGAAGGGATTACCTCTTCAAAAGAGTATGAGCCAAATAGAGTGGCCCAAGTACAACTAAGAGGTGGCAAAGTACTACCGTCGATACAAGGAATGGGCCACTAAATAAAGACAAAGATAAAAATATTGAAATTAATGAAAGCATTGTTCCTAAAGATCCCAATAAGAAGTCTGAACCAAGTAAGAGAATTGACTACAATGTCCTGTCACATTTGAGGATGATCCCTACACAATTGAGTGTGTACGAGGCCCTCTCAATGTCAAAGAATCTTCATGAAACATTAATTCAAGCTCTTAGTAATCCAGAAAAGTTTGAAGCATATTTTGTAGAATGGTGTATGACTGAAGTTCTACAATCTGAAGATCTCCCAACAGTCAATTTCTCTGAAGAAGACCTTATGTTGGGAACATCAGAGCACAATCACCCATTATATGTAAGTCTGGAGAGTGATGGTGTTATGATAAACTGAATCTTGATCGACCTAGGCTCATCGGTTAACCTCATGATTCTACGAGCACTGAATTATCCCTTAACATTCAACATCTCAGGTGGGTGTGGAACCTCATTTTTAGAATGAGCTCTCAACTTCTCTATCTTAACATAGGATTCCTCTTAGACACTAAGAGTTCTTTAGTCTTAAGACACTTCTAGTGATTAGGTGAACACTTAACCTAACTCTAGACCTAGAAGAGTTAGCCATAGAAATAAGTCATGCCTTAGGGGTGTTAGGAAAACTTGCCTACCCTATAGTTTGAACCAAATACTTTCTTCCTTCTTTCAAGTCAAGCTTCAAATTCAAATCAACTTCAAATCCAAATCAACTTCAAACTCAAATCAACTTCAATTCCAAATCAAACCTTAAATCAATTCCAATGGATTTTCTCAAATCATGAATCTATTCCAAGTCCAAAATCCTTCCTAAGCCCTTTAATTTCATCTTATGGACTTAGCTCAAATCAAATCCAAATCACTTCAAATTCAAAAGATTTTCTCATAACCCATTTATATTCTTATTTATATTCACAAATATAAATGAAATATAAATTCAAATACCCAAAACCAAATTCAAAACTCAAATCCAAATCTAATCAAAATCCAACCTAAACTCTTTCATGTGAAATTCTTGAACTTAACTAAGTCATTCTCAAATCAATTCAAACCTTTGGATTTTCTCTTCAAACAATCAATCTTCAATCACAAACCAAACTTAAACATAAACTTCAATCATCAAACCATAAACTAAATTCAAAACTCAAACCCATGTTCATCCTTTGAACTTGAAATTGTCAAATAACTCAAAACCCATTTGACTCTGAATCACTTGCAAATGGATCTATATTTCAATCATAAGTCTATATGTGAGTTCAACCAAACTTGAATCAAGCCTTGATCAGGTCAATTGACCCATTTAGGCTCACTTGACCCAAAGTGACCTAAAACATCTTTTTGAGCCAAATTTTAATTCTACCCAAATTAGATTGAACTAAGCCCATATAAGTCTCACATTGTGAGTAACAATCATCATAATATGATCAGTCACTCAAATTGGGTCAAACTAAGTCAATCTTATCCTTTGATCAAGTCAACACTTAGTCGAAATGAAACCTAAACTAGTCAAAATCTATCATAGGCCAAATTGATTGAATCCATCCATCAAAATCAATTCATGATCAATGATTGAACTTGACCAAGTCATCATTTGAGCCAAACCTAGCCCAATTGGCCACTTGACCCAAGTTGACCTAAGTTGACCTAAAAAATTAAAATAGGTCAAATCTTGATCTAAACCAAATTGATTGCAACCAATGGGTCAAATTCATTCTAGATCACTTGTTGAACTTAAAGCCTCACCAATAACTAACCAACCAAATTGAATTATGAACCTAACTTGACCTAAAAGATTAAATCAAGCCAAAACCAAACCAAACCAAAATTGATTGAAACCAAAGCTTACAAAATACTTTAAATGATTAACCAAGCCTAAACCAACCCATGACCTAACCCAATTGGGTCAAATTGTTCAACTTGACCCATTTGACTTAAGTGAACCCAAATGAACCAAAACCAAATATAAATCAAATTGAACCAAACTAATGAAACCAAAACATTTCAAATGATCATTTGAACTTGATCTAACCCATGGTTTGACCCAATTTGACCAATTGGTCAACTTGACCCAAGTTGACCCATTTTGACTTAAATGGGTCAACATGAGCCAAACCATATCAAATAAACTCCAAATTCATTGAAAATTAGCACAACCAATTTTTCAATCATATTAAATCTTCCCAAATCAAAATCAAAGCCAAATGACCATTTTACCCCTAAGTCAAAGGGTATCCTATGATCAAATTCACTTGGAATTTGATTATTCAACTCAAGACCACTTGGCATCCTCCTAGTGGGCCAGTAGGTCACCAAGGAGGGTGGTGCACATGGCCCAATGAGTTTATGTCAGCCAAACCCAACCCAAAGTCAAAACCGACCACTCCACTCAAATTTCTCCACATGGATCACCTCACACTCATTTTAACCGATGTGCACCTCCACACTCCCACTCCCATGCCAAAACTGAACCACATGGCACTCCTAACAACCTAAACAACCCATTCCATGAGAACAATTTGATCAAAATGGTAAAATGAGCTTTCTAGCATCTGATTCAAGTAAAGGGAGATATACTACCCCTCATTTGATTCCAATTCATAAACTTTGCATTCGATTGAGCTCAGAGGATCAAAGGCAAGCTTCTCCAAGCTTCTCCAAACATTCTCAAGCTCTTTCCAATTTCCCTTTCTCAATTTTTCCTAAGCCAAAAATATGGGAGGTGAGGGAGATTTCAAACTCACTAAACTCTCAACTAAAGTCCAATTTCTCTTGCAAGCACCATCAATGTACTAAGTAGAGTTCATCCAAAGTAAATCCCTCGCATCCAAGCCATGAGAAAGAGGACCTAGACCAAAGCTGCAAGCCATTGAAGCAAGCTTTGGTCAATTGGAAGATCCACTGCAAATTAAACCTTCAAACCTTCAGCAGGGCTTCATCTCCACTAGACAAAGCTACCTTAATGGTTGGAAGTGCTGATGATAGCATTTGGTGAGGTATGTCTCAAAACTTAGCTTAAGTTTGGAAATCTTTGGTCCTTTGTGAAGGGAAGTGTAATCCCATTGAATTTCTACCATTAAATGTGCTTCTCCTTACTTCTTGATGGTGTGGGTTGAATTAGCCTAATTGAGCTCAAGTGAGCTTGTACCAAGCAATGGAGGACTGTCGATCTTCATCTCCAATAGGAGAGGGCATGGATGAATCATGGACCATCCATCCAGCGTGTTTTGGATGAACAATCATGATTAAAACAAGCTAAATCTATTGATTAATCCTTTAGAAATGGTTGATTCACCATTATCTTTGATCTGACGAAGAAAGAAAAAGTGCCATGCATGTGGGATTTTAGACTACTAACCACACATATATGTAGATGTTCTTATTAGGATGATCGAGTACAATATCGAGGAATGATATACTATGTTGAGAGATAGAAGTCACCATCCTACAAATGGATCTATTCACTTTAATAAGGACTCCTAAGGACTATGGGTCTTCGGATGTACCAGAGATTCTTCCCTTACATTACATGGAAAAGTAAAATAGGGTTTATTTTAAATCAAGTTCATTAAGTTTCCTATGGAGGCAAGTCCACATAATTAATTACATCCTAAGGAATATGATTCTTTAGGAATACTCATGATTAAGGTAAATGATCATTGTCTCAAAATATTTCAAAGATAGGACTATCAATCAATTAGTTTATTTTTAGAAGATCAAGTAGGATTGATCAAGAGGAGGGAGTTATTATCGAAGCCAAAGGAAGATAAGTAGGGGATGCTTATGATACTAGGAAACCTAGTAAACATCTCAAACTATCCTATGGTTGGGATTTATATTTTCAAATTGAAGTGATTTATTTGTTTGAGTTGAATTTTTATTATAAATCTAGAATTACAATTCCATGACACAAGATCATATAAATGCCTAAGAGGAGGATTTATGCTTGTAGCCCTGCAAAGGGAAGTAGCAACCTATGAAGCTAAATCTAGGGAGCTTTGGCGAGGGGTGAAGCATGACCTAAATCTAAGGAAAAAATAGGCTATCTGGTTTACCTCCACAAGAGAGGATAAACCACCCGACTATTTGACTTACAACCGCCTGGGGGTGGCCGCCAACTAACTCCTCCTACAATTTTAAATACATGTAGGCAAGTCTTATGCTTTTGCAAGATAGCTAGGCTATTATTTATTTAGAAAGAGACTAAGTCCTTAAACACACTCCTTAAGAGACTAGATCATGTAGGGCATGATTAATGACTTAAATCCAATGCAAATTTTGTTATATTTTATTTTCATTTTTTGATAATTTATTTGACACAAGCTTTAGGATTCGTATGACTAACGCATGAGAAATTGGATTATGGGCCAAAATCAGTAAGAAAGATGGTGTGTTTCCACCATGGCTCTCAAAGGTCAAGCCAAGTTCCTTGGAAAAGGTGGAAGCCCTCCATAACAAGAGTGAAAAAGATGCTTTTTATGCATGATGTGAAAAATATAAACAACTATTGCTAAATCTTGATTTAATATTAAATTAGATAGAAAATTTATTTTCCTAAGAGCCTAATCACATCCAGACCATACATCAAATTAAGAAAGAAACTATAAAAATATGTCATCTTAATGCACAAGCTAAACAAACATCAAATAATTTATAAAGCTAGCGCAAAAGAATAAGAGGTCTTTTTTGGTCGCTCCATCACAAACCCAAAAATAAATTGGGTAGCCAAGTTCTACCCTTATACAACCCGGATTACAAATGAATTAATTACAATCAAGGAGGTATTCATGTTAAGGGGGTCTTCATTCTTCATTCTTCTTTCTTCTTTCTTCTTTTGGTTGGTTGGAATATGGTTGCTCTAAAGGCTTCACATGGAACATAAAACATAGTCTTATGACCAATGTTCATCCTAATCCCCCATAACAATCATTCCAAATCCTAATTGCAAAATTACATGAAAATGGAAAAAGTTAAATCTAACTAAAACCTATAAAATAGAGATTAGCTAATCAAACCACACAATCCCAAGCATGTATATGAATAAATTAGACTTAACACCCCACACATGGGTAATAAAGTCCACCTAACCTATTTTGGATTATGCTTAGGGGTATAAGCAACTGCATAGCAAAATCATTTATATTTTTATTACAACACCCCTTAAGCAAATCCCCTACAGAAGATAATGATTAGACTAAGATCGTCTTACTATTCAGTCTATGTACATGCACCCTAACATCCAGACTAAAACATCACATCATAAAATAAAATCAAGCATCAAACCATGCACCGACCTAACATAGGACTAGAAATGGTGACTTAGCCTAATGTGTGTGTGCCATTTAAGGCTTGTGTGGCATGTCTTAGCAAGGCTTTAAGGTTAGAGTTTTCTAAGTATGAAGGGTTCAACTTAGAGGGTGGTTTCATTTAAGTGGTTTAGTTGATTTGGTTAAGTTTTTATTTTATGATTTGATTTGGTTTAAATGAACTTGTAATTAATTACTAAGTGTTGTAAAGAGGGGAAAAAAAGAAGAGAACTTATCTTTCCTCCTACCTTAGGTAATTTCTAAGATAGATTCATTAGTGATTTTTGTTTAGTAAATATTTTATTATGTGTTTTAATTAATCCTAAGTTTAAATTTTTCCTAAACAAACCTATTCGAAAAGAAAGGAATTTTAAAATTAATTAAAGTGAATTACTATCACAAAATACACAACACTTTATTTCTTTCCAACATGTTACATGCATATGGATGAATCCTAAGCAAATCTATACATGCAAGTGGAAATATTAGCACACCTTAATGATGGGTGCTAAGAGATGGTGCTTAAGGAAAATTTGGAATGTTTCATGTATGCATGATTTTATTAAGTAGAAAAGAGGGGTTATTTTATCCATTATTCATATGAACATTTACATGTATGAAAGACATAAGTGAGTACGACGCCATTATTTTCTACACGAGGGGTGTAAGGTATAAGACCTACTTGGGGCTACTTAAAGCCTTGCAACCCCGGATGTTCAAACTAATATACCACTTTTCTTAAATACATGTGCATGTATAAAAAGAAATGAATGGAAAAAGAATCATGCAAAAAGTTTATGCTTGTTTGTTTTGATTTGGTTATACAATTTACATGTGTAAATGTGAAGGTCCCTCTTAAATGATAACATAGGGATGAATAGGAATGGATTTAAGCAAGTGTTGTGTTCTTATTAAATGAACTATACACTTTCCAAATCCTATTAAAAACTATGTTAAAAGAGAAGAGAAGGAAAAGTCACAAAATGCACATTTTATATTATACTCACATGCAAGCTTTTAAGTAATTATGAGTAGCATACTTTCATTTGTAATATTTCATTTCTAAGTTTTAAAAATAATTTTGGATTTAGTAGTGATAATAGTCATTCATATTCTTACTTTAGCCGAAACATGCAATCTGACATAAAAGAAATATTTTATTTTAATTTGATTTTTCAAAAGACATGAATGCATGATTTTCATATGACATACACATTTAGCATGCTAGAAAAGAAATAAAGTGATGTAAGCATGTAATTTCATTCACCTTAATTAATTCTTAAAGACAATCCTATGGAATAAGATCATTTAAAGTGAATCAAATTGTTTAATGAAATTTTTATTTTTGTTTTGAGTTTAATTTAAATTTAGAAAATGTGAAAAAGGTTTGCTGGTCCTAACCCATCTCCCACATGTGTGTGTTATTTTAGTTTAATTTTTAGAACCATTAGATTGATTTTATGTTTTGTTTAGGTTATGGTGTACATTAAGTTCATTAATTACCCCTTACATACACCTCCTTAACATAATTATTGAAATAATGGTGAGCCAACATATGACATGCAACCACATTGAATTTAAATCAACAATGCACCCTGAGAAAGAAATGGCCTAATGCAATTAGCTCATAATTAATGATTAATTAAGCTAAAGGGTTTAATTAAGTACTTTCATAACCCTTCCCACACATGTAAGTTGGATTTGATTTTCTTAAGCTTACTTAGGTTTTTGAACACCTAAGTATCTATCAAGCAAAGGATTGATTAAGTTCAGACTGATTTTGAAAATTTGATTAAGTTAATTCAAAAGGTTTGTTGACCTCATTTTTAGAATGAGCCCTCAACCTCTCCATCTTAGACATAGGACTTCTCTTAGGCTTTAAGAGTTCCTTAGTATTAAGATACATCTAGTGATTAGGTGAACACTCAACCTAGCCCTAGAGACTTAGAAGAGTTATCCATAGAAATAGGTCATGCCTTAGGGGTGTTAGGAAAACTTGCCTACCCTTAGCTTGAACAATTCCTCACTTTCCTTCATTCAAGTCAAACTCCAAATCAATCTTATTTGATTTTCTCCAAACTCCAATCAACTCCATGTGATTGAAATCCATGGTTGAAATCCATGATTAAAATTCATGATTGAAATCTATGAATAAAACCCATGAATGAAATTCCTAAGTTCAAATCTTCCTAACTCCTTAATCTTCCTCTTAAGGACTTAGCCAAAATCATGATCTAAACTAAATCAAATCTTTGAGATTTTTGCATAATTCATTTATATTCTCATTTATATTCTCATATATAAATGAAATATAAATTCAAACCAATCAAACTAAACTCAAAATTCAAAATCAATTCATGAAAATTTTCTAAGTCCTTTAAGTTTTCCCATAATGACTTAACCTATATAAATGAAATATAAATACAAATCAATCAAATCAAATCCTTAAATTAAATTTTAAATCTAAAATCTTTTTTAAGTCATTAATTTTCCATTAATGGACTTAACCTAAATCATGATCGAATCAATTCAAATTCATATATTTATATATATATTATTTATATATCATTTATATTCATATATATAAATGAAATATAAATATAAAGCAATCAAACCAAATTCAAAATTCAAACTCCAAACTCAAAAATTTTCCTAAGTCCTTTATATCTCTCTTAATGGACTTAGCCCAAATCATGATTAAACCACTTCAAATCCTTGAAATTTTCTCTTGATCCATTTATATTCTCATTTATATTCACATATATAAATGAAATATAAATTCAAACAATCAAAACCAATTATAAAATCAAACTCAAATCCACTCAAAATCCAACCTAAGCCTTTCAAGTAAAAAATCTTGAACTTAGCCAAATCAACCTCAAATCAAGCCAAACTCTTGATTTTCCTTCATGATTCAATCAAATTTACAATCATGAATTCATATATAAATTCAAACTTCAATCACCAAATCAAAATCCAATTCAAAAATCAAAGCCAAAATCCCTTCATATTCTTCCTTTGAATATGAAATTGTCCAATGATTAAAACCCATTTTACTTCAAACCACTTGCAAATGGATTTATATTTCAATCATAAGTTCATATACAAGATCAATCAAGCTCAAATCAAGCTTTGACCAAGCCATTTGACCCACTTAGGCTCACTTGACCCAAAGTGACCTAAAGTACCCTTATGAATCAAATTCTAATCCTAATCAAATTAAGTTGAATCAAACTCACCTATGCCTCCCATTGTGATCAACAATCATCATGGGGTGATCAATCAACCAAATTGGGTCAAAAGAAGTCAAACCTAAGGGTTGACCAAGTCAACACTTAGCCCAAAATGAAACCTAACATAGCCAAATTTCACCATAGGCCAAATTGATTGAAACCATTAATCTAAGTTCATTCATGACCTATGTTTGAACTTGACCAAGCCAACATTTGAGCTTAACCTAACCCACTTGGCCACTTGACCCAAGTTGACCCAACTTGACCTAAAAAGTCAAAATGTGTCAAAACTTGATCTAAGCCAAATTGATTTAAAACTATGGATCAAGTTCATTCCAAATCACTTGTTGAACTTGAACAAAGCCTCAATTGGCCAACTAGACCTAACCTAGCCCAATTGACCTTCGACCCAACTTGGCCAAAAGGGGTCATGTTGAGCCAAACTTGAACATAACCAAAATTAATTGGAAATAAAGATACCAATCCACTCCATATGACTAACCAAACCTAAACCTAGCCATGACCTAGACAAATATGTCAAATGGGTCAAATAGGTCAACTTGACCCATTTGATCTAAATGAAGTCATGTGAGCCAAATTCAAAACAAATTCAAATTGAACCAAACCAAAGCCACCAAAACATTTCAAATGGTCATATGAACTTGACCCGACCCTTGGTTTGACCCAATTTGACCAATTGGTCAACTTAACCCAAGTTGACCCATTTTGACCTAAATGGGTCAACATGAGCCAAACTTATCAAATGAATTCCAAACCTCATGAAACTTGGCCAAACCTAGTTTGTCCACATACCCAACATATCTAAATTAAAAAAATCAACAAAATGACTATTCTACCCCTAGGCCATAGAATAAATTTTGGCCTAATCCATGGGTAATTTGGTCATACACTCTTCATATCAATTTGATGCCTCCCTAATAGCTCGGGCCTAATGAAGAGTGGTGCACCAAACCCAATGGGTTTGGGTTAGCCCAAATGGACCCAAGGCCAAAACTGACCCCATGAGTCAAATTGACTAATTCAAAATCCTTTCTCCACCCAATTTGATGCACATGGGAGGTTGGAAATCCACTCAAGACCTCAAACCAACCATGTAGAAAGAGCTAAGATCAAACAACCCCTCCAATATTGGTCAATTGGATCAAAATGAATAGGGAGGTGTCGGCCGTCTGATTGCCATATGGGGAGATATACTCCTTCTAATTCATTTTGAAATGATCATTCCCTCATTCGATTGAAGCCTAGTGAGTGTTAGGAAAGATCAGAGCATCCTAAACTTTATGGGAAGGATTTGAAATAGCTACTTCTTAATTTTCTCCATTGAAAAACATGGGAGCTCACTTCAACCTTGAACTTCCTCTACACTCAAACCCATTCCAATTCCTCTTGTACACTCCCTCAGAGGATCAAATCGAGTGCACTTAAGCTCTCATTCGAGTTCCCAAAGCAAGAAGAGCCTCAATTGGACCAAAGCCAAGAAGGATGTGAAGTGGTGTTGGTCCATAAGAAGATCCACTCAACCCCAAGGTGAAAATCTCAACAAGTCTTCGTCTCCACTAAACGAAGCTACCACAATGAGCTCGAGCATCATCACCCTGAGGTATGGAATTTTGACCACTGCTTAGGGGTGTTGGTCTTTTGTGAAAGAAATTTTCAAGTCATGAGAAATCCACCATTGGATAGGCTTCTCATTAGCTTTAGATGGTGTGGGAACAATTTCATTCTATTTCAAGGTCAATTGAGCTTGATCTTCCCTTAGATAATGGACGACCTCTATTGAGCCTAAGGAAAGAACTGGGGAGATCCTGGCCATCCATCCGCACATTTTGGATGGATGACCAAGATTATTCTCACATTTAGAAATTATTTTTTTAAATCGCGGGATGATCCTTGGCCGTTGATCTTTGATCGAAGGCAGATATCAAAGCGCATCCTGCCGCGTGCCACCATTTGGATGTGACATTTAAGTGGGGTGCTCACGACATGATGTGTAAAGCGCGCTGACTATCACCGCCATGTGTCGCGTTGTGAGCTGAGAGATTAGTTAGGGAATTTAATTAATGTTACTTAATCTTGATCTTCAAAAATTCATATCTCTCTCTACAAAATTTAGAAAAATATAAAATACATTTTTATGGAAAGATAATTCAACCTAGAATATTTTAAAAATAATTTCAATGGATTTTAAATTGCCATTTTCTCTGATTTTTAGTTTTATTTAAAATTTTATTTTGCTAATTATTTCTTAATTAATCCTCTGATTAATCCCAAAATTCTTGGGTATGTTTTAGGGGATGACCTTTGCCTCCCCTAATTTTTTTGGGATTTATTTAAGGCTTAATTGGGGGAATTGCAAATGTGTTTCCTAATTACCCTCCTTATATAATTAAGGATAATTATGGTTTGGATTAGTGTTTTAATTCATTATTAAGGTAGATTAAGGTTAGATCTGGTGGATAAGAGATATAGAGAATAATTTTGGGCATTTCCCCTAAGATATTCCCTAAACCCCCTTTTCTTTCCTTAATCCTCTCTTAATTAAGGGATAATTCATTAATTATCCTCTTAATTAATTTCTAAAAAATTTAAAATCTTCCAGAACTTAATTAATCTACTTTGGGTAGATGCTTAGGTGTTTAAGAGCTTAATTTCAATTAAGGAAATCAAAACTCAATTCATATGTGTGAAAGGGTGTTTTGAAATTACTTAAGTTAAACCCCTTAACTTAATAACCATTAATCATGAGCCAAATTGCATTAGGCCCTTTTATTTCTAGGTGCATTGAAAATTTAGATTCCTTGTGAGTTTTTATGTCATCTCATTGGCTCATAATTTCTTGGTTAACTATGCTAAGGTGGTGTAGGTAAGGGTCATACCTTAACCTAATTAATACACAAAAATGAATCTAATCATCTAAAAATTAAACAAAAATATCAAACACATGTGGAAATGGGTTAGAAATAGCAAACAAAACTCACATTTTCAAAATTAACTCAAACTTAAAACCAATCAAAAATCACATTGAATTAACTTTGATTTATTTTAAACCTTCTTATTCCATAAGAATGTCTTTAGGATTTAAGTAAAGTGAATGTGTTTACATGATTTCATTGCTTTGATTCTTTCCCCAACATGTTAAATTTGTATGTCATGTGGTTTCATGCATCCATCTCTTTTCAAATTCAAATTAAAAAATGATGAAATTGTTTTACTTTATGTCAAATTTGCATGTGTTGCCTAAAGTAGAAATATGAGTGGATATTATAACTACTAAAGTCAAATTATTTTCAAAACATATAAATCAATTATCAAATATAAAATATGCTACTTATATTTTAATTATAAGCTTGCATGTGAAGAAAATATAAGGATGTGCTTAGCATATATTTTCCCTCTCTTTTATGTTAGTATAATTTTGAATAGGAGTTGGTAAAATGTTTGATTAATTTTAAAAGAACCTAACACTTTTAATTCCATATCCTATTCTTTCCTATGCTTTCATTTAAGAAGGGTCACTATGCTTGTACACATAAATGACATAAACAAAATGAATAAATTAATACAACTTTTGCATTCTTTCTTTTCCAATTGATTTATTTTATACACATGTTTGTATTGAAGGAAGTGATATATTAGTCTAGAAAACCCTGAGGTTATGAGGCTTTAAGTAGTCCTAAGTAGGTCTTGTACCTTACACCTCTGGTTAACAATGACGCTGTACTCATTTATGCCTTTCTTACTTTCATGTGTGCATGTGAAAATTGGATAAGAAATACCTTTTCTACTTAAAGAAAATCATGCATATTAAACTTCCAAATTTCCTTAAATGTATTACTTAGCATGCATCATAAAGTGTGTTAAATATTCTTGTTTGTATGTACATATATGCTTAGGATTCATTCATATGCATGTTATACATGTTGGGAAAGAAATGAAGTAATGTGTGTTTTGTGAATTTAGTTCATTTTATTTAATCTTAAAATGCCTTTCTTTTTGAATATGTTTGTTTAGAGTTTATCTAAACTAAGTATTAATTAAAAGATTTAATCAAAATGTTCACTAAACAAAACTAAAATGTGAACCTACTTTAGAAATTACTAAGGTTAGGGAAGGAAAGAGGCATTTTCCTCTCTCTTCACTCTCTTTATAACTTAGTAATTAATTGTAGGATTCATTTAAACCAAATCAAAACATGAAATAAATTCAATCCTAAAATAATTAAACAACTTAAATGAAACCCTCTACTAATTTGAACATATTTTCACAGTTAGAAAATTCTAACTTAAAAGCCATAACTAAGCATACCACACAAACCTTCAAAGTACACACATTAGATTAAGTCACCACTTCTAGATTTAGGTTAGGACGGTGAATGGTTTGACGTTTATTTTGTTTTGTGATATATGTTTTAGACTAGATATTAGAGTGTATGCTTGTAGAATGAATTGTAGGATGCTCTTAGTCTAATCATTATTTTTTGCAGGGGATTGTGCTTGAGGGGAATTATCATGAATAAAAATATAAATGCTTTTACTTGTAGATGGTTTATACCCCTAAGCATAATCCAATAGGCTAGGTGGACCTAGTCACCCATGTGTGGGGTGATAAGTCTAATATATCTGCTTGAGATTTGTGTGGTTTATTTTAGTTAACCTTTATTTTGCAGGTGTTATTTAGATTTTCATTCTTTTCCTTTTCATGTAAATTTGTGCAATTAGGATTTTGGAATGATTATTATGGGGATTAGGATGAACATTGGTCAGATCCTATCTTATATGCACCATGTGAAGCCTTGGAGCATCTACCCAACCATCCCAAGAAGAAGGAAGAAGAAGAAAGAAGAAATAAGAAGAAAAGAAGAAAGAAGAATAAAGCTTGAAGACCCCCATAACAATGAATTCCTTGCTTAATTATAATTTAATTCATTTGTAATTTGGGTTATATAAGGGTAGAGCTCAACTGCCTAATTTTTTATATTCAGATTTGTGCGGTGGTGCCCGACCACAACATCCTTTTATTATTTTTATGATTAGCTTTATAAATTGATTGATGATTTATTTAGCTTTTGCATTAAGTGGCATCTTTTCCTAGTTTCTTCCTTGCTTTATGTATGGTCTAGATGTGGATTAGGCTCTTAGGGAAAAATAAATCTTTTACCCAACTTAACAACTCAAAATTAAAAATAAAGAACTCATAACCTCACCTAAAGCTTAGGTTTAAAATCAAGATAAGAGAATTAGCAACCCCTTAGCAGGATGAGTATTTCTTTTACAATATCATGCACAATAACATCTTATTTAACTCTTGATTAGAGAGCTTTCACATTTTCTAAAGAAACTTGGGTTGACCTTTGAGAGCCATGGTGGAAACACACCTCATCCCTTCTCGTTGATTTTGGCCAATAACTTTATTTCTCATGCATTAGGCATGAATCCTATTAGCCTTAGTCAAAAATAATTATCCAAAAATGAAAATAAAATGAAATTTAAATTGCATTAGATTTAGGTCATTTGAAGCATGTCCTTACATGATCTAGTCTTTTTAGGGAGTGAGTTTAAGGGCTTAGTCTCTTTCTAAGTAAATAACATCCTAGCTATCTTGCATAAAGCATAAGACTTGCCTAAATGTATTTAAATCATAGGAGGAGTTAGTTGGCGGCCACCCCCAGGCGGTTGTAAGTCCAAGCAGTTGGGTTGTTTATCTTCTCTTGTGGAGGAAAACCAAATACCCATTTTTGCCTTAGATTTAGGTTGTTCTTTCGGCCCTCGCCAAAGCTCTCCAGATTTAGGTTCTCAGGTTGCTTCTCCCCTTTGTGGGCCATAAACATAAATCTTCACCTCTTTGGAATTCCCTTAATCTTGTGTTAAGGAATCATAAGTCCTAAATTTCTAATGAAAAATGCAATTCAAACAAACAAAATCAATTTCAAAAATGTAAGGCCCAATTATAGGATAGTTTGAGATGCTCGATAGGTTTCCTAGCATCATGGGAATCTCCTACTTAACTTCGATAATGACTCCCTCTCTTTGATTAATCTCATTTGATCTTCAAAAATGACTGATTGATTGATAGTCCTTTCCTATTGAAATCTTTGAAGACAACAATCATTTACCTTGTCGAGTTTTCTAAGGGATCCCATTCTTAGGATGTAATTAACTATGGTGGCTTCCCCCAGAACTTGAACTAGTTTAAAATAAACCGCTTTACTTTTTCATGTAAAGTAGGGAAGAATCTCTACATATGTAGACCCATCATCCTTAGGTGTCTTTATTAAGGTGATTAGGTCCATTAAAGGGTAGTGACTTCTATCTTTCGAGATAGTATACTATTCCTTGATGACGTACCCGATCACCTAAATAAGCATATCTGTGGATCTGCATGGCATCCTAAAAAGATAAATTTCTATATTCTTGCTCTCTTCTCTTTAACCAACATATTTGAAGGTGACTCTATAGAAATTTTTCACCACAGATTTTTTTGGTGAGTCCGCTGGGGACGGTTCCTCTCTCCATCTTAGGTAAATGATCATTGTCTTTGAATATTGATAGTGGGTTTGTAGTTTGGTTTGAATCTGAGACTATCTTTCTTTCCATTGACACTTAGCTTATTTCATTCTTAAGTTGAGTTAGCCAACATCTTTAGGTTTTAGGACCTTACCCCATGTTGGTCTTAAAACCCTCATTAAGTTCTCCAATGGGTAAAGATAAAAAAGATCTAAATAAAAAGAAATATTTTAAATACTTCCTCCTTATCATTTTTATGATAAGGAAAGGTTCATTCAAAATAATAAAGACAAAATAAATTCTCCATAAGAAATTTGCTTTTCAAAAAGTACCTTTTCAAAAATGCACTAATAAAATATTTTTCATAAAATTTTATCACATTCATTTAACAATTCCCATAATTGTTACATGTAGGAACTTTCAAAAATAAAATTAAATTTTCCAAAAAGTACAAATGAACATCTTCTTTCAATTCATTTTGATGAAGATTTCATTTTCAAAATAAAATGAACAATTATCTTTTCAAAACTCACAATCAAAATCAATTAAAAAGGTTTCAAAAAGCACACATGAACTTTTCATTCAATATGCTCATACATATTGAATGGAAGTTTCATCTTCAAATAAAATTAAACTTTTCAAAAGTACATATTATCATCTTCATTTAATATACTAAAATTTATTAAATGAAGATTTCATTCCCAACTATATATATATACTTAAACATATCTCATATTTGAGTAAGTTGGAATTCCCCCTTAAAAAAAAGCAATAATCACACCCAAAATAAAATTTTTCACATTTCAAAAATAAGATTGATTCCATTCCTACATACCCAAATTTGTTGAATGGGAGTCCTCTTTTCAAAAAATTAAAATTTAAACAATCATACTTTCAAAATTTTCAAACACATTTGGAACTTCATTTAACATACTCAAATTTGCTAAGTGAAGTCTTCTAACCCAAAATCGAAAAAATTTTAAAACAATTTGTAACTTCATTTAACATACCCAAATTTGTTAAATGAAGTCTTCAAATTCAAAATTCAAAGTTTTCAAACATATTTGGAACTTCATTTAACATACCCAAATTTGTTAAGTGAAGTCTCGAAATCCAAAATCCAAAAATTTTCAAAACACATTTGGAACTCCATTTAACATACCCAAATTTGTTAAGTGAAGTCTCCAAATTTAAAATTCAAAATTAAAAAAAACATTTGGAACTTCATTTAGCATACTCATATTTGGTAAGTAAAGTCTCCAAACCCAAAATCCAAAGAAATAAAAATAAATTGTAAACACTTTTTGTAACCTGTGGAGAAAAATTCCCACACACATATAGAGTCGCCTTCAAATCTATTGGTGAGAAGGAGAAGGAAACATTACATATGTGGAAATTCATCTTAGTAAGATGCCATGTAGATCTGAAATGTACTTATTCAGGTGATCAGATATGTCATCAAGGTATATTATACTATCTCGAAAGACAGAAGTCACTACCTTTTAATGGAACCAATCACCTCAATAAGGGCTCCTACGGACGATGGGTCTGCATATGTACCAAAGATTCTTCCCCTACTTTACAAAGAAAAGTAAAGCAGAGTTTATTTTAAACTGGGTTCATTAAGTTTTCTACAGGGGCAAGCTCCCATAGTTAATTACATCTTAAGGGACATGATCCTTAGGAAAACTCTCGATTAAGTAAATGATCATTGTCTTTAAGATTTCAATAGGAATGACTATCAATCAATTGGTTTATGTTTGAAGATCAAATGGGATTGATCAAAAGAGGGAGTTATTAAAGCCAAAATGGGAAATAAGTAGAAGATGCCCATGCTAGGAAACCCAACCAGCATCTCAAACTATCCTAAAATTGGGCTTTACTTTTTAGAAATTGATTTAGTTTGTTTGACTTGTATTTTTGATTAGAATTTTAGGACTTAAGATTCCTTAACACAAGATTAGAGAAATTCCTAAGATGTGAGGAATTATTCTATGGCCCACAAAGGGGAAAAGGAACCTTAGAACCTAAACCTAGGGAGCTTCGGCGAAAATGGGTAATTGGTTTGTCTCCATAAGAGAGGACAAACTACCTAACATCTTGGACTTACAACTGCCTGGGGGTGGCCACCAGCTAACTCCTCCTACAATTTTAAATACATGAAGGCAAGTCTTTATGTTTATGCAAGATAGCTAGGGTATTATTATTTAGAAAGAGACTAAGTCCTTAAACTCACTCCCTAAAGAGACTAGATCATGTAAAGGGACATGCTTCAAATGACATAAAATCTAATGCAATTCAAATTTCATTTTATTTTTATTTTGGACTATTATTTTGACTCAGGCTAATAGGATTTTTATGACTAATGCATGAGAAATCATATTATTGGCCAAAATCAGCAAGAATGGAGGAGGTGAGTTTCCACCACGACCCTCAAAGGTCAAGCCAGGTTCTTTGGCAAAGATGGAAGCCCTCTAATAAAAAGTGAAATAATATGCATTTGTGCATGATTTTATAAAGAAATGTTCATCTAGTTAAGGGGTTACTAATTCTTTTATCTTGATTTTAATCCTAAGCTTTAGGTGAGGTTATGAGTTGTTTAAATTTATTTCAAGTTATTAAGTTGGGTAAAAGATTTATTTTTCTCTAAAGAGCCTAATCCACATCCACACCATACATAAAGTAAGGAAGAAACTAAGAAAAATATGCCATTTAATGCACAAGTTAAACAAACATCAATCAATTTATAAAACTAGCGCAAAAAGAATAATAGGCCATTGTGGTTGGGCACCACCATGCAAACCCAAAATATCAAATTGGGTAGCTGAGCTCTACCTTATACAACCCGAGTTAGAAATGAATTGAATTACAATTTAAGTAAAGGAATTCATTATTATGGGGGTCTTCAAGCTTTATTCTTCTTTCTTCTTTTGGTTCTTTATTTTGGATGGTTGGAAGGTGGATGCTCCAAGGCTTCACATGGTGCATAAGATATGCTCTTATGACCAATGTTTATCCTAATCCCCATAACAATTCATCCCAAAATCCTAATTATACAAATGTTTATTTTACATGAAAAGAAAAAGGGAAATCTAACTAACACCTGCAAAATAAAGGTTAGTTAAATCACACCACACAAATCCCAAGCATGTATATTGGACTTATCACCCTACACATGGGTGACTAAGTCCACCTAGCCTATGGATTATGCAAAGGGGTATAAGCACCTACAAGCAAGAAGCAATTAAATTTTTATTTATGATAGTGCCCCTTAAGCATAATCCCCTGTAGAAAAGAATATTTAGACTAAGTACATCCTACCATTCATTCTACGAGCATACACCCTAACATACAATCTAAAACATTCATCACAAAATAAAACATAACATCAAACCATGCACCGACCTAACCTAAGGTTAGAAGTGGTGACTTAGGCTAATATGTGTGCTTTAAAGGTTTATGTGGTATGCTTAGCTAGGACTTTAGGTTCAAATTTTCTAAGTGTGAAGAACATGTTCAACTTAGAGGAGGGTTTCATTTAAGTTAATTCAATATTTTAAATTATTTTTATTTCATGTTTTAATTTGGTTTAAGTGAAACTTACAATTAATTATTAAGTTATGAAGAGAGGGAAAGAGAAGAAGACTTCTCTTTCCTTCCCTAATCCTTAAGTAGTTTCTAAGGTAAGTTCACATTTTAATTTCATTTAGGTGAATGTTTTAATTAAAACTTTTAATTAATCCTAAGTTTAGATAAACTCTAAGCAAAACCTATTCGAAAAGAAAGACATTTTAAGATTAAATAAAATGAATCAAAATTCACATAACACACATTACTTCAATTCTTTCCCAATATATATAACATGCATATGGATGGATCTTAAGCATATCTATACATGAAAATGAGAGTAGTTAACACACTTTGTGATGCATGCTAAGTAATCCATTTTAGAAGTTAAACATGTATGATTTTCTTAAGTAGAAAAGGTTTTCCTTGTCCAAAATTTTACATACATGCATGGAAGTAAGAAAGGCATAAGTGAGTACAACGCCATTGTTAACCAGAGGGTGTAAGGTACAATACCTACTTAGGGCTACTTAAAGCCTTGCAACCTCAGGATTGTCTAGACTAATATACCTCTTTCCTTAATTACAAACATGCATATAAAAGAAATGAAATGGAAAGGGAAGATGCAAAAGTTATTTAATGGATTTGTTTTGTTTATGCAATTTACTCATGCAAGTGTAAAATCCTTCATAGATGATAACGTAGGGATGAATAGGGTATAAAATTAAGTAAGTGTTGGGTTCTTTTCAAATGAACCCTTCATCTCACCAACTCCTATTCAAAACCATGCTAACATAAGAAAGGAAGGAAAGGCTACACTAAACTTGACTTTATAATCCATCAAATGCAAGCTTATAATTAAAGTATAAGAATAACACACTTTTAAATTTGATGTTTCATTTATAAGTTTTGAAAATATTTTAGATTTAGTAGTGATAATAGCCACTCATATTTTACTTTAGCCAACACATGCACATTTTACATAAAGTAAACAATTTCATTTTAAAATTTGAAACATGAAATTATGAATGCATGAATCATATGGAATACAACTTAATATGTTGGGAAATATCCAAAGCAATGAAGGCATATGAACAAACTCACTTTACTTAAATCCTAAAGACAGTCTTAAGGAATAAGAAAATTTGGAATAAATCAAAGTGAATTTCAAAAATGATTTTTATTTAGTTTGAAGTTTGATTTAATTTTGAAAAGGTTAGATGAGTTTGCTGTTCCTAACCCATTCCCACATGTGTTTTGTATTTTTCTTTAATTTTTAGATAAATAAATCCATTTTAAAGCATTGATTAGGTTAAGGTATGAAGTAAGTGGCTTAATTAACCCTTATCTACACCACCTTAATAAAATTAACTAAGTAATTTTGAGCAAACGAGATGGCATAAAACCCACAAGGTATTTAAATTTGCAATGCACTTAATAATGAAAAGGCCTAATGCAATTTGGCTCACAATTAAAAGTTAATTAAGCTAAGGGGTTTAGCTTAAGTACTTTTAAAACACCCTTTCAAACTTATGAAAGGGGTTTTAATTTCCTTAATTGAACTTAGGCTATTAAACACCTAAGCATCTACGCAAGGTAGATTAATTAAGTTATAGAATTTTTTTAGAAATTTTGAAAATTGTTTAAAGGGATAATTAATGAGTTAACCCTTAATTAAGAAGGGATTAAGGAGAGAAAAGTGGTTTCAAGGAATAGCTTAAAGGAAATGCCCCAAAATTATTTTATAAAATGCCTACTCATTGGATCTGACTTAATCAAACTTAATCATAGGGTAAATCCACTAATTACACCATAATCACCTTTAATTACATGAATAATTAGGGAATGAGCTAGTAATTTGCTCAATTAAGGCCTCAATAAATCTCAAGAAAATTAAGGGAGACCGAGGTCATCCCCTAAAATGAACTTAGAAATTTGAGATCAATTGGTGACTTAATTAAGGAGTAATTAGCTAATTAAGATTTTTGAAGAAAGCCAAATTCAGAGAAAAGGAAAATTAAAAATCCATTGAAAATATTTTAAAATATTTTAGATGAAATTATCCATCCATAGCATTTTTTATTTTATTTTTATGAATTTTATTGAAGGAGTTAGAATTTTAGAATTTTTTTGAATTAATTAAAGCCCCTAACTAATCCCTGCTTAATACCGGCTCACGGCGTGATGCATGGTGGTGGTGGTCAGTGCACTTTACACATGTTGAGATGAGCCACCCACTTAAATGTCAAATCGAGAAGGCAGTTGGTGGCGCACACACTATTATCCTTGGCCATCTGATCAAGGATCGAACGGCTGAGGATACATTCATAGTTTAAATTGGATATAAGATTTATAAAAAATGTGCCTAATAATCTCAGCCATCCATCTAAAACATGTGGATGGATGGCTGAGATGAGCCAAGTTCTTCCCTAAGGATTAATGGAGATCGTCCATAATCCAAGGGTAGAACTGAGCCCGATCTAGCATAGAATCATTCAAGACTCAACCCACACCATCTAGAGGAATAGAGTGGCCAATCCAATAGTGGATTTCTCATGCAATGACAATTCCTTTCACAAAGGACCAACACCTCCTAATATAAGTGTTTGAAAAATCACATGCCTCATCGAAGGTGATCACCAGTGCTCGAGATTGATGAGGTAGCTTTATCTAGTGGAGACGAAGCCCTATTGAAGTTCTTAAGCCTTGAGGTTGAGTGGATCAGTGGGTGGACCAACTCCTCTTCAAAATCCTTGCGCTTTGATTAAATTGAGCTCTTCCTTGCCTCTAGAAATTTGGAGAATGCTTAGGCCAATTCGGCTTAGATCCTAGATCAAGTGTGCAAGAGGAATTGGAAGGAGATCGAGTGTAGCAGAAATTGGCTCTTCAATGGACCTCCCCTATTTTTCACTGTGCAAAATTGAAGAATGAGGAATTCAAATCCTCTCTAGGGACCTTGAGAAAGCTCTGAGGTGGTTGCTAAGGATTCTTAGGCTCCAATCGATCAAGAGTGTGTGAAAACATAAGTGAATTATGGAGTATATCTCCCCTTATGGCAATCGGACGACCGACCCATTAGTTGCCATTTTGATCCAATTGACCATATGGAGTGAGTTTTTAGGCTATTTTGAGTGTGCACATGGTTGGTTTAGCCGGTGGAATGCCAACTTCCCATGTGCTTGAATTGAGCTTAGGGGGAGTTTGAAAATTGAATTTCAAGCCATAGGGCCGGTTTGGTCCATGGCTCAAATGGGCTAACCCAAACCCATTAGGTTGGGTGCACCACTCATCACTAATCCCCTTGAGCTTTCAGGAAAGCCTTAAGTCATTGTGAAGAGGGTATGACCAAAATACTCATGGGCTAGGCCAAAATTTGTTCTATGGCCTAAGGGTAAAATGCACATTTTGCTATTTTTTTTCAATTTGGGTATGTTTGGTCAAGTTTCATTAGATCTGGAATCCATTTGATAGGGTTTGGCTCATGTTGACCCATTTAGGTCAAAATGGGTCAACTTGGGTCAAGTTGACCAATTGGTCAAATTAGACAAACCAAGGGTTGGGTCAAGTTCATATGACCATTTGAAATATTTTGGTGCCTTTGGTTTGGTTCAATTTGGATTAGATTTGGTTTTGGATCATATGACTCATTTAGGTCAAATGGGTCAAGTTGACCCATTTGATCCATTTGACCTATTTAGGTTAGGTCAAGCGTAGGTTTAGGTTTGGTTAGTCATATGGAGTGGATTGGTATCTTTGTTTCCAATCAATTTTGGTTAAGTTCAATTTTGGCTCAACATGACCCTTTAGGTAATGTTGGGTCTTAGGTCAATTGAATGGGTTGGGTCTAGTTTGCTTTGGTCAAGTTCCACAAATGATTTGGAATGGACTTGACCCATTGGTTCCAATCAATTTGGCTTAGATCAAGTTTTGATACATTTTGGCTCTTTAGGTCAAAATGGGTGAACTTGGGTCAAGTGGGCCAATTGGGCTAGGTTAGGCTCAAATGTTGGCTTGGTCATGTTCAAACATAGGTCATGAGTGAACTTAGATCAAAGGTTTCAATCAATTTGTCCTATGGTGGATTTTGGCTATGTTAGGTTTCATTTTAGGTTAAGTGTTGACTTGGTCAACCCTTAGGTTTGACTTAGTTTGACCCAATTTGATTGATTGATCATCCCATGATGATTGTTGATCATCATGAGAGGCAAATATGAGTTGGTTTAATCCAATTTGGTTAGAATCAAAAGTTGGCTCATAAGGGTACTTTAGGTCACTTTGTGTCAAGTCAGCCTAAGTGGATCAAATGGCTTGGTCAAAGCTTGATTTGAAGTTGATTGATCTTGTATATGGACTTATAATTGAAATATAAATCTATTTACAAGAGGTTTGAAGTCAAGTGGATTTTTATCCATTTGAAAATTTCATATTCAAAGGAAGAATATGAAGGGGTCTTGGGTTTGATTTTTGATTTAGGTTTTGATTGTTTGATTGAAGTTTGAATTTATATATGAGCTCATGATTGTAGGACTGATTGAATCATGAGAGAAAATCAAGGATTTGGCTTGATTTGAAAGTGATTTGGTTAAGTTCAAGATTTTGGCTTGAAAGGCTTAGATTTGATTTTGAATGGATTTGAGTTTGATTTTTGAAGTTGGTTTTGATTGTTTAAATTTATATTTCATTTATATATGTGAATATAAATGAAGATATAAATGATCGTGATAAAATTTTAAGGATTTGAAGAGTTTGATCATGATTTGGGATAAATCCATTAAAGGGAATTTAAAGGATTTAAGGGAACTTTTAATTTGAAATTTAATTTTTTGGATTGGATTTGATTGATTTATATTTATATTTCATTTATATATGAGAATATAAATGATAATATAAATTGATTTTGAGAAAATCCCATGGATTTGAAATGGTTTGATCAAAGTTTAGGTTAAATCCATTAATGGAAAATTAAGGGATTTAAGGGAATTTTAAGGATTTTAAATTTGGAATTTAATTTTTTGAGTTTGATTGGATTGGTTTATATTTATATTTAATTTATATATGAGCATATAAATGAAGATATAAATAAGTTTTTGAGATAATCTCAAGGATTTGAGTAGGTTTGATCAAGATTTAGAGTTGATTTTGGCTAAGTCCTTTAATGGAAAATTAAAGGGACTTAAGAAAATTTTCATGAATTGATTTGGAATTTTGAATTTGATTTGATGGGTTTGAATTTATATTTTATTTATATATGAATATAAATGAGAATATAAATGGATTATGAGAAAATCTCAAAGGTTTGAATAGGTTTTGATCATAATTTTGGCTAAGGTCTTATGAAAGGGTTAATGACTTAGAAAATTTGAACTTAGGAATTTTTTTTGTTGGATTTTGGTCATGGGTATCAATCATATCTTTCAATTATGGATTCAATCATGGAATTAAATCATGCAATTTAATTGAGTTTTGGAGAAAACAAATTATAATTGATTTGGAGTTTGACTTGAAGGAAGAAAGTGAGGAAGGGTTTAAGCTAAAGGGTAAGAAAATTTCTTAACACTATTAAGGCATAACCTATTCTTATGGCTAACTATTCTAAGTCTTCTAGGGCTAGGTTGGAGTGTCCACCTAATCACTAGATGTGTCCTAAGACTAAGGAACTTTTAAAGTCTAAGAGAAATCCTAAGCCTAAGATGGAGGTGTTGAGAGCTCATTTAAAAAATGAGGTCAAAAGAAACTCATTTAGCATACTCAAATTTGCTAAGTGAAGTCTCCAAAGTCAAAAACAAAATTATTAAACACCTTTGGAACTTCTTTCCTTGGCATACCAAATTTTTTAAGGAGAAGTTTCCATTTTCAAAACCAAACTAAATCAAAAATTTTGAATACATCTTTTGGAATTTCATTTAGCATACTCAAATTTGCTAAGTGAAATTTCTATTTCACAAAACTAAGTGGGACTTCATCTTTAACATACCAAATTTTAAAGTAAGGTCTCCACTTTCAATCAAATAAAAAAATGAAACACTTAGGATTCCCTTAGCATACCAAAATTTGCTAAGGATCCTACCTTTTCAAAAATCAAAACATCAAAATAAAAATGAAACACTTAGGATTTCCTTAGCATAACTAAATTTGCTAAGGATCCTATTTTCAAAATTAAACAAAACACACTTGGCTTCTTCACTTAGCATACCTAAATTTGCTAAGTAGAAATTCCAAGTTTCCAAAATCAAAACAAAAATCACAAAAAAGAGACAACCACTTTCAAAATACTTCACTTAGCATACCTAAATTTGCTAAGTGAAAATTTAAAAATCATCAATCAGAAACAAAATCAATTGACCCTTATTTTAATATACCCAATTTGTTAAAGGAAAGGGTCCTCAAATCAAAGATTCAAATTCAAAAAAACATGAACCTATGGAAGCATCCTTCTTAAAATATTTGAATCCATATTTCAACATACCCAAATTTGTTGAAGTTGGATTCATATTCAAAATTCCATTTTCAATCAATCTTCTCAAATCCATTTGAACCCCACTTAACACTTCCAAGTTGTTGGATGTGAGTTCAAATTTTCAAATTCAAAATTCAAAAATCTCTAAAGGTAGAAATATGATACAAACTCATTTCTTATTGCAGATTCTTACAGTCAGTAAGTACAGTGGCAGTTCAATTTTCAGTCTTATATAGTTATTCTGAGATGACCGGTTCATAGAAGTTCATTTTTACCTTCCCCATGGTATGGATTTGGCTTTAGACCAAGCCAACTTTCCACCGACTGGACCATACGCATATGATTCACTTTGGTATAGGATTCGAGGAGCTAGGATTACTTGTGAGGGAACTCCCCTCACTACAGTCAGTAGGACCATGGTGATCGGTAGATCATCGGATTGATTTACCCTCGACTTTGATCCTCGCTGAAGAGGAAAGCGTGGTCCCACTGTGCTTCAATTGTAGTAGTACCAGAGTACTAAGAAGCATGAAGTTCCAAGATGCCCCGTGAGTTTCTCATGTCGCCTAATGAGGGCCATCTCATATGTACCTCCAATGATCCTTGGTCTTAGGGTTTGCCTCCCCTACCTTTGAGTATGGGTCTAGCTATCACTCCTCCCATCTTACTCAGACATAATGTAGGAATAAGAATCACATGATCAAGTGGTACCACACCAGGATCGCAAGGCAGCAACCCGTTCAACTATTGATGAGTTTCTCATTATTACTTCACCACTAGTTACAGCAAACCAATTCCATCCTCTCTTGGTCAAACATGGAGGTTGTTAGGAGGATTTTCTCATCACCTCCTCTAGTGGTGACGCCAAGAGTTACTAGAGTGTGAGGTCATGCCGATCTATCTTACACCGTGTGGTGAGCTACGATGCTCAGAGTTTGAAACTCAGTTTGATCTCCGATCCATCATCCCCGTTGCATGGGGAAGCATATCTATCAGGAGAGGACTCGAGAGGCCCATACAACACATATTACCATAGAGAGAGGCAGAGGTTTAGCCGTCATTCGGAAGCATTTACTCTTATTGATTTTCTAGCTCAACGTGCTACATGTGCCGACCATACTAACAACATCCTTTTTACTGGGATTAGTCACCACAGGAGGTAGTTCTTGTGCATAAAGAGTCGGTGGTGTTGCCACCCCATCGCTCTACCCCTTGTCCGCCATCACCAATTCAGGTTACATCATCTCTTATTTTGACAAAGGCCGTGAAGGCCATATCTAGGGAAAATAACACCCCATTGGTGATCCGACTATGGCCAAGGGATCCACCCTTCTACACCATCTATTGTGGCAAGGCCGAGCTCTCCTACTCAACCTTCTAGTAGTGGTGCAGATGGAGTAGAGACCCTGAAGCATCACGGTCGTCCCTTCACCAACTCTGCCAATATAGCAGGATGTGGAGATGGTGACAGTCATTTCAGAGATTGTAGATGATAGTCTAGCTGTACCAATGATAGTAGAACATCTTGGGATTGTTACTCCTCTCATAGCGATGGGAGAGTGTCATTTATCCAAAGGAGTACAAATAAAGATTGACTCTCCAATGATAAATGAGGTGTTCTCAATGCACACAATGATCACACGACCTAGATTATTTGCACCTGTTCAAATGGATCATTCTTTAGATGAAATAGTGACACATTATTTCATAGAAAAGAATGAGATCTTGGGGTAGGACTGGTTAGATAAAGAGAAAGTTAGCTTCGAACCTAACTAAGATGACTTATTGGGAGACTCAATTGATGGTTGACCTAGAGGATCTCTTAGGGAAGCCATGAAAGGTGATGAGGTTGATCGTGAAGACATCGCAACAGCCCAACACTACATCGCTGAGGCAAAAGGATGAGAAGAATAGGGATGGCACTAGTTAGAGGACTTATTAGCGGTTTTAAACAAGCCCTTTAGTTCATCCTACTATAATCGACATTAGTCAGCCTGAGTTAGTGCATGTCTTGGACTCAACCAAGACTCTACCTCCCATTGAGCAAGGTAGCACTAGCATGTATAGGAAGGTAGTAGAAAGTACCTACATATAAGAAAATGACATAAAATACATCGTTGAGTAAAAGGAAGCTTTGGCTCAAGCTCAGGGAGGATCTTCGGTTCCAAAGGGTAGACCCTACCTGGAGGAATTTGATGCTATCCAATATCCCAAAGGTTTATGCCTCCTTCCTTCAAAAGCTTTGATGGCGTGGAAGCAACACACACAAAGACATTTGCGTTTTAACATAGTGTGATGACACTTTACTTTTTTTCCTCTTCGTTAGTATCCTTATGGGTATTTCTTTCGATTGGTATGCTAAACTTTCTAATGGTTCAATAAAGATATTTGCTGAGTTAGAGCAACTCTTCATCAAGAGGTTTTGGAGCTCGAAAGGGTTATCAGTGATCATAGCATAACACTCTGAGTCCCTTATTGATTATATTCTCTGATGGTGTAACCTAAGTATGAAGTTCAAACCACAACTTTTAAACAACATGCCATTGAGATTCTCTTGAAGAATATCCATGGCCCGATCTCCATTATGCTAGGGCTTCACAATCAAGACATTTGAGAAGTTAATCAACAAGGGGATAGTCTACAAGGAGAGGCCAAATAGTTGCCTTTTCATGATCAGTTACCTAAGTAGAAGTCACAGAAGGTCTATGAGAAAAACTAGAGCGTGAGTGCTGGTTGGTAGGGAGTAGCCTAGAGGTCGGTCGAGAGACCATGACCTAGCTCCACCTCCTTTTGCCACCACGAGATACATCTTTCCACTTTTCCATCAAGACAGTACACCTCGCCATACCACCAGCAGCAGAGGCATGCTTACCCATCGGTCAGGTAGCTATGATCCACTTACTATTTTAGATAAGTTAAACAAATCTTATTCTTCTAAGAGGGAGGCAATCAAGAAAATATAGAAACTTGATTTTCTGCTACCCGAGGCTAGGAGACCGAAAAAAGTAGGCAAAAGTCATGATCCAAACTTTTGCCCTTACCACCATATGCTAGGCTATGTTTTGGAGGATTGTCTCACATTCAAGGATTAGCTTGAACATAGTTTCAAGACCGGTGCTATAGTTATCCCAAAGGAATTCCTTATGGAACAACCTTCCTATTCCATCAGGGTTATCCTTGGGGATACTTGTGATCCTACCAAAACTAAAGAAGGTTGGGATATTTCACTATCCAAAACCTCTAAGAAGATTATCAAGAAGATCAAGAAGCTTTTCTTGTAGGTGCTTGAGTCAACTCAAACCTCTAACATCATGGAAGGTTTGCAAGTCCACCTTAGAGAGGGAGCTTAGCGAAGAAGAGTCAAGCATGTGTTGGCCTTATAGCCCTTTAAGAGAGCCTAGCCTCCATATAGTTTCCACACTAGGACTTCTTCCATTTCATAGCTCTTCTATTTCTTCTACTAGTAACTCGATGGGGATAAGCATCAAATCTCTTACTCCACTCACTTTACTTTGTTTCTTCTTTGTACCTCCAAACAATTCTAAGAAATTGAAGAATAAAGCTAGTTTTAATTACATCTGTGCCACTTCTGATGGGTTATCTTCTTCTATTTCTAATGATAACTCTTCAAGTCAAAATGACAATAATAATTATGATCTTCCTCTTTCTGATTCAGTGTTAAACTTTCTAACTTTGAATACTATGGGTTTACCTCTTGAGATAGACTTGGAATCATCCAATTCTGAGGGTCCCATAGGAGAAATTGTAGGTGAGCCTGATGTGTAGGTAGAACCGTTCATTACCCTGCCACAAGAGATAACCGAAGTCAACCTTCGTAGTGGCAAGATTTTACCTCATAGGGTAGCACTTCAAGATAGAGGGAAATAAGTCATTGGTACTGAAGATCGAGAAGCCCATCTACATGATGCTCCACCCTTGGATATTCTTGTGGAAGACAAGCCGAAGATGGACTACAATGTCTTTTCTCATCTAAGAAAGTTGCCATCTAAGCTAATAATATCCAAAGAGATGAGGGAATCACTAATAAAGTCTCTCCTTGATCCTAAGCTATGCTTAGCTCAGTTTACCGCTATAGGTGAGGAAGCACAATATGCAAAAGAAGCTCAAGGGATCACCTCCATAGATGAAGACCTTCTTCTTGGGGACTTGGAGCATAACCGTCCCATCAACATCACAATTGACATGGACAGGTTTAGACTCGCCAGGGTTCTCATGGATTCAGTGCATTGGTGAACATTATGAGCCTAAAGACCACTATTTTGAGGATGATCTCTCACGGCCCATCGATGATGTTGAGAGGATTCAATGACAAAGGTGAGCAGGCTTTAGGTTCTATAGTGTTACCTTTAGAGATCGGTCAGTAGAAGATTGAAGCCAAGTTCTACATCATGATTTAAATATTTTGTACACTGCTTTAATTAGTAGGCTTTGGATACATCAAAACAAAATCATTCCATCCTCCCTTCATCAGTACATCAAGTTCAAAAAAGATGGAATTGAATACCTCATCCTCTACACTATCAGATGACTCTCTCGACACTTTGTTGGCCTAAGCCAATGATGAAGGGAAGGAAAGCACTCTCTACTACCTCAGTCATAATCTGATTTTTGCTGAAGTGAGCTATCCAACTATTGAGGAACATTGCCTATCTTTGATCTTTACTTCTCAAAAGCTACGTCACTATATGCTTTCTCATAAGGTGAACTTAATCTCCAGAATCAATCCACTGTAGTATCTCATGACACAGTCAATGCTTTTCAAACATTTAGCTCATTGGTCCATGATTCTCTCATAGTTTGACATTACATTCATACCCTTTCGTGTGGTAAATGGACAAGCATTAGTAGATTTTTTAGCAACACACCCACTTTCTGCTGATTCTCCGCTTAGTAACGATTTCCTTGATGAACAAATCATGAACTTAGGAGAGGCTGACAATCGCCAATGGGAGATGTATTTTGATGGTGTTGCTTCTTTTATCAAAGGGGAAGCATCGTGATTTACTCTCCCAGGAAAGGCAGGGGTAGGAATAGTTCTTCTAACTCCAAACTGTGTTGTGATGAAATTTTCATACTATATTTTCAACCCTTGCACCAACAACAAAGCCGAGTATGAGGCTTTGATTGCTAGTCTGGAGTTAGTCATCACTATCAATGTCAAGAGTGTCAACATCTTTGAATTCTCAGTTGGTCATCAACCAGATTGCTGGGTCCTACCAGGTCCTTAAACCCAAGCTTCGTCATTACTACAAGTATACCATGAAGATGTTGGCCCAAATTCTCGAAGTCACCATACAAGGTTCCCTGAGCAAAGAATGTAGTAGCAAATGCCTTGGCCAAATTTGCCAAAGAGTTGGCATGTCCGGAAGATAAGTCTATTTTAATAAGGGTCCAAATTAGACAAGTCCTATCTCTTATTGATGCTGAACATATCGAGAGACTTTATCTTGAAGGGGAGGTTACCGTTGCCAAAATGTACAAGGAGCTAGATTGGAGGCAATCGTTCATAGATTACTTGAACAGTGGCAAACTACCTCAAGAAAAGTCACAAGCTCATCAGATGAAATAGAGAGCTCTCTCCTACACACTTGCTGAATGCATCTTGTACCGTTAGTCCTTTGACCAAATGTGGTTACATTGTTTAGAGAAACATGAAGCCCATGGTGGTACTGCATTCAAAAGCACGAAGATCAACAGCTTTACCAAGACATGGTATATATTGGAGATACTCCACCATCTACTACACTAGAGCAAATGGCTTAGTAGAAGAATTCAACAAAACTCTCATCCGTGATCAAGAAAACTCTGACAAACAGATAGTGGAACGAGTTGGTTGAAACTTTATGGCCCTACCGCACCACATATCAAACTCCAACTCACTATACCCCATTTTCCTTAGTGTATGGGTCTGAAGCCGTTCTACCTTTAGAAGTTCAACTCCCATCACTAAGGATAGCATTGGGTTAGATCACTACAGAGCAAAATGCAAAGTTACGGTTAGAAGAGCTCGAAGGTTTGGAGGAGAGTCCAGCATGCCAAAACCTGAGTCAAAAGGCCAAAATGATTCAAGCTCACACTGTACCTAAGTCTTTCCAAGTAAGAGAACTTGTGTTAGTCCTAAGGAGACCAATTGGCCAAAAAAGATGGGAGGCAAGTTTGAACCCACCTGGGAAGGCTCCTATGTCATAGAGAAGGCCTACCAAGGAGGATCTTATTAGCTTATTGATTGTAAAGGGGAACACTCGATGCTTCCAATTAATGGGAACTATCTAAAGAAATATTACCCATAAATTAAATCATGTTTGAAAATATTCATTAATAAAAATAAAGATCTGATTCCATTCATCAAATCTTCTCTTCTTCCAAAGCATTATTTGCTTATCTTGCGAATCCGCCATGACTTGTTTAGTGTAGGTGTAAGAGTCCCCCAGTGGCATCCTATCCCTCTTTCACAACACAAATATAATCTACCTGCTATTAAAATAAGTGTGAGAGAACTCAAGAGGCATCATATTTTGTTAGCATAACTAAGATAGGTGAGAGAGAACCCAAGCGACATCCTTTCTTAGTGGGAATCCTTTTTACCATCCGTGGCACCATTTCATTGAAACCCCTAGTATATTTAAGGTAGGTTAAGAGTCCCCCATAGGCATCCTTTTTTAACACATGCATAACAACAAACACAAATCTTTTGTTCCTATGGAACTCATTATTAGTCGCTTCTGTGTACATGCTACCTCGCTAATATGTCACACCAGGTATCATTTATTTAGAAGATGTGAGTCCCCGCTTTCTTCCTAACTTGACCATTGTAAACCAATGAGCTTCTTATTAGTAAGGTAGATTTCACTGCCCAACTAGTAAGCTATCTCATATTGACTTTGTTTAAGAAGATGTGAGTCCCCGCTTTCTTGAACTAGCCATCATGCTCCAACTAAAATGAGTATATTTGAGGTTTAGGATAAGTTCCCCAAAGGCTCCTTTCCTCTTAACTTCTTTTGAGTTGATCTATGTCCCCCAGTGGCATTCACTCAAGAGTCACCTAGTCGATAACACACTCATCCCAAAGAATGTACCATAGAGGATGAGTCCCCAAGCTTTCTTCTTAGCTATTGGAAATCTGGGCACCTTAGGTTGGTTGATGTTCACTATGTGATAGTGACTCACCGGATACACCACTCTTGATATGAGTCCCCATGCTTTCTCCTTGAGTTGGACTATTACCTATTAATAATTCCATGTCATTTTCTAGTTGTTGGATTAAGCCCTGCCCCATCTCAGCACTCTATTTGGATCATCCTTTATGAACCCATTTAGACATTACCTGGTTACTTTGGATTGAGTCCCCATTCCTAGTAGCCACCTCCTGTGGTTGGAAAATTTGTTCAGGATGCTAATTTTCTCTCAAGAAACTGAGATAGGTCTAGGCTGATATAAGCTCCTTCTCAGTTTGAGCCCTCACAAACTAATAGGGTCCACACTAAAATGAATTAAATAAATAAAATTAATTTTCTTTTGGATTAGGAATTCTAGGCTCCAAAGGGCCCCTTTTTCCCAAGAAGACATCCTATCTTTAGGGTAGTGTCAGCAGAACTCCCTATAAGAATTGCCTAACTACTTGAGTTGAGATAAATTCTTAGGTTGGTACTCACTCCATAGTCACTCTTAGGTCAGGTTCAATCTATTTTTCTAAAGTGGTTACCGACAATCACCCGCTTTGAAGATATAGACTATGACACTTTCTAGATGATTGTCATAAACCATGTGTTTTATGTTATGATAAAAGCAATCAATCACCCCTGGTCTTTTCTAGTGGAAGATGTGAGTCCCGAGCTTTCTTCCCTTCAATTGATCATTACAAACTAAAGGCACCTTTGGTCGATAGTTCTCCATCACCGAAGCTACTCTTTTGGTTCAGAAATCGAGATAGGTCTAGGCTTCTATAAGCTCCTTCTCAGTGTGATCCATCGTAAACCAATGGAATCCATCAAAATAAACTAAAAAAAATGAAATTAATCCTTGACTATTCTTGAGTTGATTTAAGGCCCCTAGTGACATTTACTCAATATTCAGCCCTAGGTCGGGTTTGATTTGTTGCTCAAAGCAACCAATCACCTAGTGGTTCCTTATTTCTAGAAGATGTGAGTCCTCATGCTTTCTTTTTAAGACTTGACCATTACAAACCAAAAGGCATCACCCCTTTGTTGGATAGTTCTGCTTTATGGTTGGTAGACTACTCCCTTTGGATTGTTAAAATCTGAGTTAGGTCTAGGCCTTTATGGCCCCTACATTGTGCAATCCATCGCAAACCTATGGGATCCATCATAATCAAACAAACAGATCTAAAAATAAAATCAATCTTGACTATCTTCAAGTTGATCTAAGTCCCAAGAGCATTCTACAAACCTAGGTTGGTTCAATATTGTCTATGGCTTACCAAGCAGTCCATCACAAACCAATAGGATTCATCCAAAAAAATTCAGACTTAACAAAAATTAAAACAAATTCAACCCTCTTCCCCATCATAACTTAAACAAATCTTTTTCTCCTCAGTGAGACTCATATCAAATCAACCTCTCATCCTCTTGTGGATGACTTGAACTTGCTTCCCTAGTGGAAAGTTCACACTCCATCTCTTAGTGGATTCTTCCCTGTCTCTTTTATCTTGGACATAAGTAGAGCCATATTGTACTAAGCTCTGGATTCTTTCTATGCCTTGGGTTAAGGATAGATTATTTCTATTAGTGCTTATGATCTGTTGAACATTTCATCAACAATAGGTGTTTCTTGTGTCACACACACTATTGGGTTTTATTGATCTTATTTTTAGAATGAGCTCTCAACCCCTCCATCTTAGACATAGGATTTATCTTAGGCTTTAAGAGTTTCTTAGTCTTAAGACACATCTAGTGATTATGTGAACACCAACCCTAGAGACTTAGAAGAGTTAGCCATAGGAATAGGTCATGCCTGGGGTGTTAGAAAACTTGCCTACCTTGAACCATTCCTCACTTTTATTTTCAAGTCAAACTCCAAATCATTTGATTTTAAACTCCAACTCATGATTGAAATCCATGAAATGATCCATGAATGAAACATGAAATTTCAAAAAGTCCTTTCTTTTTAAATCATGATCAAAACCAAATCAAATCTTTGATTTTCATAATTATTTATATTCTCATATAAATTTATAAATTTTCAAACCAATTAAAATTCATATATTCTAAGTTTTAAGCTCATTTAATTCATGATCAAATGAATTATTTTCATATTTTATAACTCATATATTTATATAATAAATGAAATATAAAAATTAAATCAAATCTCAAATAAAATTTAAATTTAAGTATTGTCTTAATTTAAATCATCATCAATTCAAATTCATGGGATTTTCTCATAATTAATTTTTATCCTCATTTCTATTCATATATATATATATATATATATATGAAATATAACAAAAATTTTCTTAAGTCCTTTAAATCCCTCTTAATGGACTTAGCCCAAATCATGATTAAACTACTTCAAATCCTTGAAATTTTCTCATGATACATTTATATTCTAATTTATATTCAAATATATAAATGAAATATAAATTCAAACAATCAAAACCAATTTCAAAAATTAAACTCAAATCCACTCAAAATCCAACCTAAGCCTTTCAAGTCAAAATCTTGAACTTAACCAAATCAACCTCAAATTAAGCCAAACTCTTGATTTTCCTTCATGATTCAATCAACTATACAATCATGAATTCATATATAAATCCAAACTTCAATCACCAAATAAAAATATAATTCAAAAATGAAAGCCAAAATTCCTTCATATTCTTCCATTGAATATGAAATTGTCAAATGGATCAAAACCCATTTGACTTCAAACCACTTGCAAATGGATTTATATTTCAATCATAAGTCCATATACAAGATCAATCAAGCTCAAATCAAGCTTTGACCAAGCCATTTGACCCACTTAGGCTCACTTGACCCAAAGTGACCTAAAGTACCCTTATGAGCCAAATTCTAATCCTAACCAAATTGGATTGAATCAAACTCACCTATGCCTCTCATCATGATCAACAATCATCATGGGGTGATCAATCAACCAAATTGGGTCAAAACAAGTCAAACCTAAGGGTTGACCAAGTCAACACTTAGCCCAAAATGAAACCTAACATAGCCAAATTCCACCATATGCCAAATTGATTGAAACCATTGATCTAAATTCATTCATGACCTATGTTTGAACTTGACCAAGCCTATATTTAAGCCTAACCTATCTTAATTGGCCACTTGACTCAAGTTGACCCAACTTGACCTAAAGTCAAAATGTGTCAAAACTTGATCTAAGCCAAATTGATTCAAACCAATGGGCCAAGTTCATTCCAAATTACTTGTTGAACTTGACTAAAACCTCAATTAGCCAACTAGACCCAACCTATCCCAATTGACCTTAGACCCAACTTGACCTAAAGGGGTCATGTTGAGCCAAATTTGAACATAACCAAAATTGATTGGAAACAAAGATACCAATCCACTCCATATGACTAACCAAACCTAATCCTACCCATGACCTAGCCCAAATAGGTTAAATGGGTCAAATAGGTCAACTTGACCCATTTGACCTAAATGAAGTCATATGAGCCAAATTCAAAACTAATCCAAATTGAACCAAACCAAAGCCACCAAAACATTTCAAATGGTCATATGAACTTGACCCAATTTGACCAATTGGTCAACTTGACCCAAGTTGACCCATTTTGACCTAAATGGGTCAACATGAGCCAAACCTTATCAAATGAATTCCAAATCTCATGAAACTTGGCCAAACCTAGCTTCTCCACATACCCAACATATCTAAATTGAAAAATAAGCAAAATGACCATTCTACCCCTAGGCCATTGCACAAAAATTGGCCTAATCCATGAGTAATTCGGTCATACCCTTTTCATATCAACTTGATGCCTCTCTAATAGCTCGAGTGGACCCAATGAAGAGTGGTGCACCAAACCCAATGAGTTTGGGTCAGCCAAAAAGGACCCAAGGCCAAAAATGACCCCATGAGTCAAATTGGCTAATTTAAATCCTTCCTCCACCCAATTTGATGCACATGGGAGGTTGGCAATCCACTCAAGACCTCAAACCGACCATGTGTAAAGAATAGATCAAACAACCCCTCCAATGTGGTCAATTGGATGAAAATGACAAGGGAGGTGTTGACTATCTGATTGCCATAGGGGGAGATATACTCCCCCAAATTCAATTTGACATGATCATTCTCTCATTTGATTGAAGCCTAGTGAGTGTTAGGAAAGATTAGAGAGCCATCCTAAGCTTTCTAGAAGGATTTGAAATAGCTACTTCTCGATTTTCTCCATTTAAAAATAAGGGAGCACTTCAACCTTGAACTTCCTCTACACTCAAACCCATTCCACCTCTCTTGCACACTCCCTCGAGGATCAAACCGAGTGCACCCAAGCTCATTGAGTTCCCAAAAGCATCAATTGGATCAAAGTTGTAAAGGAAGGAAGTGGCATTGGTCCATGAGATCCACTCAACCCCAAGGCTTTTCAAGAGGGCTTCATCTCCACTAGACTAAGCTACCTCAAGCTCTAGCCGTGATCACCTCCGTGAGGTATGGAATTTTGACCAAGAGGTCTTTGGTCTTTGTGAAAGAAATTTTAAGTCATGAGAAATCCACCGTGGGATAGGCTTCTCATTAGCTTTAGATGGTGTGGGAACAATTTCATTCCAATCCAAGCTCAACCGAGCTCGGATCTTCCCTTATATCATGGATGACCTCTATTGAGCCTAAGGGAAGAATTGGGGAAATCCTGGCCTAAGACAAGATTATTCTCACATTTAGAAAGTCTTTTATCCCTTTAAAATGAATGATCTGGTTGTCCATCTTTGATCGACGGATCGAGATCCGCCACCACGCACCATTTGATGTGACATGTGGGGAGCTCACATGATGACGTGTAAATCACATCACCGCCATGTGTTGTGTGAGTGAGGATTAGTTAGGGAATTTTTTTAATTACTCTTGATCTTCAAAAAAATTCATATCTCTCTCAATAAAATTTAGAAAAATAAGAGATAAATTCCTATGGAAAGATAATTCAACCTAGAATATTTTTAAAATAATTTCAATAGATTTTGAATTATCCTTTTCTGTTATTTTGGGTTTTATTGGAAATCTTATTTTGCTAATTATTACTTCATTAATCCTCTGATTAATTCCAAACTTCTTGGATATGTTTTAGGAGATGACCTCTACCTTCCCTAATTTTCTTGGGATTTATTTAAGGCTTAATTGGAGGAATTGCAAATGTGTTTTCTAATTTCCCTCTTTATGTAATTAAGGATAATTAGGGTTTTGATTAGTCTTTTAATTCATTATTAAGGTTGATTAAAGTTAGATCTAGTGGATAAGGGATTTAGGGAATAATTTTGGGGCATTTTCCTTAAGTTATTCCCTAAACCCCATTTTCTTTCTTTAATCCTCTCTTAATTAAGGGTTAATTCATTAATTATCCCTTAATTAATTTCTAAAAAATTCTAAAATCTTCCAACTTAATTAATCTACTTTGGGTAGATGCTTAGGTGTTTAAGAGCATAAGTTCAATTAAGGAAATCAAAACCCAATTCATATGTGTAAAAGGGTGTTTTGAAATTACTTAAGCTAAACCCCTTAACTTAATTAACCATTAATCATGAGCCAAATTGCATTAGCCCTTTTCTTTCTAAATGCAAATTTAAATTCCTTGTGAGTTTTATGTCATCTCATTGGCTCATAATTATTTAACTATGCTAAAGGTGTGTAAGGGTTAATTAATTTTCTTAATTTATAACTTAACCTAATCACATATAAATGAATCTAATCATCTAAAAATTAAACAAAAATATCAAACACATGTGGGAATGGGTTAGGAACAGCAAACTTTACTCACATTTTCAAAATTAAATCAAACTTAAAACCAATCAAAAATCACATTGAATTAACTTTGATTTATTTTAAATATTCTTATTCCATAAGAATGTCTTTAGGATTTAAGTAAAGTGAATGTGTTTACATGCTTTCATTGCTTTGATTCTTTCCCCAACATGTTAAATTTATATGTCATGTGGTTTCATGCATCCATCTTTTTTCAAATTCAAATTAAAAAAAATGATGAAATTGTTTACTTTATGACAAATTTGTATATGTTGCCTAAAGTAGAAATATGAGCAGTGATTATCACTACTAAATTTAAATTATTTTCAAAATAAATAAATCAATTATCAAATCTGAAACTATGCTACTTATATTTTAATTATAAGCTTGCATGTGAAGAAAATATAAGAATGTGCTTAGCATATATTTCTCCTCTCTTTTATGTTAGCATAACTTTGAGTAAGATGTATGGTTCATTTGAAAGAACCTAACACTTACCTAATTCTATATCCTATTCATTCCTATGCTATCAGTTAAGAAGGGTTACTTATGTTTGTACACATAAATAACATAAACAAAATGAATCAATTAATATAACTTTTGCATTCTTTCTTTTCCATTCATTTTTTTATACACATGTTTGTATTTAAGGAAAGTGGTATATTAGTCTGACAACCCGAGATTGTGAGGCTTTAAGTAGCCCCTAAGTAGGTCTTGTACCTTCCATGGTTAACAATGACGTTGCACTCACTTATGCCTTTCTTACTTTCATGGTGCATGTGAAAATTGGATAAGAAATACCTTTTCTGCTTAAAAATATCATGCATATTAAACTTCCAAATTTTCTTAAGTGGATTACTTAGCATGCATCATAAAGTGTGTTAAATATTCTCATTTATAAGTATAGATATGCTTAGGATTCATTCATATGCATGTTATACATGCTGGGAAAGAAATGAAGTAATGTGTATTTTGTGAATTTAGTTCATTTTATAATCTTAAAATGCCTTTCTTTTTGAATAGGTTTTCTTAGAGTTCATCTAAACTTAGGATTAATTAAAATATTTAATCAAAACATTCACTAAATAAAACAAAAAATGTGAACCTACTTTAGAAATTACTTAGGTTAGAGAAGGAAAGTGAAGTTCTCCTCTCTTTCCCTCTCTTTATAACTTAGTAATTAATTGTAGGATTCATTTGAACCAAATAAAAATATGAAATAAAATCAATCCTAAAATAATTAAACAACTTAAATGAAACCCTCCTCTAAGTTGAACATATTTTCACACTTAGAAAATTCTAACTTAAAGCCATAGCTACATATACCACACAAACCTTCAAAGCACACACATTAGCCTAAGTCACCACTTCTAGCTTTAGGTTAGGATGGTGCATGGTTTTAAGTTTATTTTATTTTATGATATATATTTTAGACTGGATGTTAGGGTGTATGCTCGTAGAGTGAATGATAGGACACTCTTAGTCTAATAATTATTTTCTATAGGGGATTGTGCTTAAGGGACATTATCATAAATAAAAATGTAAATGCTTTTGCTTGCAGGTGCTTTATACCCCTAAGCATAATCCAATAGGCCAAGTGAACTTAGTCACCCATGTGTGGGGTGATAAGTCTAATATACATGCTTGGGATTTGTGTGGTTTATTTTAGCTAACCTTTATTTTGCAAGTGTTAGTTAGATTTTCATTCTTTTCCTTTTCATGTAAATTTATGCAATTAGGATTTTGGAATGATTGTTATGGGGATTAGATAAACATTGGTCATAAGATCTTATCTTATGCACCATGTGAAGCCTTAGAGCATCTACCTTCCAACCATCCCAAAAGAAGAAACCAAAGAAGAAAGGAGAAAAGAAGAAAGAAGAATAAAGCTTGAAGACCGCCATAACATTGAATTCCTTGATTAACTATAATTTAGTTCATTTGTAATCTAGGTTGTATAAGGGTAGAGCTTGGCTACCCAATTTGTTATTTTTGAGTTTGTGCGGTAGTGCCCGACCACAATGACCTTTTATTCTTTTACATTAGCTTTATAAATTGATTGATGATTTGTTTAGCTTTTGCATTAAGTGGCATCTTTCCTAGTTTCACCTTGCTTTATGTATGGCCTGATGTGGATTAGGCTCTTAGAAAAATAAATCTTTTACCAACTTAACAACTCAAAATTAAAATAAAGAACTCATAACCTCACCAAAAGCTTAGTTTAAAATCAAGATAAAAGAATTACAACCCTTAGCGGATGAGTATTTCTTTACAATATCATGCACAACAACATCTTATTTCACTCTTGATTGGAGGCTTCCACCTTGCTGAGAAACTGGCTTGACCTTTGAGAGCCATGGTGGAAACACACCTCCTCTCTTCTCGCTAATTTTGGCCAATAACTTTATTTCTCATGCATTAGGCATATGAATCCTGTTAGTATAAGTCAAAAATAATTGTCCAAAAATGAAAATAAAATGAAATTTGAATTGCATTAGATTTAGGTCATTTGAAGCATGCCCTTACATGATCTAGTCTCTTTAGGGAGTGAGTTTAAGGACTTAGTCTCTTTCTAAATAAATAAGCCTAACTATCTTGCATAAAGTAAGACTTGCCTACATGTATTTAAAATCGAGGAGTTAGTTGGCCACCACCCAGTGATTGTAAGTCCAAGAAGTGGTTCTCAGTGGAGCAAACCAATTACCCATTTTTTTCCTTAGATTTAGGTTGTGTCAGCTCAAAGCTCCTATATTTAGGTTTTGAGGTTACTTCTCTAGGCCATAAGCATAATTTTAGGCATTCCCTTAATCTTGTATTAAGGAATCATAAGTCCTAAATTTCTAATGAAAAATATAATTCAAATAAACTAAATCAATTTCAAAAATGTAAAGCTCAATTATAAGATAGTTTGAGATGCTCCCTAGTTTCCTAGCATCATGGGCATCTCTTACTTATCTTTCTTTTGGCTTTGATAATAACTCCCTCTCTTTGATCAATTTATTTGATCTTTAAAAATGAACCAATTGATTGATAGTTGGAAGATAATGATCATTTACCTTAATCGAGAGTTTTTCTATTAGATCCCCATTCCTTAGGATGTAATTAAATATGGGGGCTTGCCCCTGTAGGGAACATAACAAACCCAATTAAAATAAACCCTGCTTTACTTTTCATGTAAAGTATAGTAAGAATCTCTGGTACATATAGAGACCCATGGTCCTCAGGAGTCCTTATTAAGGTTATTAGGTCCATTAAAGGGTAGTGACTTCTATCTTTTGAGATAGTACACTATTCCTTGATGACATACCCGATCACCTGAATAAGCATATCTATGGATCTACATGGCATCCTAAAAAGATGAATTTCTATATTCTTGCTCTCTTCTCTTCTAACCAACAGATTTGAAGGTGACTCTATATAAATTTTTCACCACAAGGCTATTAGTGGATTAACCCTTAATTAGGTTTGGATTAAAGAAGAAAGGGGGTTTAGGGAATAACTTAAAGAAAATATCCCAAATTATTCTGTTAACCTCTAATCCCTTAAATAATGTTTAATTATCTTAATTAAATGATTAAACCATTGTTCACATGCTTAATTACCCTTCATTATATTAAGAGAGTGATTAGTGATTCATTAATTGATTTCCCTAATTAACCCATTAATAAATTCCAAGAAAATTTAGGGAGGCAGTGGTCATCCCCCAAAACATGTATAAGAAGTTTGTAATTAATTAATGAAGTCATTAGGGAATAATTATGGTTATTAAAATTTTAAATAAACCAAAATTATGGAAAACTTACTATTCAAAATCAATTAAAATTAATTTTATATGATTTCCTTTAATTATCTTTAAAGTGAGCCCTCATTCATATTTTATGATTTTTCTACATTTAGTTATGTATTTTTAAAGTTTCAATGATTATGGATAATTAAATAACTAATTATATAACTAATCCCATCGACACCACGTGGACCATTGACGTGGCATGCACTTTCCATGTGATGTGATGAGATTGGTTATTTAAGTTGTCAAATTAGCTGCATAGTCAGCCGACAATGCTACACATTTTTTCCTTGGACCGTCCGATCAAATATCGAACGGTTCAGATTAAACCTGTAGTTTCTAAAGGGTTAATCAACAGAACTAATGTGGATTAATCATTATCGTCCATCCAAAATATGTGGGATGGATGGTCCATGATTCATCCTTGCCCTCACCTGTGGGAGATGGTGACCGTCCGTCCTTAAGGCTTGATCCGAGGTCGCTTGTGCTCAGATTGAGCTAAGATCAAAGCTACACCATCAAGAAGTAAGAAGAAGAAGATCCAACGGTCAATTTCAATCGGGATGACACTTACCTTCACAAAGGACCAAATAATTTCTACACTAAGCTCAGTTTTGAAGCATACCTCACCGGAGGTTATCACCGATGCTCCTAACTATCGAGGTAGCTTCGTCTAGTGGAGACGAAGCCTTATTGAACGTTTTAAGGCTTGAGATCAAGTGGATCCTTCTATTGGCCAAGATGAGCTTCAAGTGCTTGCAGCTTTGGTCAAACCCCTCCTTCCCTTGGCTTCATTGCTTGGGATTTGACTTGGATGAACTCGACCTGATGCCTTGAAGGTGCTTGCAAGAGGAATTAGAGTTTGGTGGTGAATTGAGCAAAATGGAATCTCTAATGAGCTCCTTTATTTTAGCTTTGAAGAAATCCAAAATTGGAGAATTGGAAAGAGCTTAAGGAAAGCTTGAAGGAACTTGGAAAATGTTGCTCTAGATTCCTAAGGCTTAATCGATAGTGTGTGATGTGAATTGAATCAAATGAGGGGGAGTATATCTCCCCCTACTTGAATGGCCAAGAGTGTCTCTTTCATTTTGATCAAATTGATCCGATTGAGTGGGTTTATTAGGCCATTTTAAGCTCCACATGGTTTGGTTTTGGTAGCGGAAAGGAGTGGAGGAGTTTCCATGTGTTAAATGAGGTGTGGGAGGTGATCTCATGTGCTAATTTTGAGTGGGGTGATTGATTTTGGCTTTGGGTTGGTTGGTTGACCCAAACCCATAAGGTCATATGTTCCAGTCTCATTAGTGTCCATTTGGTCCACTAAGAGAGTGCCAAGTGGTCATGAAAAGAATATGACCAAATTCTAAGTGGAATTGGCCATGGGCTACCCCTTGACCTAGGGGTAAAATAGTCATTTGACTTTATTTTAAATTTAGGCAGATTTGAAATAGTTTGAAATTAGGTTGGTCCAAATTTTCATGAATTTGGACTTGATTTGATATCATTTGGCTCATGTTGACCCATTTAGGTCAAAATGGGTAAACTTGGGTCAAGTTGACCAATTGGTTAAATTGGATAAAACAAAAGGTTCGGTCAAGTTCATATGAACATTTCAAATATTTTGGTATTATTGGTTTGGTTCAATGTGATTTATAATTGATTTTGGTTCATTTGAATTCATTTAGGTTAAATGGGTCAAGTTGACCAATTTGACCCATTTGACCCAATTGGGTTAAATCATAGGTTGGTATTGATCTCATTTTTAGGATGGGCTCTCAACCCCTCCATCTTAGGCATAAAATTCCTCTTAGACTTTAAGAGTTTCTTAGTCTTAAGACACATCTAGTGATTAGGTGGATACTCAACCTAGCCCTAGAAGACTTAGAAGAGTTAACCATAGAAATAAGTCATGCCTTAGGTGTTAGAAAACTTGCCTACCCTTAGCTTGAACCATTCCTCACTTTCCTTCATTCAAGTAAACTCTAAATCAATATCATTTGATTTTCTTCAAACTCAAATCAACTCCATATGATTGAAATCTATGATTGAAACCCATGATCAAAATCCATCAAAATTCCTAAGTCCAAATTTTCCTAAGTCCTTTAAGTATTCCACCATGGACTTAGCCAAAATCATGATCAAAACTAAATCAAATATTTGAAATTTTCTCATAATTCATTTATATTTTCATTTATATTCACATATATAAATGAAATATAAATTCAAACCAATCAAACTAAACTCAAAATTCAAAATCAACTCACAAAATTTTCCTAAATCCTTTAAATTTTTCTTAAAGGACTTATCCAAAATCTTGATCAAATCAATTCAAACTCATGGGATTTTCTCATAATTCATTTATATTCTCATTTATATTTACATATATAAATTAAATATAAATATAACTCAATCAAACCAAAATCAAAATTCAAACTCCAAACTCCAAAATTTTTTTAAGCCCTTTAAATCCTTCTTAATGGACTTAGTCCAAATCATGATCAAATCATTTCAAATCCTTGAAATTTTCTCATGATCCATTTATATTCTCATTTATATTCACATATATAAATGAAATATAAATTTAAACAATCAAAACCAATTCCAAAAAATCAAACTCAAATTCCAAATCTAAGCCTTTCAAGTCAAAATCTTAAACTTAGCCAAATCAACTTCAAATCAAGCAAAACTCTTGATTTTTCTTCATGATTCAATCAACCCTACAATCATGAATTCAAATATAAAACAAACTCCAATCACTAAATCAAAATCCAATTCAAAAATTAAACTCTAAATCCTTTCATATTCTTCCTTTGAAAATGAAATTGTCAAATAGATCAAAACCCATTTGACTTCAAACCACTTGCAAATGGATTTATATTTCAATCATGAGTCTATATACAAGTTCAATCAAACTCAAATCAAGCTTTGACCAAGCCATTTGACCCATGTAGGCTCACTTGACCCAAAGTGACCTAAAGTACCCTTATGAGCCAAATTCTAATCCTAACCAAATTGGATTGAATCAAACTCACCTATACCACTCATCATGATCAACAATCATCATGGGATGATCAATCAATCAAATTGGGTCAAACCAAGTCAAACCTAAGGGTTGACCAAGTCAACACAGCCCAAAATGAAACCTAACATAGCCAAATTCCACCATAGGATTGATTGAAACCATTGATCTAAGTTCACTCATGACCTATGTTTGAACTTGACCAAGCCAACATTTGAGCCTAACTAGCCCAATTGGCCACTTGACCCAAGTTGACCCAACTTGACCTAAAAGTCAAATATGTCAAAACTTGATCTAAGCCAAATTGATTGAAAACCAATGGGTCAAGTTCATTCCAAATCAATTTTAAACTTGACCAAAGCCTCAATTGGCCAACTAGACCTAACTAGCCCAATTGACCTTAGGCCCAACTTGACTAAGGATCATGTTTGAGCCACATAACCAAAATTGATTGGAAACAATGATACCAATCCACTACATATGACTAACCTAACCTACTACCCCCCTAGCCCAAATAGGTCAAATGGGTTGAATAGGTCAACTTGACCCATTTGACCTAAATGAAGTCATATGAGCCAAATTCAAAACTATATGAACCAAATACCTAAACATTTGAAATGGTCATATGAACTTGAGCCAACCCTTGGTTTGACCCAATTTGATTTGGTCAACTTGACCCATTTTGACCTAAATGGGTCAACATGAGCCAAACCTTATCAAATGAATTCAACTCATGAAACTTGGCCAAACCTAGTTTCTCCACATACCTAACATATCCAAATTGAAAAAAATAAGCAAAATGACCATTCTACCCCTAGGACATAGAACAAATTTTGGCCTAATTCATGGGTAATTTGGTCATGCCATCTTCATATCCACTTGATACCTTCCTAATATCTCAACGAGACCTAATGGAGAGTGGTGCACCCACCCAATGGATTTGGGTCAGCCCAAATGGACCCAAGGCCAAACCCAACCTCATGGGTCAAATTGGCTCATTCCAAATCCTTCCTCCACCCAATTTGATGCACATGAGAGGTTGGCAATCCACTCAAGGCCTCAAACCGACCATGTGCAAAGACCTACTAGATCAAACAACCTCTCCAATTTGAACAATTGGATCAAAATGGCAAAGGAGGTGTCAGACATCCAATTTCCATATGGGGGAGATGTACTCCCCCTAATTCAATTCAAAATGATCATTCCCCAATTTGATCAAGCTATAGAGAGTGTTAGGAAAGATCAGAGAGCCTCCACAAGCTTTCTAAGAGGGATTTCAATTTGAGATTTCTTGATTTTCTCCATTGGAAAATTGGGGAGCTCTTTTGAATCTTCAATTTCCTATACACTAAAATCTACTGCAATTCCTCTTGCACACTTCCTCTAAGGACCAATTCGAGTGCACCCAAGCATCCATTTGAGTTCCCGCAGCAAGGAGAGAAGGAATTGGATCAAAGCCACAAAGGAAGTAAAGTGGTGTTGGTCTATAGAACAATCTGGTCAACCCCAAGGCCTAAGAATTTTAACAGGACTTCATCTCCACTAGACGAAGCTACCTCATCGATCTCGAGCACCGATGATCACCTCCAGTGAGGTATATAATTTTTTGACCACCTAGCATAGGATGTGTCGATCTTTTGTGAAAGCAATTTTCAAGTCATGCAAATTCCACCATTGGATGTGTTCCTTATTGGCTTTAGATGGTGTGGGTAAAGTTTTGTTCCAATATGAGCTTAATCAAACTCGAATCTTCCCCTAAATCATGGATGACCTCTATTGATCCTAAGGGAAGAATTAGGGAGATCCTCACCATCCATCTACTATTTTGGATGGACAATCGAGATTATTCCCACATTTAGAAATTCATTTATCCTTTTATAAATCATAGGTTGATCCATGGCCGTCCGATCTAATTGAATGGTAGGGATCAAAGCGCATTGTGCCATCGCACCGCCACTTGATTTGATGTTTAAGTAATGGGCTCACGCGATGCGTGTATAAACACCACCACCACATGTCGTCGTGAGTGAGGATTAGTTAGGGATTTAATTAAATGTTAATTAATCTCATGATCTTCTAAAAATCATATCTCTCTCAATAAAACTTAGAAAAATATGAGGTAAAATCCTATGTAAATATAATTCAACTTAGAATATTTTAAAATTAATTATAATGGATTTTGAGTTATCCTTTTATCTGATTTTAGGTTTTCTTAGAATTTTTATTTTGCTAATTACCTCTTAATTAAATCTTTGATTAATCCTAAACTTTTTGGGTATGTTTTAGGGGATGACTTACCTCCCCTAATTTTATTAGGATTTATTGAAGGTTTAATTAGGGGAATTGAAAATGTGCTTCCTAATTACCTTCCTTATGTAATTAAGGATAATTAGAGTTTGGAATAGTGTTTTAATCCATTATTGGAGTTGATTAAGGTCAGATCCATAAATAGGAGCTTAGGGAATAATTTTGGGGTATTTTCCTAAGCCATTCCCTAAATCCCATTTTCTTTCCTTAATCTTCTCTTAATTAAGGGTTAATCACTAATTATCCCTTTAATTAATTTCTAAAAATTCTAAAAATGTCCAGAACTTAATTAATCTACTTTGGGTAGATGCTTAGGTGTTTAAGAGCCTAAGTTCAATTAAGGAAATCAAAACCCAATTCATATGTGTGAAAGGGTGTTTTGAAATTACTTAAGTTAAACCCCTTAGCTTAATTAACTATTAATTGTGAGCCAAATTGCATTAGGCCCTTTTCTTCCTAGGTGCATTGCAAGTTTAAATTCTTTGTGAGTTTTTATGTCATCTCATTGCCTCATAATTACTTGGTTAACTATGCTAAGGTGGTGTAGGTAAGGGTTAATTAACTTGCTTAATTCATACATTAACCTAATTACTACATAAAAATGAATATAATTATCTAAAAATTAAATAAAAATATCAAACACATGTGGAAATGGGTTAGGAACAACAAACTCAACTCAACTTTTCAAAATTAAATCAAACTTAAAACTAAACAAAAATCACATTGAATACACTTTGATTTATTTTAAACTTTATTATTCCATAAGAATGTCTTTAGGATTTAATTAAAGTGAATGTGTTTATATGCTTTCATTTCTTTGATTCTTTCCCCAACATGTTAAATTTTTATGTCATGTGGTTTCATGCATTCATATTTTTCAAATTTAAATTTAAAAGTGAAATTGTTTACTTTATGTGAAATTTGCATGTGTTGGATATTATCACTACTAAATTCAAATTATTTTCAAAACATATAAATCAATTATCAAATTTGAAAGTGTGCTACTTATATTTTAATTATAAGCTTGCATGTGAGGGAATATAAGGATGTGTTTAATGTAGGTTCTCCTTTTTTTTTCTTTAGTATAGTTTTGAATAAGATTTTGGTAAGATGTATGGTTCATTTGAAAAGAATCTAACACTTTCCTAATTCCATATCCTATTCATTCCTATGCTATCACTTAAGAAGGAAGCCTATGCTTGCACATATAAATTGCATAAACAAAACAAATCAACTAATATAACTTTTGCATTCTTTCTTTTTTCATTCATTTCTTTTGTACACATTTATTTGTATTTAAGGAAAGTCGTATATTAGTCTAGACAACCCCGAGGTTGCGAGACTTTAAGTAGCCCTAAGTAGGTCTTGTACCTTACACCTCTGGTTAACAATGGTGTTGTACTCACTTATGCCTTTCTACTTTCATGTGCATGTGAAGATAAATAAAATACTTTTCTACTTAAAGAAAAATCATGCATATTAAACCTCCAAATTTTCTTAAATGAATTACTTACCATGCATCATAAAGCGTGTTAAATATTCTCATTTGTATGCATAGATATGCTTAGGATTCATTCATATGCATATTATACATGTTGGGAAAGAAATGAAGTGATGTGTGTTATGTCGATTTAATTCATTTTATTTAATCTTAAAATGCCTTTCTTCTTGAATAGGTTTGTTTAGAGTTTATCTAAACTTAGGATTAATTAAAAGACTTAATCAAAACATTCACTAGAGAAAACTAAAAATGTGAATCTACTTTAGTAATTTAGGTTAAGGAAGGAGAGAGAAGTTCCCTTCTTTTTTCCTCTCTTCATAACTTAGTAATTAATTGTAGGATTCACTTAAACTTAATCAAAACATGAAATAAGACCAACCCAAAACCGTTAAACAAATTAAATAAAACCCTCCATTAAGTTGAACATATTTTCACACTTAGAAAATTCTAACCTAAATCCATAGCTAAGCATACCACACAAACCTTCAAAGCACACACATTATCCTAAGTCACCATTTCTAGCTTTTGGTTAGGATGGTGCATGGTTCGATCTTTTATTTTATTTTGATGATATACATTTTAGATTGGATGTTAGGGTGTATGCTCATTGAATGAATGGTAGGATGCTCTTAGTATAATCATTATTTTCTGTAGGGGGTTGTGCTTAAGGGGCACTATCATAAATAAAAATATAAATACTTTTGCTTGCAAGTGCTTTATGCCCTTAAGCATAATCCAATAGTTAGGTGGACTTAGTCACCCATGTGTGGGGTGATAAGTCCAATATACATGCTTGGGATTTGTGTGATTTATTTTAGTCAATCTTTGATTTTGCAGGTGTTAGTTAGATTTCCATTCTTTTTCTTTTCATGTAAATTTATGCAATTAGGATTTTAGAATGATTGTTATGGAGATTATGATGAGCATTGGTCATAAGATCCTATCATATGCACCATGTAAAGCCTTGGAGCATCTAACTTCCAACCATCCAAAAGAAGGAACCAAAGAAAGAAAATAAGAAAAGAAGAAATGAAGCTTGAAGACCCCCATAATAATGAATTCATTGCTTAATTGTAATTTAATTCATTTGTAATCTGGGTGTATAAGGGTAGAGCTCGGCTACCTAATTTATTATTTCAGATTTGTGTAGTGGTGCCCTACCATAATGACCTTTTATTCTTTTTGCAATTAGCTTTATAAATTGATTGATGATTTATTTAGATTTTGCATTAAGTGACATTTTTCTTAGTATGTGTGGCCTGGATGTGGATTAGGATCTTTAGGGAAAATTAAATCTTTTACCCAACTTAATAACTCAAAATTAAAACTAAAGAACTCATAACCTCACCTAAAGCTTGGGTTTAAAATCAAGATAAAAGAATTGACAACCCCTTAGCTGGATGAGTATTTCTTTATAATATCATGCATAAATGCATCTTATTTCACTCTTGATTGGAGGGCTTTCACCTTTGCCAAAGAAACTTGGCTTGACCTTTGAGAGCCATGGTGGAAACACACCTCCTCCCTTCTCTCTGATTTTGGCCAATAATTTTATTTCTCATGCATTAGGCATATGAATCCTATTAGCCTGAGTCAAAATGATTGTCCAAAATTAAAAATAAAATAAAATCTAAATTGCATTAGATTTAGGTCATTTAAAGCATGTCCTTACATGATCTAGTCTCTTTAGGGAGTGAGTTTAAGGACTTAGTCTCTTTCTAAATATATAATAGCCTAATTATCTTGCATAAAGCATAAGACTTGCCTACATGAATTTAAAATCGTAGGAGGAGAGTTGGTCCACCCCAGGCGGTTGTAAGTCCAAGTCGTGGTTTGTCCTCTCTTGTGGAGGCAAACTAATTACCTATTTTAGCCTAAGATTTAGGTTGTGCTTTTGGCCCTTGCCAAAGCTCCCAAAATTTAGGTTCTGAGGTTGCTTCTCCCCTTTGTGGGCCATAAGCATAAATCCTCACCTCTTAGGAATTTTCTTAATATTGTATTAAGGAATCATAAGTCCTAAATTTCTAATGAAAGATTCAACTCAAACAAACTAAATCAATTTGAAAAATATAAAGCCCTATAAGATAGTCTGAGATGCTAGTTAGGTTTCCTAGCATCATGGGCATCTCCTACTTACCTTCCATTTTGGCTTTGATAATAACTCCCTCCCTTTGATCAATCCCATTTGATCTTCAAAAATGAACCAATCGATTGATAGCCATTTCTTATTGAAATCTTTGAATAATGATCATTTACCTTAATCAAGAGTTTTCCTAAAGGATCTCGTCTTAGGATGTAATTAACTATAGGGGCTTGCCCCTGTAGGGAAGTTAATGAACCTGTTTTAAAATAAATCCACTTTTACTTTTCCATATAATGCAGGGAAAGAATCTTTGGTACATATGCAACCCATTATCCTTAGGAGTCCTTATTGAGGTGATTAGGTCCATTAAAGGGCAATCACTTCTATCTTATGAGATAATACATTATTTCTTTGATGTACCGATCACAATAAGCAGAAAATCATAGCATCCCAAAAAGATGAATTTTTATATTCTTTCCTCTTTCTCTTCTCACCAACAAATTTGAAAGGTGACTCCCTGTAGAACATTTTCACCATAGTTGGTTTAGGTTTGGTTGGTCATTTGAAATATTTTGGTTTCAATCAATTTTGGTTTGGTTTGATTTTAGCTTGATTTGACCTTTTAGGTCAAGTTGTTTATGGTGATTACTAATTGGGTCTTGGCCAAGGCTTTGTTCAAGTTCAACAAGTGATTTGGAATGAACCTGACCCATTGGTTGCAATCAATTTGGCTTAGATCAACATTTGACATATTTTGACTTTTTAGGTCAAGTTGGGTTAACTTGGGTCAAGTGGCTAATTGGGCTAGGTTAGGCTCAAATGATGAGTTGGTCAAGTTCAAACATTGATCATAAACTAGCTTTGATCAATGGTTTCAATCAATTTGTCCTATGGTGGATTTTGGCTAGTTTAAGTTTCATTTAGGTCAAATGTTGACTTGGTCAAAGGTTAGGTTTGACTTGGTTTGACCCAATTTGAGTGATTGGTCATCTTATGATGATTGTTGCTCATAATGTGAGGCTTAGATGGGCTTAGTTCAATCTAATTTGGGTAGGATTAGAATTTTGCTCAAAAAGATACTTTAGGTCACTTTGGGTCAAGTGAGCCTAAGTGGGTCAATTGACTTGATCAAAGCTTGATTCAAGTTTGGTTGAACTCACATATGGACTTATGATTGAAATATAAATCAATTTTCAAGTGATTTGGAGTCAAATGGGTTTTTGACTCATTTGATAATTTCAAGTTCAAAGGGCGAACATGAGTTTGATTTGGGTTTGATTTTTGAATTTACTTTTGCTTTGATGATTGAAGTTTATGTTTATATTTGGATTCATGATTGAAGGATTGATTGAATCATGAATAAAATCTAAGAGTTTGAATTGATTTGAGATTGATTTGACCAAGTTCAAGAATTTGACTTGAAGGTGTTTGATTAGATTTTGATTTGAGTTTGAATGAATTTGGGTATTTGAGTTTATATTTCATTTATATTTATAAATATAAATGAGAATATAAATGGTTTATATTTTGAATTTGAGGTGATTTTAATTTGATTTGAGCTAAGTCCATAAGATGAAATCAAAGTGACTTAGGAAGGATTTTTGAATTTGGAATTCAATCATGGGTTTCAATCATTTGAAATTGATTCATGATTTGAGAAAAATCCATTGGAATTGATTTAAGGTTTGAGAAAAATCAATTAAATTGGAATTGATTGGAGATTTGATTTGGAATTGAAGTTAATTTGGATTTGAGAAAATCAATTCTCTTAGAATTGATTTGAGTTTAAATTTGATTTGAATTTTGAAATTTCACTTGAAGAAATAAAGTAGGGATTTGGTTCAAGCTATAGAGTAGGCAAATTTTCCTAACACCCCTAAAGCATGACCTATTCCTACATCTAAATCTTCTATGTATTTAGGGTTAGGTTGAGTGTTCTCCTATTCACTAGAAGTGTCTTAAGGCTAAGGAACTCTTAGTGTCTAAGATGGAGAGGTTGAGAGCTCATCCTAAAAATGGGGTCAACAAGCAGCAAGTGAGAGAAGTATTGGCACAAGATTGATGAGGATCATTGGTTCCAAAGGGTAGACTCTACCCAGAGGAATTTGATGCCATCTAGTATTCTAGGGTTTTGTGTCACCTTATTTTAAGAGCTTTGATGGCAGTGAGAACCCACATCGACATAGCATATTGTCTTTGGTGGGTGATTATTACTATTCTATATTTTTATTAGCAGCTTAGAAGGTATAGCCTTTGATTGGTATGCTAAACTCCCAACTTTTCAGTGAAGATTTTCACTGAGTTGGAGCAACTCTTCATTAAGAGGTTTGTTGGAGCTCAACAAAGGGTGACTAAAGGCAATCTCGTTGTGGCCTAACAACACCCAGGGGAGTCCTTCATTGATTATATTCTTAGATGGTGCAATCTGAGTATGAAATGTGAACTACAACTATCTGAACAACATGCCATTAAAATTTTACTAAAGAATATTTATGGTCTGGTCGCCTTCATGCTCAAAGGTTTTACCATCAAGATATTTGAGAAGCTAATCAACAAGGCAACTAGTTTGCAAGGAGAAGCCAAACAGTTGCCTTTTCTGGATCAATCAACAAAGCCAAAGCCACATAAAGCTTATGAGAAGAAGCCAGGGGTAGTAAACAATGGGAAGCAGATAGAAGCGGATGAGAGACCTCGAGCTCCACAGCCATCACTTCCACCTCCTCTACCACCACCTAGGCCATCCTACCGACTGCCACGATATCCTCCATGGCCTTCACCGCCTCCTCCTCAGCCATACTCACAATAGTAGCGGTACACATACCCGCCGCTAAGTAGCTACCATGCATCTACTCCTTTGGATAAACTAAACAAACCTTATTCATTTAAGAGGGAGTTAATCAGAAAAATATTTAATAACCTCTTAAAGAAAGTTAATTTTCAACTACGAACCTAGAAAGATCGAGGAAGTGGGCAGGAGCAATGATCCAAACTTTTACCCCTACCACCGCATGCTAGGTCATGTTTTGGAGGATTGTTTTACATTCAAGGACTGGCTTGAGCATAGCTACAAGACATGCGCCATAGTTATCCCAAAGGAATACCTTGTGGAATAACCATCTAATTTTGTTAGGGTAATCCTTGGGGATACATGCCATCTTCTTAAAGCCAAAGAAGGTTGGGATATCTTTTTATCCCGAACCTCTAAAAAGATTGTTTCAAAAATCAAGAAACTATCCTCGGTGTGCTCAACCTCAACATCAAGAAGGTTTGCAAGTTTCCAAAAAACTTGGGGAAATTGAGCTCAAGAGCGAACCCACACCGGATAGGTAGCATAACCACCGACCAAGCCCAGCCTCTAGTCCACCGTTGCAGCTACTACTTCAACGAGCACTTCTACTTTAGCTAGATCTTCTTCTAGTGGACATCTTATATCGGTGGATGAGGGCATCAAATTCCTTACTCCACTTAATTTACTAGATTTCTACTATGTACCTCCTTCAAAATCTAAGAAAATAAGAAATAAAACTAGTTTGAATTACATATGTCTCACTATGATGGGTTGTCTAACTCTACTCTTTTAGAAAGCTCTTTAAGTCTAAATAATAATTATAACAACTCTGATCTTCCTCTTTTTGATTCAAAGATGGACTTTTTTTTCTCTGAATATTATGAGTTTACCTCTTGAGATAGACTTGGAATCATATGATTCTGAGGGTCCTATAGGAGAAGATGTAGGTGAGCCTGATGAGCAGGTAAAATCTTCCACTAAACTGCCACAAGAGATCACCAAAGTCAACCTCCATAGTGGCAAGGTTCTACCTCCTAGGGAATCACCTCAAGATAAGGGGAAATAATTCATTAGTACTAATGAGAAAGAAGCCCCTCGACAGGATGCTCCGCCCATGGATATACTTATGAAGGATCAGCCCAAGGTGGATTACAATGTCCTCTCTCACCTAAGAAAGTTTACATCTAAGTTAAGCATATATGATGCCCTTGTCTTATCCAAAGAGATGAGGGAATCATTAATCAAGGCTCTTCTTGATCCAGAGATATGCTTAGCTTAACCACTATTGGAGAGAGGCACATTACTCAAGAGAAGCCAAGGGAATCACCTTCATAGATGAAGACCATCTTCTTGGGGACATGAAGCAAAACCGTCCCCTCTACATCACAGTAGAAATTGGCAGATTCAAACTTTTTAGGGTTCTTGTTGATCCAAGCACATGATGAACATTATGAGTCTAAAGATCTTTTCCTATTTGAAAATTGATATCTCTACACTTCGAGGAGATTGAATGACGTAGAGAGGGTTCAATGAACAGGGCAAGAGGGCTTTAGGCTCCATGGTGTTACCTTTAGAAATATGTGACTGGAAGACTGAAGCCAAATTCTACATAATTGATTTAAATACTTCATTCACTACTTTGCTCAGTAAGCCTTGGCTACACCAAAATAAGATGATTCCATCCTCCCTCCATGAGTGCATCAAGTTCCAAAAAATGGAATCAATATAGTGTCAAAGGTGATGAAAAGTCATTTTCAATAGAGGTTGAGATATATGAGGATGCACCCATTATCTTCTTAAAAATACCTTTTCTCATGAACTTGGTCAAAATTCAAATGCAAAAGAAAAAGAAAAAGAAGAAAAAAGAGAAAGAAAAAGAAAAGAAGAAAGAAAATACAAGTGAATGAGAAAAGGACATTAAGAAGAAGTAGAGCTATATTTCACATTCCACCCATAGTTCATTCCATCATATGGACATATGGATAGGATGACTCAACCTCCATCAGATAGAGGCAGATGTAGACATAGAGGCATTTCCATAGGTGGAAGATCCCCTAGTTGGCCACCAGCCAATAGGGGTTATGTTCCAGTTCATAGGAGTACCCCTACTATTCACTTAGACTTGGAATCTAGCTCGGAGGATGAGTTTAATGTGATTAGCAAAACAACCAAACCCTCTCAGTGGGTTTCATTGGAGGTGACACTTGGGCTGGACATCAATTTAGACAGGCCCCTAGGCAAAGCACAAATGTATTCGAATCAAGTTTATGTGAAACTATTAGGCAGCAGTTAGGAACCTTAGCTCTAACCTCACTTTCCTCTCAAAATGTTGAAAGCTTAGTAGTTAAGGAAGCCCCTCAGTCTTTTGGGGATGTCACACTGAAGAGATTCCTATTGGGATCATCATCCAAGTCTAATAATTGATGTAGGATTTGAGGATAATTTATATAAAGAATTAATGGAATTACCTTTTGATTGGTACTCACCTTGTGTTCTTAATCTTGCAAAGAAAGGTTTGATTCCTTATACATGGTCCAAGCATATACCAGAGTACTTCGAGAAGTTGTGGAACAACATAGGCAGGGATGCACAATCAAGATCAAGATTAGGATTCGGTACAGTGGGTCCAGTCAATGACGATGATTACTATTTAGTTGTCACCAATCATCTGGAGTCTTATAGATTCTTCAACTACACTAACTCTTATTGAGGATGTATGTTTAGAAACTTAAGATGATCCAAATGATCTCCAAATCAAAGATGCACCTCCATAATTTGAAGAAGAATCTCTTCAATAATCGATAAGCTTAAAGAAATCAACCTCAAGATAGAAGAAAATTTCTGCCCCACATACATCAGTTCTTTGATAAATGAAGAAGAAACCAATGATTTAGTTAGATAATTTATTCAATTTAAGGATTGCCGCATGGAGCTATGAAGAAATGCCTATTATCTCTTGATGTAGTAGTCCATAAACTAGAAATAGACCCTAATGCTAACCTCATCAAGCAAGCTCCAAGATGCATGTGATTAGAAATCGAACAACAGGTCATTTCTGAAGTGAAGAAATTGATCGATGCTGGTTTTATCAGGGAAGAAAAATACTCTACCTGGTTAGCCAGCGTTGTCCTAGTTAAGAAGAAGAATGACCAAATTCACATATTCGTTGATTTTAGGGACTTAAATAAGGCATATCCTAAGGATGAGTTTCCTCTTCCTATACCAGAATTAATGGTGGACATCACCTCATCTCATGCAGTATTCTCCTTCATTGATGGGTCATATGACTACAACCAAATTAAGATGGCCCCCAAGGATGAAAGAAACATTGCTTTTCGAACCCCGATTGAAATCTATTGTTATAAAGTCATGCCTTTTGGCCTTAAAAATGCTAGTGCTACATACCAATGGGACATGACTTAGATATTCAATGAACTCATTCATCATCAAGTTGAGTGCTATGTTGATGATCTAGTACTCAAAAGCAAAGAAAAGGAATACCATCTCATTGACTTGAGAGTAGTTTTCAAATGGTTAAGACAATATAACCTCAAAATGAATCCCCTGAAGTGTGCATTATGAGTAGCTTCAGGGAAGTTCCTTGGGTTTGTTGTTTGACATTTGGGAATAGAAATAGATCTAGAAAAGATCAAAGCTATTTTAGAAATGCCACCACCTAAATGTCTAACTCAACTCAGATCTTTTCAAGGGCAGTTCGACATGTTTAAGGCACTTTATCTCCAACCTATCAGGGGGATGCAAGCCATTTTTAGTACTTGTCAAAAATGACACCAAGTTCAAGTGGGATGATAAGTGCCAGTATGCCTTTGAAGACATCAAGCTGTATTTGGTGAAGCTATTAGTTCTAGAAGGCCCTATCCCGGACAGGCCACTTATCCTCTACACTGCTGCATTGAATGGCTCCTTTGGCGCATTATTGGCTCAAACCAAAAATGAAGGGAAGGAGAGCGATATCTACTACTTAAGCCATCATTTGAACCCTACTAAAGAAAACTACCCACCTATTGAGAAATATTGCTAGCTTTAATCTTTGCATCCTAAAAGCTATGACACTATATGCTTTATCATAAAGTGAACTTGATTTTAAGAATCAATCCACTGCAATATCTCATGACATGGACAATATTATCTGGATGGTTGGGATGTTGGTCCATGATTCTCTCATAGTTTGATATCACATTCGCACCCCTCATGCGATGAAAGGTCAAGAACTAGAAGATTTCATAGCAGCACACTCACTTTCTACTGATTCCCCGCTTCATGACGATCTCCCTGATGAAGAAATCATGAACTTAAGGAAGGTTGACAACTGCCGTTGGGAGATATTTTCATGGTGTGGCTTCCTTTCATAAAGAAAAAACCACGATCTACTCTTCTAGAAAGTTAGGGTGTGACCTCATTTTTGGAATGAGCTCAACCCCTCCATTTTAGACATAGAACTTATCTTAGACTTTAAGAATTCCTTAGACTTAAGACATATATAGCGATTAGGTGGACACTTAACCTAGCCCTAGAGACTTAGAAGAGTTATTCATAGGAATAGGTTATGCCTTAGAGGTGTTAGGAAAATTTGCCTACCCTATAGCTTGAACCAACTCCTCACTTCCTTCCTTTAAGTCAAATTCAAATCAACTCCTAACTCATATCAACTTCAACTCAAAATAAAATCAACAATCAATTTTAGCCTAATTGTTTTTTACTAAACTCAAATCAATTCCAAATGATTGAAATCCATGATCAACTCCAAATGATTGAATTCCAAATTCAAAATCTTTCTTAAGCCCTTTGATTCCATCTTATATACTTAGCTGAAATCAAATCCAAATCAATTCAAATTCAAGAAATTTTCTCATAACCCATTTGTATTCTTATTTATATTCATAAATATAAATGAATTATAAATTCAAATATCCAAGAATCAATTCAAAAATCAAATCCAAAGTCAATCAAAAATCTAACCTAAGCCTTCAAGACAAAATCTTGAACTTAGCCAAATCAAACTCAAATCAAGCTGAACCCTTAATTTTTTCTTCATGATTCAATCAATCCTACAATCATGAATCTAAATATAAACATAAACTTCAATCATCAAATTAAAACTAAATTCAAAAATCAAACCTAAGTCAAACTCATGTTCACCCTTTGACTTGAAATCATCAAATGAATCAAAACCCATTTGACTCTAAATCTCTTACAAATAGATTTATATTTCAATCATAAATCCATATGTGTGTTAAATCTAACTTGAATCAAGCCTTGATTAAACCAATTAGACCCAATTGGCTCACATGACCCAAAGTGGCCAATTTGACCTACATGAATCAAAATTCAATTCAATCCAAATCAAAGTGAATTAAGCCAATCCAAACTTCATGTGATGTTTGTTGATCATCATAGGTTAACCAATTGTCATGAATTGGTCAAACTAGGTCAACCTGGCTTGTTGACCAAGTCAACCCTTTAACCCACATGAACTCAAACTAGTCAAATTGCAACCAAAACTAAAATGATTGGAAAAAAAGATACAAATCAATTTCAAACGATCAACCCAAACAAAGCCATGATTCAAGCCAATTTGGTCAATTGGATCAAATCGGTCAACCTAGCTTAAATTGACCTAAAGGATCAAATTGGCCAAAATCCAAATTAAACCAAATTAATTGAAACCAGTTGAACCAATATAATCCAAATAGTCATGTGAACTTGACCCAACACTTAGTTTGACCCAATTTGACCAATTGGTCAACCTAACCCATTTTGACCCATTTTGACCCAAATGGGTCAAATTAACCCAAATTAAACCAAATGAACTTCAAATGACATGAAATTTGGTCTAACTTACTTTTGATCAATTTAAAATCTGCCCAAATCAAATTTAATGTCAAATGACCACTTTGCCCTTGGGTCAAGGGCATTCCATGAGAAAAGATACTTTCCCAAGTGGTCATTTCTCTTCTTTGGCCACTTGACACTCATCCATTGGTCCACATAGGCACTAGGGATACTGATTTTATGACCCAAGAAGTGGTTGGGACAGCCATGACTCATTGGGTGGTCAAATCACCTCACCTCTCTCATTGAAACACTTAGCATGAAGGACACTCACCTCCCTTTAGCTAGGACACCCACTTGTCCTTCATGGCAACCACTTTCTATGCCTTAGCCAACCATAGGGCACCACCTAGGATGATTCTCTTCCCTTCTCAACCACCCCAAGCCAAGTGACATGAGTTTGGAGCTAAAATTTTAAACAAAAAGTGGAAAAGGCTCATTTCACTTCACTTTTCATTCTAAGGCTTTAGTGGCTGAAGGAAACCCTCATTCCTCTCATTCTCCTCCTCTTAGAGCTCCCAAAGGCCATTAGCAATCATCCACTTCATTTTAGACAGAAATACTCCAAAATTAAGAGTATTTTGGCGAGGAAACAATGATCACCAGAGGAAACTTTGTTTTGATGTGAAGGAGTATGTAAGCTCCGTTTAAGGCTTCCTCCCTCACTCAACAGCACGCTCGAGTCACCACCACCATCGAAAATCATCCCCAGTGAGGTAACCTTCAAAAACTATAGTCGGCCTTAGGATCTTTCATTTTGTGATGGGTTTTAAATTTTTAGGAATCTACCCTAGGTAATCCCGCATTTTTACTTTAAATCATCCCAATTAGAAAATAGAATTTTTCTAGTGCGAATCAATGCAAAAATGGATCCATTTGGACAAGTTTTCACTTAGAAATCATATTTTTTTCCTAAATAGCCTGAAATCACCATTCACTATCAGCGGTGAAGCAGCCACCGTCCGATCCCACGGTTTGGGATAGGCGGACAGATCACGGGCCTTGGATCACGATACAATATGGACCATCCAATCATACAGTTGGTGTGATCAAATGATTCAGATTATGCACCGATCATGTGATCTTGGCCTCTAGATCGCATGATCTAATCTTTCTGATCGGGACATCGAGCGGCTGGTCGCTTTCCTTGCGTTGACCCGGTCTTTCCGCCGACGGCCGGAAAATCATAGTTACTTGGCGCCACGTGCATCACGACACCGCACATCCAATCGCGGCGCGTAATACGTCGTGCCGCACAATTTTTTCGATTTAAAAAATTAATTAAAATACCTAAAACTTCAAAAATTTATATAAAATAAAATACTTAACCAAAAATTACAAATGAAGGGTCGTTGGATTTATCTTTCCAAGAAGAATCCAGTAAACCCAAAATGCCTAAATTTCACTAAGTATTATGAGCTTATTTTAAGTTTTAGTAAAAATCAAATTTCTTTAATTAAACCAAAAATACATGTTGGATTAAGTTGAAATTTTCAAATATTAAAACTGATGTTAAAATACACCTACGATAAAAACTTCAAGGTAAAATGACCTCTGAATTAAAATATATTAAATTTTGAGTGTTAAATGATTTATTTTAATAAAAATAAATTAGCATAACTCTTAAAAATCACTTAAATCAATTGAAACTTCAAAAATATATAACTAAATGTAGAAAAATTAGAAAAATATTAATTAGGGCTCATTTTAAAGACAATTAGAGCCGAATCCAATAACATTATTTCTAATTAAATTTGAAGTGTAGATTTTTCTTAATTAAGGTTTAATTGAAAACTTAATAACCATAATTACTCCCTAATGACTTTATTAAATAATTCCAAACTTCAAAAATATTTAGTGGGATTACTTCTGCCTCCCCTAATTTTTTTTATTTTATTAACGAGTCAATTAGAGAAATTAATTAATGAACTCCTAATCACTTTCTTATATAATTAAGGTTAATTAAGCATATGAACAGTGATTTACTCTTGATTAAGTTAATTAACTTTGTTTAAGTGATTAGGAGGTTTATGGAATAATTTTAGGATATTTTTCTGAAGCTATTCTCTAAACCCCCTTCCTTCCTTAATCTAAACTTAATTAAGAGTAATCCATTAATGACATACTTAATTAACTTGATAAAATTTTCAAAACTTTCCAAAACTTAACTAATCCTTCTTGGGTAGATGCTTAGGTGTTCAATAACCCAAGCATCTTAAGGAAATCATACCTAACCCACATGTGTGGAAAAGGTTATGAAGTACTTAAATTAAACCATTTAGTTTAATTAATCATTAATTATGAGCCAATTGCATTAGATACCTTTCTTTCCTAGGGTGCATTGATGATTTAAATTTCTTGTGGTTTTATGTCATACATTGGCTCATAATTATTTGATTAAATATGTTAAAGTGGTATAGGGGTAATTAATGAACTTAATCTACACCTTAACCAAAGCATAAAATTAATCTAATCACCTAAAAATTAAACTAAAATAATACACACATGTGGAATGGGTAAGGACCAAAAAACCTTCTCACACTTTTCTAATTAAATCAAACTCAAAATAAAATGAAAGTCTCTTTAAACAACTTTAACTAATCTTACTTCATAAGATTGTCTTTAAGAATTAATTAGAGTGAATGAAATTACATGCTTACATCACTTTATTTCTTTCCTAGCATGCTAAATGTCATATGAAAATCATGCATTCATGCTTTTCTAAAATCAAATTCAAAATGAAATATTTTCTTTATGTCAAATTGCATATTTTGGCTAAAGTAAAAAATATGAGTGGCTATTATCACTATTAAATTCAAAATTATTTTCAAAATCTATAAATCAAATACCTAAAATTAAAAGTGTGCTACTTATAGTTTATTTATAAGCTTGCATGTGAATATAAAATTTGTGTTTGTTTTTCTTTCCTCTTAATATGGATTTGAATAAGATTTGCAAAGTGTATAGTTCTTTTAAAAAAGAACATAGCACTTGCATAAATCTATTCTTATCCTCTTCCATGTTATGACTTAAGAAAGATCCTTACACTTACACATACAAATTACATAACCAAGTCCAAACATAAGTACAATTTTTTTCATCTTTTTTCATTTCTGTACATATGTTGTATTTAAGAAAGTGATATATTAGTCCGACAATGGTCAAGGTTTTAAGTAGCCTAAGTAGGTCTTATACCTTACACCCTGGTTAACAATGGTGTCGCTCACTTATGCCTTTGATACATACATGTGTATATGAAAATAAAAAACCTCTTTCTATTAATGAAAATCATGCATCATAAAGCATTCAAATTTTCTTAAGTAACTCACAGCATTCTCATTCCATGCATTTCTGTACATGCATGTATTTAAGAAAAGTGGTATATTAGTCCGACAACCCTGTGAGGCTTTAAGTAGCCCTAAGTAGGTCTTGTATCTTACACCCCTGGTTAACATTGGCATCATACTCACTTATATCTTTTATATTTGTAAATGTGAATATGAAAAATGGATAAAAGAATCACTCTATTCAACTTAACAAAATTATGCATACATAAAACCTTCCAAGTTTCCTTAAGCAACCTCTCTTATCATCCATTATTAAGATGTGCTAAATACTTGCATTGCATGTATAGATATGCTTAGATTCATTCATGATACATATATGTGAAAGAAATAAAATATTGTGTGTGTTTTGTGATGTAATTCATTTTACTTAATCTTAAAATGTCTTTCTTTTGAATAGTTTGTTTAGAGAAAATCTAAACTTAGGATTAATTAAAATACATAATAAAACATTCACTAAACAAATCCTTAATGAATCTACCTTAGAAATCACTTGTAGGGAGGAAAGAGAAGTTCTCTTCTTTTCCTCTTTATACTTTTAATTAAGTAGGTTCATTCAAACTAAATCAAATAATCAAATAAAATTAACCCATATCAACTAAACAACTTAAATGAAACCACCACCCTTCTAAGTTGAACCTTTTCACTTGAAAATCCTAACCTCTAGCTAAGCATACCACACCTTACATGGCACACATTAGCTAAGTCACCACTTCTGTTATGTTGTGGTGCATGGTTTGATGTTTATTTTATTTTTATGATGTGATGTTTCTGGATGTTAGTGTATGCATAGAGAATGAATGGTAGGATTTAGTAATCATTGTCTTATGCGGGATTGTGCTTAAGGCTATAATAAAAATATAAGCTTTTCAAGGTTGCTTATACCCCAAGCATAATCCAAAATAGGTGGACTTGGTTACCCATGTGTGGGTGCTAAGTCCAATTTGTTTACATATGTGGAATGTGTGGTTTAGCTAATCTCTATTTTGTAGGTTTTAGTTAGATTTACTTTTTCCTTTTCATGTACCTTTACAATTAGGATTTTGGAATGATTATTATGGGGATTAGGATGAGCATTGATTATAAGGCCATGCCTTATATACCATGTGAAGCATTTGGAGCATCCACTTTCCAACCATCCAAAAGAAGGAACCAAAGAAGAAAGAAGAAAAGAAGGAGAAGAAGAAGAATGAAGAATGAAGCTTGAAGACCCCATAACATGAATTCCTAATTATAATTAATTCATTTGTAATCCGGTTGTATAAGGGTAGAGCTCGCTACCCAATTTATTTTGGTTTATGGGTGGTGCTCCACACCCTTTATTCTTTTGTGTAGCTTTATAAAATGTTTGATATTTTGTCTAGCTTGTGCTTTAGAAATGGCATCCTTTCTAGTTTCTTGCTTGCTGTATGGCGATGAGGATTAGGCTCTTAGAAAAATAAATCTTCTACCAAATTAATCAACTAAAAAATTAAAATAAATAACTCATAACCTTATTTAAAGCCTAAGTTAAAATCAAGATAAAAAATTAGCAACCCTTAGCTAGATGAGTATTTCTGATAACATCATGCACAATGACATATTTAATTCACTTTTTGATTTGAGGCTTCCACCTGCTGAACTTGACTTGACCTTTATGAGCCATGGTGGAAACACACCTCCCATCTTGCTGATTTTGTCCCATAATATAATTTCTCGTGCATTAGGCATATGAATCCTATAATCCTAAATCAAATAATTGTCCAAAAATAAAAATAACATGTAATATGATTTGCATTAGATTTTTGTGATTTGAAGCATGCCCTTATATGATCTAGTCTCTTTAGGGAGTGAGTTTAAGGACTTAGTTTCTTTTTAAATAAATAATAACCTCATTATCCTGCATAAAGCATAAGACTTTCCTACAAGTATTTAAAATCAGAGGAGTTAGTTGGCATCACCCCGTGGTATAAGTCCATATGTGATTTGCCTCTCTGGAGGCAAACCAAATACCCATTTTTTGCCTTAGATTTAGGTCATGCTTTTGGCCCTCAAAGCTCCTAGATTTAGGAGCTTCTCCCTCTATGGGCCATAAGCATAAATCCTCACCTCTTAGTATTTTCAACCTTATTGTGAATTATACCCCTAAACTTCTAAAAAAATTCAACTCAAATAAGTAATTCAATTTCAAAATTGTAAAGCCCAACCATAGGATAGTTTGGGATGTTTACTAAGCTTTCTAGTATCCTAAACATCCCCTACTCACCTCCATTTGGCTTCGATAAGAACTCCCCCCTCTTGATCGATCCCACTTGATTTGCCAAAAAATAAACTAATTGATTGATAGTCCTACCTATTGAAATCTTTGGAAATAATGATCATTTATCTTAATCGAGAGTATTCCTAAGAAATCTTCCTTAGAATGTAATTAACTATGGGGGCTTACCCATGTAGGGAACTTAATGATTCCAGTTTAAAATAAACCCTACTTTACTTTTCATGTAAAGTAGAAGAATCTCTACATATATGATACCCATTATCTTGGGAGTCCTTATTGAGATTAGGTCCATTGTAGGTGACTTCTATCTTCGATAGTACACCTCTCTTCAATACCGATCACTAATAAGAACATCCATGATCTACGGTGTCCCGACCAAAAGGTGTATTTTCTATTTTTGTTTGTCCTTTTCAAAAGGATGGATGAAGACAGAAATATTTTACCATAGATTATTCTGGCGACTCTGCTGGGGATGGTTTCTCTCTCCAACTTTGGTAAATGATCATTGTCTTTGAGTATCGATAGTGGGTTTGTATGTTATAATAGGTTTTTGAATCACATTCCTTGTGGTCATAAAACCTCGTCCTCTAATGGGTAAAATGAAAAGAAGAAACATCTTGAAGACTTCCTCCTTATCATTTTCATGATAAGGAATGGTTCATTCTAAAATAATAAAGACAAAAATAAATTTTCCATAAGAACTTTGCTTTTTAAAAAGCATCTTTTCAGAAATGCACTTAATAAAATATTTTCCACAAAATTTTGTCACCCTCATTTAACAATTCCCATAATTGTTACATGTAGGATTTTCAAAAATAAAATTAACAACATTTTCCAAAAGTCATAAATGAACATCTTCTTTCAACTCACTTTGATGAAGATTTCATTTTCAAAATAAATGAACAATCATCTCTTCCAAAAATCACAATCATAATCATGAATTTTTTTAAAAGCACACATGAATCTTTCTATTCAATACACTCACACATTGAATGAAAAATTCATTTCCAAACAAAATTAAACTTTTTAAAATGCACATATGAATATCCTCATTTAATATACTCAAATTTATTAATGAAGATTTCAACCCTAACTAAAAATAAATATCTTTTAGGAAATCCCACTTGAACATATCTCACATATGTTTTAAGTTGGAATTCCTCTCTTTCAAAAAGCAACAATCACACACAAAAATTTTACATTTCAAACATAAGATTGATTTACATTCTACATACTTAAATTTGTGAATGAAAGTCCTCTTTTCAAAACATTAAAACTTTTAACAACCATATTTCAAAAATATTTCAAAACATAATTTGGAACTTCATTTAGCATACTCAAATTTGCTAAGTAAAGTTTCCAAATCTAAAATCAAAAAATCAAAAATTATATTTTAAAATTTTTAAAACACATTTGGAATTTCATTTAACATACCCAAATTTATTAAGTGAAGTATCCAAATTCAAAATCTAACAAAAATTTTCAAACATACATTTGGAAGTTCATTTAGCATACTCAAATTTGCTAAGTAAAGTTTCCAAATCTAAAATCAAAAATCCAAAATTATATTTAAAAATTTTTAAAACACATTTGGAATTTCATTTAACATACCAAATTTATTAAGTGAAGTATCCAAATTCAAAATCTAACAAAAATTTTCAAACATACATTTGGAACTTCATTTAGCATATTCAAATTTTCTAAGTAATGTTTCCAAACCCAAAATAAAAATCAACAATCATATTTCAAAATTTCTAAACACATTTGGAACTTCATTTTACATATCCAAATTTGTCAAGTAAAGTCTCCAAATTCATAATTCAACAAAAATTTTCAAACATACATTTGGAACTTCATTTAGCATTGTCATATTTGCTAAGTGATGTTTCCAAACCCAAAATCAAAAATCAACAATCATACTTCAAAATTTCTAAACATTTGAAACTTCATACCAAATTTGTTAAATGGAGTTTCAAATCAAAATCAAAATTTTCAAACAACTTTTGGAACTTCATTTAGCATACTCAAATTTTAAGTGAAGTTTCCAAATCCAAAATCAAACAATTTTCAAAATTTTTGAAATCATAATACAAATTTGAAAGTTTCCAAAGTCAAAACAAAAAATTTCAAGCACCTTTGGAACTTTCTTAACATAAAATTTGCTAAGGAGAAGTGTGGGACCTTATCTTTAGCATACCAAATTTTGTAAAATTGAGTCCCCACTTTCAAAACACATCAAAACAACAAAATGATGCACCTTAGGATTCCCTTGACATACTAAATTTGCTAAGGATCCTACCTTTTTAAAAATTAAAACATCAAAATAAAAATAAAACACTTAGGATATCTTAGCATACCTAAATTTTCTAAGGATCCTATTTTAAAAATCAAACAAGACACACTTGAATTCTTCACTTAGCATACCTAAATTTGCTAAGAGAAAATTCCAAGTTTTTCAAAACAAAACAAAATTCACAAAAAGAAATAATCATTCTCAAATACTTCACTTAGCATACCTAAATTTGCTAAGTAAAATTCAAAATCAATCAAACAAAAACAAAATCAATTTGACCCTTTACTTTAACATACCTAAATTTGTTAAAGGAAAGGGTCCTCACATCAAAATTTGAATTTAAAATAAAAATGAACCTATGGAAGCATCCTTATCAAAATTTTCAATCTATATTTTAACATACCTAAATTTGTTGAAGTTAGATTCATATTCAAATTCTTCTTTCAATCAATCTTCTTAGATCCATTTGAACCCCACTTAACACTTCCAAGTTATTGGATGTGGGTTCAAATTTTCAAAATTCAAAATTCAAAATATATGGAGACAAAAATTTGATAAAAATTCATTTCTTATTGCAGATTCTTTACGGTCAGTCAGTGCAGTTTAGTTTTAGCCTATTACGGTCAGTGAAATGATCGATTCTCAGAAGTTTGTCTTCACCTTCCCACGGTATGGATCTAGCTTTAGATCAGGTTGACTTCCCTCGTCTAGACCATACCCACCTGATTTACTTTGTCCAATGATTTGAGCCGTGATCACTTGTGCACCCCTCACTGCTAGTGCTAAGGTGACAAGCGGGTATCAGATGACTTACCCTCGACTAATGTCTCCTCACTAAAGAGGAAAGCTATGGCACATAGACTTCTATATAGTAGCATCTGCAGCATCAGCCTCAATTGCGCTCATCCTGAGTTCTCATGTTGCCCTGTGGCTAGTACCTACCATCTCTGTATTCTAAGGGTAAGGCTCTGTGGCTTGCCTCCCACATTTGAGCATGGGTCCAACTTCGACTCCTCCCATCCTACCCATACGCAGGAACAAACCACATGAAGTGCATACACCGAATGGCTGAAAGAGCTGAATGCATGGTGGATGAGTCTTCCATTATCACATCACCACTGGTTATGAAAAACTAGTTCCATCCTCTCTCTAGGTTAGACAGAGAGGATTATAAGAGGATCTGTTCATCACCTCCTAGTGGTGCGCTTAACCCAATACAGGAGTAGGAGGTCATACGTCACTCCTGAGGATACAACACTCGAGTCCGGAAATTCAATCTTGATCAATATCCCCATAATGTGGGGAGTGATTCATCGTGAGAGGCCGTGAGGCCCATACATCACATGCTACTGGGTTAAAGCTACCGCCGCCGCTTTGATTGATTTTCTAGCTACCCGCATGACATACTAAAAGTATCCTTCTTACTGGGACCAACCACCACAGGAGGGTAGTTCCTGTGCACAGAGAGTCAGTGGTGTCTCCACCCCACCACTCTACCCCTCATCCTCCATCGCCAATACAGATTACAACATCTTCCATTCCATCTAAGGCCATAAAGGCAGTATCCGAGGAAAAGTGCACCCCGTTGGTGATCCAACTATGATCGAGGGATCCTACCTCTCCTACACCACCCATTGAGGCTAGACCAAGCTCTCCCACTTGACCTTCCACCCTAATGGTGGTACAAAAGGAGTGGCAACCCCAAAGCATCATGGTCATCCCTTCATCAACTCCACCATAGTAGTGGAGATGGTGATGGATTTTAAATATTCTAGATGATAGCAGTAATAGTGGAAAATCATAGGATTGTTACCTCTCATAAAGAAGCTAGGAGTTTCACTCATCTAGCAGTACACCCACATAGAATGACTCTCAACGGCAAGAGGTCCTGGTCTCAAGGCACGATGATCACACGGCCACCAAAAAATCATTTGTTCTCATTTAGATTGATCATTCTCTCAAGGAGATAGTAGCACATTATCTTGTAGAGAAGAAGGAGATTTTGGGATATGATTGGTCAGATGAGGAGAAGGTCAGCTTTGATCCCAACATAGATGATTTGTTGGGAGACTCAGCCAGGATTTGTATGGTAGCCATAAGATCCCTCCTTAGAGAGCATCAAACAATGAAAGGTGTTAAGCCTCAGCAAGAAGATATAGCCCCACTCGACCCAACACCTCTTAGTACAGATCAAATAGAAGGATGAAAAAATAGAAAGGATGGAGAAGAGGCTCGAGGATCTATACTTATCTTAGCAAACCAAGCCCCCCATCATCCTATCACAGTTGAGACTAGTCAGCCAGAGTTGGTGCATGTCTTGGACCCATCCAAGACTTTACCTCTAGTAAAGCAAGGTAACACCAGCATGTATAGGAAGGTAGTGGATAGTACCTCTATACGGGAAAAAGATATCAAGTCTATGGTTGAGCAGTAGGTGAAGGAAGCATTGGCTCAAGCCTGGGGAGGATCATCAGTTCTAAAAGGTAGATCCTACCCGGAGGAATTTGATGCAATCCAATATCCCAAGGGTTTCATGCCACCTTCCTTCAAGAGTTTTGATGGTAGTGGAAACCCAAGGTAGTATATTGCACACTTCAAGGCCAATTATTGTAATGCTAGTGGCAGCGATGCTTTATTATTCCATCTCTTTATCAGTAGCTTAGTAGGGATAGCTTTCGATTTGTATGCTAAACTTTCCAATAGTTCAGTAAGGACTTTTGATGAATTGAAGTAACTCTTTATCAAGAGGTTTGCTGGAGCTCAACAAAGGGTCACTGTTGGCGATCTCATTGTGGCTCAACAAAATCATGGTGAGTCCCTTGCGGATTACATTCTCAGATGGCATAATTTGAGTATGAAATATGAACCACAACTTTTTGAGCAGCATGCCATTGAGATTTTGCTTAAGAATATCTATGGTCCGGTCACCTTCATGCTCAAAGGGTTCACCATCAAAACTTTTGAGAAATTAATCAATAAGGTAGCTAGCTTGCAAGGAGATGCCAAATAGTTACCTTCTCTAGATCAACCAACAAATCCAAAGTCACTTAAGATATATGAGAAGAAGCCTGAGGCAATGATAGCAGTAGATAAGGGGAAATAGCTAGAGAGCGTTTAGACCTCGTGCATCTCCATTTTTCCTACCACCACCAAAACTACCACCTCCAAAATAGCCTCCATGGACATCACCATCTCTTCCTCAGCCACATCATCAACAACAGTGGTACACATACCCACCGCTAGGTAGCTACCATCCACCTACTCTTATGGATAAATTAAATAAATCTTACTCATTTAAGAGGGAGATAATTAGGAAAATATTTAAGAATCTATTAAAGAAACTTGACTTTCAGTTACCCAAACCTAAAAAGCCAGAGAAAGTGGGCAAAAGCAAAGATCCTAACTTTTTCTCCTACCACCGCATGCTAGGTCATGTTTTGGAGGATTGCTTTACATCCAAGGACTGGCTTGAACATAGCTTCAAGACCCATATAGTCAGAAGGAATACCTCAACAACCATTCAATTTCATTAGGGTAATCCTTGGGGATGACTGTGATCCTTCCAAAACCAAAGAAGGTTGAGATATCTCCTTATCCAAAACCTCTAAGAAAATTGTATCTAAAATAAAGAAACTTTCCTTGCAGGTGCCTGAGCGAGCTCAAACCTCCAACATCAAGGAAGATTTGCAAGTCTGCCAGAACTCGAAAGGAGAAGCTCAAAGAAGAAGAATAGCAACAACATGTGTAGATATCCCATTACCACCCATCGAAGTCCAGCCTCCATCCTATAGTAGCTTCCACACCTGACTTCTTCCACTTCATAGTTTCTAAAACTTGTATGGGATGATGGGTATCAACCTTACCCCACTCACTTTAATTGATTTCTACTTTGTACCTCCAAAAAATTCCAAAAAATTGAAGAATAAAGCTACTTTGAATTACATATGTGTCACTTCTAATGGGTTGTCTGAATATATTCTAAATAACTCTTCAAGTATAAACAATAACTATAACAATTTTGATCTTTCTCTTTCTGATTTAGAGTTGGATTTTCCTACTCTAAATACATGGTTCACTTGAGATAGATTTGGAATCATTCATCAGGGTCTCATAGGAGAAGTCAGAGGTGAGCTGAGGTGTAGAACCTTCCATTACCCCACAAGATATCATCAAGTCAACCTCCTGAACTTCTACCTCTAGGGTAGCACCTCAAATAGAGGGAAATAAGTCATTGGTTGAGGATGGAAGCCTCCAAGGATGCTCCACCCTTGGATATGCTTATGGAGGATCACCAAGACTACAATGTCCTCACCAAGAAAGTTGCCATCTAAGCTAAGCATACACATGCCCTTGTCTTATCCAAAGAGATGAGGAATCATTAATCAAGGCTCTCCTGATGTGAGATATGCTTAGCTCAAAGATATCGCTATTGGTGAGAGGCACATTATTCCGAGAAGCTCAGGGAATCACTACGAAACCTTCTTCTACTGGAGCACAACCGCCCTCTACATAGGTTGACATGGGCAGATTTAGGCTAGTTAGAATTCAAATTGATCCAGGTGCATCAGCAAACATTATAAGTTTAAAGACCCTTGCCTATTTACAGATTGACATCTCCACACTCCGAGGAGATCGCATGATGTTGAGAGGATTCAATGAACAAGGTGAGAGTTTTAGGTTCTATAGTTACCTTTGAGATAAGTGATTGGAAGACTGAAGCCAAGTTTTTCATAATTGATTCAAATACTTCATTCACCACTTTGCTCGGCAGGTGTTGGATACATCAGAACAAGATAATTCCATCCTCCCTCTATCAATGCATGAAGTTAAGGAAGAATGGGATTGAGTATTATGTTAAAGGAGATCAAAAACTATTTTCAATTGGAGAGGTTGAGATATATGAGGATGTGACTTACTATCTTCCTCAAAATACCCTTTCTCATGAACTTGGACAAAACTCAAATTCAAAAATAAAAGAAAATGAAGAAAAAAAAGAAAAAGAAAAGAAAAAGGAAAATCGAAGTGAGCAGGAAAGGGGAATTGAAGAAGAAATAGATCAAGATATCACATTCCACCCACACCATTCCATCATATGGATATGTGGATGGCTCAACCTCCACCAGCATGGTGAAGAAACAAAGGCAGCTGTGGGTGGATTGGCCATCACAATATGTCATCTAGTTCATAAGAGTACCCCTACTATTCACATAAACTTGGAATCTAGCTTGGACGAAGAGTCTAATGTGATTAGTATACCATCCAACCCCTCTCAATGGGTTTCATTGAAGGTGACTTTCAATCCATGAGAAAAATGTATCGCATAAAGCAAAGTATTTGAATCGTTTATGTGAGACTATTTGGCAAAGAATCAAGCTTAGCTCTAACCTCACTTTCACCCCAAAAAGTTGATGGTTTAGTAGATAAGAAAGCCCCTAAGTCCTGAAGGTTTAGTGATATGAAGATGAAGAGATTATTTTTTGGGATCATCATCCTCAAGTCCTGAAGTTGATGTAGAACTTAAGGAGGATACATTTAAAGAATTATTGGAATTATCATTTGAATTTTACTCATCTTGTGTTCATAATCTTAAGAAAGGTTTCTTCATACATCAAGCATAAATGAGTACTTTGAAAAGCTATGGAATAATAATAAAAGGAAGCACAATCAAGAGTGTGACTAGGATTCGGTCAGATGATGATGATTCCGCTATTGTCACCAATCATTTGGAGTATGATAGGTTCTTTTCATAGAATATCAACTCTTATGAGAATGTGTGTTTAGAAACCTTAGATGATCCATATGATCACTAAATCAAATATGGACCGCTAGAATTTGAAGAGAAGATGCATTTAATAATTGACAAGCTTAAAGAAATCAACCTCGGGATAGAAAAAAATCCACGCCTGACTTACATCAGTTCATTACTGAATGAAGAAGAAACTAATGACTTAGTTAGGATATTGACTGAGTTTAAAGACTATTTTGTATGGAGTTATGAAGAGATGTCTGGATTATCTCCTAATGTAGCAGTCCACAAGCTAGCAATAGATCCTGACGCTACCCCTATTAAGCAAGCTCCTAGATGCATGCGATTAGAAATTGAACATTAGGTCATTTTTGAAGTCAAGAAATGGATCAATGGTGGTTTCATCAGGGAAGAAAAATATCCTACCTGGTAGCTAGTGTCATCTCAGTTGAGAAGAAGAATGGCCAAATTTGCATATGCATCGATTTCAAAGATTTAAATAAGGCATGTCTTAAGGATGAGTTTTCTCTTTTTATACCAGAATTAATGGTTGACATCACCTCATCTCATGCAATTTTCGCTTTCATGGATGGGTCATCTGGCTATAATAAAATCAAGATGGCCCCCGAGGATGAAAGAAATACTACTTTTCGAACCCCGATTGAAATCTATTGTTATAGGGTCATGCCTTTCGGCCTTAAAAATCTTAGTGCTACATACTAATGGCCATGACTCATATCTTCAATGAACTCATCCATCATTAGGTTGAGTGCTATGTTGATGTTCTAGTAGCCAAGAGTAAAGAAAAGGAAGACCATCTCTTTGACTTGAGAGTAGTTTTCTAATGGTTAAGATAATATAACCTCAAAATGAATCCCTTGAAATGTGCATTCAAAGTAACCGGGAAATTGGGTTTATTGCTCCACACTGGAATAAAAATAGATCCATAAAAGATCAAAGCTATCTTAGAAATGCCACCTCTTAGAGTTTAACTCAACTCAGATCCTTTCAAGGATGGCTAGCATATCTAAGACATTTTATCTCCAACCTATCGAGGAGATGCAAGCTATTTTCAGCACTTGTCAAAAAGGATGCCCAGTTCAAGTGGGATGACATGTGCCAAAGATATTTTGAAGATATCAAGCAAGATTCAAGTGAAGTCGCCGCCTTCTAGAACTTCTATCCTGAGCCACTCATTCTTACACATTATTGATGACTCTCGGCATTTTGTTAGCACAAGCTAACAACAAAGGGAAGGAGAATGCTCTTTACTACCTCAATTGTCTTCTGGTTTCTATTGAAGTGAATTACCCACCTATTGAGAAACATTACCTAGTTTTGATCTTTGCCTCCCAAAAGCTATGACACTATATACTTTCTCTTAAGGTGAACTTGATTTCCAAAACTGATCCACTACAGTGTCTCATGACACGGTGAACATTATCCAGACGTTTGGAATGCTAATCCATGATTCTCTCATAGTTTAGCCACAGCTCAGCATGTGCTTTAGTTTTTTAAGCACCATATCGTATATAGGTTCGTGATGCCTTGATGAATTATATCCAATAATGGTACTGCATTCAAAAACACCAAGATCAACATCTTTACAACATCTACTTCCTAGAGAAAATGGTTTAATAGAAGTATTCAATAAAACTCTCATTTAAATACTAAAGAAGTCACTTGATGGCAACAAACGACAGTGGAATGAGCAGTTGGTTGAAGCCTTGTGGGCCTACCACACCACATACCGAACTCCAACTCAATCTATCCCTTTTTCCTTAGTGTATGGGTCTGAAGCCATTCTACCTTTAGAAGTTCAACTTCCATCACTAAGGATAGCATTGGGTAGCAAGATCACTACTGAGTAGAATGCAAAGTTGCGGTTAGAAGAGCTTGAAGGTTTGGAGGAAAGTTGCCTACGAGTTTGCCAAAACCTTGAGTTGTATAAGGCCAAAATGATTCAAACTCATAATAAGTTGGTCTGCCCTAGGTTTTTCTGAGTGGGAGAACTTGTGTTAGTCTTAAGGAGACCAATTATTGCCCATCGAAAGATGGGAGGCAAGTTTGAACCCACTTGGGAAGGCCCCTATGTCATAGAGAAGGCCTACTAAGGAGGATCTTATCATCTTATTGATTGTAAAGGGGAACACTCGATGCTTCTAATTAATGGGCTCTATTTGAAGAAATATTACCCATGAAATAAATCATGTTTAAAAATAATCATTAATAAAATGAACAAAATTTTGATTCCTTTCATCAAAATATTCTCTTCTTTCGAAACATTATTTACTTATTTTGCGAATCCATTGTGACGTGCTTAGGGTAGGTGTAAAAGTCCCCAATGGCATCCTATCCCTCTTTCACAACATAAACACAATCATCTGATGCTTTTAGATTAGGTGTAAGAGAACCTAAGAGGCATCCTATTTTGACTAGCATAACTAAGATGGGTGTGAGAGAACCCAAGTGGCATCCTTTCTTAGTGGAAATTCTTATTGCCATCCATGACATCATTTCATCAAATCCCTATCATGTTTTAAGAAAGGTGTGAGAGTCCCCTAGAGGCATCCTATTCTATTAGCACATGCACAATAATAAACACAAATCTTTTATCTCGCGCTATTTTGATGTGAGAGCACGCCCCTGTAGAACTCACTCATTAGTTGCTCTAGGTTGGGTCTACATGCTACCTCACTAGTATGTCACCCTAGTGGTCATTTGTTGGAGGATGTGAGTCCCCACACTTTCTTCATAACTTGATCATTATAAACCAATGAGTGCCTTGTTAGTATGGTAGTCTTCATCGCCTAGTCAGTAAGCTACCTCATATTGTGAATCCCCATGCTTTCTTCTTGAACTAGCCATCATGCTCTAACTAGGTCAAGTATATTTAAGGCTTAGGGCTAGTTCCCCAGAGGCACCTTCCCTCTTGACTACTCTTGAGTTGATCTAAGTCCCTCAATGGCATTCACTCAAGAATCACCAGTCGGATAGCATCGAGTCCACGCACTATCTAATGCCCGCCAGAGGATGTAAGTCCCAGCTTTCTTCCTATTGATTGCAATCAACAGCACCTTAGGTTGGTTGATATTCGCTTCACGGACTCACCGTATGTACACCACTCTTGGCAGATATGAGTCCCCATGCTTTCTCCTTGAGTTGGATACTGAATACCTATTAGATATATGACTAGCTATGTCATCTACTCTAGGGTATTTGATTAAGCCCTTAGCGGCCCCATCCCCTATGGGCACTCTATTTGGATCAAGTCCTTTGTGACCTCATTAAGACACTACCCGGGTTAATTTTGGATTGGGTAATTATCTTTTTCTAGTAGCCACCACTGTGGTTGAAGAATTTGTTCAGCGAATGCACAAATTCTCCATTAGTTCAGTAAATCTGAGATAAGTCTAGGTTAATATAAGCTCCTTCTCAGTTTGATCCCTCACAAACTAATAGGGTCCATGATAAATAAACCAAAATAAAATAAAAAAAATTATTTTGCTTGTGAATTTGGAATTCAAGCCCCCCAAATGCCCCTTTTTTCAAGCAGGAATCCTATCTTTAAAGGTGAGAACTCCCCATAGGAATTCTGACTACATGAGTTGAGATAAATCAGGTCATACTCACCTAAAGATAGACAATCTATTTTCCACAAGAAGGTTACACAATCATTCTGCTAAGATGTAAGACTATGATGCATTCTTTCTAGCATGATTGTCGTAAACTGATGGGTAGCTCCAAGTCAGGTTTATTTATTTTGCAAAGAAATCGATCACCCCAGTGGTCTTTTCTAGTGGAAGATGTGAGTCCTCGAGCTTTCTTCCCTTTAATTGATCATTGTAAACCGAAAGGCACTCCTTTGGTAGGATAGTTCTCTCATCAGTCGGGAAGTTACTCCTTTTGGTTCAGTAAATATGAGATAGGTCTAGGCTTCTATAAGGTTCTTCTCAGTTTGATCCATCATAAACTGACAGAATCCATCAAAACAAATTAAAAATGAAAATTATTCTTTGACAATCTTTAGGTTGATTTAATTCCCTTAGTGGCATTCACTCAATAAATAGTTAGCCATAGTCGAGTTTGATTTGTTTCCCAAAGCAACCAATCACCCCAGTGGTTTCTTATTTCTAGAACATGTGAGTCCCCACACTTTCTTCTTAAGACTTGGCCATTGTATAGTAAAAGGTAGCTCCCCTTTGGTTGGATAGTTCTACCTTATGGTTGGTAGACTATTTCCTCTGAATTGGTAAATTTGAGTTAGGTCTAGATCTCAATGGCCTCTACTCAGTGTAGTTCATCGCAAACCTATGGGATCCATCATAATCAAAACAAACAAAGAAAAATGAAATCAATCTTGACTATCCTTGTGCTGATCTAATTCCCCCAATGACATTCACTCAATAGTTAGCCCTAGGTAGGGTTTGATTTGTTGCCCAAAGCAACCAATCACCCCAGTGGTTCCTTATTTTGGAAGATATGAGTCCCTGCATTTTCTTTCTAACTTGAACATTGCACACTGAAAGGCATCCCTCTAGTTGCTTAGTCCTACCTGGTAGATGGTAGACTACACCCTTTGGATTAGTAAGTCTGAGTTAGGTCTAGGCCTCCTGGCCCCTGCTCAATGCAGTCCATCATAAATCGATGGGACCCATCAAAATAACTAAAAA